>JAVIWC010009677.1:0-1200000 GCA_031894815.1 Creontiades dilutus | reverse complement strand
TGGGGCGTTTTGAAGAACTTGCGTTTGAGTTTGAACGAATTCTTCCTTTAATAGAGGATCAATGAAATTCAGGGAATCAGTTGAACTCCGAATCCCATCTCAATGCCTGAGAATTTCATCGAAAGAAGATGAACGCTTTAGAAATTTGTCTTGCTGAAGGAATCTTTACTTTGCTCATTTCCAAAGGCTGTTTTTGATCTGGGAGCTTCGGAATTGAAAGGAACCTCTGAAATGTGTGTTTGTAACAAGAAATGGAAGACGGCGATAGCGCAGGTAGTAGTTGTGGCATGGCGATGATCGAATTCATAGGGCAATATCTAAGGCATAATCCACAGACCCCTGAGAATGTTATGCAAGCAGGGTGAACAACTGTGCATGTTGCAGGTTAAAAAGATTTTCGAGCCCACAGTCCGGTAAACAAAATACAATTGGTTTATTATTCAATAATAAACCATTGTAATCGCTCTTGAAAAAAACAATTCTAACCCCCCCTGAAAACGTCATGATTTTCGTTTCAAAGGGTGTAGAATCCGAATCCGCAATAACAATTTTTCCGTCCGTCCGCCGTACGTCGTACGCAAGATTTCTCCCAAACGGCTGGAGCAAAAGATCTGAAATTTTCAGGAAAAATCCATGTTGGTCCGACAATGCCCCAATTCTTGAGCCAGCTCTCTTACTTAATTTAAAGTGCCCTTTAAGGGTTGTCAAAGTTTTGTAAAAGCCCTAAAAACCTCAAAAAAAGTCGAAGCGGTATAAATTTGTACTCTTTTTGAAGAACACTCCACGAGGAATCGAATGAGCCCCTCCCCAGGTCTGTAGGTCAAACCATTCCCGATCTATGGCCCGATTTATGGTGCTAACATTCGCGTTATTTTGGTTTATTATTGTTTTTGTTTTGATATCAGTAACCTAGTGACGTAGTGATGTAGTAATGTGGATACTGGAGTGAACTCCTAAAAGGCTTTGTAGCCGATACACGGGTTGAAGCATTCTGATATGCATGAAACGCTGCTAATTCTTTCACTGTGGTTTATTATTCAATTGGCTTGCGTTCATGATTTTAATTTCTACTAAGCTTTGGAGTGTCCGTGTTTCACAAGTGATAGAGAGATTATTAAAGTTCAGGAGACACAGAAATATGATCAACTGATCAATCCAAATAGGTATTTTGGTGGAGAACAGATTTACGTGCTCTATGCATATCTCCTGAAATTCAATAATCGCTCTATCACCTGTGAAACACGCACACTCCAAAGCTTAGTGAAAAAAATATATATAAATTGAGGCTAGAAAGGGATGTTTTTCATTACGTTAGCCAACATACGAACAGACTGACTGTTACCCGAACAGCACGTTTGCTATTGATCAGTTTAGACATTGCTGTCAATTCATTGATCAGTTTAGACATTGCTGTCAACTTTACCTTACTGAATATTACAAAATTAGATAACCAGTCAAGTCGACGTTTCCTCAAGCCGAACGTCCCCCATCGTATAACCTACGATAAATATTTTCTACGACGAAACACATTATACGGACGACTGTTAAGCATCCCCGATTAGAATTTCAAACCACGTGTGCGACTGAGTGGCTGACTGAATATTTTAACGAAAGGTGAATGGGGATTTGAATGGATAATAAATGCATCTAATCTGAAATCCATCAAGTCTATGGAACTTTACAATAGGAATTCTAAACATTGTCTTTTTCTCGGTGAAATACATGAAGCATCGAAGGTGATGACCTATCAACATGAGAACGATCCTGATTATGGAGTAATATAGGGCACAGACAGACGACGGCAAATTCTTGTGAGCCGAGGTTTTTCATTGCCTGTCGGCATCAGAATCGGATACGGAGCCCATAAAAACCCCTAACTGCAAATTTTCAGCTAACAAAATCTGCGCAATTTGATTTTAAAAAAGAGGGAAAGGACATTTAAATCCGGTCATGGCTTGTGTAAAGCTTACCTATTCAAAATAGGTATAGTGAATTTACCCATCTGTGACACTGGAGCACGTTTTCATGATGTGTCAAAAATACGCTTCACCCCGAAATATGAAGGAGTAGGAAGAAATATCAAATTCTACATCTCCACTCGTTTACAATTTTACTCTAAATCGTTTTTCAATAAAATATTTTATGGCTGATGTCAATTGAAGAAGAAAAAAGCAAAAAATACGTAAGGAACACTCAATATCCCACACGATTTGCTTCCCTTTTAATGAGTATATTCAACTTATCAAATCTATCATTTTATACTTGTCAAATAATCTAGTTCTAATAATATCAAACAATTTCAGTTTTTTTTAAATACATATAACTTTATTATCAACTCAATGATTATACAGTTTTGATAGCTTTTCTTATAATAAATAAATTTAATTTACGTGGTACTTGTGTTTGGGTACAACCCAGTAGTTGTCCCTAGCCAGTTAATAAATAGTTAATTTAGTAGTTAATGAGCTTATAAAATAATATCTTAAACTACGAAAGTTATCGTTATACTCTCCTATAATCATTGAGTTGGTAATAAAAAGTTATATGTATTTGAAAAAAAAAAAAAATCAGTGAAGATAAAAGTTTTATGATGTTCTGTCTGAAGTCATGACGTTAGTTGTAAGACGTAGGTATTAATTTATTTATCGGCAATCGGTATTCATATTTGTGAATATGTAAAATGCGGTTTTCTAAGTTAGATGAGCTCAGATCGCTCTGGGAACCATCTCTATCCACAAGGTGCCCGAAATTACTCGGGAATGTGTTGTCTTTATCAATGAAAACACCAAAAAACCACGTTTTTGAGCATTGGCTAGACCCCAAACGGAAACCATGTGCAAAAGAATATATTTCTTTTACATCAGTTATAAAGCAGGTTTTGAATCTACACACCTTGAAATGTAAAATGACAGTTTGAGGAGTTTGAATTTTGAACATTTCAAATGTTGACTCAGACCTGAAAATTAATTAATATTTGAGCGATGTGGCGCAAGAGAACTTTTTTTTGGGCGATAAGCGTCGATTTCACCCAGTAAACCCACGTTTTTCCGAATTCGAACGGATTTTCTTCAAAATTTATTCATTTATTTTTATTTTTGCTAATATCGTTTGAAGTTTGGCTGAATGATTCTGAAAACCTCTGTACACGTAATACTAATGAAGAGATAATTCTTTACAAAAATAATTAGTCTTGGCTAAAACTACGGTAGAACTGGAAACGAATTCACCATGATATTATGATACATTACATAAAATGGCTCAAATTATTGAATTTTTCGTTAGTTAACAATAAATCATTTCTAGTTAATGGACGTAGGCTATCCCGAATTGAGGGCATACATTTTATTTTATCTGAATGTACCCAAGTAAATGGACATTGAAATTTCATAGGTACTGAAGGTTTACAAGTTTATACTTTTGCCTCGTATACATTATTTTTCTCTTTTGTCCAACTGTGTGCTTAACATGCCATTTGTAATATGTTCATTTCAATAAAAGCATTTTCTCTCTCTTATTAGAAAACGTCAAGTGCTCAAAAATGTAGTATGGAGAATCTCAGTAAACAATATCGAACTCATATTAATTCTGTTCAAATTTTTTTTTCTGTTCAGATTTTGTTCAAATGTTTAATGAAATTGAAATAGAGTTTTCATTTCAGACTTGTGGCAGGAAATTCTAATTTATAACTGACGATCTTTAAAATGAAACTTGAGCATTTAATAGATTTAATTTCATTTGACAGCATTTAACTGAAACAGTTGTGACCTCATTCTTTCTTTTGTTTTTTCGGCGAAAGGATAGAATTTAAAAAATCTCAATCCTTGAGAGATATTCATCTGGAAATGAATTGTACAGAAAATCTAATATTAAAAAAGTTTAATTATGTAAGAAAAATCGATAAAAAGCTCTTTACGTAGTTTTGATTGAAGTCTCAAGTGGAACTGGAAGTGGTATAGAGGTAGAGTATAGAATTTTGAGGCAAATCCTCAAGTTTTCATTTCGGCTAAAAGTTTTTCTTTCAATTATACCGTAGTACTGTAGTCATAAAAGAGTTGATTTAGGATGTTTTATTTTTATGTGAGGTGTGCAAATGGTTGAGAATGTTTTCCTCACTTCGTTTTGTTTAAACATTTTTTTGAAATAAATTATTTTGAATATGAGTCACTTGGGGGGGGGGCTAAGAAGAAGGACTTCAATGTTTCAAATACGATCACCAACAACATCCTTGATGAGGGCTAGAGGAGAGAAACTGCAATTATGTTCGCCACAAGCTCCATGCTGTCAATGCTAATCTTAAGGACGAAACAAACACAACTCCATTGATTTATGAAACCAATTTTGAAAAATTAAAATATTTTTTTCGAAACAGCATTAAAATTGAAATTTAACAGCGTTCTTCGGTGTAAAACGGTGTCGGGAACCGGATCAGCAAGTGACACTATTCGATTCAGCGAGGAAAGCCACTAAGGGACACTCATTGGTTTATATTGGATTCATTGGTTCATAGAAGACATGTTTCAAAAAAACTAGAATTTTTTTAATAATAAAATTGAAATAACAAAAATGAATAAAAATGAAAAACTGAGATACCAGGGGATTGATGGTGAAAGATACCAAGGTTTTAGGTAAGCTACGGTCCATTAGGTTTTAAGAAAAGCTTCAGACAAAGAAATTAAGATGAGAGATCAAAGAAAATTGAATTTATTGGTCTTTCCAAAAATTCCTTCACGAATTTAGGTTTTTATCACACATAAATTAAGGGAGTTCTGGCCATCTAAGTGGTATAAGATCAAAAACACTGTACACAAATATCTCATTTAAATGCTTAAGAGGTACTTTTTGTCAGAATTTAGTAGTGTCTGTCTATTTTTTATTAAAACGTCATCGTTCAGGATTAATAAATTAAAATTTGGTACACAAAAGGTGGAAAACGTTATATCACGTTCTGGTTTCAAGCCTTTCAGGAAAATTAATAAAAATTTCAATCCGGTTTTAACATAAATCAGGAAAACGTGCAATAATTTGTACTTCAAATTGTGGCCCAATGTAGATATCTGGACGAGGCTAATTCTGTTCAACGTATTTGCCATGTTGATACAAATTTTAACTTAGTGAAGCCTAACTCACATGTAGTGGAATTATTAGTGGGGACGTCGACAACTAAATGCTGCACGAAGCTCCTACATTTAACAGGAAGTACATGATTCCTTAGACCCATTTCCCGATTACCTCTGAACCAATAAAGGAAAGAAATTCAGGACTTGCTTTGATAATCAGGTTACGCTTCCCTCTCCTTGAGTTTACTTTTTATAACATAAAAATCGTTCTTCAATCACTGAAAAAGGTGATTTTTCAAATTGGCGTCAACGATGAAATTTTCTCAGGAGGTCTGAGGAGTGGACCCAGCTTATCCAGGTGATTAGAACGAATCCCCATACACCCAACAACGAGGAACACCAACTAGCTGGATTTAGGCTCCCCTATTACTTATTCTACCTTCTAAAGTGGTGCTGATTCCAACGTACCTTATGGGCTCTGCAGATGTTGCATTGCCAGTCTTCCTGAGGGATGTCAACTAGAGGTGGGTCAACGCATTCTAAATGATAAACAGCTGGGCAGGTTTCACAGCATAGCAGGTCACCTACTCGGTGGCAAATTCTACAATGATCGTCATAAGTGAAGTTTCCTGGAAACAAAAGTTCTGGTTGTAAAATTCTGGCAAAACATCAAGATAGGGTTGAATGATGTAATAACGAATAACATTGCTGATTGACATACCTTCGTGAATGAGATCTTCTCGAACTGGGTTGGTGATGAGAAATTGATCGGTGAGAAACTGCAACACTTTCAGTCTGTTTTCCACGTCTGTGAAAGGGTAATCCGGACTGGATAGAATTTCGACGAGAGACTGATCGAAATTTTTGTCACTTTCAACATACTGCCGCAGCACTTCGGGCCAAGTGATGGCATCCACGTAAAATAAACAAATATTCACGCTGTCTTTCTGATCTTGGGGCCCAAAATGAGTTTGCTGGGCATCTTCTTCACGGAGGATGGCTTTGATCAGCATAATATGGATTTCAGCAAGCATGTATGTCTGTTCCTCGCACATTAGAACAGCACAAAAATCTTCATAACGGAAAGGTGAGAGGCGTACAAGGTTTCTGAAATGTCTAATTACTTCGTAAATCGACAGGGCTTGCATAGCATATTCTCTGGGTATGAGAAGATCATCCGAGGATTTGGGTAGGTCTAGGGGCGGGATTTCTATGTCATCTTGTAACCATAGTGGAACTGGGCTAGGATTCCTAATATAACTAACAGATTTCTTGGTGGTACCACTGGTTGTACTATAACTAGATAATGAGAAATCGCTGTCACTTAGTTCGTCCTTAGGGTTTGTTTCCGAATCGCTGCTATCCTTAGATATCACGTCCTCTTCATGATCACTTTTCCCGCTAGATTCCTCTCCGAAATCCGAACCATAGTGATAATCAGAATCTTTATAATCAACCAAATCAGGGTTGTAACCCCTTCGAGTACTGGCTCTTCCTCTTGGGGTTCCTCGAGAGTTTCTGTTCCTACCTCGACCCCTAGGTCTGGCACGAATACTCCTCCGACTACCTTCACTTCCGTAAGGAGAAGACGCCTGGAGGCAGTCGGTGTGCTAGTCTGCGAGTTTGGCGTATCACAGCCCTTTACATCACTGCCTATGAGGTATTTGGGCTTTTTCAAAAGGTGATACTGGAATTTCCTAGGTCTGTCCATAACAGAAGACTTCGGCGGTCTCCCCCGCCGTTTGGCGCCTCTGGAGGACATACTGTGGCAGGTACGTTACAAATTAATAGGTTACGAATTACTTGTTTATGTTTCACTTCACCTTGTAAACAATACGAAATGACATAACTTTATCAAGAAGGATCCATGTTTGCAGTCCATCTTTGCGCCATTTTTCACAACGGGTCACGTGACCCATAGACGCTTCGAATACACTGTAGTGATAAACACGGCCGAAATGACGTTAATGTTCACTTTTCAGCATACACAAACAGTAATTCGTTCGTAACTCACATAATTTCAGCAGTAGAAAATAACACTACGGGAAATGATGAGCGAGAAGCTGAAACAGGGCTCGATGTAACGTAGCTTCTGATTGGTCAAAAATTGTCGAGGCCCGTCAATAGGGAGAGTTACCTATGTGAATTTAGCCGTTTTCCAACTGTTTTTCCTATACTAATCACTCACGAATAACAGCACTGAGATCGCGCCAATAAACGGTAATTAGAGAAAATTGTCCGAAATTCTGTAGGTGCATTATACGTTAGACACCCAACTAAGATGGCGTCGACCAATAACAGCTAAGCACACTGAATTCATTACACAAATATTGACCATCACATGACACCAAGCTTGTTCTAATATCACGAAAACTTTATTATTTTAGTTGAAACACTAAATTCCGACGTTCAAATACAAGCTTTAAAGACATCGTCAAATTACCACGAAATGTCGCGTATTTCTCGAATGAAGCTAGCGATCATTACTTCACTGCCTTCTAGATAGGTAATTTCTTTACTTCTTTTGTAATAAATTTGCAACTTTCGTGTTATTTCAACGGCTTAGAAAGCTGAAATAATGTGAAATGCCATAGCATACATCGTTAAATTCATTAATATCGCGGAGAAATTAACAAAAACACAATCTCAACCTAAATTTCTCGTTTACAAACCCCGAAGCTAAGAGTTGAAAAGGTACTATTTTGTTTGGATTTAGCTAATAGGTGAGCATGAAAATGAATGTGAGTCACAAACATTACAAAATAAATAATTATTTATTCTGACACAATCCAAATTATGGTTTGTTTCAATTTAACACACCGTGAAATAAAGATTCTAAAGAAATGAATCTGTAATGTTGGCTACAATGATAATTTTTTCCCGCGCGCTACTGCACAGCATTTTGTTGAAGATCGCCATATCGAATGTACAGAGTTTCGCTCTACTTTTTGAATCTGAACATTGTGAACATACTCATGGAATTTTGAATAATAATTGTTTTCGTTATTTTTGAAGTTGGACATTTAATTTTTTGGTTTGCAACACCTCAAGACCGACGTTACGGCTCATGTTTACCTTTTACTGAAATATTTAATAGGTTTTCACCATCAGAAGTATGGATCTTCTTGATCCATGGAGGAGTTTCATATTTCTTCGTTATGAGACATTTGTTATCACAGATTCTTGCTCCATATCTTCCGAATGATCAATCTTGGTTGTCTCTTGTAGTTTTTGACGTCGATCCTGGATCACGTTCTCGTTTTAGCATTTTGCCTTTCACTTTATTGATGATTTTTATAGCTCACCGTTTTAATTACCTATAGTTTCTGTGATAAATTCGTCCACTGTTGAATAACAGAGGAATAGTCTGTCATAGGTTGCAGCCGGGTTCTGATTTATTTAATACTGAAAACAAAAGTGCAGCTGCTAAGGCGAACGATTGTGTAATGTTGCTTGTGCAAACCTTGCATTGATTTGTATGTTACCGTTTTGTTATTTGAAAATCAGGAAATAATATGAGCTCTGGATCTTCCATGTACCGGATGAAACCGTTATTCGAGCTGAATTCTATCGAAATCAACAGCAATATGTACAAAATGAGGAATATCCACGGTTCCGAAGTCGGCGGAGTCGTGTGCAACGGGACGGCCGAGGATGATGACAGTTACGTCAATTTCATCGAAGGAAGGCAAGAAGAGATACTGAAGCGACTGAAGAAGTTGAGAGAGCTTCTCTCGGAGCCCATAATTCCAAACTGCCCAAGTCCGAAAATAGAATCTTCACCTACCCGGAAGGCCGCTACCAAGATGACCGTTCAACCACTCGATTTAGCCAAAGTGAGTCCCATGATATACATTTTCATTGAGTAATAATATCATATCAACCCCATTGAGATGAAGATTGCTTCTATTGCATCATTATTTTCCATTAATATTGGCATGTTCCCAGTGGCACGATATAAAAGTGTCGCTGAACTCACTCCAATACTTTGAATATCTTCTGATGGCCCAATGACTTGAGGGTGTGATAGTGCATAATCAGTCTAACTCCATACTAGTTTTAAAAAAACTATCAAAAGTGGGAGAATAATCAAAACACCATCGAAGTTATTTAATTAAGTTGTATTGAAAATATTTCTAACATGGGGAGGGATATGGTGAGCTACTTCCCACTCACCAACTAAATTATTATTATCAACAGCGGATTCTTGTGTTCATTGTTAGAATTCGAAAAAATGGGAGCAATTGGATTTACATCGCTATGTCTAAAATACTACAGCATAGTTTTCTTATTGGGTTTGTGCATGTTCTTTTCAATGAAAAATGTTGCCAGAACAGCTGGTACCACTGGTGATGATTTTTTTCCCCCAAACTTTGGGGACAAATGTATTTTCCTCCAATTAACTCAGGCTATTAGACATCATTTAAAAAACACTATAGCATCATATAATAGTGAATTTTCGTTCATTGAAATTTAATCAATTCAGAGTTTTCACTTTCATAACACGACTTACTTAGAACTCACTTGTGACAAAATTTTGGGTAGTTATTATGAACTGTGAGTTCCTTGTGAACAGTTTACTCGTATTAGATTCCCCCAAATACCTTTGTTCTTTATCAGAAATTGGTTTTTTTCCAAAGTGGATTTTTGTCCCTAATGTTGACACATGTACTCTTAGAAATTCCAATTGTTGCCACTTGCTGGTCCTGATGTTGACACCAGTACGTTTTATTTACCCTTCGTTTTCTTGATGTTCTACCCCTACCTAACTTACCATAATGGCTGGAAGAGGCTTTGAAACCATTTAGGGCAAATTTAATTAACGAAACGGTTCACAATTTATTAACGTCAACTTACAAGTAGGTAAAACACACAAGAACGAGTTCTACAGGATTTCAGAATCATAACTTAACGGCGATATAGGTATGTAATCTTATAGAGGAACAGGAATCGAAACATTGAATTGAAATTTCCCTGTATTTATTCTGTAGTGACTGGGCTTGGGCAGTTTGCAATTACATTATCGACTGACAAGAAACGGTTTCCTTCGGTGGTCAGCCTAAATACTGTCCTCAGTCTGTTGCAAAGTAGAAAAGGTGTTACCTTTGCTATGTCTTGAGAATCAATATTCGCCACCACGCAAACATATTCACTCTCACGTTTATTTATTTATTCACGCAATTATACGAAAATGTAGGCAATGCCAAGTACGAAAATTCAACTCATGCGGTTTCAAAGTTTACGAATCCAAGTACCCAGCTACGAACCCAGCTGTAGGGGCTCGCCCAGTGATGTTGGAAACCTGCTAGTACAGTCGCTTCAATGATGATAGATATACGATATTACATATTATGTACCTAATACACAGTTTCGTTCATCTATTACTACGTATCAAAGTTGATATTTTCTGTTTGTAATACTAATGCTAGTGAATTATTGGAACAACTATTCCTACTGCATTACAAAGCCAGAAACCTTGGTATACACTTGCACTATTCAGAGAGGTCGCATCTGTAGCTAGGTTCTCAAGATCCGTGTTAAAACTAGTAGTTTTTATTTACACTTTGCATTTCTTTGGGCTCTTTTCATGTATTAATTCGTTTTCTGGGCTTAAGGCTAGCAGATCGAGCCAACTTCTCCAACAGGATAGAAATTAATGAAGATTTTAATGCCTCGAAGAAATCATAAAATAGCTTATACGTGAATAATTTGTTCTGCTTAAAGAAATAATGGTGATAAGGTTGGCTGGGCCATCTTCAAATTAGTTACCAACCAACTTTCCTGGACCATACTCAAACATCAGAGGTTGTCGGCCATTTTCAATCTAGAATGTTAGTAGTATGTTTAGAATTCTATTAAATAGCAAGCTTTACAGTTTACACTCTATTCAAATAACTTACTTCACTATGTGATATAAATACAATAATTATTTAATGAGTTATACTAATGATAATTGTGATGTTTAATCTTGTTGCAGTGTGGCATAACGCAAGATATAGTTCTGAACGTCAATCCATCTCAATTGCCCTACTCGTTACTTGGGCTGTCGAAGCTTTGGAATGGAGTACTCTCCGTTAAAACCACCTGCCATTCGCATTCGTCCGTTAGGTCGCTTCCCAAACCAACTGTGGAATTTCAGGACAAATTGGTTAAGTCTTCAGGCAACCCCAGCCAAAATTCACCCGGTGCCCTGAACATTCGACTCGTTTGGAAAGAAGGTAAGATAAAGCATAATTTGATATGAAAAAATTTATTTTTAACAACAACAAAATCTATGTTTAGCATGGTTCAATATCAAAGAAAGCTGAGGCAGGGGTTTGCTAACTTCGATCCTAATAATCCAGGACTCAATCATTCTAACTTCTAACCCAGAATATTGAGCATTAACAACCGACTCTATATATTGAATCCTTACCACCTTTTTCTATTGTAGAAGGAATGCACACATGAAATCTTGAAGTTCCTTTGGCCATCCAATGTCTAACTTAATCCAAGTTTTTGCCATCAATTCGATGAACTGGAAAATAAAACAACTTTCTGTCAAAAGGTTTTAGAGTATCGTAAACTAATTCCGAAATGTGGGAACTGCATTCTTTTGGCACATTCTAGAAATTAGAATTTTAGAGATTAGTCTCGTAGAACAGTCAGAATGCAATAATAATATGCAATGACCCTTGACAACAAATAGTGGAAAGATGGAACTGTGGATTTTATATTTTTAAATGATCCATCCAAAGAAGTTTGTCACCATGTGCACTTTTCTATGATTGTTGCTCTTTGTTCTTGGATTTTTCCAAGTTTCGTGCACTGGTGGATCAAAACACCCCTCGACGCCTGGGCGGGACTTTCCTGCCCAATTTGATGTCACTAATGCACAAGAAACTGCTTTTTGAATTGAAGTGCAATCGGTCTCAGTTTTAAAAAATCCCCATAAGGTGAAGTATTAGAATCTTTGTTTTGTTTTGAAAAAATAAATGCCATAAGTGGGAACAACATCCTGATGTCTTTCCAAGCCTTCCTTTTAGGTATCCTTACATAAATGTGTAATCCAGGCTTGTATACGTTTGTCGACATGGACAGCTGCTGGAGAACCCATGAAGATAGTTAGGATGAATCTGAGGAGTACGCTGTCAGGTATTCATACTCCATACTATTTGGCTTCACATGGTGGCTAAGAGTGGTGCACCTGCAGCACATCATTTTTTGAGGTTGATATTTCCCAGTTTGCTATGGTAGACGCTGCTGAGAGGATTGTGAACTCTGGTGTGTTGATTTGGAAGGTACCTCAGACTGGATTCCATCGACTCGGAAGTAAAAATGATTGTGTGGCACTGGGAATGTCGAGGACCCTCTTTAAACTGAGATGCCTGTCACCTTTTCAAGTTCTGGATGGTTTTCTCATAAGCCAAAGTGTCTGTCTAAAGCTACCAAACAATTGTCAACCCCTTCACCATTAAATTTCATCGTTTGACCTCGTTCTAGAAGGTGGTATTTCATTTTCAGTATAAATAAGATTGAGGAATTGCTCAGAATTCAACGCTGTTTCCCTGTTTGGCTTTCGGGTCTCCACAATCCAGTTGGCTTTAGAATGAACTAGCCCTGCTATGCTTGTTTCGAATTCGAATGATGAGCAGTTTATTCTAATTCAAGTTTTAATGTTTTATATTATCAGATTTTACCATACACAATGTTATACCAAAATCTAATACGGGTAGTATGGCAAAGAGAAGCTTACCATAAGATTACATGGGAACTACCTACAAATGAGGGATTCTAATTGTGGTATGTATAGATGCATATGGGGACAGGCCTGAACCTCCCTTAACCACCCCCATCCATCTTTAGACGTCCCTAATCATATTCAATGTTTACAAATCCAAAAAGACATTGACTGCCTATGAATCTTCATGGCCTACCCAGGCTGGAGTTCAACGGTGTGAGAGTTGAATGGTGCAAATAGGAAAAAAATTATTGCTGCCCGTTAGGTTTGAACCGTGGACCCGTGAGTTCCAAGACTCAAGTGCTGCCATTTGCGCTGCACCAAACTTGAAGCTGGGAGTGTACAGAACAAAGTGACAACAACATCAACCAGGTTAAGTGGCTTTATCGTCAAACAGTATATTCCCGAGTCCAAATTTGTGAGGGGATGGAATGGTATAGTTGCCCCAAGCAGATGAATGCATTAATTATTCCCATGTCCGGTTCATCTCCCAAGGCGACAGATTCTAAAATCGAAGGTGCAAATTGAAATACTGAAGGTGTAAAAGAATATATATTGTGTGCAAACATGAAAATATGAAATAGTTTAACGATCCCTGTCAGTATTTATGCATCAATACTCAACATCTCATATCAGCTGATCAGTGTTCGGCCATTTTTCCTCATCCCAGTCCATGACAGGGGTGGCACCTATAGTTTGACGACCTGAAAAATCCCTATCAGCTCCCCATTAGATTTGTTCTAAAAGTTGATTCTGTCGTGAAGGTTACGTGTGATGAAGTTATCAGTTACGAATAGTTTTGGAACGCGTATGGACTGAGAGGGGTAAGAAAGTGGTTCCCATATCCTATCCATGAGTCCAAGAACGAACTAAGTTAGTTTCTGAACTGGTCAAAAACTTGCTGTACAAACCAATAGTTACACGATTTCTTTATTTAATTACTTAATTGTATTTTTTCAGTCGATTCGGACAGTATTTTCATTATCTCGCCCATCAAGAGCGTTCCCATCTATGGGGAAGTCAATTTCCTCCGTTTCCTCAACAGCTGCGTCTCTGGTTCTCTCGACCCCGTCCAGCAGACGATCCTAGACGACAAATTGGACTCCTGCCACGCTCTCAGCATCGACAACCGCAAGTCCAACGTTGCTGCTCACAGCCAGAACGTCCTGTCCAACCTGAAAAAGGGCTCCAAATGGCTCGCCGGGGATGAAATTTCCGTTCTGGATTTGGCTGCCTGGTCTGTCATCACTCGTCAGTCAAAATCGATCCCCCTCGATAAGTCTGGAAAACTGTGGTTTGAGAATTGTAACAATATTTTCGTTTCTTGAACATTTTCTATTCTTGTCGGAATTGTACAAATAAATTGATTAATGTTGTCGCGATTTTTGACGTTTCACAGTATATTTGAGACCTATTCATCCGTTAGGTTTGGTACCTGTGCATTTACTTGCTTAAAGGCCTAGTCTACATACTATCTACTTGTTCTGTTGAACCTCATCATCCAGTATTTAGTCTCCCATTTATAAAATTGATTTTTAACTGTTATTAGCTGGTAATGCCGTGAATCTTGACATTAGAAATATTGTAGGAGCGCCAAAAGCTAGTAAGATATGAGTTATAGACGGAAAACGGATCTCTTTTGAGGTACCTATGTACATGGTGTTTACTGTTGAGGTGGCGAAATCTTAAGGATCGATTTTAAAACTAATTTGCCTCTTACATTTTTTTTTACTCAACTAAAAATTAGTCTTTTTCACTTTTAAGATTTTTTTTCGTGTTGGTGACCTTATGTCACTAAAATAGTCATAACTCCAATAGGTAATTCACTAGTAACGGTCAAATTTGAGGATACCGTTGGAAAGAGCGTGCGATTACCTATCCGTTGGGTGGGATGTGGAATTCCGTAATTCAATTGTCATGGGTATAGAATAGGCGAAAGTCAAAAGTTTTTTTAAATTTTGTTAGAGAATTACCGTTATTTAGGCTAATTGTTCATGTGTAATAAGTAGGGCTAACATCGACCACACAACGAGAAAAACTAGCCCACAAACTGAGCTTTCCAACGGTTTAATCAATTTCGATTTTACTTCGCTAATTATGAGGATATACGTTTGAATGAGAAAAAGCATTTTTCGTTGAAAATTCTATCTGAAATTTCAATGAACGAGAAAAACGGTTTTGGAAATATTGGGATTGCTGATGCCATCGAAAACAGCATTATAGGTCATTCTCACAATTCTTTTCCGGAACGTCCAGATAATAATTATCTATTATGTGTGGCAGTTATTGCTGTTTATGTTATGGACTTTGAAACAGATTTTGGCATATCCTGTTTGACTAGTTGTTTTGGAGGTGGTTTGGTTTCCATGAGAGAAGGAGATTTAGCTTGTTTTGCAAAGCGGATCTAGTAGTTTGTTTTTGTGTACGATTGAATTTCATCCATTAGATTACATTCTGTGGTGATTTCGGAACATAATTGAATGCGTCTATATTTCGTGATGGAGTTGGGAAACGAGAAAGTTGTTTCCACTCGGAAGAATCATCCTCACACAAGACGTGAATTGATGAATGCGTCTGATAAGGAAGAAAAAGGGAAGTAGGCGAAATAGATTGTGATAGAGCTAGATTGTTATTGACCAATAAGAAGCCAAAAAATTATGAAAATTATATTCCCCATCCAATTTAGTTCCAGAACTACCAGTTTGTGGTGAGTTGCTCTTATGTCTTAAACTTTTATCCCTCCCAGCACATTTTTCCAGCACAGGCGAACTGAAAAGAGGGTATTAAGAAATATCATAAAACACACTCAAAAACCAGGGGCAAAGGTGATCAATCACCAGATGCTCAGTGGCTGGAAAAGGGCTCTTCTTGAGAATTTCTTCAGTCCTTTCGGTTCATATGCTCCCACCTCGGTCTATCCCGTTCTTGCATAATCTTTTCTGTTGCTCAAAAAACTACAGGGCTGCATATCTACAATGTTGCTCAAGTTCAATCGTTTGGGCTACTACGTGCCACCTCTGATGTCTCTTAGGTGACGCTTCCAGATCGTCCTGCAGTCAACTGCTTTCAATAGCCTCATAGCTTGCACACAAAGTGTTGAAGACAACATCGTATGCTTCTTGGCAGTTTGGACAAGTTGGGAAGCCTAACTTCCCCAATCTAAGTAGATAGCGGTGAAATAGTCCCATGTCCTGAAAGGTATAGATAGAAAATGTTCGAGTTCGAATGCTTTGTGGTTTTCCAATGTTCCATACTTAAAATTATACGGTATTTCAAATCATTTCTACGAAAAATCGACAGAAAGGACGAATAAAGAATAATTTGTTTGTAGACACATACAACTTTATTAAGATTGATCCAGCTTGGGTTAACAAAACAATGCACGAGTTTGTTTATAGTAAAGTTTATTCTTACAACATAACTTCCTAAATTAAAACTTATCTCTTAGTAAGGTTTGGAATAAAAATAACAATTTGGTTTTATGTAATGAAAGGTCCTCAATTAATTTGTTAGCCTACAAAGGTATATTTGATCCCTATGGAGGCGTACTTTAAGTCTTATTGGTGCTCATACTCGTGGAACGAGGCGTAGGTGACGCTTTCCAAGGGCCAGTACGATTAAACTGAAACACACAGGTGACATCGTTGAAACTGAAAAAAATCTCCATTCAGATGCAAAATAAGGTTAGGAGGTAAGGGTTAATCATTGAGAGTCCATTTTGTGGGGCATTGTCCCAGGGGATGAGACATCAAGACAGTCAACAGAGAGGAGGAGTGGTTCCAAATCAGACTCGTACATGTTGACATGTAACAAGGCGGGAGATGAATGTAATACAAGGCGTAACGCAAGTCGTGTCCGACCGCTCTCCCACGTGTTCTACAATTCATTCCAGATCAAAAGTGCCTAATAACACTTCTTAGCGAATTTCCATTGAAAATAAAGGTATTGCAATGGTCAGAAAACTTGAAAATAAACATTTATGAAAAATGTTTCCATCAAAATCAGTTTCAAAGCATTTTGAAATGATTCCTGAGTTTTAACTTAACTGTTATATGTATATGTAGGGTGTCCCGGTCTTGATGTGAAATTTTATTAAGGAAAGAACCAGATGGAAAATAGAGCAAAACGCCAACAACCGCACTTTTCTTTCTCAATTCGTCCCCAAAATGTTATTACTATTATTTTTAAAGAAAACCGCGTTACAGCAGCTTCTGTGGGAATGGAGTTAAAGTTTAAGTTTTCATAAACGTAATTTTTTTGAAAATGTTGAACGTTGAATTGTGATTAGGCTCCTTGGAAGTTTGGTCATGAAAACGCAATAAGCGTGTGCAAAATTTAACGCAGAATTCGACATTGTGGTCAAAATTAGGAAAAAAATCGTTTAGTAGTGGATAAATATGGGTTTTTATGGCTCAAACCGTGGCTTTTTCAAACAGAAACCTTCAAAAAATTGTAACCCAGGGGTGGTTTGACATAGAGAAGTGCGGTTTTTTCCCCATTTTTGATCTAGTTTTACCAAACAAAAAAAAATTACATCAAGTGCGTGGCACCGTGCATATACACAATAGAATTGAAGAGATGTCGCATAAAAGGATGAAAATACTTGCGTTCTGAACGTTTCGCTAGGGGCTTCATCAGGAGACTCAAGAACAAAGGTAGTAGGCAACCAAGAAGACAGATTCACAAGGTTGGGGGAGAAGAGGAGGAGGGGAAAGAAACATTTTAAAAATGATAAATAAATTAAATTAAAAAAAAGAAGATTATGGGTCTTAGGTTTAGGTGTTTAACCCTGGAGATTGGAGGGCATCTAGGGTCATCATATCGCCATCTTCGCTCTCCTGTGCTCTTGAGGCCGTCGGAGGGAGATGCTTCTGTGCTCTGAGTCGGTAGCAGTCATTCCCACTGGTTGGTCAGAGTGAACAGTAAACAAAACTCGATGATTGTTCACATGACCTCAGTGGTGTAGTGGCTTTACCAACGTTAAAACCTTCACAGCAGCGTCAGAGCAGCTCGTAAACACAATGAGCATATTGATATTGACAATTCGCCAACCCACCAGCAGGGTAAACGTTCGGATTATCCGGAGAGCTGAATCTTCCAACCTCCCACAACAGCTGACACCTGGGGCGTCAAACAAGCCCTCATTTCGCGCTCGTTCGATCCTCCAGCAATATACACAAATGCCATTCCAGACGATAACACGCGATAGGATTGAGGTAAAAACTTCGTTCTTCCGCCGAACAATGAAATGTTCTAAACCAGGGGTCTCCAAAATATTTGCCACAGGGGCCGAATCACAATGTGCGGTTGGTGGGGCGGGCCAACAGGGGTATATGGGGGGAGGGGGGTTCGGGGGCCCATCCCCTAAAATTATGAAAATTAGGCAATTGATAACAGCGTTCTTAAGCACTCCTAGACGAGTTTGACAAATTCAAAATTAGGCCTAAGATAGGTACAAAAAATAGTTTTTAGTGATTTTATGTTAAAAAATTCCATGATTAATTCTATTGCCGACTGGTTTTAAATGTATTCAATACCTATATAAATCTTCTTTTAGTTTTAGATAAAATAAGGGGTGCTTACAAGTATTTTTTACATTTTTGTTTTGGGAAGGGGGTACCTAAGTTTGGAGGGGGAGATGAGTCATTAAGCTTGGGGGGGATCACTCCTGAATAAACCAATAATAAACATTTGTGTACTTATTTGCAACGTTTTACTATTCAAATAGTTTTCAGGGAGTCGACGCCAATAGTTATCAGTAGGGCTCGGATTTGGGCATACGAGCATATCTTACTGGTTGATTATACTCATCAATAGAAGCGTTTTGGCAACAGAACCAGCTTTGTAGGATGATTAGAATAAAAGTTATAAAAGCATATATAAGCATAAATTAGGAGTTTTCATGGTTAACCTAGAATTTTTTGTATCTTCCTCAGTTCTTCCTTCCAAGAAAACAATAATACCCATTTCACCATTGCTCGAACGGTAAAATCAGCTCTACGCTTGCTATGGCCAACAGCTGAACAGCAGGAGGAAGGGGTAAATAAAGTATTCGCCCATCTCACTGATGCTGCTCCCTACATGGTGAAATGTGGAGGTACTCTGAAGGACAAGTATCCGAAAATTGTACATGTAACGTGCCTGGCTCATGGTGTTCATCGAGTTGCTGAGAAACTGCGCGAGCTTTCACCTGGTGCAAACAAGATTGTCTCAGCTGTGAAGAAAATTTTCGTTAAGGCTCCAAGCCGCTAAGAGCGTTCAAAGCAATGCACCCAGAGCTAGCACTGCCTCCTGAACCCATTCTTACTCGTTGGTTAACTTGGGTGTCAGCTGCTCTCTACTACGCTGAAAATTGGGAATCCGTGAAAGCCTTAATTGAAACGTTTGATGAAGAGAGTAGCAGGTACATAGTAGCAGCCAAGGCAGCCATCTCGGAGCTCACTTTCATCAAAGCTGAAACGTTTGATGAAAAGAGTAGTCGAGGTTGACAGAAAGCCGAGAAGTGGCCAGTGGGCAGTAATGAGAGCAGCAGGAACATAGTAGCGGCCTAGGCAGCCATCTCGGAGCTCACTTTCATCAAAGCTCACATGGGATTCATTCCCGAACTGATCGCCAGCCTTGAATTTGAGGGAAAAGAGATTACCAATACCGTCGAACTTATGGTTGACGCCCTTGAGAAAGCCGAAAAGTGGCCAGGGAAAAATGGGCAAGTAATGAGAGAGAAGTTCAAAACTGTCATTGAACGGAATCCTGGGTGTGAGGTTGCGTGCAACTTGTCGCAAATGTTGAAAGGTGAGACAACAGAAGAGATCAACTTGACACCATTGGAAGCGGCTTCCTTCAAATACCTCCCACTACTACCAGCTGATGTGGAACGCTCCTTTTCAAGTTTAAAAAATCTACTGACGGACTTGAGGAAATCATTCACAACTGAGAATTTAGAAAAGATGCTTGTCATCCAATGTGAAAAGGAAGTAGGTCTTGGAACTAGAATAAGGTTATATAAATTATGGTAATCGGACAAAAAATCCCCAACTTCGGAAAACTAGGGCTGAATCACAGAATAGGTAGGTAACGCATCTATTTTTCCAACTGATCTATACTTTACTAAAAGGATTGATATAGGATATTTTTTGCTTCCGAGTCTACCAAGGCAGAGGAAGCATTGTTTTCACTTTCGGAATGTGAAAATTTTTTTGTCTCCAAAATCAAAAATTCCACTCGCATTTTGCGTTTTAGACCTTTCTGAACAATTTTGGTTCCGTGTCTCTGTCAGCAAATCCTTGTTACGGGCAAAACTACACGAAGTTATAGTTCGATCTTGATGAAATTTTCAGGGATTGTGCGGGTTGGGGTGTAGATGGTCCCCTATAGGTTTCATGACCCCCGGATCAATAGTAGCCTCTGCGCATGCGCAAACGTGAAATCCTTGTTACGCGCATAACTCCAGGAGTTCTTGACCAATTTCGATGAAATTTTCAGGGATTGTTCGGTTAGATGTGCAGATGGTCCCCTATGAGTTTCATGACCCCCGGATCAATAGCAGCCTCTGCGCATGCGCGAACGAGAAATCCTTGTTACGCGCATAACTCCAGGAGTTCTCGACCAATTTCGATGAAATTTTCAGGGATTGTTCGGTTAGATGTGTAGATGGTCCCCTATGAGTTTCATGCCCCCGGGATCAATAGTAGCCTCTGTGCATGCGCAAACGTGAAATCCTAGCCACAAGCATAACTCCGGGAGTTCTTGACCATAATAATTATTTATCACTTCAGTCATCTATTCACCGTTGTATTTTTATTATTAGGTATATTTTATATTTCGTTCAATAGTTGAACATGCCTACCTTTATTTTCTCAAGTTATGCTCCTGCACAAAAATAAATTTACCCTAATTCAATATTTACTTCGCCTAATTGAACGAAGTTCTTTAGTCAATAATAATTTTCAATGATCTATACAGTCATGTTATGGATACGAGGAAGCTATGTGCCACACCCACTTGTTTGTTTTTGAGATGCGAGCGTAGCGAACATCCAGACTAGCAAACTAGACGATAGGATATTTCTGTCATTTTTCACACGGGGATTTTTTGTCCGGGGTGGGCTAAACGCGAGGATTTATTGTCATTTATTGTCGTAAAATAATAAACAGTATAACTGTAAATCAATATTTTAAAAAATTTTCAGCCATTTCCAGGGCTTTTAGAACGTGCATATGGAGTGCAGGAGTTTCGAGCATATAAACGCATAAAATTCACGAATTAAAAATAGATCGAGCATAAATAGAGGTTGTCGGTTTCGGGTGTCGGTGTGTCCAGTGACGTTTACTATGTTCGCGTTCAGATTCATAAATCAATCTGTAACTAAATTTATTGATACACCAAGTACACTCACAGTTTTGATGTATTTCAATTGTACTCTTATGTAATCACTAGTACTCAGCAGACAATAATTAGTTCAAGTCTTGTATTAAATTCAGGCAACATAATTAATAACTATTTGGTCAGTTGTCGCTCTATTCTCTTTCTATTTAGAGAAATGTCAAGTAGCTCTGACAATTTCGCAGCGTTTTTACAGGTCCTCTCAATTCGAGATTCTCCGGTGGTGGGACGAGTTGGATTTCGAGGTGGAGCCGGCAACAGGGCGCCCGCCGCCCCGCGACCTCCCGAGGGGAGACTCGGCAATAAAAACAAAAAGAGGAGCCCAATTCCCCCTCTCCCTTCCTCCCCTTCGTCCGTCCTATCGGCCCTCTTTTTTTCCCACCGTTCTTCCTCTCGGCCCTCGCCATCCCTTCCCCTTCACTCCGGGCCGGTTCGTTCTTTCGATCGTGACTGTTGGCGTGACGTTTCACGTGAAAATTTGGAACGGTTCTGGTGACGATTACGCTCCAGAAGTGGAGTGGTTCCAATTAGCTGTTCCACCGTTCCAGATGTTCGGGAGGCAAAATGACAGACTTGTGTTTTACAATGAGACGAAAGTATTGACATTTCCTCAAATTTATTGCAGTTTCTTAAAATAAAAAAAAAAGGTTATTTTGCAGCCAATTCTCCTGTGGTGTCCAACTTTTACAGGTTTCTTTAATTTATCCTGTTTCTCCAACTATCCCCAATTTTTCAACTCTCCTAGCGTCCCCAACTTAACCAGGTTCTTCAGATTTCTCAATTTAACCAACTATTCCAGGTTTCCCACCGTTTCGAGGTTTCCCAACTTTCCCTAACGTTTCAGCTCTTCTAGTGTCCACAGGTTCCTTAATTTCTCCTTTTTTTCCAACTTACCCAAGTGTCCCTACTTTTTGAATGTCCTAATTTTTAAAAACTTTCCAACTTTATGAAGTTTTCCCATTTTTTTAGGTTTTCAAACTTCCTCAAACTCCCAAATTTCTCAAGTTTAGCAGCATTCCCAGGTATTTCAACTTTTTTTTTTTTTAACTATTGCAGTTTTTTTAAACTTGCCTTTTCCACGTGGAACTGTTACCGGGAATAGGTTGCAGCCGTTCCACGGAGCGGTTCCAGTTGGAACGTCACAGCCTCCACGCTCCGGTCCGCTCTTTCGATCGTGACGTAGTGGGTCTGTTCCCGGCGCGGGGGTCCAGGGACCCCCCTCGGGCGTGCGGGAGCGTCTCACAGACTCGTGACGAGGCCTCCGGTACTGTGAGGCCTGAAAGACCCTACGGATTCAGCCGCCTGATCCGTTTGTGTTATGGTCTCGCAACGTATTTCGAAAAGGAATTGTCGTTGTTATCGTTTTCCTCTTCTGTCCCCCTCATTAGTCCTTAAAATTTCCATGTCTATATTGTCTATCATTATTTTACACTTGCCACCTCGATGGGATATTTCCCTAGTTTGTGAGCGAAAATCAACAATACTCACCCCTTCCCCACTGTTCTTCTGGTGAAATTATCTCTCGAAAGTTCAACAATTTGATTATTGAGCCCTAAATGGCCCTCGATCTATAGAAAAATATTTCGGGGTTAATCCTGTACTAATTTTTGGATTTTTTTGGTTGTCTCTCCAAAACTACCCCTTTTTTGGACTATTAAGTGAACCTACAACCAGCTCACAGTATATTATTTCGTCAAAAGTGAAAAATATGGAGTGAATACTCAGGGCAGAGGCTACTTGTCAGGGGGTCCAAGGAAACAGGTGGCCAAAAGGAAACAAGAAAGAGATAAAAAGGATAGTTCCTACGTAAAGTAATTATTGTTTTGAATGAGATTGAGGAATTTCTTCATCACCATGCTATGCGTTTAGTTTGTTACTCCTAGGATGCTCCCTGACACCTGTGACCTTGAGTTCACTTTACATGCGAAACCCATCAGGGATGGAAATAATTGGGCGCGAAACGCTTAAGAGAAAGCTACCACATTCGGGAATTACCTCTCCCAGACCTTCTCCCCCTTGCAGCAATTAACGAACGAAGAAGTTCTAAATGCACAACACAGAATGGATAGTAATCCTATAAAACCAGTCAAATTCCAGGAACTTGCTAAATGCGTCAAACTTGAGCTAAAAACAAAAAAAAAGTGCCAGGATTTGACCTAATCACTGGCCAAGTAATAAAATAACTTCCTGACATAGGACTGCGTAAGCTATTACACCTCATAAATGCAACTGAAACATGTCCTGGAAACATAGGTGAAGTGATCTTTATCTTGAAACCAGGCAAGGAACCTACGAACGTAAAGCCCTATAGACCAATCTCACTGCTCCCGGCTCTCTCTAAACTGTTCGAGAAACTATTAAAAAAAAAGACTCATACAAATAATAGAAGAAAGGAATCTAATTCCTACGCACCAGTTTGGATTTAGAACAAAACATTCAACAATTGATCAAGTTCATGGGGTTCAAATAAACAAGTGTGTAGTGCTGTATTTCTTGATGTGTCACAAGCCTTTGATAAAGTGTGGCATGTTGGGTTAATTAACAAATTGCAAGGGATGTTACCCCACCAATATTGCCAAATACTAGAATCTTATCTTAGCAACAGATACTTCAGAATTAAAAATGAAGATGAATACTCGCATCTCAACAAAATTAAAGCAGGGTATAGAAAGCTTTATTGGCTGTTGGGCCGACATTCACAACTCAGTTTGCACAATAAATTGCTGTTATACAAAACAGTACTTTTGCCTATCTGGACCTACGGTATTCAGCTATGGGGATGCACAGCTAAAAGTAACTTGAAAATGGTTCAAACATTCCAAAATAAGGTACTAAGGAGTATTGTGAATGCTCCATGGTACATTCGTAATGATGACCTCCACAAGGACCTCAAAATCGAAAGAGTCACCGATGTCATTAAAAGATACGCAAGGAACTACGAAAAGAGGCTTCTTGTTCATACCAACCCAGAAGCCATTAGGCTTCTCGACAACTCCCAAGTAAACCGGCGCCTGAAAAGGACCAAGCCATTGGACCTTGGATGCTGATGTGATGCTGAAATGTGGTGTATTGTCAATGGACTAACACTCGTATAAATATTGCGGAATTTATGTGAAGTAAATATCTAGATAGTTGCCTGTATATTACCTCAGTTGTAACTAGTTGATATATTAACAAATAAACGCTCTATAAAAAAAAAAAAAAAAAAAAAAAAAACTTTACATGCGATCATAATGACAACAATTTGCAACCTCTGCTTCTCATCACCTACCTTAAATGTTAGTTCGTCCCTCGATAAGCGTTCAGAATGCGGAGGGGAGAGGCGCGCATCCTACGTCGGTGCAGAACGTTGTGCTGATTGTAGGGGCACTTGTTGGCTTTGAGTGTCATTGTACAGTAACTCGTAGAGTCTCCCTTGAATTTCTGTGCGAAATAGCATGTTACGTTGAGGATCTAATTTTCTCATTTGAGGAGCTAGAGATTTCAGAAACATCAAGCTGTCGTCCTCTGGTTCTAGCACCTTTGATCGCCTTAGGTTCAACTTCTCTTTTTCGATGGATAAGAGGGCCTCTCCTATCACAGACTGGTACGTCTTTCGCCGACGAATCCCAGAGTCTGATGCGGATGAATGTGACGGAGACGATGGTGACCGAGGCATCGATGATGGTACAGATTCAAACATTGCTGAAGACGGTAGAGGAGATGGTGCACTTGACTGAAGTGGCGGAAGAGACATTTCATCTTCACCTTCATCGGAAATCGAGCTTTCTGGATTCTGATGGTTTTCCATATTCTCTGTTATCTCCTTGGGTTTGAATTGATCCACCAAAAAAGACAACGCATCATAGAAGGGCCACCCACAAATAGCTTCTTCTGGTGCAGCTGCTCTCGAGTGAGAAAATTTGCGCAACTGTTTCCCAAACTCTTGACGCAAATTCTTCCACGTAGTCTTAACTTCTTTATCTGAAACACACATATCCATCCACATCGTTTCAACTTCTTCATTTAGAACAAAGGTACACAAGCACAGGAGCAACAATTCTTTAGGACCAACAATAACCAAGTACTACTTTTTCCTCTCTTAGGGAACAAATGTGTTGGTTTTGCAATGAAAGAGTTGATTAGTGTATAATAATAATCATCAATAGTGATAATAATAAATTATTATTATTACAAATTAATTTTCAAAATTCCTTTTTTTTTTCTTTTTTTTTTTTTTTTTTTTTTTTTTTTTTTTTTTGTATTTTGCCACAGGCTGCAGCTTCAGAGCATTGGCGTTTTCCTTTAGAATGGGAGCATGACACTCACAATTGACGTGAGTGACAATAGGGAGCGAATGGAATGAAGTGCAGCTGGTAGTACCGATTCCCACTGTGTCAATGGCAATCCTTCCTCTTTAAGAGCAAGTTAGATGGTTTGCCAAATGGTTCAATTGTACCTCTCCACTTGCCCATTCCCTTGTGGATTATAGGGAGTTGTTCGACTAGTGGCGACTACAAAATCAGCAAGGAATGTCTTTTAAGTTCTCTTGACATGAATGAGGCTCCTTGGTCTGTGTGAATGTAGGCTGGAGCTCCGAATAAGTTGAATAGATTTTGTAGGCAAGTGATGACGGTTCTGGTGCTCATGTCTCTACAGGCAAACCAAAAGGGAATCGAGAATATTCGTCGACCATGGTCAATAAGAATCGATTTGCATTGCTCGATGGTAGAGGGCCTTTGAAGTCCAAGCTAAGGCGTTCGAAAGGGGCTGTGGCCTTTATGAGGTTCCCTTGATGCTTGAAAAATTGAGGTTTTATTTCAGCACAAATTTTACAAGAGTGAGTTAAGTATTTTTAATACGCAGAGACACAAGTGTTATCACATTCTGATCTATTTGTCCAACTGATCTATACTTTACTAAAAGGATTGATGTAGGATATTTTTTTGTTTTTGAGATGCGAGCGAAGCGAGCATTCAAGCAAATTGCACAGAACACACATAAAAAGTGTGGACCTATATCGACAGGAGACATCAGGGTTTTCAATATTTCGACGGTCTTATCAGGAAGGGGTTACCTATTCTCGACTTCTACCGGCTATATCACGGCTATAACCTACTGTTACTGTTCCCTTACCTCTCGCAGGTTCAAAAACTCAAAACAAAGATTATCTTCTGTTCTGTTGAAGTAGATACGATTAAGTTTTTTGCAGTTCAATTTTGAAAAATTGATTTTGGAAACGATACTCGATATTTATAAATACCGATACTTTGCTTGTCCGATGTTTGGGGTATCGGTACAGAATATTGATACTTGTTCAACGATACCCATCCCTACTACATACCTATTTCATTAAGAATAAAATGATGTTACTGGTGAAACTTAATTCTACTTACCTGATTTGCCAACTTTCGCTCCGATCATTTTCCAGTGTTTAGCGAGAACGCCTACATGATGGTGATGAGGGTGGCTCTTATCCCATATTGCCCTAACGTCCCTCACGCAATTGATCAAAAATTTTTTTTGGCGGTGATCCATGTCAACAAGAAAACGGAGAAATGCGCGGTATGTAAAACAAAACTGTGGCGATGAGGATCAGATACCAATCACAGTCCTGGGAGCAGCGATGACACCAAGGTATCGACCTCCCGCGATCAAACTGGTTTGAAAAACGAAACGATCGACCCTCCAGCGTGGCTGCTACCGCTACCCCCACCTCTCTGCTCTGAACGCCCGCCTTCATTTCTTTGTCCTTGCGCGACAGGCATCGATAACGAAATCGCCCCTCAAGCATACCTCTTCCCTCCGCGTTCTGAACTCAAGTTAAAGGCCTTGACACACGTGCGAGTTTTAGAGTTTTAAACTGCGATTGTTTCTCGCAGCGTCAAAGGCGTACTTACCTATGGTAGGATTGAAAACACACGTGACGCGCGAAGTGAAGGGTGCGAGTTTTAACCGCCGCGTCAACAAAAGGAGCGAGGGTTTGACGCTTGGTACCTGCTACCCGCCGCGAGCTCGCTTCGGGCAAAAGACACCTGGCGTTGAAGCAGTACTGAACTGAACGTGTTGGTGACACACCTCGCCAGCGGGTATTTTCTCGCTACTAGTTTTATACAACGACTGGCCGGTGATAGGCGGGTACTAACGCTTCCGTGTGTCGGGAGAGGGATATATGTCGCGGCGAGATTTCTGACAACCCTCGCGGCGTCAAGCGTCTAAAACTCGCACGTGTGTCAAGGCAAGAGTCTGAGGAGCAGCGGAAGCCTTGTGTTCACTTTCAGTAGCCAAACAATTTTTGATGTCCGAATTCAAAATTTCCACTCGCATGTTGCGTTTCACTGCCTACTGAACAAATTTGGCCCCGTGTCTGTCGGTCTGTCTGTCCGCATTTCCTTATTACAGCCACAACTTCCACAATTTTGAATGCATTTAGCTCATATTTTGAGGGACTATGCGGATAAGACCTGTTAAGGTCCCATACGAATTTCATCTCAATATAATCAGTTGTACGCTCTACGCTAACGGGAAATTCTTGAAACAGCCGTAATTTCCACATTTTTCGATGAATTTAGCTCAGGATAAAGGATGTAACGAGGAAGCCACTGTGCCATCTTCTTAGCAGTGTATTATTTTTATTGTTACCCATTACACCGGGCCAAGCGCTTTCTTCAAATAGGTAAATTCAATAATTTGAATAGATTTATTCAAAACGCTGCAAATTCTTTCATGATTATTCAATGATTCATGATTTGAATTTCTACTAAGCTTTGGAGTGTGCGTGTTTCACAGGTGATAGAGCGATTATTGAATTTCAGGAGATATGCATAGAGCACTCAAATCGGTTCTCAACCAAAATACCTATTTGGATTGATCAGTTGATCATATTTGTGTGCCTCAAATTCAGAAATTCAAATCAAGAATCATTGAATAATAAACCCCAGTGAAGATATTTGCAGCGTTTTTATCGGTTTGAGGTTTGTTTTCAAAGAAAAGTGATTTGATGGCAATTTCTCCTCCGAAATTTGGCAAAATTGGTCACTTTTGATAATTACAAAAACTTTGAAATCGAATAACTTCCTTATTTTCATTGTATTATCACAATTTAGTGGTCAATCGACACGAATTTTCATGATTTACAAATTTTCTGTTTGAAGAACAAAATTCTGATGATCACAATACGTTTACAAACAAAAATTCGGAAAAAACGAATTTTGAATGTTTTTCTTTGGTTTGAGGTATAGGAACATGCGGTATACAATGAATCAGCCTCAAACTTGATCCCTCTCAAATTTTGGAGCTTCAAATTTTTGGACATATTTTCACAATTTTTCAAATGGAGGTCAATCGAAGCGAAATTTAGTGCTCTACAAGTTTTCTGTTTGAAGAACAAAATTCTGATGCTTTCAACACGTTTACAAAGGAAAAAAACCCTGCAAATTCTTTCACTGGGGTTTATTATTCAATTGGCTTGCGTTCATGACTTGAATTTCTACTAAGCTTTGGAGTGTGCGTGTTTCACAGGTGATAGAGTGTAAATCTGTTCTCAACCAAAATACCTATTTGGATTGATCAGTTTATCATATTTGTGTGATCATATAAATTCCTTCACTGGGGTTTACTATTCAATGATTCTTGATTTGAATTTCTGAATTTGAGGCACAAAATATGATCCTATTTGGATTGATCAGTTGATCATATTTGTGTGCCTCCTGAAATTCAATAATCGCTCTATCACTTGTGAAACACGCACACTCCAAAGCTTAGTAGAAATTTGAGTCATGAACGCAAGCCAATTGAATAATAAACCCCAATGAAAGAATTCGCAGCGTTTTTTGTTTTGTTTTATGGTTATCAGAATGCTTCAACCCGTGTATCGGCTACAAAGCAATTTAGGAGTTCACTCCAGTATCCACATTACTACGTCACTAGGTTACTGCTATCGAAACAAAACAATTATAAACCAAAACCCCAGTGAAAGAATTTGCAGCGTTTCACGTATATCAGAATGCTTCAACCCGTGTGTCGGCTGCAAAGCCTTTTAGGAGTTCACTCCAGTGCCCACATCACTACATCACTAGGTTACTGATATCAAAACAAAAACAATAATAAACCAAAATAACGCAAATGTTGGCACAATAAATCGGGCCGTACATCGGGAATGGTTTGACCTACAGACCTGAGGAGGGGATCATTTGATTCCTCGTGGAAAGTTCTTCAAAAAGAGTCCAAATTTAGGCCTCCTTGACTTTTTTGAGGTTTTTAATGATTTTACAAAACTTTGACAACCCTTAAATGGCACTTTAAATTAAGTGAGAGATCTGGCTCAAGAATTGGGGCGTCTTCGGACCAACATGAATTTTTCCTGAAAATTTCAGCTTTTTTGCTTCAGCCGTTTGGGAGAAATCGTGCGTACGACGTACGGCGGCCGGACGGAAAATTTTTTATTGCAGATTCGGATTCTACACCCTTTGAAACGTAAACCATGAAATTTTCAGGGGGGCTTAGAATTTTTCTCTTAAGAGCGATTACAATGGTTAATTATTGAATAATAAACCAAATTGAAACACTGAATTTTGAATGGTTTTTATCAGTTTGAGGTTTAACGACCAATGTTAGGTACGTTAGCATGGGGTATATAATTAATCACCCTCACATTTTCTTTTGAAATCGCCAATAAAACAGACTTAGCTCCCCTAAATAGCTCAAATTTTGGACAGTGCCGTGGTTGGCTTTTTAACTTTTCTGGACCACTGTCCCCCTTATCGCGTCGATTTAAAAACGCATCTATTAGTTACCTTTGATTCACGGTCACGGAATCCACTTGCCGTATTAAGGAAAAACTCTCTTATATTAAAGGTCCTTCCGGCCTGCTAGTTCCGAAGGCCTCGCTCAGACCCCTCCTCCGCGCCTTCGTTAGGTCGGCGAACGAAAAACCACCGGCTACAGTCGGCCGCCCGTCGCGCCGCAGCCGCCCGTGGTTTCTCGTTATCGCGATCTCAAAACGCGTCCCGTGCGTACGCGCGTCGCGCAAATTCCTCAAGTGTGACGCTCCAAGTGTGAATACTTATTTGTATCGCATTTTTGATCCAATACTGTCTAATTATTAATCAATCCTTTCAATCTGATAATCATACGTTTAATTTTGACAAAATTGCCACAACACATTTAATGTAATGATCAAGGAATCGCAACATTGTAAGAGACACTAAAAAAGTACGGTCATGAGCTAATTTTCCTTAATTATCGTGTTGTATTTACGTGAAATTAGGTTGAAATCCAAGTTCTTTGTGAGTAAATTGATTCACGATAAATTTCAAGGCAAAAACACTGATTTAAAATAATATTCTGCTATTCAAACAAAGATTTTGAATTTTTTCCATTTTCATTGATCAGTTGGCACAGTCTAATGAAATTTAAGGGCCCTTTTTCCACATATATTTGAGCTCAAATATTTTAATGTTGTAATTAAATGTTGAAAAAAACTTTCTAAGTAATGTTCTGGGAGAAAAAGTAATTAGAACATTTTCAGCCGCTTTTTTGCAATTATTAGTGATTTTTGGGAATTTGACAATTTTACAATTCTAGAATGACATACAAACACACACGGGGAATCGATTGGTGACTCCTTCGGACCTCAAGGCCCTTTTCCCTGGTTGGATAAAATGAGTCAATAGTTTGAAATTTCAGATAAAAAATTTAAAAGAACATTTAAAATAAGTCAAACACCGAAATATAAATTTAGGTCTTCTCTATTGTGATTCTTTATATCTGTTCAAAACTTTCTTAGCCGTGCAAAAAAAAATTAATTTTAATTAAAAAAAAAGATAATAATAATAATAATAATAAAAAGAAGAAAAAACACATATAAAGCGTTACAGTCCTGGAATTGTTTCAGAATAGCTCAAAACGGATTTCCAGGAAGAAAATTTTTGGAAAATGTACATGGCAGTACTTGATTTTCTAAACGAATTTTCCTAAAACGGTGCAATTATTACACAACGGTTTATTATTTCTGTTTGCCTTCCGAAGCTTTTCTCTGGAAACACTGGACCAAATTTTGCAGAATTCGGCAAAAAAAATCATTTATCAACCCAGAATGTGCCAATTATACCGGCGTCATGTTCAATCAACCCTGAGGATTGACTTTTTCAGTTTGATTCAGATAGACATTGGGTACTTTCGAGAATGGAATGAGACCAATCGGATTGCAGTAGGATTCCCATTTGAAAGAATCGTAAGGTTTATTTTAATATCAGGACTGTGCGAAAAGCGAAATATGCTATCCACCACGCTGTCTCCCAAGCTTCAATGAAGCTCTCTTGAATCGTTCATTCGAGGAGAATAAGGGGAAGATGTCTTTTTGTCTGTACCCACAAGTGTTCCTCATAGAAGGGCATCCCAAAACAGAAATAATAAACCTTTGTGTAATAATTCGCATCAATTTGATTCATTTTCAGCTTCAAACCGCACCTCAATTTCTGGATTAAGTGAGAAATATTTTATTATGCCGAGGCGATGTAGCGTGCCCGGTTGCCGGAGCAATTACCGGGACAAATGTGCCGCCGGCAAGTACGTGTCCTGCTACAGGTTCCCAAGCGATGCCAAAACATTGGAAAAGTGGCTCGACGCGATCGGACGCAGAAATTTCGTGCCCAACTACGACAACGCCGTTTGCGCCAAACATTTCGACGATTCTTCGTTCGTGTGTGAAGATATGTACAGAGGAGTAGATGGGGAGCTCAAAGTGTTTAAATTCGCTAAGCCGAAACTTAAAAACGAAGCCGTTCCTTCGAAGTTTCTTCTTAAACATTCGGAGGGAGAGAAGAAAATTGAAAGAAACGACAATTTGGGCGTGAGTGATAAGACGCGGTTGTCGACTCTAAACGTTGAGCAACATCAAGGTCATTCTGATTTACGCGATATCGCGTTTCTGACGCTTGACGACAGGAAGAGTTGTTTGGATTTGGTTGAAGTTAAAATGAAGAATCCGGAAGACGTGGAAAAACCGTTGAACTTGAGTGGAATTGAATCTTTGGATCTCAGAAAGAAGTGCAACTCTAACGGTGAGACAGTGATATTCTACAGTGGAGGTGAACTGCAGCATAATTGCAATTCTGCTAGTGGTGAAAGTGGAAGTAACTTGTTGGGTAAAAGAGAACTAAATGACGAACGTGATTTTACCGGGAATCGTAGTGAGTTGGATGCTAATTGTGGTCGGTTTGCAAAAATACTGAAATCCTGTAAAGTATCGAGTCAAAAACTGTCGCATCACGCTATTAATGAAGAGGATTCAGAACGAAGACCTTCTGAAAAGTCTGCTGACCTCAGCAACGTTGAAACCGGTGCTGTCGTAAGGGGGGACAACGGAGTAGCATCAACAAATGAAAACAAAGAAACACCCGGTGATAATGTTGAAAGTTTGGTAGTAATGGGTGGGATTCGGAGTGATTCCGTGGTCAAAAACTATAAGATACGTACTAGTTCAGAATTAACAATGAATTACGAAGATCAGAGATCTGAGAGAAAGGTCAAGAAAGTCCAGACAAAGTGTGGTGTAACTGGTGCTGGAGATGGTAATTCTGATAGTGGAACTCTTAGTGGTGAAGATAAGGTGGAAAACAGTGACACTACACAAGGCGAAGGTGATTTAAATTATGTACAAGGAAAAAATGAAAATTTAGGTCCAAAACGCCCGTGTTTGGTGTATAAGCATGATGTTGGTGCTAATGTTACTATTGCAGTTAAGAACCGTGTATCTCTGAGAAACATTAAGAAAAAAGGTAACGGTTGCTGTGAAGCTAAGAGTGTTTTACCAAAGAAAAGACCTATTATTTTGCCAGAAAATGACTATTTTAATGGAAGTTGTAACGATGATCAGAGTTTCAACTCTAGTAAAAATCGTGGATCAGTGAAGAACAGTAGGAAGGCTGACAGCGCCTGTTTGCATCTTGGCGATCTGGGATCTGTCAATAAAAGTGAATCAACATCTAGGGAGGAACTCTGCGATTCAGCTGTAACAGATGAGAAGATAAGTCCGGAAGATGAAGAGAAATTTGTACAGCGAATTTCGGTGAAGAGTTCAACAAAAAACCGGAGCAATATTGGAGATTTACAATCGAATCGATGTCGAGGCATTGGTGATAGCTATACCCAAAACAATGAATGCACAGTTTTTTCAGGCTTTGGGAATGGCAGTTTTCCTCCAAAGTCAACAAAGTTGAGTCCAAATGAAGATGATCAATCGGGACAGGTGATATTCGTGAAGAACATGAAGCAACTCCTAAAAGGAATTGACAATTTAAGCAATCTACATGAATGCTCCGGCAATATATCTACTAATGAACCTAATGGTCACAAGCACCGGAAGGTTGATTTGCAAAACGATTATGACAAATCTGATCCAGTGGAATATCAAAAGAATTTGAAAATACCCGAGGATGGTTTGGATCATAGATGCTCGGATGGTGGATTTGCTGTCACCGTTAACCAGGAAACCAATAACGAGCTAATAATTGATGAAGGTGGACTTGAAAATGAAGACATTCGATGTGGAAAGGTGACTTTTGCCAAGAAGTTTAAAAAATCCCAAAGTAGTTTTGCTGTAATGTGTTCAAGTGCTGTGTCGAGGAATGGCACGATGGAAGTTCTAAGCCAGGAAAGATGTAATTCAGTTTTGACGGAAACGAATTCGGGATTGAGCAGTGATATTGGATGTGGGCAGGTGGTTACTGTGAAGAATTTGCAAAAGGGTCAAAAGAATTTTGATGAAACACGTTCACCAGAATGTAGTGGATTTGGTGGTGACACCAAGAATGAAAATAGAGCTATTTCAGGGCAACAAAATGGGGATTTGTTGTTGATGAAAGAAAATTCGGTACTGAATGGTGGTGTTGGATGTGGCCAGGTGGTTTCTGCAAAAAATTTGAGAAAGGACCGAAAGAATTTTGATGGTACGTGTCCACCAGACTCAAGCGGATTCGGTGGTGTCACCAAGAATGAAAGTAGAGCTATTTCAGAGGGAGAAAATGACAATTTGGTGTTGAACGGAAATTCGGTGCTGAATGGTGGTGTAGGATTTGGCCAGGTGGTTCCTGCAAAAAATTTGAGAAAGGATCGAAGGAATTTTGATGATACGTGTCCACCAGAATCAAGCGGATTCGGTGGTGTTACGAAGAATGAAAGGAGAGCTATTTCAGGCCAGGAAAATGGTAATTTGGTGTTGATGGATGCAAATTTGATTCCGAGCTACGGGACGGGATCTGTGGGGGAGCCAGAGGTGAAGGTCGGTGGTCAAATCCGCGGATCGGAGAAGACCGGGGAAGACGAGGGTCCTTCGGAAGTCCAGGAGTGGGAGGGTTGGGCCGTGAAGGAAGAACTGTTCAGGGGGCTGGGGCTCGTCCCGCGCGGCGTGTTGCACGACCGTTCGGTCGATAGGCGTCATTGCGTCAGTGGCTCGCGTCGAAGCGAGTCGCACAAAGGCAAAACGGCCGTTTTCTATCCGCCGGGGACGGCCATGTTCGACACGGAGAGGTTCATCGGGGAGATCCAACGGAGGCCGGCCATCTACGACGTGCGCTCCAAGGTGTACTCCAACCGCGTCGCCAAGCTCAAATATTGGCACGAAGTCGGCCAGGAGATGTACAAAGGATGGGACGCCCTCGATCAAATGGAAAGAAGAACTCTAGGTAAGTTTCGCCTTCCCAAAAAAACCAGATCCAATCCCGCGGTAAAACTCCGCTTACACCTGTCAAACACAAAAAGTTTCATCCATAACAACACAAAACATCTCTAAACACGTATTTCTACTTCAGATCTGCACACTATTTACCATAATCTTAGTTATAATTCCATTTGAGACAGTTTTTTTAAAAAAAACAACCAAATTTTTTGTCCATTGAATTCCGGCTGAGCGGGAATTACGTGGACGCCGGGGGCGGGAATGTATGTAACCTTAAGCTTGTATCCTTCTCGTAACACATAACAACGTGTAACTAAAGTTTCATATGTGAATGCGGTGTCGGGGACGAAGGAAGGGAGAATATGAGGCTGGTGCGCTTGTGCGGGTCCCGACGGGCGGTCGGGGATCGAAGGAGGGAGCTAATCTTAGGGCCCTCCTCCCCTCTCTCTTCCCACCTCATCTTTCACGATCGTTCTCACTCTCTCGCGACTTTTATTCTCTCTCTTTTTTTTCGCGTTCTCCCGTCCTTTTTATTGGAGACAATTCGGGAGCAACGTCGTTTCGAGGGGTTTTCACTAAAACCAACGACATTCCGCAGAAATTGTTATGTAATAGCTAAGAAAAACTCTCTGGGTTCACAGCAATACCGTGACTGATTCTTGAATTGGACATTTTACTTGTTTCGCTTAGTTTTCTAAAAAGGTGCAATATGAAGGTGTGTGAATCGTTAGGATGCTAAAATGTTTGTCCCTTCTTAAGGATGATTTTGTCAGGATCAACACGATCATTAATGATTGCTTGATAATAAGGTTCCTGGTAGCTCGCTGCTGGAGGAAAATTTTATTAAATTTATGGGTCGTAAAATCCTCAAAACAATTCGAAATTCTTACCCATTTTACTGCATAAACCACTGAATAATATGAGGAGGAATTTAGATAGGTATACAGTTTTTAGCATTATGGGGTCCCAACAAAAGTTCATCAAGTTCGTAATTCTCCTAATTCTCGAATTGGAAATTTCGCCTGTCTAGAAACTGGAAGATGTCGTCGAGGGTTTTCTAAAAAGGTGCAATATGAAGTTGTGCGAACACTTGGGACCGTAAAATGTCCCTTCTAACGAATGATATTTTTCGGATCAGCACGATCTTGTATGATTGCAAGATAATGGGATTCCAGATAGCTCATATCTGAAGGAATATCTCAATTAACTTTTAGATCTGTAAAGCGTACAATACGCCAATGGAATTGTAAATTCATACCAATTTCACTATATAAACCATTGAGTAACACGAGGAGGAATTCTATTACTCTATTACAGTTTCTAGTATAATGGGGACCCGACAAAAGTTCATCAAGCATGGAATTCTCAAAATTCTCGAATTGCAAAATTCGCCTGTTTCACCTACTGGAAGATTAGAGTTTTCTAAAAAGGTGCAATGTGAAGATGTGCGAACTCTTAGGAAAACCAAATGTTTGTCCCTTCATATGGATGATATTTACAGGATCAGCACGAGATCTTGTGTTATTGCAAGATAATAGGTTTCCAGACAGATCATAGCTGGAGGAATATTTTAATTAAATTTAATGGTTGTAAACGCTCAAAACAATTTAAAATTCATACCAATTTCACTGCATAAACCACTGAGTTAGGAGGATATTTTCAGGATCAGCAGGGTCTTACTGAAAACTGATTTTACTATTGGGTATTTCATCTAGTTTTTTAAGAAGGTGCAATAATGTGCTAACCCTTAGGAACGTAAAATGTTTGTCCCTTCTTAAGGGTGATATTGTCAGGGTCAACACGATGTTGTAAGTTTGGCAAATGATAGGATTCCAGATAGCTAGTGGAATGTTTCAATTAAATTGAAGGCTAGTAAAATGCGAAAACCCATTTAAAATTCATACAAATTTCACTGCTTAAACCGCTGCGTAATATGAGGAGGAGTTTAGCCAGGTATAGTTTCCAACATAATGGGGTCCCGACAAATATTTCCAAGTTCGTCAAGCTTGGAATTTTCACAATTCTCCAATTTGAAATTTCGCCTGTCCTACTGGAAGATCTCGTCGAGGGTTTTCTAAAAAGGTGCGATATGTAGGTGTGCCAACCCTTAGGACCGTAAAATGTTTGTCCCTCCTCAAGGATGATATTTTCAGGATCAGCACTATCTTGTACGATTGCTAGATAGTAGGATTCCAAAAACCTCATTGCTGGAGGAATATCTTAATTAAATTTCATTGTTGTAAAGTACGCAAAACACCGGTGGAATTTTAAATTCATACCAATTTCACTGTATAAACCATTGATTAATACAAGGAGGAATTTAGGTAGTTATTACAGTTTCTAGTATAATGGGTTCTGGTATAATTTTTTAGGAATTTTACTGTAGGTACTCAACCACAGTTATGGTGCGGATTGGAATTTATTTTTCGATGAGGTGAATCGTTCACATCCTTTCTCATTTCTGAAGAAATCTTCCCCTTCTTCCTTTGATTTTAATCGTTCGGAGAGTTTAAGAAATGCGTTCATTAGATTCACTGAGAAAAATAACGTAGATATATCCCCCCCACTTCAATTTTATTCAACACCAGAGGCATTGTCTCACGCCAAAACGCTGATTTCGTTTCAAAAATTCAATTAGAATTTTTAAATAGAAATCAGAAATTTAGAATTATCTGTCGAAGGGAATGGGGAGCGTAATAACTCATTCGAGCGCTGCTGAATGAACACACAAAATTGAACACATCTGTTTTGCTTGCATCATTTTTTGTTCGATTATGAACATTCTTCTAGTTTTGAAACGTATTTCATTTCTTTGAAATGTAGTTAAGGAAGAATTAATGGAGAGGATAATAGTGATAAATCGTTACGTATTCTCAATTTTCATCCGTTTTTTCGATCCCAATGTTTTGTCTAACAAACCTGTCTTGTGTCACGGAAATTTTGAATCCTATGTTGTGAGGGGAGATGGAGGCAGGGGCTTATATAAGGGGGGGGGGGGGCGAGCCCCCCCCCCCCCAAAATTTGGAAAATATAAATTAATGTTGTATTTTTCGGTTAAACTGAATATTATTGAGTCCTAAAATGTGCTTTCCCTGGGAAAAGAACCACTTTTCTATCAGTTTTTTTAGTGCTAGAATAGTTAAACACGTGATTTTACACACTTGATTTGTAAAATTTCGGACCCCGGACCCCCTCTTATTCTCGGCCCTCCCCGAAAATATCACATATATACGCCACTGGATGGAGGGGGTAAGCTTAATGGTTGATCCAACCAAAGGATGCGCAATGCTACCAGAATTCTCACTCGACATTCATTCTTTTGATGTTCGATTAAGAATTTGGTTAGTTTTGGAAACATTAGTGTTTAAATTATGTTGATCACATAAAAAACGGACATAGGGACGTCTCTGAATGTAGTCTCGCAGACAGATTTCGCTTGGCATTCCAATAATCGGCATATTGGATCTTTCAGTTAAAGAACTGCAGATCAAATGGAAGTCGATAAGGGATCACTTCATGAGGCAGCTGAAGCAAAACATGAACGGCGAAGGACCAAAAAAGAAGAAATACGTGCATTTCGACCAGCTCCAGTTCCTCACCGCCAACTTGGGAGTTAAAAGGTAAGTATGAGGCTACATTTACTGGTAGATTGCTAAAAATTACTCACTGGGAAATATTTCTACTGAAATGTCGTACTTTTCACCTGTGATTACCGTGAGTAGGTACTTGTAGGTCACCTGGGAGTAAAATTGTTCACAATGACTGTAACGATTGACGGGATGATCTAAAACAAAACATTCCAGTTATGAAAATTATCGAAAATAAAGGCAGAAAGTATTAAAATAGGATTATCTAAATTTAATTCGTAATTATGCAGGATAATTAATACGATGTGTAGAAGTAGATTACGATACTATGGACGTAGGGTTAGTTCTGCACTCTTCTAAGCTTTAACTGTGTTTTCATGGTCTGCATATTTATCAGAATCATTGAACTGACAGTAAAATTAACTACCAATAAGCTTATCAATTCTATACAAAAGCAACCACGTAGATACGCAAGGTACCATGCGTGAATCAATTTATGAGAGCTGTTAGCATTTCAAACTTGTTTAATTTGGTCTTCATTTCCCGAAGACGATAATATTTTCTTTGATGCTATTTTCATTGAGTTTCCACACACTGGAGTGTCATCTTGGGGTTAAAATCACAAAACCGTTCAAAATAACGATTTTCCCAATTCATTGTGTTTTAGTTGTTACAGACAAAGGGCAAAAACAAACAGGCAAACATACAAACATTAATTATTGTCTGATTCGTAACATTCTTGGATTTAGACAAGTATTGGGAGAGTTTCAGTAAATTTTTTCAGGCACACCACTCAACTTCGGTTTGATTCCGAGTTCGTAGGTTCGAATCTCTGGGACAGGTCGTCCAAAACCTACGATTGTTACGTCAGTGAGGCAATATGGAGAACTTCGGGGAAACGTGAAACGCCCAAAAACGGTGCTCCTATTGTTAATGTCCACGATTTTGCCCTCAAAAAGAGATCAGAAGCTTGATGTCTAAAAAAGCCTGAGTGCTGCTGTTTTTGCTTACCAAATCTGCCTTTATTTTCATTTACTCGGGATAGTAAAATTGTTCTCCAAAATTGAAATCCACCGGGTCTTCACGTTTTAGACCTCTCTGAACAACTTTCTTGTCGTCAACGTGTCATTTCAAAAGATCTGTAAGTTCATGTTACCTGCTCAAAAAAAGCTATGTGCCACACCTTTACACAACTTGAAGACGATATTTCTGAATACAACATTGGTCAGTTATTGATTCTTTCCACTTACAGGCCCGCCATTCGTTCAAACCCACTAAACAAGAGCCTGAAGAGGAGTACATGGAGCTGACACCTGAGCTGCCTGAAGAGCGACATTTCTCCTTCATGACGCCAATCGGAAGACCGGACTACGACGAACACGAGGTTCCCGTGGCCGCGACTCTGCTGCCTCAGCAGCCTGAGGACCTGTCATACAACTCAAAAGAGCTGTCTTACCACCACCACAAGGAGTTGTCCTACCACAAAGAGCTCGAAGGGGATCGGATGGGAAACAAAATGTTTCTCCTGTCCCTCCTGCCCATAATGGAGAGGTAATTTTTGGACTTTATCCTGTAATACAGAGAAGAACAGTCATTAAGGAAATTACTCAGGTATTCTTAACATGAGCACTTTCTAAAATCTCCTTTTTTAAAGAAGAAAACATTTTTGAGTTCTCAGTAGGTTTTTGATCTCTTTGTCGGTCAAACAGTTGATTTTTCAAATTTTTTAGCTCAAACAAAACGTATACAGGTACCGTATACTTATATACAATGAATTAATCCTGCTTCCCCCTGAGATTTATATGAATCTCAAGGTTGATTTAAAAGGGAGTGTCCCTGCACACCGTGTTTATGTGCTCCCTTCCCTCTTGCAAGCAAGGAGGAAAATCCTGGTAGAATACCGTGGGAGCCTGTTACACCAAACAGCTCACAGAACCTGCTCCTGACGACGCAAGTGCCTGCTTGCACTAGGCACTACAGGTGGAGCTGGCTGTTCTAGCTCTCCCTACCTACTAATCAGATTGGTACCCGAGTTATTGGCAAGCCACGCACTGTGGAAGACAAGTCTACCGGAGAAGTGTCTACCCCTCAGCTTTCAGGCTTGGCCTTCCAGCCTGGGTGATCAACCACTGCCTCCTCGAAGGCAACCTCTTCCTGACAGGGAGTGGAGGGGGGGAGGTGACGCTTTGCTGATCCTGTGGTACCAATTTCGCGTGTGGAGTTCGCCAGTAAACTGTTCATCTCACACATTAGAGGCCAGCTACATGGAATTTGGCCCTGTAACTCCCATTTTGTCCTCAACACCACCGTAACGGCGTCCTGTATGGATGAGAGGAGAGGAGACAGTGAGAAGCTTCCCTGAGTTGTTCATGACCAGCTCTGGCTCAAGCACTACCCCAGTTCTGCAGCACCCGTTATCATGGAAATGCAAACCTCTTTTTGATATGTGTATGTTGGCATAGAACGGAGATCTTGCTGTTGGTGACGTCCTACTCCACCGCACATGTACATTTATTTTCTACTTAACCGGTTCTGGCCAACCTGTATATAAGTACACACATATCAAAAAATGTTTTTCATCACCCTAATCTAGTCAGAAATACGGACGGCAAAAACTTGGGTTTTGAATTTGAACAAGCTTATATTCTTCATTTTTCAAGGGTATGTATAACATTTCAACGACATAAATTAATTTTTCCTGAATGGGGAAGCCATGTACCACATCAACTTCTCGGACTTTTTGTCTGTTGGTATAAAACTCTCACCAATTACTGGTTAACTACTATAATCCATTTTTCGTGGTTACCAACTCGCTTCAGTGTGCGCTTAAATGTGCCTAGGTAAAGATTTCGCTGGGCACAATGTTCTATTTTGATTATCAACATTTTTCCTAGCTTCGTATTGGGAGTTGCTCTCCACATTCCCTATTTGGTGAGTACGTGACGGGGAAAAACCCCAACCATTGTACACATAAATAGGACTGTTAAGCAATGAACCGACAAAGGACGAGCCTGGAGTCAAGGACCCCGGGTTTTTCCCGACCACTTGGGTAGGTGTCGAGTGGCCCATATACAGGGTGGCCAAAATTTAATGGACCACGCATTTATCTCCGTAATTTCCGAGCCTAAAAAATGTCAAATGATAACTTCACTAATTTTTAACAAGGAATTAAAATATCACAATTTCGCGCGTTGCGCACGTGCGTAACCCCGAATTTGTCAAATAGTTAATGATGGTGATCCGTAAAGTGTGGCATTTGAATTTTCATTCGTTTTTTAACGCTGATTCACGTGATGCTATCCGTTTTTTTATTTGACTTAATTTTTGCGGAATAATGACCAAAATTTGTTTATTTTGATTAATGCGATTTTTCACTTGATGAAAGATCAATCCTTTATTTTACGTTTTTCAATCAGATTAAAATTTTCGTTAGAATCTGAAAACATGCCCTTGAATAAACAAAAACGGTTTAAACAAATTTTGGTCATTATTCCGCAAAAATTGAGTCAAATAAAAAAACGGATAGCATCACGTGAATCAGCGTTTAAAAACACCGAAAATTCATGTGCCACACTTAACAGATCACCATCATCAATTATTTTACAAATTCGGGGTTGCGCAACTTTGCGTGCTCGCTGAACGGGTTACGCGCAATAAAAAAAAATGGTTGAGGGGTCAAATCTTCATGAAATCTTCAGCAGAATCCGAATCGGCAATAAAAAATGGGGGTTCCCATTTGAAATAACAAAGTTGATGCGCAAATCGCGCATTTGCGCTCCGCTCGAAATTGTAATATTTGAATTTTTTGTTAAAAATTAGTGAAGTTATCATTTGACATTTTTTTAGGCTCGGAAATTACGGAGATAAATGCCTGGTCCATTAAATTTTGTCCACTTTGTGTATGCTCCCGGGTTCACCCTAAAGGAGTCATTCCATCCTTCCCTACAGCACCAGTCACTGTGTCCAAAAACCTAATTGCTCGTTGTCAATTCAAAACCCTAAATTCACAGGTGTCGTAGCTGCTTAGCTTGCCCCTATAGGGTCACCAGAAAAATCAAATACAGTGAAATTCATCTACATTTAAAGTCATTGTTTGATTCGTGTCGTACCTGCCATGCTTCCTCCTCGAAACATTCAAACTCCTTCAGGGCAAATTTTAAATCATTTATTTCTAAGTCATTCAAATTCTGAATGTACTTAAACCTTTGCCCAACTATTTAAAATAATTAATCCGAATATAAATTCACAACTGTCATCTTGAGAGATACCCAATGTTTATGGGTGCCTATTTGTCTTTTTTTTAGGCTTCCGGACCATTCGAACATCCGGGCCCGCCTCCAACTGATGGAAGTCCTTCAAACTTTCGTCGCCCACGAAGACGCATCTCACAGGGATTTCTACAACTACCACGACGAGAAACAAAGCTGCGGTGACGCCTCCCAGCAACATTCCACCGCTTCACATTCCGACTCCGACACGTGAAAATGCCCCCACTCGAAATCCCTTATTCCATTAATTTCGTTTTCATTTTGATCTCTTTAAACATTACAAAGTATTCATTGATTCTTCCTTCTTATGTTCGGCGCAATGCTGATCGCGAAGATGTTTTTTTTATACTGCTTACTTCCATATAGAGCTTCGGAATTTTAGGCTGTAAAAGAAATAGAACACCCGGTGGTAGGAACAGGAGGTGCCATTACTTAAATATGTGATTTTTTCGTGTTGTAGGTAGGTATATACTTGAAGTTTTTGTTATCGAATAAATCTAGTTTACTACCGCAGAGTTTCATTCATAAATCCTACCTCTGAAATAGCCATTTCCCACTTTAATGAACCTTTTCCCAAATGACGCAACATTTTCCAGGAATAAGTAAACTTCTGACAAGGGAAACAGGGGGAGTACCAACGAAATGACATAAACATGTAGTATATGAAATCGTTGACAGACTCTGGCTAGTTTCTTATTGGTCGTATAAGATACAGTCAAAGAATCATTTATCATTAAACGATACCCGCGTTATAGACGCTGACGCAGTCTCTTACTCCTCCATGGACTGGCCTACCATCTCCCGGCATGCTGCCCAAGCCAAACACGCAAAATACAACAGAGTCGCTGAAGACCTGAGAGGGTCTTTCACGCCACTCGTCATTTCATGCGATGGCGCATTACATGAAGAGTAGCCTTTCTCAAAATCGTTTCCTTACGCCTCTCCAACAAGTGGTCTAAATCCTACTCCCAGGTGATGATGTGGGCACAAGTGAAAACTCAGTTCTCAGTTCACGAGCAGTTTCCATGAGGCTAAGGGGCCCGAGGAAACACGTGCGAGGACTTGGACTGGAGGACGGAGCAGCAATTTGGCTACCAGAAGAATGAAATCACACACACACACAGTTAGGAAAAAAAAAATCAGATTAGTTTGGCAAAATCAATTTGAATTTTTGGCATATTATCAAATTGAACATTTTGGCAAACTAATTTGAACCTTTGGCACAAATAAATTTTAATATTTTTGGCATCTTAATTTCAACTTTTGGCGACTCAATTTCAACTTTCGGCATACCAATTCGAGCTTTTGGCATATCAATTTATACGTTTCACAATTCCAACATTCCACCCCATATAATGATCAATAAATATTTTCTCTCTCTCTTTTTAAAAAAAAAATGTATTATTAAATTAGTTATTATTACTTAATCTTCAAAATTTATGGAGATTAGCAACAGTGTAAAAGGGGTTTAGGAGTCGGAAAATGATGATGATACAAAATGCCGGATATGGTTTAAATATCGTTTTTCCGAATAAACCCCTTTTACACTGTTGCTAATCTCCATAAATTTCTAGAAACTAGAAAAACCAGCGAGGAATTTGTTATAGGTAGGTAACACATGGTAAGTTTGTCATGCACTTAAATTTAAACAAAACCCAATTTACGAATCACCAAGGTATTTTCCAACAAAATTGACTCATTATTGCTTGCACACATGATTTTTCAGCCAAATGAAACCATATTCCAATCAAACGAAGCTCTTGGATCCCCCATATTCCTAATCGCTCTAGCTTCTGTGGGACTCCCCGTTATTTTATCGTTATCGTTTGCATCTTTTATTAATGTTTATACAGCTTCCGTTTCGCATTATGCAATTGAAGCTTTGTCCCTGTCAGTGAAGTACACGCAACCATACTCACCGAATACGCTGGAAAATACGTTTTCTAAAATCGAAGCTGTTGACTGGAAGCAAGTCAGATTGATGACATCGAGGAAGTCTCAGTTCACACAGTCGAAACAATGAATGGAGTGCTTCAACTTCGCCATAAACATGATGGTGAAACAAGTTGCATTTGCTGAACACCTGACACACAACTTGTTCAGTAAAAAATTGAAATAAAATGTTATTTTTTCTGGACTGTTTGAACTTGACTGTTCATTTTATTGGAATAATGTTTGATTTGTTTGATAAATAAGTTTCCTACTGTTGAAAAGAGAGATTGACCTATGGTATCATTTGGTAGGTACAAGGTTTCATTTGGTACTCAAGAGGTATCTTTTGATTTAAAAAAAAGAAAGGTTCAATTGATTGAAAAATGCTATATTACAAACATTCCAGTATTAGCAAATATGTCAGTATGAATGATGTAATTCGAACAAACCCATCAGATTTCTTGAGATAATTGGAAAGATAACTTCTCACCTTGATGTCCGTTATCGAAACCTTCCATGTTGAAGCAACGATGACAATAATAATAACAACTACCTACAAATCAACGTAATCATGATTTACCTTTCCATTCAAAATTATAGATTTGAAATTTTGAAGAGCACTCTCTATGTGGAAAAGTTAATAAACCAAAAACTGTTGAGTTTTTATCTGCACTTACTGGCGAGATATGAACAGCTCGAAATTGTCCATTCTTAATATAAATTGTCAGTACCAATCAAGATTTTACCCACATCTTAGCTTGCAACGGCGCGAGCTTCAACATCCGACAGTAAGTTCATTAACTCTAGTAATTAGGTACGTAACTGTTCAGATTGATCTGATGGGTCTCAGCTAAAAATTGAAACATGTCAGGCCAAATTGGAAAAACGTATACAACCCAATATACCCCCCCCCCCCCTCCTAAAATCGTCAAAATGGGAGTAAACAACAATATTTTTTTCTGAATCTTCATATTTTTTTCCAAGGATCTCAAATATCATGTTTGCGCACTCAGCGCAACTGCGCAACCATGCGCAATTGACACTAACTTTATTATTTTAAATGAGAACCCGAATTTTTATTGCAGATTCGGATTCTACTCAAGATTTCATGAAAATTTGACCCCTCAACCAATTTTTTTTATTGCGCCTAACCGATTCAGCGAACACGCAAATTTGCGCAACCCCAGAATTGTCAAATAGTAGATGATGGTGGACTGTAAAGTGTGGCACATGAATTTACATTGTTTTTTATAACCCTAATTCACGTGATGCTATCCGTTTCTTGATTCGACTCAATTTTCGCGGAATAATGACCAAAATTTGTTTATTTTGCGTGAAAAATCATCATTTATGCCGGCTTTTGCCTCTCAGATTAAGATGATTTTTCACTTGATCACTGAAGAAGGTTTCAATATCCTATTTTTACATTTTTCATCCAGACCTCGAAAATTAATCCCCGTCACAATCTGAAAACGGGCGCCTAAATAGAAAAACGGACGCAAAATAAACAAATTTTGGTCATTATTCCGCGAAAATTGAGTCGAATCAAGAAACGGATAGCATCACGTGAATCAGCGTTAAAAAACAATGTAAATTCATGTGCCACACTTTACAGATCACCATCATCTACTATTTGACAGTTCTGGGGTTGCACAACTTTGCGTGCTCGCTGAATCGGTTAGGCGCAATAAAAAAAATTGGTTCAGGGGTCAAATTTTCATAAAATCTTGAGTAGAATCCGAATCTGCAATAAAAAATTGGGATTCTAATTTAAAATGAGAAAGTTAGTGCCAATTGCGCATGGTTGCGCAGTTGCACAAACAATATTTGAGATCCTTGAAAAAAAATATGAAGATTCAGAAAAAAAATTTTTTGTTTACTCCCATTTTGACGATTTTAGAAGGGGGGGGGGGGGGGACAACTCGTGGGACACCCTATATAAGTACTTTCGGTGTCTCAATCCATCAGTAATTGGTCGAGAACTTTCCGAATCTTCGGACTTTTTAAGAAGACATGAATTGTATCGGGGTTCTGTACCCAGCTAAAACTAAGCACTGCAAGACCAAACACATAAGAAAATTGTGTGAAGCCTCACCCTAGATGTGTCGTTTTATGTGTCAAGGATTTTTGGGTCCAACTGACGACTTCCATCAGAATCAAGCAGATTTTAATAGTATTCCTGGATATATACGCATAAGTAGAAATCTCTTCATACTTTCCACATCCGTTTTTCCGATTTCTATATTAAACTAACAATTGAGGAGCTTACTTTCAAACAGGCACGTATCCATTCCGACAAAATGTTCAGGAAGTGAAAAAAACGATTTGCATATTAATATGCAAATTAGTGGAGATGTTTTTCTGCAGTTTCTCATCGGAGTAATGTGTGAGAAGGCACAGATAAAGATGCCTCAGAATATGAATCAATTTTCTCCAAAACACGAGGCTGTATATCCATTTTCACTTTCGAAATGTGCCCTTTTGATCAAAACTCATGGATTTGTGCCTTTTTGAAAAAGAAAGAATTCATTCTCCATTCTGTAGGTTTTATTGAAAACTTTACCTGACTCCATATTTCCATTTGTCATGCCTGCCATCTAACGAGTCTCGTGTAAATATTCAACGCCAAGACGAAGGCGCAATGTTTCTTTTTGGATATGTGCCTTTTTGAAAACCCACGACTTATCGCCTGACGAAATTCGGAGGATATGTGCCATTTCGATTGCAAGGCGCTGAAAAAAAAAAAAAAAAATGTAGGGGACGGATTTGTTACCTCTTGATGCAAACACATTACTTTAGCCCCGGAATTGACGTGGATGTGTTCTGTTTTGTTCAGAAATGATTGGGGGATCTGATTCAACTCATATTCAGAGATAGAAAATTGAGAAAAAAACGTTTTCTCCCAGATTTGGATATGTGCCTTTTTGAAAGTAAGCTCCTCAATTATTCAAATTTTTACAATTTGAATGTTATCGTTCGTTCGGTAGTAATGTTTTATCATTTCACAATTATTGAAATTTACCACAAGTTATGAAACAACTAGATTTTTTGCCATACAAGTCCAAGTTCTTCCCATTTAAAACAACTTTTTCGTATTCAACTTTAAATTTCCTAAACGGTTAGTGCACATGCTAAATCAAACTCAATTTCCTAACGCCCGCAATTGTAGTTCAATGATTGGAAATTTAAGAAAATTAAGTGTCTGAAAATACTTGTACGTTAACTGCAATTCCAAAAAACTTGATGGATGCTTTCAAAATTCAAAAAAACTTGCGATTCAATCAGCTTTGTAATAGTAAGGTCAACTTCGGGATTCCTTATCGATTTCTTGGAAAAATCCAAGTTAGATTGTGAAAAAACAAGAGGCATCAACAATAATACGAGTACCTCACAGAAAATAAAGGGATTATCAATTTTCTTGAGTTTGTCATTGAAGTGATATGACCTGGATTGATAATTCCAAGGTTATGAGGGCAAAATGACATCCTCGTTGTAAGACTGTGATCGTTTTACAGAGTCTCAGCGTAAAAAATGCTCGAGATTTCAAAACATGGTTTTATTATTTTTTGGGTAATGCGCGAGTGCTCGTATTATTTTGTGGTTGGGGGGGGGGGGGGGTTCAATTTTATGCTCAGAAGTTGCTATTATTTGTTATGGGTCAATTTCCATGTAACTGATACTTTTCCCGGTCGGTTTTGCGTCATAACTTCCTAGGAAATGACACCTGTCACGCCCGATTCGGTGATGGATAAAATAATAAACATGACTGTATAGACATTGTTATGCAGGAGCATAACTTGAGAAAATAAAGGTAGGCACGTTCAACTATTGAACAAACTATAAAATATACCTAATAAGTCCGAACAATCCCTGAAAATTTCATCGAAATCGGTCAAGAACTCCCGGAGTTATGCTTGTGGCAAGGATTTCACGTTTGCGCATGCGCAGAGGCTACTATTGATCCGGGGTCAAAGGGGACCATCTACACATCAAACCGAACAATCCCTGAAAATGTCATCGATTGGTCAAAAACTCCCGGAGTTAAATGACACCTGTCACGCCCGATTCGGTGATGGATAAAATAATAAACAATCGAGAGAGACGGGGGGCTTGTTTACATCAGGAAGTCCAGGGTGGTCTCCTAAGAGACCAGTATCTCTCCGACCATCTTCCTGCCCACGTTCAAACAAGATTCTACATTCCCCTCCGATGTCTTTACACAAAACATACGAAGATCGAGGTGCTTCTTCATGTATTTGTTTTCTTTGGCTCGGGGTGGTGGTCTTTTTGTCCGCTTTTGAAATCTCATACACCTGCCAATTCATCACCGCCTTTTTTTTAAAATATATATGATGATCGAATTCCTTATCATCATATTACACTTTTATGGCAACCCTAGAAACCGGAATCACGGACGAAAATCCCCGGACAAAAAATCCCCGTGTGAAAAATGACAGAAATATCCTATCGTCTAGTTTGCTGGTCTGGATGCTCGCTACGCTCGCATCTCAAAAAGACAAAAATATCCTATATCAATCCTTTTAGTAAAGTATAGATCAGTTGGAAAAATAGATGCGTTACCTATTCTGTGATTCAGCCCTAGTTTTCCGAAGTTGGGGATTTTTTGTCCGCCCTTGGAGATTTTTTGTCCGCCCTAGGGGATTTTTTGTCCGATTACCTAGAAACTGTCATACACTCCACATGCCTGTGCCAGTGAACACCCCGAACAAACACGTTTCTGGATTGTTTTTGATCAGTTTTGGACCATTGCTTTTGTATTGCGCATCTACGCTAGTGAGGCGATCGGGCTGGCTACAATTAGGACCAACTAGTCCATTTGTGAAAGATCGGATGTTTTACATCAATGCTAAGGCCTTTTATGTAGGGCAGACGGATATTGCAGATTTTGAACCTTGAAACGTAAAATCACAAAGTCTGAGGGAGGTTATAAAAGTTTTTGCAGTAAATTACAAAGGCTATTATTGAATTAAAGATTATTAAAAACAATAATCCAAAATAATGGATGATGTCACTAAACAAATGTGTAAAGAGAGTTAGGTAGATTAGTAAAATCAGCAAATCTGGTGTGAAAGTAGCCGTACATAAAGAGATAATAAAACATGCATTATTGTGACTAGATCCCCGAGCAAATGACATGGAGCTTATGTGCTAAACCACATTCGTCATTTCGAAAATACGTTTCAAGACCCTACCTTGAGACAACACAAGTCATAGAAATTATCTTAATTTTTACCAAATTTTATTTTTTTTACACCCTGTATATATAAATTAACTTGCTGTTATTTACAGTGGTTTTCGTTTTCTTTAATAAATTTAAGATTTTCGGGAGCCCGAAAAAATTGTTTACTTCTTCTTAACTAATTACTATTTTCTCATTAATTTTTCTCGCAGGATTATAGAGGTGAAACGTCGCCATGGGAACGAGAGTATGTGCAGGAGGGCTCATTTTAATTGTATGTGGTAAGTCAGACCTTAACTTTATAGGAAAGTTGTGCAACCGCACTTTGAAAAAACTCATTGTAGAACTGGTCGGTTGACCACTCATGAAACATGGTTTTCAAACTTCTCCTCGACTTTCCCCCTAAATGGTAAACGCTGAAAATTATAACGAAAAGGTCCATTATCTGTGTAATAAAATCCTTCTATGTAAATCACTGATCAATGTTTATTAAACGTAGCTGATTTGAAAAAAGTCCGATCATTGTAAACAGCTTATCCGATGGAGGCCATTTCAAGCTCATCGTCACTATCAGGTGTAGGTGTCACTATCACATGATGCCGATGCTACTTTTGCAAATGTTCGTGCAAAACTGAAAAAATGCTGGCAATTCTAAAGCCAGGCTACATTACTCTTTGAATAATGAGTGAATTACAAACACCTTCCCCAACAACACGGGGCAACACCTAACTTAAAGCAAATAACTCATGTTTAAAATTGCATCATACATACATCATTCGTACCAATTTTGTTTATTGACTAAATAAATTGTCTATGTTAGGCGTGGGGATTCACTTTTAGGTCCAGAAATTATGGTTATTTGTTACGGATAAGTTTCTATGGATCTGAAACATATACCAGTCGATTTTGCTACGAAAATTACTAGAAAATGACCCCGCTTGCCTATGGCAGTATAAAACTTGAAAAACCACCTTTTTAACCAGTCCATAGCACGTATTGGTCCAAATACCTGGGCTGGAAGTTGGGACCAACTAGACTCCAAGTGGAGTCCAAGAAGGATTTTTTACATCTTTTTCAGGGCCTTTTATGTGACTTGGATTGTAGCTGAGAACGGATCTGTGATAGTCAGTACAATTTGATGGTTTAGGAATCTAGTATGAAGGTATGATTCGTGATAGGCTGGGAGGATATTCGCCCTGTCTCAGTCCTTTTTTAACAATTTATGGACCTAACTAAAAATGACATCTCATAATGGGAAGACCACAAGTTAAGAGAAAAGTTGGACTAGCACCTTCGGTGTCATTAACTCATGTCCCTGGAAAGTACTGCATCCCAAAAAAACCTGGCACCTCCCCGTGGTCCATACCTTGCACTCAGAGTGTCTAGCTAACCCCAGAGGGGACAGGGGAGCCTGTTGTATCATCGAGAAAGAGTGTGAGAAACCCACTACTGCTCCCTTTATTAAGTCCTGCCAAATCGTATTGGCCCACGAAACAATCTAATCTATTCCGATACAACAGGCCCTTACGACATACGGACAAGGCAGGTTTGGATGGAATCTACACACCTTGAAACCCCTTTCAGAGTGTAGGAACCCCTCTCGGAGTGTAGTGTGGGGTGTTTGGAGTGTTGTCCAATGTTTGGACAATTTATAAAAACAAATTTGCAGTGCATTAAGCACTATTAAAACCAACTTATTAAGTGACTGAATATTTACATGCTCTAATAATTCATAATTTGTTTAGCTTCAATCGTGAGCGCTGTACCCGTACATGTGGGAGTAAATCAGGGCCTGTACAGGTTCAATATCGATGCCAACAATGATTCAGCGACGGTTTCGATTTCAAAGCTGGGCTCGGGTATGTTCACCTCAAGTTCTTCAATTTCTGTTATTTGTTCACCCTCATAGCTACCTTACCTAAGAATAGTTACCGTCTATTGCGTTACGCAGTTTAATTTCATGAACAGAGTTAATTTTAACCAACAGCTGTTGAGGCGGATGGAAGCTTTCGTGTGGATTTCGGGGTAGACTCTGGAATGCCAATGGGATGCAACGGTCTGAGATCAAGTGAAGAAATTGCCTGCCTTCAATGGTTTACATCCGATGGTGCCACTGGCCCTCTTCTTCAAATCGTCAGACAGGTAATCGAACATTTTCAGAGCGAATTCTTTAAGTAGCCGATCCTGAAAGAGCGGTAGTCTCAGATTATGAGATTGTTTGTCAATATATCTATATTGGTGGGATTTCACATTTCAATTTTTCTGTTTTTGTTCAGACCAATCCAAGTAACCATCAAATGTATAGAGTAACAGCCACAACAGGAAACAACGAGGGCAAAACGAACATTTGCTTCTCTCACAAGGGCGAAAACTTGTACGGAGGCAGTGTCGGAAATAATTACCCATCTCAACACATTATCAAAGAAGAAGCCCCATTTGTCACTGGTGAAGTGAGTTATCAATATGTCAATGATAATAATCTGTTTTATATAACTCTTCTACATTTAACTAGATTTATATCGTTTTCAGGGAGATTCTGCATCAAAGGCATCGTCGTGGGTTGGTTGGGTTGCAGAAAAGAAGTGGTTGACTTCCAACGGGCGTGCAATTCAAGTTTTACCCGGTTCACCTTTGTTCGTGGATCAGAATTCTACAGATCTCTGTTTCATTTTAAATAGCGTCGCACCCTACAACTCCTTCGTGTATCCTGTCGAAATTAAGTGAGTATTTTGCTCCCGAGTCTACCTGATCAAAACGTCCACTCGCAGTTTGCGTTCTAGGCCGTTCTGAACAACTTTTGTGTCTGTGTATGTGCTCTTTTAGCTGAGATCGAGGTATTGCCGCAACTCTGTGTGCAGAGTGTTGTGCAAACTTGCAACATAGACGAGCCCTCAGTTTAGTTTGTATACTAAAACGGAGCTCAGGGTGAGCCGGTAGCAGGACTGACCCTTTTGAGACGGGGGCAGAGGAACGTAGAGTACGTCAACGGTGGCGCCTCCAGGTCAAGTAAGCTGACCTACTGCAAAGGGGCAGGTGCCACTCCTAAAGCCACAGTGACGGCTAGCACCTACGGGAGGGACCTTATACAAATCCACTGGCCTTCCAGGTTGGAGCTTGGACGCAGGCTTAACACCCCTGCTCTGTAAAAAAACCAAAGTCACGAAACCTCAACATAGAAAGAGCCAGACTGATTTGGAGGAGGCCCAGGTTCTCTAAAGTACTGTAGTGCCGTGGAAAGTAAAGAAAAGTTAAGTTTAAATGCGTTTGACATGGCAATGGCTCTCTCCATTAGTACTTACTTACTCTTACAGTGCTTTGAATAACCCATTTCCTCCTAATGGGTGGAGAGGGATTCAGAGGGCATTGGGGCTTGCAACTGCCAACCTTTTTGTGCCGCCGGGTGAGGTGTTCTAAAGGCAGTTGTAGGGTGGTAGATACTGTCTACCATACTGTGTGATCGGGGTAAAAAAGAGAACCTGCATCACATGGTGCAGCAGTGTCCACGAACTCACGGTGGCCGCATTCTCTGCCATCATGCGGTTGCCAAGATGACAGCAGGTGTAATCTCACAAGACGCTGGATATCGTTGCCATTAAGCCCGATTTGGTTGATATAATCCTAGACGTTCAAGTTGTCAGTGGCAGCGTGGACATGGAGTCCACTTGAAGAGCTAAAAAAAGTAAATATGATAGGAACGATGCAGCAAGTAGTCTTTGAGCTAAAAGGAGTGACGCCTGATAATCACTATGGCTTCAATCGTCTCATGCTGCGGGGTGAGTTGCAGGAAAAGTGCCACAGAATTACTCGGGCTAGACATCCCGTCTAGAATACTTTGTGGTATCACCACCAGCATAAAATCCATCAAGCATCATTTTCGCAGATTGCAGTGGTCCAAGCGTGCTCGAATTTCAGGGTGGTTAGGGGAATACAGTCTGATAATCTCATATCAATTTTGACCGATATGAGGCTACTGAGCATGCATGAACCTGAAATCCTCTTATCAAGCCTAATTCCTACGGGTTTCGTCCGATTTTGATGACAATCACAGGGAATGTGTGGGTTTGGCTCTAGATTTTCCTCTATGAGTTGCATTGTTGAGGAATCAATACTTCAGTCTGTGCATGCACAAACGTAAAATCCGGGAAGCATTCTTTTTTCAGGTGCCAGGGATCAGATTTTACAATCTCATCATTTTCAATCAAATCGTATCATGGTTCTGTCCACTATAGAATTAGGGTGGCAGTCACCAATCCATATCGACTATCCTAATGAAGGCGTAAACGTGTGAATCGTTTTAACAAGCTACAGTTTACATCTTTCGAGATTATAAGTTACCTGAACGAAAAAGCTGCAAGCCACACCCTACTTGCCAGACTTTTTGTTAACTTCAAGTTATTGACAAATTATTCGTTGGTAAGGGAGATAAAACTAATAACTGTTCCACGTCAATAGGAGTTTTGTTTGTAGATCTTTTACTGTCATTGTGAGAGACTTGGAACATTCTTCAGCTTGTTTACTAATATGTGCAAATGCTCTTCACCCCCTCACATAAGATAGTATAACATCATCAACGTATGACAAGACATAAGATATGAGAGACAAGAACATTCATACAACAGAAAACAACAAAGAACCTGATATGTATATCAGGGAGGTATACCTCCCTTGTATGAGCTTTATTTGGGACACAATCGTACACAACTTCAATTTGAAAATGTTCAAATAACCATTTTTTTATAATGACCTCTAATATTATTTCTGTAATACTTTCTAGTTTTGACCTCTGTCTGACTGATAACTTGAAAGAGGCTTGGCAGTGTCAGAATCCAGGTTACGAAAAATCGCCATTGCCAGCGGCTTACGAATATCTCCTCAGAGAGCCGATCTGGTCCACTTGGGTTGCCTTCAAGAAAGAAACTAACCAAAAACTTGTGACGGACTTCGTTTCATCAATTCAAAAGTACAAGTTCAGGATGGGGGTTCTGGAAATTGACGAGAAATGGGAAACGTGCTTTGGAAGTCAGAAATTCGACTCCGCCAAATTCCCCGATCCAAAAAAACTGGTACGCATGCTTTGAACTTGCATAACAGCTGAATGATTTTATTTACCGTTTACCTGATTTACAATATTGGAACACCAATTAAATATTAAAATAAGAACAAAAGGGTTATTAATCGAAATCTGTTTTCAGATCAATGATGTTCATGCCCTAGGAGCAAAGATCACCTTTTGGAGGCATCCGTTTGTTAACGAGGAATGTGAAGAATTCAATACTCTAGCTCACCACCTTTTCTCTGACGATACCGGTAATATTTCTATTTAATATAGGTAGCAATTCTACTTAAACATAAACCAGTTTTGAGAAAGGAGGAAGAAAAGCAGGATAGTGGTTGAAGAACTAGATAAACTAGATTCATAGTTGCAAAATACTGCTGAATCTCTTGGACAATATAAGGTGTCGAGTATGGAGGATAATTTTCTGTTCAATAATAAAATACAGTTAGAAAGCGCGAACATTGTCGAGTGCGCAATGAGCAACAGTACCTTAAGAATGTTCAAGGCGGCTATAATTTAATTTTGACTTTTTAATTTCATCAGCGCTAGCTTTTCAAGAACTTTACATTCGCATACATTTTAACCCACCTAAATCGAGGAATAGTTTCAAGTACTAGTTGCTTAGATACCTGTGTGATCATCTACAGTCTCACTCGTATGAATGAGATCTATGAAAGAATAGGAATATCAAGGATTCGTGAACGGATACGCAATAAGTGTAAACGAAGTTGTCCGTTTTGACGACATGACCCCAGCAATGTCATCTTATATCAGTTTTTCATTTGAACTAATAATATTATGCCCTTCGTTACTGCTCAGGTGTGATCGGCACAACGACATGGTGGGAAGGTAAGGGTGGAATGTTCAACTTCATGCAGAACGACACCTACGATTTCTTTGCGAATCGTCTTCGTGAATTCAAGAACGAATACGGGATGGATGGATTCAAATTCGACGCAGGAGAAGCCTATTATATCCCCCACCTCTTCGAAGATCCTCCTTTCGCAGACCCAAACATATACACGACCACATATTTGAAACTGGTGGAAAGTTTTGGTAAGTATTCTAATTCTATGATATCATACAAAAATAATGATATATTGCTACAATAGTATTAATGAACTAATATGCCCACGTGTATTCTAAGGCCTAAGGCATTATGTAAAGAAGTGATAGAAGTTTTTCTTTTCGTCATTTCCCTAATACTGGTGAAAAGGTCGAATTTGACTAGGTAATGATATATATAATATTGTACCAGACCGTCCCTTTCTAACATTGTCTGTCCCTAATCAACAATTTTTAATCTGCTGTAAGGAGAGATTTCAATAGAATCTGAAGCCATTCAGGTCTACAACAATGACTAATATGTTCTGTTGTGGTGCCATTTTGGGAATGACTGATTTTAAAGCAACCTCATTCTTTCTTCTCTTTTCATCTATCCATCTAACAACTGTTGATGGACTTGATAATTACAAATATTATTATTCGATTTGTTATGATACTTGTTGAAACAGATCAAAGGATTTGGTGGGGACGAGGGAATTATAAAGTAATATTTGAACCTAATGTCGGAATTTTACATGAATGATACTTTCAGAATGTTTAAAACCTGGTTTTCCAGCATACGAGTATAACATATATGTTATGGTAGAAAAATCATACTTTATTTTGGGAATCACTGACTTACCGTCCCCATAAACTTAGAGATGTATGGAGATGAACTTCTGTTCTTGGAATCAGTGAAATTATGCACGGCTGAGTGCAGTGGGTTCAGTTAGATAGATTGTGTTTTAACCTCACAGTTAAGTAAAAACTTAAATCACATCTAAGTACCAAGTTTTCACCCTTTTGAAAAGCGATGTTCCCTTACCCCAGGGAAACAATTAAAAGCTCTAGAGTAGAGGGTGTATTAGAACAGAGTTGGTAAGAACGTACTGACAAGCACAAAGTACAGGAACAATACTAGAAAAATCGAAAGTATGACTACAAGTATTTCAAATTGAAGTTCTTGGTACAGAACACAAGTATTTGTACTTAGTAACCTTAGCGAAAGTCCAACCTGATGTACTACACGCACAATTCCATGAAAATTTCATCAAAATCGGAATATAACTTCGTGTAGTTTCGCCCGTAACAGGATTTGCTGACAGACAGACAGACACACAGATAGACATGACGGACACACAGACAGAAATGTGTGCTAACTTTAAAACTTACTTGTTAGTAAGGTCTTAAACGCAAACCATCATGTTAGACTATCTAGAATACAAGGAACATCGTTTTCCGGGGAACAAAAACAATTTAGTCCGATTTACAAACAAAAACATGGAAACAAAATTCAAAAACTTCTTATCGTTACATCTGGCAGAAAAATCCAAGTTTCTACATCAATAAAAGTAAAATCAGGAAGATGGGGTTGGATTTGTGGGTCCAAATCAACCTCAGAAGTGCTTGTGGCAGGACAATTCATTGGAGTCATTCAAACATATGAATCTTATTCAATAGATATCTATTCTGTTTCCCATTTAATGTTACTTCATATTACCCTCAGTGCAAGTGCAGAATTGCCGTATTTTGTTCTCAAGAACTTACCATCTTAAGCCAGTAATATTAATTGGTAGAAAATTAGGGTAAACACCACTGCAACTGCTATACTCACATGATAGTTTTATTGTTGCAGGTCCCGATTCTGAAGTCAGAGTTGGAGCCGACTCGTACAACTTCAAGTTGCTCCAGCGCCTCCAAGACACTCAATCCGACTGGTCGCTGGACAATTTCGGGATCAAGTCCGTCATTCCGTCCGTCCTCCAGCTGTCCATCCTGGGCTACAGGACCATCCTGCCGGACATGATCGGAGGCAACGTCTACGGACCGCCTCCCGACAAGGAGCTTTTCATCAGATGGGTCGAGCTCAACACTTTCCTCCCCGTTATGCAGTTCTCGTATCCCCCCTGGACTTTCGACGAAGAGGTAAGTATTCCGGAGAATTCTGTAGTACTACCAATTCATTTTACAAAGCTGGTTTACAAATACTTATGTTCAGTAATTGGGAATACAAATACTGAGTGCAAAGCGGGTCGAGTCCGACCAATCTCCCAAGTGCTCTTTAACCCATAATCTAGCAAAAGTGCTACATTGCATTATGTTTTACTCTTCTACTACTTTTTAAACATTCAAAACTTTTTCCAAGTTATTTAACTTATTTATTTCATTAAAACTGCCATTAGTCTCTTTTTTTGCCCAAAAAATCCAAATTTGAGGACACTTCGGAAGAGCATTGAATTTCCTGTCCCTTGAAACCCTTAAAACCAATTACAGCCAGAATTGAGGGCTGAAATGGAGTTCAAAAAGTATATTTGTAAAAATTCTGAAATTCTCTTGGTACTCCTAATAGTTTCTATTTCTGCAGGACTATGCAGACTACTGACGGACTACTGACAGACTATACGGACTACCTAATCAATTTGTTGTTCCAATTGCATTTCATAGTGAAAATGTGGTTTTTGCGATGAAACCGACTTTTTTCACCCAGAAATGACTTTTTTCTTACAAATTAGTTTGACACCGGATTTAATGTATCTTTTGTTATGATTCTTTTGGGTCTCATCAATCAACTTACAGTTTTCAAGGCTGAACCAACATTTGAGAATTTAACAATAAGATATTACTTGCCCAGAACCCGATGGTCTGTGATTTAGTCCTTCCGACCTAATAAATATAAAAATGGAAAAAATAAAATCCAATGCAATTTTGGAACAAAAATGACGACTACTCCGTAAAAGAGCTAATTTTCCCGCATTCAAATCTCGGTTTTTCTATAAAATTTAAATGCAACCCAAAAAATGTTTAATCCGTTAGGATCTTGAAGTTTTGGCACAGTTTTTAGGAGACCTGCAAAGTCTTACTACAAAAACTAATCGAATTACAAAGAGTGTGAGAAATACCTTGGTAATTTGGTCATTTCGGCAACATCTTCTTTCCGGACTCCATTTGCATGCCTCAATTCTACCTGACTTTTCGTTAAGCATTAAAGATGCTGGGGGCCACGGATATTAGAAGATTCTTCTAATATCCGTGGTGGGGGCTCTTACCAACGGTAGGTATCTTCAAATTTGAACTTTTAGTGTAAATCAAGAGATTTACGACATATCCATTGAAATGAGGTTGTGAACACGAGAAATTTTAATGTGACAAAAGAAGTAAAGTAGCAGTAAATCGGAGTAGAAAAAAAGCGTTGTGAGGCACTTGGGTGGTAGAACACGTGGGAGAGCGGTTGGACAGATTTGCGTTACCTTATCTAAATAGGAAACACGAAACCAATAGGTTAGTATATTGTATTTAATTAACAATCCAACAAACTGAGGATTCAGCATTCCGATTCAAACTTGAAAATTATTCTTATTATTTCACAGGCCATCAATATCACCAGGCGTTATATTGAACTGCATTACCAGTACAGCGATCGATTTATATCGATTCGCAATGGCCCGAATGGAGTCCCTCTTATCAACGCCGTTTGGTGGCTGGACCCTGAAGATTCTCAAGCTCAACAGATTCTGGATGGTAAGACTTCTGGAGTTTTCAATGAGGGCAAAACGCCTTCCATATTAGAAAGCGCTGCAAATTATTATATGGAGGTTTATTATTTCCGTAGTAGATACCAAATCTACTAAAACAACTTATGTACGTATATTAGACGTAGTCTGTGGTACATCATGTAAACTCGACACCTCGCGCCTCCATACTTTGTAATTGCGTTCAAGACGAAAATACTTGAACGGCCGTCAGCCACGCGCTCTAGCTCAGACCTGCCGTCTGCCTGACCGTCAATGATCGATTTTCATCACCCGAAGGTCAGGATTTCAATCTCCTATATAAAATATCAAAGTATGTCGATATCGTTATTCAAGTTATAATCAAATCATAAGATCTTTAGGGTCATAGAGTACACCAGACAAATTCTAAGCTTCTACACCCTTAAAGAATGTTACAACAAAGCCTGAAACATACGAAAACTTTCCATTCGAGCCACAAAAAATGAGTGTAATTATAATTTATTAATAGCAACGAAATTAGCGGTTAAAACTGGATTCTCTTAAACAATTAGCGTGCCTAACCTGAGAGATAATCAACTTTTGATTCATTGTCTTCAATTAAATGTAAATCTTCATAATCAATTTAGAAAAAAATGTGTCCCTACATTCGAACAATGCTTAGAAGAACTTTAACAAGAATTCAACGTTCGCGTATATTTTAAGCAGGAACTTTTCAAGGAAAAAGAATTGTGTAGTTAGCCGGGAGCCAAGAACGGGTGACAATGCAGATACAGCGCCTATCTCGACGATCTATTTCTCAAGCAGAATCCCATCAATTCATTCCACAATTTGAACCCTCGAGATTATTAAATAATTTCTCCTCGATATTCGTTATCTTCGACCTTCTGTGTTTATTGACTAATTTGCAGTGTGAATGTCACCTTCTCCCAACATCCGAAATTATCTCAATTAACAAGAGCACTCTATATTACTGAGTACACTCTAGTGTACTACACTCACATAAATAACAATTTATCATTAAAAACAACGGAAATTTCGACTGTAAAAGCGTTCAAATTTAATCTAATGAATAGGGAAAAAAAAACTGATTCCCTATTCAACGTGAATCTGGGTTGAAAAAAAAAAATGAAAATTAATGCGTCATACTAAGGGTTTACTAACGTTTATGTTTGAGCAATTTTCATGACTCGCCAACTTTGCAAAAAATAATCAAGTTAGGGGTCCAATTTCCATAAAATTCTATTAGAGTACGAATCTTGAATAAAAATTCCCATTTGAAAAAAACAATGTTGATATTGGTTGTGCTTTGAACTCTGTGCGATTGTGTCATTTTTGACAATTTTGCAAAAACATACTAAGTTAACCATTATTTGGACAATGTGTATATATTTGTGTGTCACTCCTGACAACTGTCGTTGGATTGAGATAAAAACATCGTTCTTCCGCCAAAAAATCGAGCATTCCAAAAGAAGAGATGAGTTCGTAAGACAATGCTTTGTGAGCACAGAAAATTGATCGGATTTCAAAAAAGTACGTGCTAATAAAATGGCTAAAAATGTCCAAACAAACCTCTAAAAACCGTTAAATTTACGTTTTTTACAATTTTGAGCAAAATATAAACTTACAACAATTATTTTGTCGACTACTGTAAAACGCTAACATATGTTGAACAATGAAAAATACTTGGTTTAATTTAAAGGTGCTGACAAAAATTATTAGAATGCTAAAGAAAAAAAGAACAAGAACAAGTCCAGAACAAGTTTTTTTTTAAATTGTATTTGTTGTTAACAATTTCTTTTACATTCAAATCGCTCATATTTTTAACCAATTTCACTTAAATTTAAGGAAAATAAGTTCATATGATTATAATGGATTATTTCAATTTTTTTCAGAGTTTTTGGTTGGTGAAGAAATCTTAGTTGCTCCTGTCCTTGAAAAAGGAGCTACCAGCAGGTCAATTTACTTTCCCACTGGGACCTGGAAGGATGGAAACAACGGCAAAGTGATCATTGGCCCTCAAACCATACAACAGTATTCTGCTCCTCTCGACACTCTTCCATATTTCTTGAAACAAGAATAGAAAATGATTAATGATGTTTCAAATAAAATTTAAAAAGGTCATTTTGAGGTGTTACTCTTTGTTGAATTACCTAACAGCAGCATATCCTAAATCAGCTGTTACCTAAGCGAAAATTAGAACGTCTAATCGGTCGCAATTGTAGTGTTTTTGGGCTTTCAATTGTGGAATGTGCGATTCCACACAATGCTTGGGGACATCAGGACATTTGGTATACGGGTGATTGCCTATGCCGACGACCTAGTCGTCCTGTCCAGGGGCGACAGCAGCACAGCGATTGAGGCGAGGGCTTCTGTTGTGGTGGAAGAGTAGGTCCGGGTATACCAGTTAATCAAACTTAGCCCGTAACAAAACTGTTATGATGCCGCTGAGGGGAAAATTAACTGGGAGAAGCCTGTAGGCATCATTGATGATAGGCTTGCTATTGATAGATCAGCAGTTTTAGGTACTATTTAAGAGAACTTTGATGAGCGCTTGGATATAGGTCCCTGCATCTTTGCAGTGATGGACAAGGCTTGGAGAGTTGCCGCCAAAGTGTCCAAGTTGGCTGGCTTAGAGTACAGGATTGGATTCAACGTTCTACAATTCAGGAATTTCATGAAGTAGTGAACGAAAACACCAGTTTTGAGTGAGAAAACACGAACATTAAAACAACTGATTCTTTTTTATTAATTTATTTTGTAAATCAAACCTTGGCAATAAACTGAGATAGAAAAAAGTAGTTTGGCGGCATTCTACTATAAAATTTAACGTAGGTGCTAAAACATTGATTTCGATAGGGTTTGTGAGGTGATGGAATGGTATAGTTGCCCCTTCTGAGGAGGAGGATGCATTATTATGCTCCGCCACGTTCAGAGGATGATTCAGACGCTTGCAGGCGTCCGGTTCATCTCCCAAGGCGACAGATTCTAAAATCGGGAAAGGGGCCAACTAACCATATCCATCACACTCCCTGGGCTCTGAGAAAAGCCAGGGGGGGAAGAGGGGGAATGAATCGATTGTAGATTCTCATTCCAGGGGGAGGGGAGGGGGGGGGGGGCTCGCAATGACTTGGGCAGGGGAATGACAATATTAAATTGATCATATTTAAGGGCATAAGGCCTGTAAGGTGGGAGACCGTGTCGTCGAACTTGTGGAATCATTCCAGTATCTTGGAAGCAACGTTGATGACCAAGGAGGAGCTGATGGTGACGTAAAAAGCAGAATTAGAAAGGCTAATGGCGCATTTGTGCAGCTGTACCCAGTTTGGCGAAATAGAAGTATCTCGCAAGGGACCAAGATCCGCCTCTTCAACACAAACGTCAAATCAGTCCTCCTCTACGGGTGTGAAACGTGGAAAGCTACTAGGGCTCTAACCAAAAAGCTCCAGGTTTTTGTGAACCGCTGTCTGTCATACTCAGCAGAAACCAATCTCTCATGAGATAAAAAAGAGAATATGGAGCTGGATAGGCCACACCCTGAGAAAGGCTGAAGGAGCTGTGGAGAAGTCAGCCTTGGACTGGAACCCACAAGGATTTCAACGACAAGGACGACCAAGAGCAACTTGGAGGTAGTCTGTGGAAGCAGAGGCCAGCCAAATGGGAATGTCCTGGAGGGAGCTGAAGTGCCTGGCTGGAAATCGGTCGGATTGGAAAACATTCATTGAGGCCCTATGCTCTGCCCTGGAGTGAAAGGAAATAAACTAAACTCAGGGCATAAAGCCACATGGGGGGGATTGCGAGTAAATAGGGGCAGCAGGATGATTCAGGCGCTTGCAGGCGTCCGGTTCATCTCCCAAGGCGACAGATTCTAAAATCGGGAAGGGGCCAACTAACCATATCCATCACAGGTTTTCCTAATTTGGCAACCGAATTTCTAAACCTGTAGTCAACCAGAAAGAGGTGTGGAAAACCCGAGGTCAAAACCTATTACTATTCAGGAGGAACAACTTAATATTACAAGCTTAAAACATTCTGGAAAAGTAGGAAAAATAGTCGGAAAACCCCAAAAAACTGTAATTTTCAACTTCAGAACCTGTAGTTAACTGGAAAGAGTTGTGGAAAACCTGCAGTTAATATTCCAGGATTATTATTGAAAGGGAACTTACTTATTTTCTGCACAATTATTCCCAATAAAGGATAGAGGCAAACCGACCAGACATACCACCGCCACTTTGGGCTCAGTGTTCCCCCAGAAGGAGAAACTCGGACCAGTTGGAACAAGACCCCGAGTTAGAAGAAGAATGGTGTGGCTGGATTATGTTCAGACCACAGTTGAAAAAGAGCAGTCCGATGGGAGGGAGTAAAAGAGATGTGGCAGAATCAGACCGAATGGCGTCACGTTTGCCAATCCTCTGCACCCTTTGGAGGTAGAAGAGGAAGTGAATAAGTAAGGAAGTTCAACTATTACCCTGATTCTTCCAGAATTTTATATATTTTGTTCTCGATAAAATGCTGAGATTGACTACAGGATTTGTACACCTCTTTCTGGTTGACTGCAAGTTTTTAAGGCTTCCTTCGGTAGATTTTTTTATACAACGACCCATTTCCTAGAACCTGCCTAAAAACTGTAAAAAAACGCTTTTTTTGAGGTTTTACGACTAACACTCCATTTGTGGACAACTTTTGTTGTTCAGCCTCAAATTTCCTATCAAATCTCCAAGAATTATTCCTTTTCTGGGGACACAGAATTTATAGATATGAGTTGAGCTATATTTATTTTATAGGTCAATGTCGATAGGGTCTTTTATCATTTAAATGATTAACAGGAGTACAATCCAGTTCTTAGTGACCAACCCGACAGTCCCCCCCCCCCGCTCAACACTCCTTCAACTAACCTAGGGGTGGGCTCCTTCCGCCCTTTGTTATACCGGCATCACCACTTTTCCGTCAACCCGAGGGGGTCATTTGTGTACCTGCCACCTTGGTAAGCACTAGCCTCTCTGGTGCTCTGGTTGAATCTACAGATTTTTCCAGGGAGTTGGTTAGGCTTAGTAAGTACTCTTTATGAACACAGAATGCGCTCACATAAACCCTTGTTAGCCCCCCCCCCACAGCCGTAGCTTTCATCTCTGTTTACTAGCTCCCCTCCTCTGAGCTAGAATCCCATATTTGTAGGTTGTATAGGCAATTGTTCATCTTCGGCACTTAAATGCGTAAAATTAATCATTTAAATGATCTGGCTGTAGAACCATAGAGGTCTACTGTCTCGCTTTTTTTCAGAGTAAAGGAACGATATAGAGGGAGCATTGATGGATGAATTGTTTACACGTTTACCTGCACTTTCACAGGGCTGGTGTAAAAAGAGCGAACGAGGTAATTGAATAATTAACCCCAATGGTTTTTAAGGACTCTGAACACGTATTCTTACAACATCTAAAACGTAAGACATTCGTTCAAAGTTTATTGCTCAAGGAATCATTGATTTCATAACTTAGGAAACGTTCAGGTGAACGTTAGTTGTACGAACCTCTAACTAGCTTCTCCTGAATCCATTTCTCGGTCTTTTCGAAAACGATATCCTTCGAATACAATCATTTCGTTCCCCTGTTGCCCGATCACAACTGAACATTCACTCACATTCAACATGCCTCTTGAAAGGTCGAAGACAAACTGATTACGATGAGAACCCACTACACAGCGTTGGAGGCAGTTTATTTAGATTTACGTATTCTTCGCTCTTTTTACATTCGCTCTATTCACATGCCCCATGGCGTATGGTTTCAACTCTGTTCGCTCTTTTTACATGCGAGTGCCACTTCATTCGGTTGACTTTCACATCGTTAATGACTTTGTCCGCTCTTTTTGCCATCGCCCCTTTTACACTGCCAACCCCAATAGCGATCCACCGCACGAACACAAAAACCCTGTCTAGCATAACTATGCAGGTTCATGAAATGGTGCGTAGTCAAAAACGCGGGAACATGTAAGATAACCCTTTATCACATTTGTTTGTTAAGTGGGATGATGTTAAAAGATAGTTTTTTTTAGCAAAAACACCCGAGCAAACGTGGAAGAGTTGATAAAGATTGAGGAATCGTTGAGACAGCAATAGCCGTAAGCTAACATAAAACTATATATTGTCCTACAATGTCATGTGTGTGAACATTGTCAACTTTATTCGTAACTAGAGTAATGAAGTAGCACATACCTAGTCGCACTACACAAAGAGTTCCAGTTAGGCGGCATGGTCATGTGAGGAATTTTCGTCAATTACCGTTAATATATTCTGAAATGTGAACGCTTCATGTATGAATTTAATTTTAACTGTACATTTTGTGGCTAACAACTTTTTCTAAACATTGTCCTGTTATTCACGCAAATATGTAGTTTTAATTTAAAGCTGCGATCAAAAATCAATCAAGTATATGGACGAAATCCAATGAGAAATGAGAACACAGTTCACAGACTTTGAGAAAAAAAGGAAGAAATCTACCTTCTGGTTGGTCTTAAAATGTCATCGAGTTACATTCATCAAGTATAAAACTAATCTTCTGTTTATAACATACCAGTTATTAGCTGGTCATCTCCTCATTTGGTAGAAGTCGAGAATAGGTGACCCCTTCCTGATAAGACCGTCGCCACATTGAAAAACCCGATGTGTCCTATCGATATAGGTCCACGCTTTCGATGTGTGTTCTGTCTAGTTTGCTGGTCTGGATGCTCGATTCGCTCGCATCTCAAAACAAAAAAATATCCTACGTCAATCCTTCTAGTAAAGTATAGATCAGTTGGACAAATAGATCAGAATGTGTTAACATTTGTGTCTCTGCGTACTAAAAATACTTTTATCGATATAACGGTCGTGAAAATCATTCCATAATACATGGCAGTGGTATCGATATATTATCCTATATACACATCGATACAGTCTGATAAGAGGAAGGGGTCACCTATTCTCTACTTCATTCTCTATTCTCATTTTTATGCGAAAGCCAACCAGATATTGAACTAGGCTGTTGAAAGTCAAGAACGAACACTGAGTTAGTCCAGGGAATTTATTTTCATAAAAACCCTAAGTACCTTCCTATAGGAAAGTGTAGTAAATATTACATAGGATCATAGTTTAGAATATGATATATTAATTTTACGATTAGAACCATGTTTACAAGAGGAATTGAAAATTGTATTTCATAATTTCAGATGGTCATCAAATTTAATGTGATTGCTGCCGTTTGTGAAGGAGGTGGAATTGGAAATAAAGGCTCACTTCCATGGAAGCTCAAGTAAGACTCAATCGGGTACCTATTCGAATATTTAGAGCTTCGGAAAGGAACTCCAGATATTAGTACAGAGATCGTCACCATGTAGGTTCTGTAGGGTCGAACCTATGGATTTTCGCCGTCCAAGGCTGAATTTGATTCAATTATGAATTTCCGCTGAGAACACAAGCAGGAACTTGTGAATTTGGAGATATTAGAAGAGAGGTTGCGGGAACAGGTAGTGACGGGCATGAATGATATGAAGTGGCAGGAAGAGCTTATTAGACTCCACCCAAATGCAGCAGTATCTGCTACCTTCCAGCAAGGAGGGGTAACGGCTATGGGTCTGGAATGGGCTCACATACAACGGTCAAAGCTTGAAGGAGTTATACAAGTTGAAGAAACGAATAGAAAACAAAAGAAGATGGTTAGATCGGATCAAAAAATAATAACATTTCAACCGAGAAAATTATATTCAGAAGATGACTACTTTAGTTGTGGGTTAAGGAAACATGAAGAGTGAAAGTGACACCAATCGAGTGAGAGCAGTAGGTAGAAAGTCAAGGTTCAAATTGGGATAAATGGTTGGGTTGCAAAATGCTTTATGATTCGGGAGCAGCTCAAATTGTGATTGGAAAACGACTGTAGAAACAAGTGCGATCTCCATAACTACTGAAAACTCGTGGTCTCGTAGCGGAGCTGGGAAGAATTATTGTGTCAGATTATGACACCCTAGGGGAGCTTTTGTGACATGGGGGATGGAACTGTGAAGACCTCACAGAGCTGTCTCTGTTTTCCCGTTCTCTCTACAGGGTGTTCCACGAGTTGTTCCCCTCCTCCTAAAATCATCCAAATGGGAGTGAACAAGAAAATTGTAGCGTGGAACATGATTTAGCCTTGCACTAACTAGCCGAAAAATGTCACATGGGATGGATGATGTGGGAGGGTAAAGCGGAAGTGTCACACGAACCAGGGTGCCTGGAGTGACCAGGAGCTAAGACCGCAAAAGCTCTTGGCGCCCTGGTACTGGAACCCGTACAGGTACAGTCTGGAATGGGTATGATTAGATGATGGTCAGGATATTTGGATTCCATGTTCCTTGAAACGTAAAACATAAAATTTTGAGGGGTGTTTAAAAAAATGTTGATGTTGTTTTGTTGCCTTTGGACACCATTCTAAACCAACTTCAACGAAAATGAAGGTTTCACGTTTCACGTTTACCAGTCTACATTTACCTTTTACTTTTACCAACATTGTGCAAATTGCATAAACATAAGTATTATTTGTTTTCTTCCAGAAAAGAAATGGCGTATTTCAAGCAAATGACTATGAAGTTACCACCAGGGTCAGAAGGGAAGAGGAATGTGGTGATCATGGGTCGCAAGACGTGGGAGTCAATTCCTTCTCAATTCCGCCCCCTGGAGAATCGCTTGAACGTCGTCATATCGTCTACCATGGAGTGAGGCTTCAACATATTCCTTTGAAATATAGTTCAGTTCAGTTTATTATGCTCAATTCAGCATTTAGGCCTTTTTGTGAGGTTTTCTGAAGTTTTGCTTCTTTATTTTCAATGACCAGAATTTGTAGTCAAACAGGAAAAAGATTTTATAACAATTGATAGATTTGTGATCTTGCGAGATCATCCAACCTTCAGTGCGCACTTGAAACAAAGAACACAAAATACAAATGAAATGATAGGTTACTCTAGTTGCGAATTTGGGAATCAAACAGTGTAATTACTCTAGTAACAGATGTAGGAACCATACGTATTATTTGGCTGAATAGATCACATGAGATGATGGAGCAGTTGGAGCTGTGGAGTGTTATATCACTCGTCAGTCTAACCTTGCTATGTAACTTCTCCATCTTGACTTATGTCGTGCCCATGTTCAATCAGTCCTCCTCGTCTGTTGAGTGCGTTGTTTATATAAAAACCACACCCTTGGAGAAACCACAAATTGCATACGTGAAATTGGATTAGCGACAGATCTAACTTGTCATGTGACCTTATTGAAGTATCGAATCTTCACTCAAATCCACCCATCTTTATCAAATGTACATACTAATCTTTTCCAATAGAAACAGACACGATGATGAATCTTCCAAGGATATTATGGTCTTCCGCTCACTATCTTCTGCACTCTCCGCCCTCGAGCTGGCCCCGTACTCTGAACTATGTGCAGACGTGTGGCTCATTGGAGGCGCCTCTTTGTACACCGAATGCCTACAACTCCCATCCTGCCACAGGCTGTATATCACCAACATTCTGAAGCGTTTCGACTGTGATACATTCTTCCCTCCTATCCCAGATCGATTCACAACCATCAAGTAAGTTAATTTCTTCAAATGATGTTAGAGCCAACCCAGTTTACGTATAAATAACACTTCAGGCCCGACGTTTAGTGTGACTATTTGAAGGAGAAATGTATTTTCCAAGGCATAGATTAGAGGTACTGATGGAATTTGCATGTTTTTGTAATTCCATCTTTGATTGTTCGATTCTTTTTGTTAACCAACTTCAAGGGAAAAGAGTCCTCTTCTCATAGGAACGAAATGTCTTAAGTCCATGTAGAATGGACCGAATCCAGAATCTAGAATGGTGATGAATCCGATATCTGGAAAATTGAAGTTTTGATATCATCTTAGTTCAGCAACCCAACCTCTGTCATCCTACCCTTCAGCCTGGAAGAGCTTGTGAAGAGCTGTGACGAGCACTGTTGAAGGATTATTCATAAATATCTGTCCAAATATCCTAACGTTTTGTGATTTTCAAGTTTTTCTCTTTCAAATTTTTCTTTGAGATTTCAGCACCTATACAGGCATATTCCAATTGATCATCCTCACTGGAGATGCTAAATCTTTTCTACAGATTAAATTTAAAAAAAATTAAAAATAAATATAAAAATGAACAACCACAAGAATGCCAAGAAAACAGTTGGCAAAAATACGGAATATAGTGTTGACATGAGCTTTGACCGAATATTACCAACGTAATTTGTGCCTGGATAAAAAATAGAAAACTTGAAATACTAACATTTAGGAGAAAGAAGTTGCAATCATGCATTTCTGATGAACGAATTTTCATGTGCAATTGACACTTAGTGCGCCATTATTCCTTGCGTTATAATTTGTGGCATTCACTTTAGCTTTATCAAATGTTCAGTGGAAGGAACAATCTTAAGATCTGTCGGATTTGTGAACGGTTTATTTCCTTGTGTTTGAGAATAGGCGTGACGTACATGCAGACAATACTCCAGTTCTAGCTAGCCCTGAGCAACGACCGCCTCAAAGTTCAGCTCCACTATCTTTGCTCCAACTTCTTGCCTGAGTCGCATCCATAATGGGCCTACAAAGACAGTTTCATCTTCTCCTTTGTGGCAATAGACACTTCCTCGCTCGATTATTTTTCCTATTTTCAAGAAGGAGTGGCCCTAACCCTACCTTCCCATGCCCTCTCTAGCATTGCGTATCACTAGGGTATCAAGGCGGGGTATCAATGCCCTCTCTCGCATTGCGTATCAAGGCAGGGTTCTGCATGGAGCGTCTGCGTCTGCCTCTAGTCCAGACGCGAGAAGGGGTGGTTCTGCATATAGGCGTCCAGACGCGGCTTCCTGAATTTCATCAGTTCATTTTCTTGCTCCAGTGCGAAAGTAATTATGAAAAGAAAGCTCGTGAAGTAGTTGTTGATGGAGGAAGATGATGAGTTTACACAATTACTGACAGAATATCTAGCATCAATGTTCAAAAATCAAAAACAGGAAGGTTTTTTCTCATCGTTGGTGTAGTTACACCTCGAGAATATCGAGGAGATGCTCAGAAAGTTTTTCTGGCTGAACTTCAGGCAATTTAATTTTGTCACATCCCTCGTGGAAGAAGATGTGCCTACCCAATCAACTATGAATGCTCATCATCGATGTGGATGCAGACGCTCCATGTGGAACCCCACCTTTAAGTTTAAAACCAAAGAAAAATCGCGGTCTTAGCTCCTGGTCGCTCCTAGCGCCCTGGTACAGGTGGCACTTCGCGTTACCCTCTCGCATCACCCATCCTGTGTGACATTTTTGGGCTAGTTAGTCCAAGGTAAAGCATGTTCCATGCTAAAAAAATTCTTGTATTCTCGAAATTTGAGAATTAGGTAGTACCAGTAGGTAGTGGGTGCATGACTAAATCAGTTAAAGTACCATAGAACAAGAATATCTGGAAATCCAGCGTCAGGATGATCTGGTTGGAGTCAACAGCGCTCGATGAATGTGGAGACGTAAATCACGGGATGCAATTTTAAATTAAAATTGAAAAATAAGACAGGATAATGGGAGCTGATGTTCGGCTGAAAGGCAATCTCATGAGGTAGTCATTTTTCTGCGATTCATGGAGGGAGGAGAGCGAAGTTTTACCTTCCAGGTTATAAATCAATTCGCTGGGAATTGATGGATGGATCGTAGTAATCTAATGTACTGGTCTGATGCCTTAAGGTAGATGAGGAAAACTAGCGGCTCACCGAAAGAGTGGTAAAATTCAAATTATTCACGGCACAAAACTCTTTGCTGAGTGATCCTCACTTTCCATGATCATCAAACTGCTATAATAGTATCCCTATCATTTGGCACTGAGAACCATTGTCGCCTTCGTGACATAAAAACTGAGACTCTCATTCTAAGGAATTTCTGTCTGAATTTATATAATTCCTGTAAATTTGCCGTTTTTTAAACAAATTTTTGTGCATTAAAAGTGTTTGCCTTCAGACAAAATTGATGTCATGTTTTGTTAAATAACATGTCTCACACGATGAGAAGTTTTGAACATCATCCTGTCATTAATTTTTGACACCAGTTCTCGCAACAGTCAGATGTTCTAAGGTTTGTTTAGACAAGAGGTTCAGAACCGAACACGCCCCTTTTTGGCTGTTTTGACACGCTAGAACTAGTTCTGAAAAATCTTGAACCTCTTGGTTCGCTGTTCGGACAAGGAGTCCAGAACCACTTAGAACTTGTTCAAGTGGTTCGAAGATTTTTGCCAGAACTTTTAGTCCGAGACATGCGCGGTAGATTTATCGCGTTATCAACGGTTATCATCTATTCCCGCCCAAATACGGCCCACCTACACCGTTGAGGTTGTCAAACAAACTTTATTTCAAGTATAAATTCCGAGGTTTACAACAATGTCCAGTTCGTCATTAAGTGATGTTCGATTTTTGTAGGAATATTATTATGTGTTACCGTTGCTGTTGCCTCTTTTTTTGGTCTGGATGTCTGACGGAACCATGCGGGAAGAAGACGTTCAGGTTTTTGGTTCCAAACTAGTTCGGAAAGCGTTAGGACAAGTAGAACGAATACCGAAAGTTCTCGGTGGTTCTATCCCTCACCCTGTAGGTTCTGGTTCGGAACCTCTTGTCAAAACAAACCTCTAATGAACATTAAGATGCAAAACCCTCTCAATTTTTCGCACACAAAATCACATTCCCTGAGAGCAGTTCCACTTCCCTCTTCATGCGAATTACCCATTCACCAGTTCAATTCTAAACAACCCTTAATTCCTAACCACAATTCACATGTGCCACCCATCGTGTTGCAGAGTGGATGGCGTACCTGAAGAGAAACAAACGGAAAACGGCATTGAATTTGAGTACAAAGTCTACGAAGCTATTTCATCGCCATAATGCTATCATAAGTTAATCATCTTATCACCTTTCAAGAACCTGTTTTTTTTAAATATATGTATACATCCTGTACAAACTGAAAATATACTTTGTATGTAATTGTAATCGATTCCATTCATCAACAATTTTTGCAATTACACCGAATTTTTCTAGAAAATGAGGCTGTCTGGCTTCTGAAGATGTTAAAATCGTTATTGGGCTCATACTGAACAATAAGGCTAACGCTTCAATCGTGAAGGATCTATTAATGCTAGTTATGGACAAGGAGACGACAATTACTCCGATTTGGGTGTAAGAACTCAACTAATAAGCAATGAGGTTGTGGATCTTGCGATAGTTGGGTCATCGTTAATAGCAAACCAAACCAAGATCACGTTACTTTTTTATGCTGATGATAGCCCAAACTTGGTAATTTGAAGACTTTTTCGTTGTATTTCATACGTTTTCAACCATCTGAATTAACAACCAGATCTCCTTCTTCGCCCGACCTATACCTGATCACAACTCTGCTCTTCCCATACCCATAAAAACCATTTTTTTAAACAATCCTTCTCACCATATATTAAACATCTCCATAAAAACAGGGAAACAATAAAAGATTAATTTATTTGTTGGTTTTTTTTTCAACGTTTTATTACGCACAGTGATTTCAACCGAATTTCGTAAAATACATTTGAGCGCATAATTGTGCAACACTTCATGATTCCTATGATAATTACACAATATTCTTCTATTGGTCAAAGGACAGTTCTTTCTCTACCGTATAAATATATAATCATATTTATGTCACATTATATAAATGACTTTGATGCAATAGTTTCCTTTATGTAATTGGGGGCTAATGAATCTGGGCGATTCGCTCAAAGCTAGATTTGGACAAACTTGTTTTTTCTTGTAGCTAATTCGTCCATGTTGTTTGTTACAATTTGTCTCACATGATGTATCAGGGAAGTTAGTTTTCTTTCCAAAAAAAAATTAATATCAAGTAACTACTTCTTAAAAACTAGGTACTAATCAACTTTTTGTTTCTCAACTTAAGCGATATTTATCTTTTTTGTTTCTTTCATAATTTTCTATTAAAAATTAGCTTTTCTTAGTAGCATCTAGGCTTACGAATATTCTATAGGACAAGCTTCAATTAACATGGAAAAAACATAACACATAAAACAACGAACACGGCAATATAAATATTTTCAAAACTTCAACATCTATAAATAACACTCAATATCACAAACATGCAAACTTTCGTAAAAGGTAGGAATATGCAGTAGGTACATAATTTTAGGGAACATTTTGAGAGGGGGTGGGGTTAGATATTAATGTATTCCGAGAAATGTTGACTTGGAGTGGTTTGATAATTGGTTTATGGAAGTATTTACAAACTTACGATAGAGAAGTAACATTTAGAAAAGGGGGAACCAATCCCGCGATGTTGGACCTATCTTAGATGTCTGTTTTATTAGAAATAATTACGAAGAAAATATAATAGCTGATTAAAATTCGATGTATACGCTCACAGAATAGGAACAATTCGAGCCTGTGTAAAGTCCAAGTTGAATCTCGATTTTAGAGAACCAAGATCCAGAAAAGTAGATAACCTTGGATTTTGGATAAAGTACGGATCACTACATTGTTGAACAGTTGTTTCTTTAAGTTAGATGAGCTGGAGCAATGTAGAATGGAGGAACTGTTTTTCAAGATTGTAGTTTCAATCATTACAGATCCAACTTCGGATTGATAGGATTTAAATTGGACTCCATTGAATGTCTTCGGTCGGTCAGAAAAGGAGGACTGGAATTTTGTGAAACCCAAACGATAAACATTTAAGAAAAAATCGACACAACTTTCACTCCAGTCATATAAAGCACACCCACCCCTAACATTTCATAATCTCACGAAGGAAAATCGAAGTGCCAATGTCGGTATAAAACACCTTCTTTCACAAATCTTATAACAGCAGTTTCTAATAGACTTCATATACAAACATAACTTTAAAAAAAATTAACGTTAAAAGTGAACATTAAAATAAAAATTGATATAATCATATTCACGCAGGAACTTCAACAAAACCATTTTTTAGGATATTAGGTAATAGTAAGGATTAATGATTAAAGGTTAACATTATAAGATATAGAAGCATTAGACTATATAAAAGTACATAAAATATATCACGAATTTTTCGAAAATTACAGGGCAGCAGGGAGAGTTGGAATTAAATTGGACAGAAAACACGAGGGTAGCCCTTTGGAGGAAACTGAATTTGATTGGTCGTAAAATATGTTCAACCGTCAAATTAGTTGTTGACTAACTAACTAACTACAGGCCGATGTGGCCCATGGCTTCCCAAACACCTCTCCACCACCGGGTGTGGTCATGCTCCTGAGAACTCAGCATCCCCACCACCTGGTGGTCCCTCTAGACCTCATCAAGCCAGCGATTCCGAGGACAAACTCTTCGTCTTCTAGTTTATATCCGAGCTTGCAGCATCATTATCAGACAGGCCTCCCTTGGCACACGGTCAACATGCCCCAGCCTTGATGAATCAGACTATGTCTTATGCTTTAACAATACATCATCAAGTTCTCATTCTGACCGCACCAGTTCTTCTTACAACTACACCATGGATTTTTCTCATCCTCAGCTCTCATGGTGGAAGCCTCAGACCCAAAACAGACCACACGCCCTACCACCTGGATTCTGAGGCCCCACCCGAGCTCGCAGCGTCATTTTCAGGCTGGCCTCCCTTGGCAACAGTCAACATGCCGCAGCCATTGGGATCGTACTATGTCAAATGGTTTAACACTAATCAATGTTTGTTGTCCTATATAGAGACCCTCTCTGACCACACCATAGATACTTCATACTCTTTCTCTCAAATACGAGTTTTATCTTCATTCATGGTCCAAGCATAAAATGCCTCATCTTTGTTGTCCTAGAGATGACACGGCTCCTGAAGAGTTTTATATTGCCATAAAATGCTCGGTTGCCAGCCATTATTCGGGACAAGTTGTTAACAATCAAATGAAAGTGCATTGAAGTTTTTATGAAGATATATGTGAATAGACTGGTGGAGAGATAGGGGCTGTAATAGAAGTGTATATCGAACTGAGGTTTTACAAGAAGTATGTGAGAAACATGGATAGTCCCTTTTCTTGTAACTGTTACTCCTGAGCATAAAGCTAAAGAGATCCTATCTTCAGAGGTATCATCTGGGTGTTGCAGACATATCGCATCAACCTTTGGAAGGGGCTTTCTAATCCATTCCATCACCTCCTTGTTATAGGTATTTCACTTAACTCGAATGTACCACCGAACACATTTCAACGCCGGTGGAGAGGATAAAATCCAAATTTTGAGATTCGAAGATACCTAGCAGGTGCGATGTTTAGGTTCTTCAGTATTGAAATCGGCGGACTTCCTCACCACATTAGCTGATGTGATTTCCCATCTGTCATCCTTGGCCTTCTTCTTTTCACATTCAATTGAAACCAGAACTCTATCCAGTTCTCTACCACTAAGGTCAATCAGGTAGAATGTTTTGTGAAAGAATTATTAGATGATATGTGCGTTCTTCATATACTACCCAACGCTACTTAACGATTAATAGCATATCATAACTCGACAGAAACAAAAGCAATATAAATTTATAAAAAGATGAGTCAGATATAGAGCTCCAGATATCTCGTTTCCCAATCCATAAATTGGTCACAAACAAGTGAGTCTAAAGGACCAAAGCTCCCTCAAGATCAATATTAACACCCACACGTCGATCTTATTCTCACACAAAAAACTATAGCCAACAATTTGAATGGTCAGTTCCCTTGATATCTGAATATTTCACAGTTTGGAGGTAAGAAGTTTATTATTGTTTGCCGTAATTTACTTTCAAAAAAAGGGCTACCCCAATTTCCAAAGATATGTTTCAATTTTGTGGATATATAGGCCTAACTACTACCACACCACGAGACACTCTAGACATTCGTTTACTCTTGCAAGCTAAATTCAAAATCAACTAGCGAATTCCCATCTACGAATGAAATAGTTCAAGCAGGCATTGAACGAAGCGTTTATATAATTAACCTATTCGGCCAATTCGTGATTTATTTGATATCCATCAAACATCAATTGTGCAGATAAAAAAAAATCTAAATTTTAGATATGCAATTTCGTAAGAGTAAATACAACGAAAATCATCGGGGTACCTAAGTCCCCTAATCGACGTCCAATGCAATAAAAAACACTTCGGATTTGCTTTCAAAATAAAATAAAATCAAATACTTACTGAATACATTTTCAAGAAAGCTACGGCCTAACTAAGAACATTCATACAAAATTCGAATATATCAACGTTAATCAGGAATCATGAAACTTCAGCCAGACATGAAATGCATCCATAGTTCTCCTATTATTTTGCATCGGACCATCAGTTCATTCAATAAGTCTTGGATAACTATAACAATGAAGCAATATCAACTTATCCATAAAGTAAAAAATCATCATTATAAAAACTGAAGCGAGGCATCTTATCTTATGTTGATGAATTGAACCAAAATATCACTATCGAGTTTGTTTGTCATCAGTATCCTGTGTATTATTTCTTACAGTTCTAACTTCATAGTTCAACTTAAAAAGAAATGTGCGATTTGCTTTAAAGCAGTTGAATAAATAAAGCGGTTACTTGTTTACTCAATGCTTGTATGTACAGATCAACAATAATGATAATTTCGTAAGTAAGAACTATGAAATCTATTCACAAGTACCTGTACGCTTTGTGACAATTTCTGATGAGATACTGGGTCGTAGAAATGTCAGAATGGCCAAATCGTAGAGGTAGCATATTCATAGAACGTCGTGAAATGTAATAAACCGCAAGAGCCACCTTCATCTAACATTGGATCGTATGGCTCATTCAAGCAGAAGGTTTGTAATCGTAAAGATTAGGGGAAATGAATCAGATTTACAAGATCAGAATCGATAGGATGAGCAGATTTGCTGGTAATAAAGAGGGATTGCAATTGACTGGGCCAGAACCTGAGAGGCGTAGCTAGAAGCCGAGGTTAAAACCGCTCTGTTGTATTGGAAGGAACAAGTGAGGTGTACAGTAAATAAATTGTCTAACTGCATACTGGTGCATCAGAAAACAGAACAGATTTGGAAGTTACACGGGTGAACAAGGTTCTAACAGTTCGAAATATGAAAGAGACATACAAAACGAATAAAAAGGGGAGAAGCCGTACTCACACATATGTGGGAGGTGAGAATGCAGTAGTGCTCATCAGAAGTGGGAGTACCCAGAAATGAGAGGGTGGAGGCTTTTCGGGTGGGGAAATGGATGACTTTGCGACCATGAACTGCAAAGATGGATAGAGGATCTTCAAGAGAGTAGAGGGGGGTGGACTGGAGGCGGGAATATGTCAGCTCTGAGAGGAACTTGGGAGACTGGATAGAGGGGATAAGGGTGGAACCGATTGAAGAGCTGTGGTTTGAGAAGGCGAGAGGATGGGACAACGGAACAATAACGGGCATGATCAGACTGCCGTCTGGACACACCAACAGCAAGAGATTCAGATTCCTTATGGGGAAAAAAATACCCACACTTCATCCTCTGTGGGAACGACCAGGGGCAGGACACAGCTCAAGTACTGCAGAGAGTTCTCCACATACTGGAACAGCTCAATGACGTACACGGCAAATGCTCGGAGAAGACTATCGAAAGTTACCTGAGGCACTGCAACACGTGGAGAAGCTGACGACAATGATGAGAAGTATGAATGTCCCAATACAGATGAAGAAATAAATAACAATTTGACCACGGTCACCACCAATTAGTTACGGTCATCAAAAAATGAGAAAATGAAGAAACGAAAGAGGCATCTCATCTCCCTTCAAATGCCCAGCACGTAAAGCCTTAAGATTGTCTGGGACCGAGAAAAGAATATATCAGCAGACAACCTTTGAGGGGAAAGTCTAAAGGCCCGTTCACATGGATGCGTCGGGTGCGGCTGTGGCGATTGCAGCGGCTGGTGCGGCAGACTGTTCACATGGACGGCTAGCAGGAATTGACGGCACCTGCGTTCTGTAACGTGATTAGTTATTCCAAATTTCCGGTTTTTTTCTTACTTGCTCAATGAGACTTTCATTGAAATCCATGGAAATAACGAAAATGAATGAAACTAACTGCAAGAAAACGAGGAAAACTTGAAAAGAAAATGACGACACAAAACGAAACAAGAATGACGAGCATGTTGGCGGGAAGCCGGTTGCACGGTGGCCCAGTGCGCAGAGCAACAAGCGCGGCTGTTGCGTCAAATATCTAATTATTTTTATGTTGACAGTTCGCCCCAAAAGTCGACCAGCGTTTTCGTGCCCGTTCGGCTCAGCCAATCAGAACGCCGTTCACCGTAGCCCCGATCGCACCCGATGCATCCATGTGAACGGGCCTTAAGCCTTTTGAAAGGGAGGGAACTGGTCTCAGAACCTATAGTTCGGCTTTCAGGAGAATTCAACACAGTTTTGATCATAAAGAGGGGATTTACAAGCTCTTCATTCAAAAATAATGATCACTGTGAGAATCACTTGTGACAGAAATGACTATCGAGAGTGAAGGCCATCAAAGACATATCCTCTAGCAAGGAGTTTTTGGTTTAGAAGAGGGCTGCTGTTCGTATTTAAGTTGACAATTATTCCCAAAGAAATAAACTGGGGTAGCTAAACACCCAGAACCCTCAAAAACATCGTGATAGAGGAATCCCAAGCATTCAGTTTATTTGCGTGCTTCTGTTCTTGAAAGGAATGAATCACGGTATGTCGGATATTAAATTATCTTTTACGTTCCCACCCCTATAAAGTCCAGATTGGGCAGGAGTTGTTACCGCAAGATTACCAGCAACGTGTGAATTTTGCTCAGCTAGTGATGGAGCTCAAGGACACCAGCGACAACATGATTTTGTTCATGATTGACCCATTTCCACCTTAGTGACTCTGAGAACGAACCCAATTGTCAGTACTAGTCTCCCAAACCGTTTGGTGTGTGTTTAAAACCAAAGAAACCTTTTTCGAAAACGACGCGGGACAAACAGTGACTGTCAATTCCAATAGTTGCGATCAAATGCTGACCAAATCGTTCTTTCCTGAATTTTGCCGCCAACGCGTCTGCATCAAAAGAACTTGGTTTCAACAAAATAGGGCCACATCCCGCACTGCCAAATCAGGCGAGTAGAGGAAGAAGTTCCAGGCAAGTTTGAGAGCACCTAAAGAACCCTGCATACCGACTGAAGTGCACCATATGCAACATCATCAGCTTCATTTTATTCAACATAAACAGGAATTCTCCTTCAATTTAAAACAACAACAAATTTCTGTTTTAATTACATAGAAGCGGAGTTATTTTGAAATTCCTAGGCCTAGACTCTTACGTCTAACATCTAGGTCATTTCGGCGATAGAATTAGGTGGCAATCCCAACAGAAGCTCAGTCGAACGATAAGTACTTTGAGAGAAAGAATGTGCGGCATACTTCATAACCATTGAAGTCAGTATTGGAAGACGGAAGAAGAGATTAAACAATGCATGTTAAGGAAATAAACATCTCAACTTGTGGGCTGCTTCAGTGATAAAACAAACCTTGATTTGTAAGTGCGTACAATAACACTGAAATGCCGTAAATTACATCATTAGAAGTTATTCATCTTGTGCTCTATGTGAATGCACTTGTAATTAAAAGTGCCCCACTCAGTTTTTTTTATGGTATAATTATTAATGCAACATATTGTGCGGTTCACCAACCGAACATTCTGCTGTGCTGACCAAACCCCTATTAACCCTATTCATTAAACTTCAGGCCCATGTGACCAATTACTTCAACGACTCACTTAGAAACAGTGAGTTGCTGCATATGAAGTTACCACTTTGTGCTCAAGACTTTTATGATCTTTTTTGTAGTAAACAGGTAAACAGCCACGTCATTCTACAGCAATCAGATTGACAATTCGCTCTGCAGAGCTTTCTCGAATGAATTTGTCTATTTCAAACCAATTGTTCCACTTGACTCGGATGAAAGAGGTTGAATGTAGGGCATCGCGTACGTATTCATGTTCAAAAGCTCACCTACAAGGCTTGTTACCTACTTTAAAAACCAATGAAATGATCCGCGAGGTCCCATTTGCTACAACTGCAATCATTCCTTGAAAAATGCAACTGCCAATCGAGCTTAATCACAACAGTGCCAAGTTAACTTCGAATAAAGAAAGAAATCTAAAAACAAACAAAACTCATTCGTTCTTTCCAATCACATTTAAAAGTGCTAAAATGAATCGTAACAGCGAACCGAGCAACTGATTCTTAGTTACGTGAGTTCTGTTCACTTGGCCTGAGGCGAGTTGATTATGGGGAGCACCGCTGGGGGCGTCCACCAGGATCACAGGACTACAGCTGTCGCTTCGCTCCGACTGTCCGGGAGAGACGGGGAGTCTTCCCACACGTTCTTCAGCGGGTCGTAGCGCTCTACTGAGGAAATCGTTACCTGGGCTCGGTAGAAGTTGACTTCGTGAGTTTGATCCCCTCCTAAGACGTACAGGTAACCAGAGGCTGCGGCAACTGCAGGCGACGCCCGCCCTTTCTTCAACATCCCGACGTTAGTCCATTTGTTCTGAAGGAAAACACAAATAAACGTACCGTTATATATTTCAATAACGAGAGAAGAACATTAGAATTCGCTTACTGGTGTTAACTACGCGGATTTTTGCAATTTATATCGAGTTTGTATCATGATCTTGTTCACTAATCACAAGTTGATTGGTTCACAATGAATCTATATACTGAAGATCAGGCAGAAAGGAATCATTTATTATTTTTATTAAACAAGCGAACTCCATGGTCAATGCGCTGAATTTAATAAATCATTAAGAGTTTTTTTGTGTTGTTTGTATTTATGAGTAATAAAATGGAATTCACTACTTACATACAGCAACAATACCCCAGTTGCGCCACGTTGCTAGTGACTTATACCCATGAGGATTCTGTTTCCTCACATGAACGACTTTCTGAATCACTAGTTCAAAAGTTTTGGATCATCTCTAAAAATCTGAAGGGTGATTCAGACAATCAGTTTGGTGAGGTGGTCAATTTCTTAATGAGCTGTAAAACCAGGAGGTGATGGTATAGAATAGTTTCCCCTTCCAAGGGCAGAAGTGAAAAGCCTGCACTCCCAGCGGATACCTCTGAAGCCAGAAAGCCTGTAATGCTCAGGCTTAATAGTTTCGAGGATGAAGAAGTGGGAACTGTCCAAATTCATCACACTCCTGGGGCTTGGGCTTGGTGCTAAAGGCATTCAATAGGCAAGAGCAAATAGTAGGATTGTTCAAATAAGATAATGTCAACAGGTTCCAACATGTGCAGAAAGGGTAACTAGTATTCCAACCAGTCAAGTAATCCAACAGCCATCGTCAACAGTAGTTCCAACATCAATCAACTGCTGTTGGATGGTAACAGACGGCTTTGCCCTTGCCTTAACAAAGGGAACCTTCGGCGAAATTAAAATCTCGTTAGTGGTCGGTAAGAAGTGGATGTTGGATTGCTCAAGTATTCCGACAAACGTTCATTCGCTATCAATGGTTGTGAACAGTAATCTAGAAGGTTTCCTTGCACTGTTGTCAACAATTGTTAGATGGCGCCCTCATTGTTGAAATGAACCCATTTACTTTTAAGGAGTTATTCTTAAAACGTATTGCCCATTCTGCCTACAAGAAAATCGCGTCATGACAGTCAACATTGTAGGGTGAGAGGTTCATAACCAGGCTCTGCTAGGAGGCGATAAAATGGTCTAGTTACCCTTTTCAAGGATAAAGGCGATTAGTCTTAAAAACTCAGAGGATACCCTGGAAGGCAAAAAGCTTCAGGTTTATGATCAGGGTAGCAGTTTCAAGAAAAATCACTTAGTCATATTTCACAACTTGATGGATGAATTGGTCTTTTCCCAGAGACTCTATGCTGCATTTTGGTTTGTAATTAAACATCGTACCACCTAACTTTTGAAGTAATTAAAGTGGAATTCAGCTGTTAAACATGATCACTGCCCGTTTGAGGTGTTTATTGACATCCTCTTGGATTTGAAATGTTCATAATTGGTGATTATGATCTACCTTGTGTACATACTTCGACTTATTCCTCACCTGTTCGAAAGAATATCGTTCAACGGATCGGAGGACATCGTGATCTCTATTTAGGCCTCCTACAACGTACAGGTAGCCGTCCAAAATCGCACAACCGATCTGGGATCTGGGCTCCAACATGGGTGCCAGGTTCTTCACTTCTCCGGTTGTTGGATCAAACCTCAACAAGTCTTGGACGTGCCGTTGGCTGTGAGTACAACCTCCGACAATGTAAATATAACCTGAAATGGATCAACTGGTGAATATTTAATCATTCGAGTAACGTAGAATCAACGGAAGGGGCTGGTTCCTTTTCTTCAGGTTTAGTGCAATAATTGTAATACTATCACTGTGCCAAACATATTATGCTTCATTCGTTCAAAAATTAAAAGAACCTTTCCCAGAGATACACTCCAGCCTCCTTAGCCATTAGACTACCAAGGATAATGAATCAAATCACTTCTACTAAGGATGTAAAACTTACGAAAAGACAGAAAAGTCATCAGCAATGCAAGATTGAATACCTACCTTCGTACGAGACAACACCCATGCTGAATCTGGGTTCAGGTAATTTTCCTTCCAACGTCCATTCGTCTAAAACGGGATTATACCTGAAGAAGACAGAGAAAGGCAGCTCAAATTTCTGAACAAAAAATGAGATTCAATTCCATAATTATTAATTTTTTTGATAAAATTTCAAGTTGAATGGGTTGGTTGGCGTTTCCGTGGGAATTAAACCTTAACTCGCGGAGAACAAAGATGGCACGCGGCGACTAGTTGCATACCTGAAAATCCACAGTTTGTGGGATGTAGAAAGGGTGGCGTATTTGGATACCCGCGTAGTTAACGCTGACGCCTCATCCTGCAGCTCTCAAACATATATATCAGTTTTCCAAAATGCAGCCAATGAAAACTATAGGAAATACGACAGGGCAGCCGTGGATATGAGAGGCTCGTTTACGCCCTCAGTGATATCCTGCAAGGCCTCCCTTCACAAACAGTATGACTGATTCGTAAAACGAGTAGCAATCGTCCTGTCCGACAAATGGTCGAAACTTCTTTCGCAAGTGATCCAGTCAGTGGGTGCTGGTGAAGACCTAGATGGCCGTAATTCGGGCGATTTCACAGCTCAAGGCTCAAGGAGGAAAGTTCTCTACCTGGGGCTTGAAGATGGTTCCTTGATGCCGCCCAACTAGAGTGGGCCTCAACCCACTTTGTTTCTTTAGGATCCAAAAGACCACGGGAAACCCTCAAGAACCCAACAACCCTTTTAGGGCAGCTCTTCAAACACAATTCCAGTTGTTCTTCGTAAAAAAACTGTGTAGTTTTTAAATAAATAAATACATTTGTTGAGAGATATTTTTGTTAAATTTACGATTTGCTAATTTTCATTTGGTATGGTTGCCCCAACAACAAAACCATCAGGTGAAAGACTTTACACACTATTTTCCTTTTTCTAATCATTTTTTAAGGATCATATAAAATCATCATACAAAGAGCATCTAAATGCAAACCAAATTATTATATTGAACGGTTGGTTTGGACCAATTGGACCTACAAAAATAATATGACATATTATGACATTGTCATTAATTGTTATTTTTTTCTTAAATGAAAAAACTTACTTCTCTATTGATCCACCGATATCATCCCCCACCCAACCGCCAAGGGCGTACAATTCTCCTTCCACAGCACAAAGTCCAAATTCACAGCGGGGCACCATCTGAAAATGTTGACCAAGAAAACTTGTAAATATGAAGAAGAATGTCTCTTTGAAAACTGTCAAAGTTCTTTAAAGAGTCGGGCAACTATTCTTGATTTATCTTCAGCATGTTCATTTCCCATATTTTAATTTATAGTGTATCTTATACAAGTGGGAAGTGATGGAATGGACTACTTGCCCATTTCGAAGACTGAGGCGATATGCCCTCTACACCCAGGGAATACCCTTTAGGTTTACACTCAGCAATAGGAGTTCTCATATGAATCGCCCATAGCTTCATGTCCCACCATTACTCGTTAACAATATTAACATCCCGTTGTTGAGACAAAACAGCAACCCGTTTACTTAGTTATCCCAAGTTCAAGTAGATATATACAATTCCTTGAAAAATAGCAATGTGAAGGACTAAAAATAATTAGACACAACAATATTGAAACAAAGAACATAGTAAAATACAAAACTGACTTAACATACATAAAACAAAAAATAAATGGTGGTTCAAGAACCAGAGTTGAAAATCGGTGATGACGCCATTCCCTCAGAAACATCGGTCAGGTACTTGGGAGTGGTCCTTGACAAACGCCTAACTTACAGCAAGCACATCACAGCAGTGCTTAAAATATGCCGCAACCGTCTTCGACAGCTGAAGCCCCTTCTCAGAGAAAAATCCCCACTTACTCTCGCCACGAAAAGACTGATTCATCTGCTCTTAATCAGACCAATCTGGCAGTACGGAAGTCAAATCTGGGGTGGAGCATCTGATTCCCAAGTGAAGAGACTGCAGACCTTTCAAAATCGGATCTTGAGGGCGATCACTGGGGCTCCCTGGTTTGTTAGGAATTCAAATTTGCACCAGGACCTGGACATGCCCACCGTAAACGACTTCCTCCAAGCATCGTACGCTACCTTCCATTGCAGGCTCCTCAGCCACCAGAATCCACTTGTAGCGGACATACCTGCGTCAACCCCTCCGGACCGCCCAAATCGCAGACTCAAACGGAAACGGCATACGGACCTTTTGCAGCAAAACCAGCCTCCGTGACCAGGGCACACCAGGAACTTCGGCGTACTCCCCCCCCCCCCCCTTAACACCATGATCATACTAACTCTCATCTCCCCGTGTACCATCTTGCAACTATTGAACTGTGAAGGTTAGTTCGGGAGAAAGCCACTGGGCTTAAAACTCCCTCACATGTGCCATGTGAAAGCCTGCTGCATGTGACTACAACTGTAATGCTACTAAGCATTAAAGTTATATATTTATTTTTTTAAAAAGACCGGGTCATTACTGGTTGGACAGATATCTCTTCTTCTCTCCATACAAAAAGTTGATAAATCAAATATTCCAACATAGTTTGGGTTTCTCGTAGTGGTAGTACAGGGATCCTCAAAAAGGGATATAAACCTCAGATGAACCTGAGTTTTGCACTTTTCCCCGTCTAGGGATAATCACTATGACACTGCAAGAACCTGCCAAAGCCCAACTGTGTCGACTCTACTTATTCACGAACTTCTCCACAGCATCCCCCCCATTTAGCTATACCCAACTGACTCCGTCCCTGCTCTTTGGTTTTTCTGTAGCAACACGCATTTTGTAAGTATTTTCATATGGGTATTTCGTGTCTAGAGGACCTGCTAATATGGACCTTCAAAGAAAAATGAATCTCCGTCCTATAATTTTGATCAAGAAAGGCAAAGTCCAAGAATGTACATCAATTCTGCACAAATCTAGGTTTACAACACCAAGATCCGAAATTTTCTTAGACCAAGCTGTGCCCATGAGAGCCATTCACATGCCTTGAGGAAGATTCCATCACCATCACCGCTAGCCTTTCAACACATCGTCACCATCACCACTAGTCATCATCAGGTTGTCAAGTGTGTATCTCGATTAGCTAATGGCGACAGAATCTCAGTAACTCAAGATGCTCAATCTATTACGATTTTTATTATCACTACTAATAGAACTAGCACCGAACATTCAATACCGTTATGTTACAGAATATAGTTTATATTCTAAAATATAATGAAGAGATGCACATCTACATCCGTATTCTAAACAACTTTTCGACCAGGGCAATAAAAGAAAATGTCAAGAAGAAGAGTGGTCCAAAGAGCGTATTTTCGTCCAAATCGAGAAGAATAAATTGAAGGTCTGTGAAAATTGTTGGCAACTTTTACGAATGTCAAACATTCTATTAACTATATTATAAGAAGAGAACATGTTGAGTACTCACCATGCTGGCTATTTTCGTCCACGTATTGGTCAGAGGGTCGTAAGCTTCGCCGTCCGCAAGTATCTGACACTCGTGCTCTCCCCCGACCACGTAGATTTTCCCATTCAGGGCAGCAGCACCAGGGAGTATTCTTCCAATTTCCATAGGTTCAATGCCTTTGTACCATTCCCTGGAGAAAAACCATACAAAGTTAGTTATTGAGGTTATTCTTCCGTTTTGCTCTCATTATTCGTTGGGATTCTGCATAGAACAACTTGAAAAAACCCTTGGTTGATATAGGGTTTCCAAATTAACTTGAGACCATTCCAAACCTATCTGGGAACTTTTAAATCAATTTTAGAACTTTCTAGTGATGAAACTATGAACAGTGATTATCCATTAGTATTAAATAAACCTTATCAAAGAAGTCGGAAGACAGGTAGATTGGTAGGTATCACATCAACCGAACTGCCCACTCATCGATTTGCTGGAATTCCACTACGCTAAAAGTGTCGTTCTTTAATTTATTTTTCAAATTTGTATTTTAAAGATATGAATGTTAATTAATGTATTTCAATGTCTGCACTTTTCCATAATTTTAACGCTAAATTGAAATGATAAATGAATTCTTCTCCATCTTGCATTACTCATATTTTTGGTAAAATTCCACAAAATATACGTGTCAAAAAACGTTCCGAGTTCAGTTTGATGTAGAAAGTTCATAAATTGATTTGGAAAGTTTTCAATTTTACTTGGAAAATTCTCAATTGGATTGGAAAAGTTCACAATCTGAGGAGGAAAACCTATATTCAAGGTTTAGGTTGGAGTGGCTTTGCTCCAACACCACTGATGACTTTGAGGTTCAATTTTCTGTTTTATTTACGAATCCCTCCTTCCAGGATGATTAGGGGATCTGTCACTTCATTGAAAACTGATTCACAGCAAATATGTTTCATTAAGTTCAAAACCTAAGAACTACAAAGGCGTAGCATAATTATCTTGATCCTTTCCGAACGTTTCACATAATTTTTAACTCAGAATCGTACTCCATCGCCTACCTATAATGACTTTATAGTGACTGATGCTGATAGGAGCTGACTTACCCCGTAAAACAATCGAAACGCTCCAACGTGTCGTAGGTGCATTCAAGGGACCGAGTCCACGCGCTCACCAGTTCCCGTTTACCTCCTCCGATAATGAAGATGGTCTTCTTGGCGCAGAGGCGGGGGTAGGCTACGAGAGGCACCAGGTTTCCCTTCTTCATGACCAGGTCTTTTCTAACCGAACGCAGAGCCACCTGAAATGCCACAACTCAGCATATAAGCTACCAATTGAGGTGATAAATTATACAGAGTCAACCAAGTTACCCACCAATTTCCTCTACAAATGCTAAAACTTATTTCCCGTCAAATTTAGTGCCTCATAGAGTTTTTGTGAATCCCATACGTCCAATTTACAATTCTAACGCGTTTAAATTCAATAGTTTTGGTTCAAAGAAATTCAGAAATGTTTAATCAAGAAATACTGCTCCCGAGCTTGAGTTTTCTCCCTTTCTCGCAATTTTTCAAAACTGAATCCCAACTCTCTCAGTTCTTCCTGTGACGACATATTTCAGTTGTACCCCACAGCTACCAGGATGTTCGAATTATTGTAACATGAAAAAATTAAGAGTGGGTCGTCAGAAATATTCATTCTCTGAGTTAGTAAAGTTAAGATCTAGGTTATTTACACTCCGAAACTGCAATTTAATATGTTAACTCCTTAGAACTTTTACTTGATGGCGCACAGGGCCCAGATCAGTTGAGTGCCTCCTAAACCTAAAGCCACCCATTCATGATCCTGCAGCACGAAGTGGGAAAAACCAAAAAGTTCCCTCTTTTGCTCACGGGTGGCGTCGTGTGATGAGGCCTTCCTGCTGCAGATGTCGTACATAGCTTGTCCGATGAATTTCCCATTGAACTAACCTGCCGTAGGGCTTCCATCACCCTATCAACCAGCAAGGTTCGACAGAGTGTGAAGCTGCCAGACGACTTTCCGTGTTCTTATCACGTCCAATGACAGAAAAGTATTTCACCTCATCTCTTCCCATCCCGCCCTTATCAATATATTTTATAAAAGTGCTGTAAAACCATCACATTCCTCTACACAGCATCTTCCACTTCCTCAATCACTTGAGCCAAAACAAATACTGTGACACTCACCTCGCTCAACTGCTGACATATTCCAGTGAGCATCTGCTGAGGCAGCGCCCAGCAGTTTCAGCTTACAGCTGACGGATGTGGGCCCAGCCTGCTCAATGCAGAGAGTCCACATTTTCGGAGAACCCGAAGAAACAAGGGTGTCGACTTACATCTGGCCAGGAGCAGGGCAATCCCGCGATGGCTAAAATTTTGCCTGCAGCATGTTGCAAGAACTTGGTGCCCGCAACGGACTGGGTGAGGAACAGATAGAAATGAACCTCCACTGACACACCAGCCGTCGACGGGGGCGAGTGTTTTTCGGTTTCTCCAAAATGGAGGTAGACAGAGTGGGAGCGACAGGCCCGCACAAGTTTACTTGAAACACTGTGATAGTGTTTCCCAGCTTCAGTTCCCAGACTTCAATTCCAAAGAGCTGAGACGGCTGGTATTTGACTCCAGGGGAATGATAAGTTCCAGGAGAATAACCCACAGTTGATAAGGTTTGATTAAATCACCCTAATAGCTCAACCTGTTACGAGTGTTGCAACTAGAGAGAAATATCCCCTTAATACATACTAAAGACACGAGCTCCAACTCAGTCAAAGGTATCAATATTTTTGGGCTATAACACCTCTATGAACCAACGAGTTGGGGATCGTTTGAACCAGGAGTTTAGATTTGAAATGTTTCAACACTGCAATGTTGAAGAATGTCCAAGAGACGCTTTTTATAGGAAGTAAGCTTTAGGGCTTTTGCGAATCTATAGAAGAGAAAGAGGGTTTCACCATCCTCATATAGTAAACTAAGTTCGATTTTTCAAACCGACAAATATTACATGTACTTACCTTAAGGCTGGCATCTGAAATCTCAACGATGGCCCTGTCCAGGAGCGGCACCGACACCAGAGGGAGCCTTACGTGTGACAGCAACTCAAACACGTAACGTTTTCTTGAAGGTAAGTCACAATTTATCCACTTCATGACAGCTTGAAATACCTGCAAAACCCATCAACGTTACATATTGCACTAGCAAACCAAATGAATCAAAATCAACCAATGCTTTTACAAGCAAAACTGCAAATAGATACCTGGTATTCCGAATCTACTTTGAGAAGTTCCGAGTCGAGGAACTTGATGAGGGGATTTTTGGGGATTTCGCTAAATTCTTCTTCACCTACGATTACCGGGAAGTGGTTTTCAATAAAAGTAGTAGCTATTTTCGCCAGTTCTGTGCAGTTGTGATCTTCAGCAAACCTGCAAGATTTAGGGAAATTTTAAATCATGGTGGTTCTACTGTAACTGATAACAAAAACACTGTGACAAACCTAGAGAGATAGCAATGGATTTTCATGAATATAATTATAGTTATGCAATTAAGATATTGGGCACTCACCTATAAATTCCAACTGCATTGGAGACGTGAAGTTCATTTCTCAGGAATGACGTGCAACCATGGACCACTTCTTTCATTTCTAGCATGTCACCCGCGACCATCAGTTCTTGTACATTTTCTTGTCCCAGTACTATCTCACCTGAAAGAAGGAAGGTTTTATGTTATTTAAAATGGGAATTAAAGATGAGTTATTGCAATTTCTATATTAATTTGGTGTGTTTATGATCACCTGTATATATGAAATCGATGATGGCTGTGAGGATGTGAGGTTGTATGTAATGGATTTCAATGCGGTCCATTTCTTCTTCGACGAGACCAGTCGAGAACATGGCTTGGAAGTAGGGGCTGCTGGCTGACAGCACACTCCTGTGAGCCTTTTTGGAATAAAAGAAATGTATTACCATCAAGATGCTTGATCTTTTTCAATCTTCAGGACCAATTTATCCACACATGATACAAGGAGAAAGAAGAGTAGCATAAAGAGGTGGATTGATAAACGGGTATGCACAGTTTAAATTTGTATAATCCAGAACTTCTTATACTAGAGAGGTAGATTAATGCGGGCCATTCTCAATAAAAACGTGAATTCGCACGTCCATTAAGTTTGCTCATAGGTAGATGGATTCGTCTTGGAATGTTTTTTTTTTTTTTCAAAAATAAACCTTTGTAATTGTTCGAACATGAGATTTGAACCCAGTTAAAACTCCTTTATTTTTCGCTCATCGTTAGGTTTCCAATATTAAGTAGCCTGTGAACCGTTACCGGCCATTCCTCATTTTTCTCCCGGATTACACATAACAATACGACTTCTAGATTCCCTGAATTCAGACAAAGCCACTCCTTTGCCATTCATTCCTTGGGAAACCAAAAGTCCAATGAACTCTCGGTTTTCCCCTGTGAAAATAGCTAGATCTTGGCCTTGTTAACTACGAGTTTCCATTGGCTCTCCATTTTACCGTCAACTGCCCGTTCTCCGCTACATTTTTGGAGGCGTCAACAATAGTGAAGTGATAATTTGTGTGAGATATTTAGTTTAAGGGACTCAGTTCCTAGCTCTCCTAGTAAACTGATCTTTCTAAATCAAACCTTTTTATAATCTTAGTTTCAATTTCTTAACTTGTTAATCAGTGTAAATATAGTCTTAATAGTGTGATAATTCAAATAAAGTAATCGTCATTACGCCACCAATATTTTGCTTCCGAGTCTGCCAAGGTAGCGGAAGCATTGTTTTCACTTTCGGAATGTGAAAATTTTTTGTCTCAAAATCAAAAATTCCACTCGCATTTTGCGTTTTAGACCTTTCTGAACAATTTTGGTTCCGTGTCTGTCTGTCAGTCAAATCCTTGTTACGGGCAAAACTACACGAAGTTATAGTCCGATTTTGATGAAATTTTCAGGGATTGTGCTGGTTGGGGTATAGATGGTCCCCTACAGGTTTCATGACCCCCGGATCAATAGTAGCCTCTGCGCATGCGCAAACGTGAATCCTTGTTACGCGCATAACTCGGGCTATTTGTCACACCCACTTGGCAGACGTTTTTTTTTTCGTTAGTTTTATTGAAAGACTGAGTTGTAAATTATCTACTTGAGTAAATCTGAGTTGATTGGTACGTCATTTTTGTAAAAAAAAATGTTTTTAAGGGAGTAAATTAGTTTTGATCACCTACAATTCGTCATTACTTCACCAAATATACATCAAAATAACCTTTAAACACACTGACAACTTTCATTTTGGAACTAAAAAGTAGTAGAAGAGCATATAATTGTGTAATGAACACCTCATCTTTCACGTAGGTACCTCATCTACACAAGTATCATCAGCCATAAGGTCATGAAAAATATCAAAAACCTACTTCTTTCCTTGTTTCAATTTTAATACCTACTTGAATAGTATTGAAAAACTTTCCCTACTGCATTGATTGGGAACATAGCGGATACAGACCTTGATGATGGTGTCGCCTGCCATAATCTCGACATCGCAGAGTTTGTTTTTCAGACGGAGGGCGTTCAAATTTTTAAGGACGTTGCCAGCGTGGACGGAACTCTGGAACAGTTTGCCGGAAACGGAGGCGTCACCACCAGGCGCCTTACACTTGGAGTCGTCGCCTCGAGGCGCCAGGAGGAGGTTGTAAAATTTCGTGTTGTTGTTGAAAGGTTGAAGGTCGATTCCACCGGAGCACTTGCTCCGCATCGGGGGCATCCCCTCTTCTTTGAGCCAAAGGGGTTGAGAGGTGCTAGATGGAAGTAGGTGTAGGGGATGGGTGGTGGATGAAGAAGGTAAACCAAGCCGGGTCTGAAAATACGAAAGACAAGGTTAGTATGGAGTTAGAATCGTAGGTACAGCAATTAAACATTTTCAGTAAGATAGTGTTGTTCCTCATCCAACATATACTAGACGTTAAAGGGAGGACTAACACGGCTCTAGTTCCCATACATAAGTTACCGAACGCTGCTGAATGGCTGTGTTAATATGGAGTAAGAATCGTAGGTACAGCAGTTACACGTTCTTAGAAGATAGTGTTGTTCCTCATCCAGCATATACTAGACGTCAAAGAGAGGACTAACATGGCTTAAGTTCCCATACGTAAGTTACTGAACGTTGCTGAATGGCTGTTATCTCACCGGCTTGACATTCTGGTCATGGTCGAGAACACTATGCATTCTAGCAGCCATATCAACATCCGTTAACAACAAGAATACAGCAAATTTCATCAACGGGTCCTCCGCGAGAGTAAGGCAATAATCTCCAATCCTCATCGCTTCTCTCTAAAGTCAATATAAATGTGCCTCCCGACAGAACTCTCCAAACACCCTTGTTCCAGGTACCTTTCGCAGCCCACAACTACCTTCTGAACCGACCGTTACGTCGTTTGCCTCGTGAGTTCAATGCTTTCCTGGAGCCAAGTGATTGTGACATGTTTTGTGACTCTTCCCACACACTGAAGCGTCTGCAGCTGAGATTCTCTATTAATGATTTGTTCCCTTTTATTGGTTCTTTTTTTTGCATCCTTTCTTGTCTCAATGTTTTGTTTATTCGCTTCTGATCCTATTAAATTTCTTGTTGTAATTTATTAATTCATTTTGTATCTTCTTTGTATATTGGCTTTTGACGTTCATTCAAATAAATTAATTAATTAAACTGTGGATCAGGAGATTGTGAGATCGAATCAAGAACGATGGCACCACAATTTTTGTTGTCCATTTACACAATTCAACAGCGCGATGCAGATTTTTACAACAAAACGCAGTAACAATCGTTTTAACAATGATTCCGATCTATTTTTCCAACTGATCCACACACTACTAAAACTATTGATTCAGGATTTTTTATTTTGGAGATGGGAGCTTAGCGGGCATCCAGCCCACCAAATTAGACACAAACACCGAAGGTTTTGGGAAAAATGAATGTGAAACTGTGAAAAGAAGAAGTAAGACGCTGTTTCGAAGAAAAGACAAATCGCAAGCGAAGACATCTATCGTTATCAATCAACAGCCATTCAGAAACGTTAGGCAACCTCGTGGGGGGGAGCCCAAGCCATGTCAGTCCTCCCATTAGCGCCTGGTCTAACACGTTTGCACCACTTATTCTCATGCGTAAACATGTGTTTCAGAGTGAATTACCTTTGGTCACACCCATTGCGTCTTTTATAGCCTTCGATGGGCAAGGGAGTGCAAAGAGGAAAAGAGTTTTTAATAGTACACACACCCAGTTCAGTGTTGTCCAGCATGAGGTCCCTAGCTGGCACTGTTTTGAGCATGTGGTTAACATTTTTAGATTGATTATGTCGCCTAGTTCCTCGTTTTGGTTTATTAAAAGAGACGTTCTCCACAATGACCAACTGCTGCTAAAACTTGGTGCTTATCCAGAATGTAGACTAAAAAATGCGCACATATAGAAGCATTTTCAATAGCTAAGTTAATATTAGCCAGTGTTTTATTGTTACTAGAGAATGGAGGAAAATGAATGAGACTTTGATGAGAGTACTTCCCAACAAGAATGCACCAACCATATTCCTTCTCAACACCCACGTCCACCTATGGTTGCTTCTGACAGAAGAACAGGTCCAATACAACTGCTTTAGTACATTATCATTGGTTGCTGTTTTTCCATGAGGTAGGTGACATTTTTTATAAACAGGCAGTGATTTTACACCCTTTGTGTCGGATTCTCCATTACAGGCATACCGACTACAATACCCATCCTCACATCTTTGTGGGACTGCCCTGGTACTTCCATTAGGTATTACAGTCTCTTGCTAGACTCTGAAGGCCAGAAAGGCATCACCCTTTTGTCAGCTTTCTATCCTCTTCCCATTATCGGTTTATTTTCTTATACTTGAGAATTCGAGTGACTTACAAGCAAACAGCACTCCAATTCTCCCTGCCCACGATCATTTTAGCAGATGACAGTCTCAGGATTCAGCTCCACTATATCGGCTCCAACTTCTTGCCTAAGGTGCTCCCATTGTGGGCATACAAAGAAAGTCTTTCCATGTGGCATGTGGTGCATTCTGCCTCAATTACTGTCCCTGTCAGGAAATGGGTCAGGCCCTACCGTTCTCCATACACTGCCTATCGCAGGCTAAGGCCATCCATTTACCTTCAGGTTCCTCAATCCACCTTCTCTGCCAAGTTTGGAGACACCCATCGCGTTCCTCCTTCAACTGTTTTTTTTTTTTTTTTTGGGCGTTTTCAATCCTCCAAATATAAATGCGGCGGCGCTTAATTGGCAGGATGTCAATCAGGATGACGCCAGCAATGACCTGAGCCTCCCCACCCAACACGTTCCATTTGTGCTACGGATTCTTAAGGCTGCTCGGTTCTTCAACACTTCTATTCTCGCCTCATACTTCTGGAAACGTATCGCTTCGGCCCACACATCAGCTCGATTTAGCTTAATAGGCTTCGCCGATTTCATTAGCCAATGATAACTGAGTATCTTTCAAAGAGTACCACCGTACAATCAAATATGAAGGCACCTCCTTATGTGTTAGCTGGTTAGTATGAATCTGGACCTATGGTAAACACTAGTAAATAGGAGTGCTCGATCTTCACAAATTTCTCTCCTCTGATGAACATCCATAACAAAGTGAAACCTTAAAATATCACGAATAACATACTGAATGCGGAGAGAAGAATGGCAACATCAGTCTTTAATGGGTACTAGTGCCAATCACATTTTCCCTTGTGCTTGGACTCATAGGAGGCTCATCTGCTGCCAGGAAAAGTTTCTACGCCTTCCAGTGCAGTGACGTGAGTTTGCACCTGTCATCCTCTTTAGAGTAGGTTAAGGGTAGTTGTGTACGCCGTATCATACAAGTGAACCAAACGTACTTCCTCGAACTGCACTTCACTGGAGCTCCTCCATAGGGGTGTACGTGGTCGAAAATACGTACCTTGAGCTACCTAGTAGGTTACCATGCATACCTACGAAGATTTGGAGTTAGTAGGGAAAATCCACATTCTGTAACTTCTGTCGAACTCAATACGAACGTACTCGCTCCAGTGCTTACACTTGATCTCTGATCCTACACAGCAATGGGAACAACGAACGAGTGCGAAAAGTTGAGGACGTAGTCCTACGACTACAAGAACCACCCTGTAGCCTAGATTGTAAACAAGGCTTATTTCAATAGAATATCCAAATACCGATACACTAGTTCCCTCCTTACTGTATGTTACCCTAACCAACTCAAATGTTGTACCCTCCCAGCTAAAACTAGCCAAGTCTATTCGTGTAACGCTCTTAAGGCTATTAGATTTTACTTCATTCTTACTACTTCAGTTGTCGGTGTCACTTCGCAGATTAAAGGAAGACATCTATGAAATGCTATACACACCTACTGAAGGATTTGAAACTCCATACACAACTAAAAAGGATTACTCAGAAGCAAGCAGGAAGGTACCATTGAAAGGGTTCGCTGCTCGAATTTCTCCATTACGTAATATCCTTGTTTGAATACAAACCACTGAAGGATACAGATCTAGTATCTGATGATGAATCGCGATGCAGCTACTTACTAATCGCTCGTATTTGTTGCGATAATAGCAAATTATACGCTTGCAAATGGCAAAGAACGTCTAAAAGTCCTTACGAATAGAAAAACGAGCAGGATGAACCAATTGATGGTGGGGTGTGAAGATACATGGGCGGCATCAAGCATCTGGAACGCCCTGTTTTTAGTGACTGAACAATGGGAGACTGCAACTAGATTCTATGATATTCACAATACTTTTAAACTTACATATTGACTGCAGCAGTTCGTTTGAAGGATGTTGTGCAGTTAGCGATGATTTCTCTATAAGTCCGATGACCCCCCTCACATACCTGGGGATCTGGCTGCCCAACCCAATCCACTAAGTTTCCGAGCGTTTTTTCGTTAGATGTGGGTCACGGTTGAAACATTCAAATCACAACAAGTTATCGCGAACTCATTAATCGTATTATTGAAAAAATAACTCAGTTCAGCGGATGAGTGAGCAGTCTGATCGGTTTCACGAACTATTTGGGCAAAGTGACAGTGACAGTTTTCATTCTACCTAAGTCAAAATCGAAAGTGGAGAGTAGTAAACAGATGATAAATGATAAGTCTGTGCCTTCATAATCGAGAGGAAGAAGTGAGCTCGGGACATGTATAACCACCACCACCCACTCAGAACGTTCACAAGCACTCTTGTGGCTGTATCCTTACCCTTAATTTGGAATTTACAGAAATTGAGATAACTACTCCAAACTATAGCAAACTTTGCTGCTTGAATCGTGCATCATCATATTTCTCATCAAGCAGAGGAAACAAGTTCTGATACCTCCTTTGTACCCACAAGGTAGTACTTAATAGTAGTGTCCTTAGTACTTCCACAAATACCTACCTGAAAACGTTTTCTTAAACGTCAGTAATAGAAGAACTGCTTTTAATGTGACATTTGAAGGAAAAAACAATGATTTTTCTAAACGATTTTTGTTAATTTCAGAAAATAATCTTTTTGAAAACCATCCTCCATAATTGGAATACATTTTAAAACAATCTAATACTCCTTTAATATGAATCCCTATTCTCTTTTTAACGTCTAGTTCTTTTAATCATATAAAAACATGTTTAAAATTTGTTCAAATCTCTCATGAACAATCTTCCTTACCTAATATAAGTTACCCAATTACCAGTACATAACCAAATCATTTGCAGATCGTTAAACTTTATATTGCAAATATGCTGTTGCTGAAATTTTCTGACAGAAGTTTTTTTAATCATGTAAGCCTCAGTTTCTTCAAAACCCCTTTTATTAAGTGTGGTGAAATTCATTAATATCGATAACCCTCATGATATAATATCTCGTGGTTAACTAAAAAAATTGCCTCAACAGTTTTAATAAACGAGAAATTTCGAAGAATAAGTATTTTCCTTGATACTCTTGTGATGGTTTAAGTTAGTAGTTTCCTTGGCAGTGGAAGCAAATGGTAGAACTGGGATCGAATAATTCGCATAAAAGTATAATTAAAAACCCAGGAAAAAGGTAATAAAGTTTCAATATGATGAAAGACTTTAAGTTTACTATTTCATTTCGTAACATTAGAATGGTCTTGGTAAAACACGCAGGATTCGTCCTTCTGCAACCATAAAATAGTGTTGCAATTATCCTTGATAATCAACAGTTATTTTTACCCCAAAAACCTAATTTATTGTGCTAATAATACAATTTTGAAAATATAAATTAATGGTGATTTGGGTATTTTTATGAATAACTGGGAATAATTGGGTTTTTTGTAGATTTGCTTCAATTTGATTTAGGTATAAGATGAAATCAAGAGAGAATTTGGGCTATAAACGGAACTTTAAATATGGAGAGACACTTACCAGTCGATTAAGGTCAAGGGAACGACTAACCTATCAACTTGCCTCTTGAGGGAGGGAAGCTGGAGGCAGAGCAATGAACTGGCATCCGTCTGTATTCGCGTAACAATTCTAGTAACTGATACAACTGAGTTACAAGTCAATTTCTTGCATTTTTTCCATCCAGAACCAAATGTTGGTAGGTATACATTCTGATTTCCCCGAATTGTACAATAACTGAGCTTTACAAATGCGCAGCTACGGACAAACCATGCTTACAGCTATAGACTATAAGTCTGTCTGCCGCGGGTAAACATTAAACATTATTTTTTCAATCAATCCCGCAGTCCATAATAAGGAAAACATTTTTCACCAATTGAATTCCTCGATGATCATTCTTCTGTATTTAGAGTCCACACTTCCGTACCTTGCAAGTGATGTCCAATCTCCTTCATTTAACTAGTGCAGTATTTCCTAGTGGCACTGTACTCCCTTGGCAAAAGTGACGCATCCTGAATTCTTTAAGCACAGGGAAAATTGCGAGAAAATGAACGTCATTATCTGGGACTTGTGTAACATAGTGAGGTGAGGTGATGTGATGGAATGATGATTTAGTTGCCCCTTCCATTGGGCTTAATGCGGTAATGCCTGCCATGCTCAGATGTCCCAAATGCTTGAGGACGTTTGATTCATCTCCCAAGGCGACGGATTCAAGAATCGGGAAGGGCCAACTAACCATGTCCATCACAGACGTCCAAATTGAACAACACACATGTGGAACGAAACTGATCAGGGGAGTCATATGGTGAGCAATTAAGTATCATCGAGGAGCCTCTAAACCTCAAGATCCACAGTGGGTACACACTGGATCTGGTGGGTTGACACTCCTTGAAAAGGACTCAAGGTTTCCCCCAGTGTAACTACCTGTAGATCCGAGAGTTTGACAGCTGTCCTCTCAATACCGCCACGTTATACCATGCATCACAAATTCTGGAGATCAAGCCACCCAGTTGAGCTTGCCAAACAGCCACATCATTCAGGTTGATGCTTAACTGGGAGCCAGCATTCTCAACAAGATCATGCAAAGCAGCATACCAGCACGCATGGTCTCTTCTGCCACCAAATGCGGAATTGGTGCCCTGCCAACTACCATTATTGCAAATAATAAACCAATACTCAGCACCTCGCCAAGGGGCTTGCCCCCAGGAACCCCAGATGCTCACTGCTTAGAGAATGCGGCTGAAATGCTAAAAACACGGAACATGCTTTAGCTACGCTATTTTTGCAGTTTTCCTCTCACTAATTTCTTATCATTCTGCTGGTTTCGATTTGCTATTTCGGCTTTACCTAAGTGAGGGATGTGACCTAATATTACTGATCTCTGTGGTCTCTGATATCTAACGTAATAATGTTGTTAAACTGATTATGTAAATGAGGACTCGCAGAACTATTAAGGATTATAGCGCTTATAATGACTCACCACTAACTTTCATAAAAGGAAGTACATGATTCTTATCTTAAAATATAAATATATAGTTGTTAATATAAACAGATGATGTTAGGTTGAATTAAGAGGACCTTAAAATGAAATATAATACGTTTATTGCATCAATTTAATATATAGTAAGAATTAATAGAAACAATATCTTTCAGTTTACAATGTCTTTTCATCGTATTGCATTATCAACACTCACATTAAATATAAGCTAGGCTTTTTACAAAATATTTCCAATCTTTGTATTTTCAATACATTATTTATTCTATATATATCCAATAAAATATACTGACGATCCTCTTTGCGGCGGGCGATTACATTATGTACATTCAAGCCTGATTCGATTCTGCTTTGTTCGTAAAATTGAATCAATTACATTTCACAATTATGAAATCAAGCAAAAATTCGAGCAGTAGTTACGTAAAAAATTTGGAAGGCACTTTCAAAGTGTGTATTATTATACCATTTCATGCTTAAAATAGCTCAAATTACCCACAATTTTGTTAATATCATCTATACAAAACGAAAATAGTTAGATATTGGTTGGATCTTGTTCATGCACTATAAGTTATAAAGATCTCAGGTTCAAACCTTTGGCGATTTATCAGGTTGGCGACGTTCAAGTGCCGAACAACACGGTTTCCCCGGGAAGAATTTCAAATTGAAAATTGACAATTTTCCGCAAACTTGAGATAAAAAGGGTTGACGCCTTTTGAAACATGCCGTCTCGGTGGGTTCGTGAGACGAATTCATGTTCCTTGGTTGAGGCATCGAACTTCTCGATCAAAATTTCCACCCCTTCCCGTCTCACATTGACGATAGTATGATCACAAATTATGTCCGTAGCGGTTGTAGTCGTTCACTCTTTTCTTTCACTTTCTGAGGGGGTCGAGAGACTCAATGGAGAAGTCTTCGTTACCGAATGTGAGTCCTCGGCTGAATCCATCCTGCAAATAAGTTAGGTTAATTGTAGCAAATTGATCCACGTTAGTTTAGTTGAAGTAAACTTAAGGAAAAGGCCATGGTATTCTATTGTCTCCCCAATATGAATATGATCAACAAGAAATTAGAAGTCAGAAACTTTGTAATTGCTACCCAAACAACTGCATTGGAATTTGCAGAAATTTTTCAAGTTAACTCAGCATGCCAGTCCAGTCAGAATGGATAAAAATCGCCAATAAGGCAAACAAAATCGTCTACAACCAATTTTTTTAGGAATGTATTGGGGGAGGGTCCCTCGAAAAAGGTGTACTAAAATCCCTTGGGGTACGGGGGTCGTGGGAATATTTTAGCCGTTTTACGTAATATTGTACTAGATACAAAACTGAAAGCTTCAGAAATTTACATGATTAACAAAATAAGATAATGGAACATTGACAATAAAATTTTAAGTTTAGTTCAAACTTCATTTTGAACAAACGAAGTTCTTTAGTCACTAATAATTTTCAATGATCTATACAGGGAAGTAGATATCAGGGATTTCCGTTGTACGACAAAAGTTGTGAGACAACATTGACTGAATTTACGCGGAACACGTCACAAATTACAAAATTTTTAGGATTTTGGCTTGCGAACGTGATTTTGAAACCTTAAGGGCTTCACTTCCCTACACATAGTGATATCCCCTAGTGTGTACGTATGTTTATGACCTTGACTGTCTCTCCTATAGGAATCTTTTCAAATTGTCAACTTTCCGAGACCTGTAGTGAGAAAACTGTGAGGATTTTGATAAACATGTACAAGTGCAAAGTAATATTTTAGCCGCGTAATATTCTAGAACTTCAGAAATTCACTTAAGAAATGGGATGCTAACTAGGGAAGTAATATCAGATTTCATATTGATACATGATATTCATATTGCCCTACCAATAACATCTTGATTTAAAAACTAAAGATATTATCTTGACACAAGAACATGAGTAGTGGTTACTGTTGATCTGAAAGTAAGAAAACTTCTGTCTAGCCCCAACACTTACGAACAGGAATGCCAATGAATTTACGAAGCTTTTTGATGTATGAGTAGACTTTACGTAATTCCATTGCAATTTCTCTAATGTAAAATTAACATGTAGGTATAGTAAATATATTTTTTGTAAAATGTATAGTAAAATGAATACATACATTGACAGAAGAAACAAGGACTTGTAAGGCCTTAGGATTCTAATGTCAGAAGTTATGACTATTCCAAGAATTTAAACAAACGTATGCTTGGGGATCATCAATATCCGACATGCACAATCCTTGAAATTTTCGTTAGCATCCGATAATAACTTCGTTCACTTTTGCCGATTACAAGGATTGATAAATCCACTACATACAGACACAAAACCAACACTTTACGAGAAATGCGACTGGAAATTTGATATGGACTTTCATTTCCACTTTCCTATCGATCGTATTGATTGCGTACTTGTACATGAAATTGAGTAACATTTACCTTCATTTCTAGAATACGTTTATCAAGGAGTCCAATAGCACTTTCCAGGCCGTTCGAACCGAAGTCTCCCATTCCGAAGGGATCTTCAGCGACTGCATGAGTTTTGGTGGGCGGAGGAGCGGTGATAGTACGAGTTGCTGCCGTTGGAGCTCCGTTAGGGCGGGGAGGCGGAGCCAGCAGAGGAGGCTGTACCGTGGGCGCTGTTGTTGTTCGCTCTGAAAACAACGGAACAGATCGTATCGATATAAGGTCTGTTCCAGCGAGGGCACCATCCAAGAACAGTTGGCAACAGTGCATGGCCAAGATAACTGTGAATAACTGTAAACTGCGGATAAACATGTATTGCGACACAACCCATCCAACATCCACTCAACCTTAGCAAACACTTGAATGTTTCTTTCGTTAACAGAATGGTACGGAGCCCCTCAGTGCCATCCATTTCCAACCAACAATGGTTCATGTTGGAACAGCAGTTAGCATTACCGCGCATGTACCAGTTGAACACTATTAATAAACTGACAACTGCAATTCTAGTTGGAAAGAACCTATCAACACTTAAAAGCTGCTTTATTATAGCATTCATTGGTTTCTTCTTAACCGACCATGTCCACAATTGACTTTTTATAAATAATTTGAACCAGTTGTAGACAATCGAGAATAATAATCTTGAAATTGTATTAGTTAGCTGCTGGAATCAACATTTTGCCTCAAGTAAAAGAAATAGGGCAAATGCAGGTCCTGTATTGAGAGAGCATGAGATGGATCCATCATTCCAATTGGTTCCATCACTCTCAATGGCTGTTGGAACAGCTATTACCATTACCGTGTACGCACCAGTTGAAAATTGTTGATATACTGACAACAGCACCTCTTGCTGGAAAGAACCCATTAACAGTAAAAACCTGCTCAATTGGAGCATTCATCTGCTTCTTCTTAACCGACCATGTCCACAATTGACATTTCAGAAATCATTTGAACTATTTATGGAAAATCGATAATAATAAACTTATAATTATATTATTAAATTGTTGGAATGAACATTTTCTCTCAAGTAAATGGACATTGTTAGGTGATGGAATGGTATCGTTGCCCCTTCCAATGAGCTGGATGCATTGATAAAGCTCCGCCACACTCAGAGGATGACCCAGACGCTCGAAGGCGTCTGAATTATCTCCCAAGGCGACGGATTCTAAAATTGGCAGGGAGCCAACTAACCATATCCATCACAACATACCCAATGCAGGTCCTCTACTGCGAGAGGGAGTACCAGATAAGAACAAATATTGAGTAGGTATGCCTACCACTGGACTAATTTAATTCAAACTGCAAATGAATACATTAACCAAAATAAAGTGATACGCACATATCCACAACCTTCATGAACAGAATTAACGAATAAAGTGTTACGCTATCAAGGAGATTCCAGATTTTCATCATATTTGTCTCCTTCCTTCTCGCCTTTTCTTAAGGCTACGAGAAGAAGAAATTTAATCACTTCTTTGTCTACATTATCCATTTCATTTCGCATATTTATACGACCACCTACTTCTTACTCTATTATTCCCCCACTCAAAATGTTACGTATAACCAGTCAAGTCATTTTGACAATCTTGGGAGCCCAATGGAAAAAGAGATATCCTGAGTGAGATCTCCACTCAAGCCTCGATCACAGCCCTTCCACGAAAACTTGAAGCGTCACAGCACCCAGCTCTGCCCAAAAGGGTAGTTACATCAATTCTGACAGTAGGAAGGAAAATGTCATGATGTAACCACCTAGTACAACCAACCATCAATTTTCACCATTCAACTCCGCTTCACACAATTCTGTACCATCTGTGAGGGGAAATTTTGCAATTCTATACACTTTTCATTCAACCCTAGTCGAAGTCCATGTAACAAACCAATACTCAATGTTTTTTACAAAACATTTCCATCATTCAAGAATAAATTTGTGAGATTGAATTGTTCATGTTGCCCATTTGACACTAGGGGTTGTCAGTCATGAGACTCGATGGATGATAAATGTGATTTCAGAATTAGGTTATTGTCTAGTATGATCGATGATAGCAAAGTGAATACATGTATTTGAAAACGTCGTGCATATAATAGTAGAAACAAATATTATATATGATGCAATAGAAAGCTTCAGAAAAGCAGGAACAATGATCTCACCGATATGATTATTGTGAGAATTGAAGAGGGTCTGTCCGAAAGTCAGACCGCTACTGGCGGGAGGGGAGGTAATACCATTGAGACCAGCGCTCCCGTTGTTGTTGTGGCTGTTCTCGAAAGCTCTGGGATTGAAATCGTCCAACTCATCCATGAGGAGGCCTTCCAGCTTGGTACCTACTGCAGGTGACTCACTGAAACAAGTAATGTTAAGTTTCAAAGTTATTTACAAAAAACGGTAACTCCCTACATTTTAACGTTTTTGCGAGAACAACACAAACACAACATCAGATTCGTGTTCCCAAAAGACCTCGTAAACATTAATTTTTAGAACTGCAACCACAAATAAGACTCATTTCACTTAGTGATGGTAGAAATCGATTATTTCAGCAAATTTCTTACTGCAGGAGCAATAAGCATCCAACCTGACGACTGAAGTGGTTACCAAACACCTGTTCAACAATTTCTTTGTTTGGGATTCCTCATTTGGTACAAACTGATGGCAATTCCATTTTTAATGGCAAAAATCCGCCGTTTTGTAAAATGCCGGGAATCAACCATAACAAAGTGAGCAGTCTCTGACCTGAAGGTAATGACAGGGCAGAATATTTTATGAGCCAGAACGAGACCATCATCTGGAGCAAAAGAATTGGGGTGATGCTCCGGCAGAATTCTTGAACCAATCAATGAACTCTATAAATCTATAAACGGTGTTTGTGATTTATGAAGGAGAGGAGGGAATAAAAATTCAACATGTGAGTAATCACATGTTAAATACTATCTTGAAACATGACTTGTTTTTTGGTCTCTTCATTTAGGTAGAGATAAATTAACATCTGAAAGATCCATATTGACTATGGGCCAATTTCTACTAGCCTCTAAGAAAAAGTACATGTACATGAATACATACACTTTCTAGGAAAAAAACTCTTTCACAAGAGAAAAATTTTGACGTCTACCTTTAATACAAATATGGAAAACAGGTTCCATGCTTCTGTCCTTGAATGATTAAAGTTTAAAAGAGAGTTAATAAGATTTAGAAAGAAATACCATTCGGAACTTACTTGATAAGAGGTGAACTCCTCTCGAAGGAACGGGGCGGGACTGGTGGCACTGTCGGGCCAAGGAGCGGCGGAGATGAGATGGGAGTTTCGTTGAAGTTCACCAGGAGACCTGGGACATAGAAAAACGTCTCGTTATTGCTAAGTGATTGTTCAATAAGATCTGCACAATTCTTTGCAAGAGTAAACGAATGAAATCAACAAGTGAAAATAGTTGTTGAAACTGCAACTGTAGCCAAAGACCGGACAGCCATTTTTGAGCAATTCACTGAGTAATTGTACATTGTACGTCAAGAAAACTTGAGCTGGTAAATTAACTTGAAATCGATTTACCGTTGGATTCAATTTGTGGCATTGTCGAGCCATTCGTAGCTTCACTCGGTTTTGGAGTCACATCATCCACGACCAGCATGTTGGTGATTTTGTTTCTTCTCATGTAGGAATCCAGGTCCTGAAAACCGGGGAAGAATGATGAGCTTTTTGTAATAATATATAAATAATTTGGTTAATTGTAAAGAAGTGTAGAGCGCTGGACATGAACGCAGCAATACACAGGATACGTTACGGGTTAATATTTTCTATGAAACACCTTTGGAGGTCTTCAAATTCAATATTACTGATTCCTGAAGAGAATAATCCCACTGAATGAGCCAAATGTTACGAGCTGTGCTGGTCCAAAAATTATAACAACCTCTGCTGTATTCGAACTTATACGGGAGGGAAATTGATCAAACTGGAATTTCCTACACATAAACTTGACGAATCGAATGCAAACCAAGAACATCTGTACTCGGAGAACTCAGTAAGTAAAAGTAAAGTAAACAAGGAGTTTCATCTTGGATTTTCGTCCGACTACCCGGAGGTGTCGCGGACGTCGCCAGCCGTCCTCCAGAGAGGATTGGAACTAAGTCTGACGATTTCGCTCGTGGCTTCCCATTGCCTCACGCCCCTGGGTTGAGAGCGTTTTGGATTCACGTGATATCGAGATCAGAGGTGAACTGTCCAACGACAGGACAGGTATACAACACTTGATAGGATTTTGGCCCTAATCAGGTGCCAGCCGGATTCGAACCGGGGCAATCAGCACTCCCACTGAAAGTAAACAGCTAGAGGACTGACGCCCCAGCTCGCTCGGACAACCTGTCCCTTACTCGGAGAACTAATTATTAATCTAATGTACTCGCTCTGGCAACCTGTCCCTTACCAGCCAATCTTTCAAGAACGTCGAACATGACAATGTTTCAGTTTTAGTCAAAGGACCCACTCACTTCTCTTAATTATTAATTCGGAGAACTAATTATTAATCTAATGGTACACTTACATTAGCTTGGCCATTGAGGACGTCGCTAAGCCTTTGACGGAGCGCAGTAGATTCAGCTTCCAATTGGTTTACTCGCTGTTGGAGCATCATAACCCTTCTCTGTACTTCAAGTTCTTTGCCAGACGTCTCTAGGAACCTCCTGGAAAACGAAAAATTAAGATAAGAATTGAAAATGAAGATGTGTGAGGAAAATCCAAGCCAATCTTTCAAGCATTACGTCGAACATGACAATGTTTCAGTAAAAGTTTAGAGTGAAAGGACCCACTCACTTCTCTTAATTATTAATTTATGTACGAGTACATATCTAAAATCAAAAGACACAAAAGGATGCAATAAAAAACTGTATGCAGTTTTTGGGGGACCCTCAGTCTTGCTACAAAAACTAATAGGATCACAAACCGTTTAGGAAATAAGTGATCTTGAAATTTTGGAATAATTACTTTTTGGGCTCCATTTCTACGTCTCAATTCGGCATGAAACATTTTTTTTCTAGCATTCAATAGACAGAAACGCTCTTTCCAACGGTACCCTCAAATTTGCATTTTTTGCACAAATTAAGGGAGTTATGACAATTTTAGTGAAGCAAGGTCGAAAACATTTTAAAAAATCTTAAAAAGTGAAATAACACGGAAAGGAAACCTCTAAAAAATATCTCTACGATTGACTTTTGGTCAGAAATGAGTTGTAGAACATGTGGGAGAGGGGTCGGACACGACTCGAGTTAGATCCAGTATTGGTGTTAGTTGGATGTAAAAAGTTAGGAAATGAACTGACAAATGAGTTTTACAAACAACTAGTTTCGAAAATGTTGAACTTTGAGTTGGAAATCATTTAATAAGGTTTAAAAATTGTATAAGTGAGTAAATGCTTACTTATAAGCGAGTTCGAAAGCTTGGCCAATGGTAAGCGTGATTTCTTCAGCCAGCTTGTCGCTTACGAAAACGAAGCACATGTGTTTCTCCGAATCAGCTCCTTCTTTGGCGATAAAGGAGAAGAATTTCTTTTCACCTTTGTCGTCCGCGCAGTAGGAAATTCGGTGGAGAGGGTACTGGTGCATTATTCTCTGCAATGAAAAAATTATACAATTTCAATTTCAACTGATATAATATCGAGGCAATGGATTTTGCAATGGGTTTCCAGTCTATTATTTCTATCTAATTTGAATTGAGAAAGATATTAACTTTTCCCTCAAGTTGAGATCAAACGAAATAGAGGGTAAACACGAATGAAACCAATTCGGAGCATGTCGATATCATCAACAAAAGAACCGGCAACATTCCATTCATCTCAAGAAAAAAGTGTTTCCAATGCGCCAAATAACTTGGCAAGACGCTTTTTCCAGGCCCAGATGAAAGGCTCATGCCAAGTGAAAGATGAAAAAACTCTTTCTTAAACTCAGAAAAACGTTTTGGGTCAACATCTACATCTATGATTAACCAACTGCCCACTTATATACATTTCGGGCTTTCACCAACAATATTGATAAATGCTAGGATTTTCTGGTAAATCTTAACATTTATTGCACTTTGAGCTTTTACAGTAACATATATTGTGCTAGCATTTATTGGACATATCCTGATTGCAGTTTCGAAACCATCCTCGCAATAAAAACCATAAATTTCATTACCGATTGGTGCAACAAAGAATGATTTTTTTAAAAGTTGGAGTGAAGAAAACATCAATAATCAGCAGAGGAGATTGGCGATATTTGTTGCTTAATTCGACTGGACATCTCATTTGGACATCATTATAGTCCTATAACCTTAGAAGATTCATTTGAAAAACCCCAGCTTGTTTAATTAGCCTAGATCCCAGACTCAATTTCCCAATAAAGAAAACGCGTGATGATGTTGGCAGATGAAAATTATCACACGTATGAGAGCAAACTCGGACAAAGAAAATCAGATATTTTCATAACTATACGACAAGTTGTCACGCCATAGGAGGAAATCAACATCCGTGGGACAGGAGGCGGTAAATGGAAAAGGGATGAGTTCCCACCGTAAGAAAATTACTCTCCCCTCACAAATCAGTCATTCACCCTCACCTCATCAGAGCTCCATCACGAACGTCATTATCAATCGTAAACTAATTTATAATCCCCTCCCCCATCCATTATCTTCGTTTACACATCCTTCTTATTGGACTTGATTATTCTACCTAACAATTAGTAAGAAAAGTTGCATACGCAAGTAATTTGACTTCAGGGAGAGGGAACAATACAATCGTAGCCAATTTGGAAAACTTTAAGGAAGTCACATATGTTTTGTTCAGGTAGTATAACCCAAGTCGAAGAGGTTTGAGCAAATCTGCCTCATAGCTCAACCGTTGGAGTATGCCAACTGAAGGGGAAATTTCCTTCAAGTTGTGAAGACACAAGTTCGAACTCAGTCAAAGGTATGAATATTTTTTGGGGCCATACCAGTTGGCGCAGGCAGTAGGACCCCAAAAAATAAAATACGAAACAATGATTAACTAAATACCTCTCAACCCAAAAGACTGTAAACGTCATACTCCGTGACATAGTATCCTTCACTTCCCCGCTCTCTCAAGTCAACAAACAATCGTGGAAATTTTTATTTGTCATTTTGTTAGCCTTAATTCAAACTTTATACGTTATCCACCAGGAAGCAGGGTGTAGTTTCACGAAGGCTGGAATTTTTCAATTCATTTATTCATATTTTATTCCGACGTTTCGGAGTGATGAAACACTCCATCATCAGGGGATAATTTATTTTGGACATCCATCCTCGTCATTATTATTAGCAGTTGTCTGCTCACTGCAGTCAATTGGTTAAAAATGGTTTTATTATTATTGATGATAGATTTAAACGTACCTGAATCAAATTAAATTCCTACCTGTTTATCTTTAAATTCTAGTCAAAAAATTATGTAAATGTTAAAGTATTATTGTTATTGTTGTTATAGGTACAGATTTTTTAACAAATGTTATATTAATAATATATTGTTGATCACTGTAGTGTATCAGTTAGAGTTATATGAGCTGGATAAACGATAATGATTCATTTTTAACCAATTGACTGCAGTGAGCAGACAACTGCTAATAATAATGACGAGGATGGATGTCCAAAATAAATTATCCCCTGATGATGGAGTGTTTCATCACTCCGAAACGTCGGAATAAAATATGAATAAATGAATTGAAAAATTCCAGCCTTCGTGAAACTACACCCTGCTTCCTGGTGGATAACGTAAAAAATCGTGAAAATTTCCTCGCTCGACTGCTGTCTTATTCTAGCGAGTATCTGCTGAGCCAGTGGAATCCAGTTTCACTTCATAATTTCGTCCGACCTCAAACCTGCCAAGACGGCCGGTGTTTGACTCCGGAGAAATGTTATGTTCAAGGAGCATAACCCACAGTCGAAGAGGTTTGATTAAATTGGCCTCATAGTTCAACCCGTTAGGAAATTTCCCTTAGCTGTGAGAAGAATTCGAACTCCGAGGTATCAATCTCGTCTAAGAGCTTCCGCCGCGACAGGCTCTTTCGCTTTCTTGCAACTGTCCTGTCCTAAATCCTCGAGTTTTTTCTTCGAAGAAGAAAATCAGGTACTGGAAATGCAGGGTACAAAAGTCAAAGGATAAGGGGCCAGTACAAGAGGCTGAAGAAAAGTTGAAAAGCACGCGTAAGACAAGCACGAAGACGGCGAAACTAGGGAATCCTCAGTTGTCAAAACAAATATAGACAAATTCGTCAGCTGTTCATTTCTGAGATTTCTTCTTTTTGCAAAATCGTGAACAGAATTTCGATCATTAGTTCGAAATAGCTTTTTAGTTTGTCAGAACGAGACTTAAAAGTAAAAAGAGTTCGTAGTAAGATCGGTATTAAAACATCAATTAGTAACATTTTATTGGTTGAATGTTTTTCGAATCTGTTTTCATCTGTTTTTAGATTATGATAAGATGTATTACTGAAAAGAAGAACGTTGAAATCGGATCAGCGAGATCAAAGATAATAGGCCACGAAGTTTACCTATTTTTATAGGGGTAACTTGTCCCCTTGATACTCGTATATCTCTATTCTAAGTTTGGGTTTGAAACGCTTTTCGATCGTCTTTACTAGAACAATGTTCTTCGAAATACTTGGATTTCAAAACTTCCTTCCAAAAGAGCAATAAAACGTATATAGTACGTACAAACAAAATTTTTTCATGTTTACAGGACAACTACGCTAGCTCTATGTTTTGAGTTACTTGTTGTGTTATTATTTGTATGCGTGTCGTATCCTGTTATTTTTTGTGTTCCGATCCAACTCAAAAACTATTCCACCGATTTTGAAAATGTTGCTTACAAAAGTCATTAATCACTGCGCTACCAAAACGACAGAAGCTATCTTGGTGGTGTCACGCAAAGCTCCTATGACCTTACTCTTGTTCAGAGAGACACGACTAAAAAAAACCTCTTGTAGAGGTCAAGGCTTCCATCCCTGCGAACGCGATAACAAAACTTGTAAAAACAACGTCGGACAAGCGAGAGCGGAAGGTTGAGACGCAGCTCTATGACACCACGAAAGAAACAGGTTGCATAAGAGATTCCCCTATTGGCGAGGGTCACAACCAAGAAATAAACACTTCCACTTCAGACATGAAATGAGGATATCAGCTTTTTGGCTCGCCTCCGATCTCAGAGACCTCCGATACTGCTTGTTTCGCTAGCGCGTCAACTACATGATTACACCCGTATCCCAACGAGGGAAGCCTAACCGCAGTAAACATTTTGAGCGCCGCGTTCCTGTTTTTATTTTGGGTATTTTTTTCTCTCTACGTGTTCTATCGTCTTTTTTTCTTTACGGAAGGTGAACTCTCACTTTTTATAACACACCTAACCCCCTTCGGCTCCCGTCTAGGCTGAAGCGAAAGCCGGTTTTAATTTTTTTTTTCGGGGAGGTCCCAAATTGCGACAAGATCAACGACCCCGGGGAGTCTTTTAAAAAGGACCCTTTCAGACGCCGATCAATCTCGACTGGCTCTAACATTCCTCACCGAATTACCTTGAGATTGAAATTTTATTAGATTCTAGCAAGTGAACAATAAAAATGTTGTTGATGTTGTTTTATCTAAACGATGCTTAATTTTACTCAACTATTGCAACGGAGGAAACAACAAAACAGTTACTTTGAACTCCGCTAGGGTAATCTACGGATTACTCGTAGGGTAACTTAGGGATTTCTGAAATACGTTGACAGGGTTGCCACTGCAGCTTAAGACGTCAAGACACCATAGGCGACAACTCAAATCCATAAATTTTCTTGTTTCAAGTGGACAAAATGGGATTTTTCCCGCGATTTTGATGATTTCAATAGTCCAATTTGACTCGAACTCAAATCTAAAAAATGCAACAACTGTTGCAACGGTGGAAACAAAAAAAGTTACTTTGAACTTCGCCAGGGTAATTTACGGATCATTTGTAAGGTAGCTTAGGGATTTTGGAAATACATTCAAGGTTGCCAGTGCACCTTAACACGTCATACGCCACAGGCGGCAATTCAAATCTCCAAAGTTTGCAGTTCCTGGAGGATAAAACGCGACTTTTCCTGTGAAATCATGTCATCAACAGTCCTAATTTGACTCAAACTCAAAATTAAACAAATGCAACAATTGTTGCAACGATGGAAACAACAAAAAAGTTACTTTGAACTTCACGAGGGCAATCTACGGATTTTAAGTACGGTAGTTTAGGGATTTTGGAAATACGTTGACAGGGTTGCCACTGCAGCTTAAGACGTCGTAAGTACGCCACAGCCGCTAATTCAAATATACAAATTTTGTAGTTTCTGGCGAATAAAATGCAACTTTTCCCGCGAAATGATGACAACAATAGTCCTAATTCCACTCTAGCTTATCATTAAAAAATATTTCTTAAATCACTTCAAGAACCTCAATCGGATGCAAATATGCATGAATACTTATACTTACCTTGGTTTTAGGTTCTTGAATAGCTACACCGTCTATACTGATGGTCAACTCGACTTTGGACATTTTCGTGCCTTCGGATTTCTTGAGCTGTTGGTTGAACTGGAGCTTTCTAATGCCTTCCTTCACGACTTCAATACCTTTGGGCTGGTCCACCTCTGTGCTCCCCATGAACTGGAATTAGATTGAAACGTGGAGTTGATAGGAGGTGAATGGAGGAAGCAAGTAAAGACTACAGTCTCAATGGTTCCTTCATAATATAAACTATCTTAGGAAAACGCAACAAAACGGTTTATGAATTTGATTAATAAACCTAAATACAGATGTGCATCTTTCCCCATTTAATATTATACACTTTCTAGAGGAGATATGTGTTTTATGGTTTCTTGTGTGAATTTATTCCTCATTTATTTAAGTAGCGTTCTTGGTTTTTCTTGGCATTTAATAAACGTACCCTTAAAATATTGTAAAAACGCCAATCTAAGGTAGTTCAGGTACACAACACTTTATTGTTTTGGCATTCTTGATCTCTTATATAATGAACTTGTCACTTTGTATTTCAAACCCCTTATTCTGGCAGCCGAACTTTGCGCTGGATTCTAGACAAACACGAGCCTTAAAACAATTATATTGAGATATAGTAGGCAACCTTTAACATGTTATGGGCGCAACTTTGGTCTGCAAATACCTTAGCGGGAGGCTCTAAAAGTATCGTTCATAATTTTTAGCCATACACATCAGACATGAAATAGTACGACAATGTTATTAGAATACAATTTATTAAAACAACAACCAGCATTTTAATTGAATCGTTACAAACTTCTCAAGTTGAATAGCGACACCAAAATCAATGATACAATGAAGCTTGAATTTGGGAAACTAATCCATTGACGTTTGATTAATTCCACACACGAAGACGTTACGAATTTTCCAAATTATAATCAGTCAGCCTGGTACGATGCTTTGATTCATCAACTTTCATCAATGAAAAGATCTTTTTGCATTTATGAGTACTGCCAAACGTACAAATCAATCTTTTTGCAAATTTTCTAAGCTGGGGAAAATGGTCTTCTTCGAGTTATTTTTTTATAGAAATCGCACAACTCCACGTCTTCAAATTTAGATTTTAGGAGAGAGTTTTCTTGAATCTCGATCAATTACATTTGTAAGAGTATTGGAGTATTTTGTACATTACTTTTTGCAGGAGTAGCAAATAAATTGAAAAAGTCTTTCCATGTTTTCCAAATTGCTAAATCTAGGATCTGATCTAGAATCGTCTAGTGCAGGACACTCTTTTGTTGTGCTCCCACCACCACCACTATAAACCACTAAATAAATTAAATTTGATTAAAATGAATGATCTAAAATGAAAATCATTTCTGATTTTGGTTAGTAGTTATTTTGTTTTACAACTAGTACGAAAACAACTTATTTTTAAAGTATTAATTCGATTTGTACACTCACTTTGACAAGATAAGCGATATGGCCCTTCTGGAGCGTGTCAGGAGGATGTATCCAATTCTTATTTCCTGCAACAGAAATAATAGCAATTATAGTCGGACTCACATTTATCGAAGAAATCGACTTATATTAACACATTTATATTGATAGTAAAGACATAGTGGCAGAGAAATCGTAAGCATAGGTAGAACACAAGAGCAGGAGAAATCCCTGAAGAACCAACCTGAGTATTTCTCCGGAAACTTGTTATATGAAACGGAAATGTAACGATTTAAATGCAGAGTACGGCAAAGAATCTTTTTGTCTCGACACATATCTACAGTTCAGGAATAGTATAACGAATCAATCATCACACTATCGATTTCAAAGTAGATGTGGCACAGTTAAACGTGAAATATCGACCAAACGGTAAATACCATTAAGATCGAAAATCAAGGATGACTGACTATATTACAGCGCAAAAAATTGCTCTAGACAAATATATAAAGGAGAAATTCTGAATTCGATTCATTCTGGGAGCCCAAAAACACATTTTCCACCCTAGTGATGGAAAAATGAGGTAAGCGCACCTCTTTCCAAGTAGACAACTATACAGGGTGTCCCAGGAGTTACGCACAATCCTACTCCTACGTGTTCTACAACTCATTTCCGACCAAAAATGTCTCATAGCAATTTTTTGCCAGAGGCCTCGTTTCCGAGCTATTCGCGATTTAAGATTTTTTTTCGTGTTTTCGATCTAATGTCATTAAAACTGTCATAACTCCCTTAATTGTGGAGATAGCTCAAATTTGATGACACCGTTGGAAAGAGCGTTTGATGTCAACAACTGTATCTATTTGATATCAAAAAACTTTTTTTTAAATTGCATTGAAGATGTGCGATTGCTGCGCGAAATGACAGTTTTGTCGAAATCTTGAAATCACCTGTTTTTCATCTCGCCTAGAAACCCCATAAATGCTTGACGCAGAACTGTGCAGGCCTGGTAAAACGTGCGCCAAAATGTCAGCTTTCCAACGGTGTAGTCGTTTTGGTTTTTAAGAATATTTTTAGATAAGGAAATGGTGTTTAACTGCAGAAAAACGTGTGTTTTGTGTTAAAATTGAGGTTTTTCCAAAAGTCTCGAAGATGAATGCAACTCATTGCAGTCGGAAATGAGTTGTAGAACACGTAGGAGTCGGATTATGCACAAGTCCTGGGACACCCTGTGTCACTCAAAAATACCTTATGTTTGAAAACTGGGAAAGCTACGGAGGAGGCATTCTCTTGGTCAGGGGCAAGGATATGCAATGACCCGCACGACTCCGCGGTCTTGAAGGAGGGGTTGCTCTGTGCGCCGTGTATTATCAACTCCAATCTGATTTGGCAGTAGCATTGGGTGTTGCAATGTTGATAATTTGTTGTTTCTGACCAAATTCAGTTTTAGTAAAATGTTTATTGACTCGAACATGTTATCCAGCTGTTGGACAATGGTAAGATATTGGGGTTTAAATCGAGTTCATACAAAGAGTTTAAACAAGATTGTTAAAATTTAAATTAAAAAATAAATATTTAAAATGAAAAATGAAAATGGATTTAATGAATGAAAACGTTCGTTTGTGATCAGCGTCTACGGCATTTCCAAGGTGTCCAGCCAAAGTCAGGATAATCGAAGATCCGAGAGACAGCTATTGTTTGTGTTCATTTACGATTGATTGCGATGATTTTCCTGTCGATTTCTTTTCACGTTGGGTAGCAAGCAGATTAGATGGAATTTTCCTGTGAGTGAAGAGTAAACCAAAACGATGTTATCGGATATATCGATATTATCGAATGTGTGGCATCGTAACCGTAAACATCGTAATATCGAAGCAAAACATCGATATTTCGATGTCACAACCCTAGTTTAGATAATGTCCCACAATTAGGTCTAATATACTCATATCAGTGATTAGCGTAGAAGAGTTACTTTTATATAGAAATAATAAAATCTGTGTAATAATTTGCAGCGTTTTAAAATTAAATTGGCCCGTACACCACTCAAGTTGCAACTATTCCAATTTTATATTTTTCTCTTCCACCCCTTCTCTAATTTGACGTGATTTCCGAACATCCATCTCCCGACGACTCATATCTTCATTTTTTTTCCTTTTCATGTCTGGTCTTGATGGGGCATCTTGTCTCGGCAGTTGACTAAATATAATCTCGTGGACCTCGTCACTGACCCTACACAATGTCCGCCACAATGTCAACGCGGAGGAGAGGTCTATTTTTAGAGTTCTGATGACAACGTATTCAAACTTCTAAACTCAATGGATTCCACTTTCGTAGTCTAGAGGTAAAAACCTGATGTGTGACTCAATCAATGTCTAGCATAGCTTATTGTACGCCTACTTAGGTTTATCTATATATCGGGTAGGCTGATATACAAGGTGTTCATTATAAGAACGACAAAACTTCAGGAGTCGATTCAACAACAAATTTGCAAAAACCTTTACAACATAGCAATTTTTTGTAATCCGCTCCTATTCTGCCCATTCTAGATCGAAGGCTTTTTAGGAACATAGCAAGAATACGCGACCAAGTTCATAAAAAATGAAACCTCGTTCCGTTTTCACCTTTTTTCAATCTTCTTTTCAGCAAAAAAATATTTTCTTTGTTGATCACAACTTTTTTACATTTTCATGTCTATGCTTTGGCACATAAACTGAAAAACGCTGCAAATTCTTTCACTGGGGTTTATTATTCAATGATTCATGATTTGAATTTCTACTAAGCTTTGGAGTGTGCGTGTTTCACAGGTGATAGAGCGATTATTGAATTTCAGGAGATATGCATAGAGCACTTAAAAATTCGTCAACCAAAATACCTATTTGGATTGATCAATTGATCATATTTGTGTGCCTCCTGAAATTCAATAAAAACACGCACACTCCAAAGCTTAGTAGGAATTCAAATCATGAATCATTGAATAATAAACCCTAGTGAAAGAATTTGCAGCGTTTTTTCAAGAGCGATTACAACGGAAAAATATTCTATTTGAAAATTTTGAATTTCGTAAGACGGATCATGCATATCAGAATGCTTCAACCCGTGTATCTGCTATGAACCCTTTTAGGAGTTCACTTCAGTATTCACGTTCACTAGATCACTAGATTACTGCAATCAAAACAAAAACAATAATAAACCAAAAAAACGCAAATGTTTTCACCATAAATCGGGAATGATTCGAGCTACGGACCTGGGGAGGAGCTCATTCGATTCCTCATGGAAATTTCTTCAAAAAAGTCCAAATTTAGGCCGCCTTGACTTGTTTTGAGGTTTTTAGGTACAACCCTTAAAGGGCACTTTAAATTGAGTGAGAGAGTTGGCTAAAGAATTGGGGCGTTGTCGGATCAACATGGATTTTTCCTGAAAATTTCAGATTTTTTGCTCCAGCCGTTTGGTAGAAATCGTGCGTACGGCGTACGGACGGGAAAAATTTTATTGCTGATTTGGATTCTACACCTTTTGAAACGTAAACCATAAAATTTTCAGGGGGGGGGGGGGGGGGTTAGAATTTTTTTTTTTTGGTTTATTATTATTGAATAATAAACCAAAATCGTCACGAAAAGTTGCTCACGCGATACCAATAAACAAAAGTTGGTAACTACAGTCCTTGAAATAGAAATACCAATAAACCGAAAAATCGTCACGAGAACTTGCTCACGCGATAACAATAATACGACATTTAGTTTTGGTTTATTAGTTTCAACTATTTCCGAACTTCTTCGACTTCAAAACGATCAGAAATAAGAAAACAAACATAATGCAGAGCCAATGTGATGCAGACACGTATGCAAACATTAAATGCTGACAAATTTTGTCAACATCATGAAAGAAAAGGCTCCATTCTTTTTGTCTATGATTTTCTTTTGTTTTCCTCAGAAATTCAGCCACTTCTATATCTCTCTTCTCAATCCCACCCAGTACCTCGTTGGTCGGAACAAGTTCGACAACAAAAACATCATGGAGTTGTTATCGATCGGTAAGTCTGATCGTAGAAGTTATGTGTCAAAATTTATTTTTTTAGTCCAAAAACGAAAGTATCTTTTAGCGTTGAGTCGATGGAGAGTAAACGCCGGTCTCTGCTACTGCTAGTATAGAAAATTCTAAAAAATCAACTGCTTTTTGTGCAGTTTGTCTTTAGAACACCAAAATTCTATGAAAATTCGCTCTTGGCAGCGTCTTTTTCAAGCATTTTTTTCTCCTCCCGTATATTTATAAAAAGTTGAAAGAAAAATTCTCCGGTCTTTTGCAATTCCATATCCCCATCGAGACTTGGGGCGGTTGCGAAACCCGAGCCGTGACTGGGTGATTCGCTCCGCTCACTTCAAGGTTGACCCAGACAAACCCCGACGAGATAAGGGAGTGCAGGCCGGCTTCCTTCCTACCTATCCACCTACCTCGGGCCACAATGGCTGCATGATTTAAATATTGCATACGGACCTGTCTTGCACGTGTAATTAACGAGTATCTATGCCTATACCCGCCGTATTTTGCAACCAAGATAGCAAAGAGTTAAAGTTATTATGCATGTGTATATTTATGTGTATCTTCAAGAAGTGGAAATAACGAAGTATGCGCTTTCAGACAACGTAACAGAAATATCGTGACCAGTAATGATCAAATCGTGTCAACAGATGACTAAATTTGATATAAAACTACAGAAGGGTGTTCCCACACCATCCGACAGTAGTGATGTTTTTCGATCATAATCAGATAAAGTATTATTTTTGCCTGAAAATCAGTTAATGCGAATACAGATGGTGAACTTCATCAAGGCTAGCTTGTTACGAGGAGAACATTACTAATAGGAGGAAAAGCAAAGACATTGAATTTGTACTTTGCAGTGGAATCTAATAGTAGGTCATAAGTAAATCTAATAGTAGGTAATTCGACAATCTGGATCACTTCTACCCTAATCTGGTTCACAATTTCAAATTTAAATTTGCATATATTGGAGTTTTTTTTTTTTTCATGAAATCTGCATTTTTTTCTAATAATGTTTATAATACAAGCATATATGTCAAAGATATTTCTTCATTTCCCATAATAATTATTACTCTTATAGATATTTAGTCTTGTAGATATATTTAAAAATCCAAATCTCAAACTTTTGATGAAAGAATGAGACCATTTGGATTTCTGTATAATCATCACGCCGATGATCATTTGAAAAAACGCTGCAAATTCTTTCACTGGGGTTTATTATTCAATGATTCATGATTTGAATTTCTACTAAGCTTTGGAGTGTGCGTGTTTCACAGGTGATAGAGCGATTATTGAATTTCAGGAGATATGCATAGAGCACTTAAATCGGTTCTCAACCTAAAATACCTATTTGGATTGATCAGTTGATCATATTTGTGTGCCTCCTGAAATTCAATAATCGCTCTATCACCTGTGAAACACGCACACTCCAAAGCTTAGTAGAAATTCAAATCATGAATCAAGAATTACTGCTGGAAAAAAAAACCTCTTGTGTTTGTTTTGATCGCAGTAACCTAGTGATGTAGTGAATGTGGATGCAAATGTTGGCACCATAAATCGGGCCATACATCGGGAATGGTTTGAGCTACGGACCTGGGGAAGGGCTCATTCGATTCCTCATGGAAAGTTCTTAAAAAAAAAGTCCAAATTTAGGCCGCCCTGACTTTTTTTTTGAGGTTTTAAGGGATTTTACAAAACTTTGACAACCCTCAAAGGGCACTTTAAATTAAGTGAGAGTGCTGGCTAAAGAATTGGGGCATTGTCGGACCAATATTGATTTTTCCTGAAAATTTCGGATTTTTTGCTCCAGCCGTTGGGGAAAAACGTGCGTACGGCGGACGGACGGAAAATTTTTCATTGCAGATTTGGATTCTACACCCTTTGAAACGTAAACCATGAAATTTTCAGGGGTGGGTTAAAATTTGTTTTTCAAGAGCGATTACAATGGCTTATTATTGAATAATAAACCAAAATCGAGAGGTTTGGCTCGAGGAGGACCTCTCTGAGAACAATACGATACTTTCATATCATCCATAACGCTATCTCCCAACCTTCAATTCAATTGAATGGCAGGTCGAGGAGAATAACCGGAAGCATTTTTTTTCGACTGTATTTTCAATTCCACTCGTCAAATTTCAGCTGTTCTTTTCGTGAGTATTTACGTGTTCGCTTCCTATACAAGGGGATATCTATGGCGGTCATTTCTGTTATAGAAGCCCGGTGATCCGTGTAGAAAGGATAGCTAACACAGAAATAACAAACCTTCTGTAATAATTCTCAGCGTTTAAATTATGAGTGTCATTTATATTCTCTAATATATTTTCGGAGCGATTTAAGCAGCATTAGATTCAAACTGAATTGAGGAACTCCCGTGAAACGGATCACCCAAACGGCTTGGAGAAATTATAGAACCGGTCGATGGATAACACAGCCAGAAGACCATACAGCCCGAATATTTGTCTTCGATTTTCGGAGTTTCTTGCAACGAAAATCAACAAGCTGTGAGGTCGAAGAGAGTGTATTACATTTATTGTAATTTTATCGGTAAATTTCGAAGGCTTATTATTAACAATAATAAACAAAATTACTAAGAAACTACGCACAGTGGTCTAAAATTGATATTTAGAGCGAAAAAAGTCGAGATTTGAAAGTCGGTTTTTAAACGTAGGGTTCAAACAGGTATAGTTGAAGAACTTAACCTCGTACGAGAAAGCTCCAATATTCACAATGGGGCACATGATAATGCGTGAATCTGCATTATCGCTTGTTTTTCCTTATTTTTCATATTATCACAAGTCCAAACGTCGAGACATCCAGGCTTGAGGTCATCTCGGTTCTCTCTATGAAATCAACTTGCGAAGGTCGGTAGAAAAGGCCAACAGTATTTCATTTTCAATCATAACTTGTTTGATTGTTTTTTAATGAAATATAGAAAATAGCCAGAAATTGTTATTGAAATGGTATTAAAAATGATGCAGGTTTTCTGCCATTCCACGTGATTTGCGCACATAATGCGCATATAGAGTATGCTGAAAAAACAGTTTGCAAAAACACGATTTATGTACAGGAAATTTCGGTGTTGTGAAATACGACTGGTTGTTCAACAAGTGGCATGCAGTCAAGCAGCTTTCAAGTGAGGCAGCAGTAGGCCAAATTCTGGCAACTCTTCCGCAGCCCCGTAGGGTCACCTTTGAAGACGATACGGCGAGCACTGACTAGACGAAATTGGCGAAAAATGTGGAGTCATGATGGAAGGAAACATCCACGTATTATCTGGTTCCGATGACGACGTAACATTGTAACCAGTGGACCAACCTCATTGCAAGTTCAAATGCCGAGGCATCCTTCACGCGTATGTTCATTTCAATTCTTGCAGAGGAATCAACACCGAAAGTAAGTAGAGGAGACCAATTTTAATTCATTTAAACTATTGATTGTTTTTCTAATGATATATGGAAAACAGGCAAAATATGTTGATCAAATGGTGTTAAAAATGATGCAGGATCAAAAAAGTGATTTGCTCATATCATGAGTATGCTGAAAAAACAGTTTGCAAAAACACGGATAACAGTTCCTGTATTGATTCATGTACAGGAAATTTCGGTGTTGTGAAATACGGCTGGTAATTCAACAAGTGGCATGCAGTCAAGCAGCTTTCAAGAGAGGCAGCAGTAGGCCAAATTCTGGCACCTGTTCCTCAGCCCTGTAGGTTCACCTTTGATGACGATACGACGAGTATTGACTTGACGAAATTTGCGAAAAAACTGGCATCAAGATGGGAGGAAGCATCCAAGAATTATCTAATCCCCATAATGACGTAACATTGTTACCAGAGGAAGACATCGACACGCGTTTCCCCAAATAACTGATCACTTTGCAAATACCGTAAATAGTATTGAGTTAACTTTTATAAATTTGAAACAGTCCTGCTTGTAAACCGTTCTTGGAATCCAAGAGAAATTGTTCGACATACAAAAGCCTAATAAAATGTGTTTTCCTCCAATTTCGGACATAAAGTTGAGTATTTTGCAAAAACGTGGGATTTTGGCTACTTAGGAATAGTTGTATTCAACTCAGCAATCGCCTAAGCATTAAGAATGTGAGTGTGATCCGATTCAGCAGATGTTTGGAATTATTTCGGGCCAAAAGTTCATTCTAGCCTACAGTGCGGCGCTCGGTATCTTTCCAACAAATAATTTTGTTCAAATCTATTAAATAACGTTATATGTGCATTTCTTATTATTTCTCTGAAAAGTGATACAAATGCACCCACTACCAAGTTGGACTCGAAAGCAATAACAACGTTACATAACGTTCAAGACAGGGCCGTATCAGGAGCAACCAGGTAAATTTAATATTTTTCGTGAAAGTAGCGTGGAATGTCGTACCTACTCGCTGTTTTTACCACACAATCTTCGAACGCAAAGGCAATGAAACCTCAGAACTAGAAAAAAACCGGAAATTCGTCGAAACTGACCAACGCGTACTTTCACATTAACACATCTCAACTTGTAATTAATGTCAAAAATTATAGCGAACGTAAATTCTCTCGCTGTTAATGTTAGTTTTAGTTGTTTGCTTCCTCCAGTAAAAGCTTCGAACTGTAGACAAAGGCGGAGGCGTATACAAATCATCTCCTCTCTATTTCTGGGATTCCAACCTCCTTCCGAGAATCCCCGTTCAAGAGTAATTCAAACATAACCTATAAATAGAGAGAAAGATCGATCCTTCGGTCTTCCAGGAAAGAGACTATAGGTAGACAACAGCTAAACGGAATGAAACAAAAAGAGAACAAAACCAAATCCTTGATAAATCGTCAACAATAATAGACTTATTTGAATTTTTGGCATGAATTAACCTTACCGACTATAATCAATTTACACGGGGTAAATATGGAATCAGTGTTACCCATATCATCATTTGCCCGTCCAAATACCAAATACCAGAAAAACCAACATTCCATGGAAAACCCTTTCGAAGAACCACAATTTGACATTAAATCTTCTTTCGCAGATCTACCAAAATAGGTTCCATTCGTAGGGTTAACTCATGTTTGCCACAAAAGAACAAAATTAGAAGCCTTAGAATCTCTTGAGGCCAAGAAAATCTACAAATTAGAAACTTCAATCAATGATGTAAGTGTAATTAGGTGTTCTCAACTAATTGACATGTTCCTGCGAATTTTTCCTTTCACCACCCCATTTACCTTTCACTTTTACTCCAAGCCCTTTCGAATGTATCGCCCAATCGGAGGGCACCTTTCTCTCTTGTCTTTATAGAAGAAGACGCCCACTCACTTCTCCTTCATTCTGTAGTGTACTGAAGATGGTGAAACAACCGAAACCGGTCTACAAGTGTTTGTGTATTTTTTTGTGGAAATAGAGTTTCCCGTCAATTTCGCCCGCAAAGGCTTTATAGCCGATACACGGGTTGAAACATTCTGATAATTTTCAGGAAAAATCGGAAAATCTGAAATTTGCAGGAAAACGCTGCGAAATTCTTTCACTGGGGTTTATTATTCAATTGGCTCGCATTCATGATTTGAATTTCTACTAAGCTTTGGAGTGTGCGTGTTTCACAGGTGATAGAGCGATTATTTAATTTCAGGAGATATGCATAGGGCACGTAAATCTGTTCTCAACCAAAATACCTATTTGGATTGTTCAGTTGATCATATTTGTGAGCCTCCTGAAATTCAATAATCACTCCATCACCTGTGAAACACGCACACTCCAAAGCTTAGTAGAAATTCAAATCATGAACGCAAGCCAAATTGAATAATAAACCCCAGTGAATGAATTTGCAGCGTTTTTTCCCAGACGAATTAACACATGATGAAAAACCGGAGGATCCAGTGAAAAACCACGTTTTTCTTACTTGAAAAGCAATTTTCTCCCAGAAAACTACGGGGAATTTCAAATCTGGTTGTATAGCTAGAAAGCCTAGATTTTGGCGCATCTTTTAGCCCTACACGATAAAATTCACTTGGCTAATTACAGGGACTCATAAGTATACACCCTGTATACTTGATAGGCCGGCAACTTGCAATGCAACAATGTTGAGATGGTATAGCAGTATTCTCGACGATAGTACGGCTATACTATAAATGGGTATTTATTCCCTGGACTGTAATACAAAGGTATTTATTAGCTTCAAATATTTTAAATGAGAGTTCGAATAATGCTGAGAACATGCCCCGCGTTCAAATCGAACTTTCGCCGAGGTTGCCCTACCTCACTATCGGATCCTTTCCTTTGACTGGCTTCCTTGACCTTTTCCCATAAACCCCGAGACTGCACCTTAAGGCCATAAAGTTCTATTCGAAACGAATTACCTGAGCTTACTCCTCAATAATGCAGCTATAGTCCGACCCCACTTAGCACCTCACAAGGATTGCCATCAGAGATTTTACGATTTCGTTCAAAGACTCGGCAGTTAAGCGTATTTTCTTTTAAATTAGGTAAAATTTTAAATTTCTACATATTTGGAGGGTGCGGCGAGAATAACGCTATTCAAGTAATCATCGATCAGTAACCCTCAACATTCTAGAACTTTCAGCAGGAAAAAAAGACAGCATGCATGTGAATGAGAACTGATGGGAACATACTGACAATTAACCCATTATCAGCTGGGGGATGGATTAATCCCATTAAACCATTGGGATTCTCTCTTCAAGAAATCGAATGTAAGCACAACAACTTTTTCATCGACAGTTGGACAAGTTAAGCACCAGTATGCGTTTTAATTCATCTCATTTGGGTAACTATGTGCATCGCCTTTAATTAACAATAACCTAAGGCGCAGCTGGTAGAACTTACAGCAAAAGTATTGGTTGCATTACTCTGTGCAAAATCTTCTCTACAGCTGATACGAGGACTATTGTGATTGATGAGAACATAGTGAATTAAAAATCACTGGGGTTTATTATTCAATTGGCTTGCGCTCATGATTTGAATTTCTACTAAGCCTTGGAGTGTGCGTGTTTCACAGGTGGTAGAGCGATTATTTAATTTCAGGAGATATGCAGAGAGCACGTAAATCTGTTCTCAACCAAAATACCTATTTGGATTGATCAGCTGATCATATTTGTGTGCCTCTTGAAATTCAATAATCGCTCTATCACCTGTGAAACACACACACTCCAAAGCTTAGTATAAATTCAAATCATGAACACAAGCCAATTGAATAATAAACCCCAGTGAAAGAATTTGCAGCGTTTCATGCGTATCAGAATTCTTCAACCCGTGTATCGGCTACAAAGCATTTTAGGAGTTCACTCCAGCATCCACATTACTACATCACTACATCACTAGGTTACTGCGATGAAAACATAAACAATAATAAACCAAAAAAACGCAATTGTTGGCACCATAAATCGGGCCGTATATCGGGAATGGTTTGAGCTACGAACCTGGGGAAGGGCTCATTCGATTCCTCATGGAAAGTTCTTCAAAAAGAGTCCAAATTTAGGCCACTTCGACTTTTTTTTAGGTTTTTAGGAATTTTACAAAACTTCGTCAACCCTTAAAGGGCACTTTAAAATAAATGAGAGTGCTGGCTAAAGAATTGGGGCGTTTTCGGACCAATATTGATTTTTCCTGAAAATTTCAGATTTTTTGCTCCAGCCATTTGGGAGAAATCGTGCGTACGGCGTACGACGGACGGAAAAATTTGTATTGCAGATTCGGATTCTACACCCTTTGAAACGTAAACCATGACATTTTCAGGGGGGTTAGGATTTTTTTTCAAGAGCGATTACAATAGTTTATTATTGAATAATAAACCAATAAGCGGATCATATCAGCTGACATGTTTCCAATGGAAATCCTCTCTTCAGAAACCGAATATACCTCAAACATGTAAATGAGCAGCATAAATAGGTGTTCGATTTTATCTCTTAAATTTTAGTTAGTGATCTGTGTAGAAGGGTTATCCAACACAGATAATAAACCTTACTGTATTTATTTGCAGCGTCTTTAATTAAGAATTTCCAAATTTAAGACGCAGTCGGTAGAACTGGGAATAACAGCATTGATCGTCCTCTCCATTGCAAAATATTCAATAAACCCCCGTTTGTACCGTTGACACGAGTATGACTATGATATGATTGATTATTCCCTATGAATTTCATCACTGGCAGACTAGTCCACTCATATTCTAATTTGAAATGCATGGAACTACTACCAACTTAAGCTTTTAACTTTTATTTTTTTAATTAGATTGGGACAATTTGTTCCTCATTGTTCGGCTTAGCTGGTCTTCAATGAAATTCATTGCTACCACAACAGTTCGTAGGAAGCTCCAGAAGATGGGCTTCAAGTTCAATATTTGCAATTCTGTCTTCTGTAACTTTGTACACCTAATGATCACAGATTTATCTCAAATTCGGAACACAGTTGTGTATTTGAAAGTTACCTAATAATTATGGGAAACGTCGTAAAACCTATAACAGCAACAGTGTGTCATTTTCAAAATGATTAAAATACAAGAACCCCTGCAACATCCTGGACAGAATTTCTTTTGAAGTTTCTTACGATTATGCAATTCTACCTAGCATAAATGAACTCACTCTGATTGTGAGGAATAAAAATAAGTTCATCATTATTATTTACTAACTATCAGAAAGTCTCAACGGTTGACACTTATTTCAGTTATTCAAAACTAACTATTTTGAAGTTCTGCAAAGAACTGCGTTCAATTTATCGCATTTTAGCGACTTTTGTTAACCTCTTACTTCAAATGACCCAATTCTGAAACTTACCAGGACTTGAATAAGGAATTTGTTGACCGATCACGACTCCTGACGCTAGTTGACCTGCCGTCTTGGATTCTTTAAACGTTTCAAGCCCTTAATGTTCCAAAGCATCGGAATCTCATCTTACGATTATAACCCCCATCATCAATAAAATTTCCATTTAAATAAAACGGATAACTGTTATTATGTGTGTTCCAATGCTTTGGTCACAGTGAGAGACATCTTGCATAGGAAACAAAACTCAGGGATTGTTTCAGGTTGCGGAATGAAAATAGAATACTTTAATTTAAGTTTTAACGATAGCCGAGTACGTGACATGCTCTACACTATGATGCTTTACTATGGCAAATTATTAACACTGATAGATATTACAATACCCTGATGAAATGAAAAAGAATCTCGTGTTTTTATGAGACTCATGGAAACTCCCGTTATGCCCAGATAACCGACCCCTTTAGAAAGTAAGATATGAAAAATTTCCTTTAATTTTATAGAAAAAACAGTATTATCAAAATAATATATTTAGGCTCTACATTATATGAATACTCTTATTTATTTGATGAATCATAATAAGATAAGGCTGTCTGAATCAGTTTCAATTAATACAGACCAATACAAGATAAGAATTAGTTTATTAGTTGACCACGAAATTTTTGATTTATTCACGATATTACAGTAGTTGAGTTTTGGTAAAGGATTGAAAAGCTTGTTATATGGGGGTTTCAGAAAATAACGGACTCCAATCACCGCTAAGGGGAAAGAAAAACAAATCGTTCTTGGACGCTATAGCTTGAATCTCAAATATTTTAGAATAAACAATTTGACAAATTGAATACAAGGTTATATATTTCAAATTGAAGGATGACAGAACTTTGGAAACGCTGTCAATTCCCACATATGAGGTCACTTAATTACTTTTTGATAATGCGTGATTGCTCGTTTCATTGTGCGGTTTGGGAGGTCACTTTTAGAAATTGCAAATATTTGCTATGGGCGGATTTTTACAGATCTGAAAATATCTAGGTCGATTCTAAGTCCAAAATTACTAGGAGATGCCACTCCACTTGCCTATGTTGGTAAGACCCAGAAAATCCATGTTATTGAACCAGATATTGGGCAATAGCGTGTATGCATGTGAGGTAATCGGTCTGGCTAGATTTTAAGACCAACCAGACACCAAGTGGAGTCTATGTGCGAAAGAACGGAATTTTTACCACAATTCATCATGACCTGTTCTGTGTACGATGGACGAACATTTCAAATTTGGAATCTACGGAAGTTAGAGAGGTTATTCTAATTTTTGCTATTCGAAATCAAAGGCTTATTAGTGAAAATAATGAGCCAAAATCCATGGTAAATTGAATAGACATACTTTGAATTGCATCTTGAATTTCTGGAATAGCACTGCGTGAAAGTTGAAACTGGGCTTATAGTACAAAATGTCAAGATAATGTATGACAGATATCAAAACAATCATCAACATGACACGCTCACTACAGTGGTGTGTCATTGGTGTGGTTATGTCTTTCTGTTCTCACAATAACGATATTAGGGTTATGTTTAGAACGTGGTAGCAAAATCTACACATATTGTATGCGCTAAAGTCCCGAATTTGAGCAATTCTTTCTGATATCGTTAAATTCGGCAAGAGATCTCTGACTTATAAAACACTGTAAACCCTTGGATTCATAGTGATAAAGGTTGAGTTTGTGTTGACAAATGACTGTTATTGTAAGGAATTCAGATAGAATGGCAAAGAAATTAGTTGCTTACCTTTGTCATTTTGTTTGTGGGCCCACCGGAGGAGGTTGGAGTTGCGCATGACTTCTTCCCGATCTGTAAAGCAAGAAAAAGAAGGTTACACTGACGGTAGATGACATGACAGATCGGGAGGGGGTGTTAATACAGAAGAGACAGTCGGACTCTGCATGGATGTTGCACAGTCCTTTAAGAGTATCCATGCGTTGAAGAGTAACCTTGGGAACCAGGGAGGAACCTGAACGAGTTGCAGGCCAGATGAGAAGAATGGGGGAGACCTCGGAGAGCGACGCGAGAGAGAGGAAAAAACCGCCGGTGCCTGGTACGGAACGACACGACTCCGTCGTTCCACGGAAGTGGAGGGGGGACATGGTGGATGCTATGCAGAGCAAAATTAACGAGTATCCCTCGGGAGCGACCCGGTGGAAGGGAGAGGAAGGCCCTGGACAACTGGGGCAACGCAGGGGAAACGCATCCCGGGCCTTATCAACAACTATCAACAGTCAGCTGGTGGCCCTTGGATAGGATCTCTGCGTGAGTGAGATCTCACGACTGCAAACGGGGATGTAATCAGGAGGAACCTTGAAGGCAGAAACACATAATCGAACCCAAAAATAGTCATCTCTCTCGCTCAAATCACTCGTGAATGATATATGCAACCTATCATTTGGCGTGCTAGAGATCCTGGTGTCTGTTGGACTCTACAGAAAGTATCATAGACAGAGGTTTCTATGGAAAACATTGATTGTAGAAGAGCAAGAGTTTTAGGTGCTTGCCAAATCGTTTGAAAGTGAGTAAAATGTGAAATCGCAGAACTTGTACAGGAGCTCTACATTGGTGTTGGATGATTTAAATACATCACTAATCATCGAATCCATGAAGGACAGATCATCAATCCAAGAATGACGTGAGACCAGCCAAGCCCCAATGAATTGAGCATTCAAGTCAACGATCCGACAGTGCATCTGATGTAGGTTGTAACAAGCGAGCGATGGAATGGAATAGTTGCCCCTTCCAGGGGTTGAGGCGATATTCCTGCAATACCTTCAGGAGACTCCTGAAGCGAAAAAGCTTCAGGTTTATGCTTAGGAACGGAAAGGAACAACTATCCAAATCCATCACAAAGTCAATTTGAAAAGATCTGAACTGATCTCTCCCACGATACAAAGTTTCGAAGCGCAATTTAACCCTCAGCCCACACAGATTTGACAGACGTCAATCGGACCAATATTGGAGTTGCTAGGAAATGTTGAAGGGCCAAAAAACATACGGGAGGAGGAGGAACTCCTACAATAAGTCTGTAACTCCTTTATTTTACTCAATGATTTTACAGTTCTTTGAATCACTTTAATTTTCTATATTTCATAGGAGTATATGGAACTTTCCCTAACACTGTTCAAAAATTAATGGAGAGAAACTACACTATTTTAGTCTATACATGAACGGACGTCAACCTATCATTTGGCGAGCTTGAGATGATGATGGTGTTGATTGGATTCCACAGAAAGTAACAAAGGCAGAGGTTTCTATGGAAAATCTTGATTGTAGCATAGCCTTTGCTTGATCGTCCCTGCGATCATCGTTCTAAAAGTGAGTAAAATGTGAAATCACCGAATTCGTACAAGACCTCTACGTTAGGGTTGGATGATTTAAATCCAACACTATCATTAATACATCAAATTCGTGAAAGATGGATCATTGTCCCATGAGTGATATGACACCCGTCAAAGCCCGAATGCATGAAAACATTCAATTAGCGATTCGACAGTGATTCTACAACGAAGGAAAATGTTCAATGTTCTGAATATCCATGACCCAGGCCCAATTCACCATGGCGGGACCCCAACGCAACCATCCAGGTCACATTTATATGCACACCTGTGCAGGGTTGTCAAAATCATTAACAATGAATATCTTTAATTTCAATGACATCATAAAAAGCCGAAAAATTACTTATTAACATGACGGACCTGAAATGTGGACAGCTCGTGCTTTATTTAGCGAGGCACCACATAAATGCTGTTTATGTCAGTTATTTTCCCTTGAGATAACAAGATGCAAATAATGATCACGTCTAGGAGTGTCACTTGCCAGTGGGACAAGGTCATCGTGTATATAAACTTGAACGGAATATACCAAAATAAAACTGGAACGACTGGATTGAAAAACTCAACTAATATAAGAAGTTAATACCTCAAGACTTACTCCTCATCTTACAAGAATAATTCCAAGTAGATTGAAATTTGTTGAAATTTAAACAATTGTTGTTTAACCCCCCCACATATATTCCAGAAAACGTAGTTGACCTGTGGAGATCGCAGTAGTTATTATGTTTTGAATAAAGTCACTGATTTTGCAACTAGAGAAGGAATGGGGTTTGAAAAGATAAGGGTGCTAGCAATTTGACTATAAGATATCGGAAATTCCGAAAAATGCCCTTCTCTGCAAAAGCTTTATAAACCATTCTCATAACATCCGTTGGCTATCTAAATCCCCCAAACCATGGCAGTATCTCTTGGACTACGAGGCACTATTTCAAAAAATATCGGTGACCTTCCTACTCAACACAAAAACTTCTACAATATCACCCAATGTAACATTACCCCACCAACTATTTAATAAATGGCCCAATGCAATATACATATTCACCGATGGATCAGTAGCTGATAATAAAGCAGGTTGTGCATTATACGTCGCTAGGAGTTTCGCACTATTCTCGATTGTGGAATCATGCGTCAAGTTACACAGCGGAGTGCAGTGCCATTGTGTAGTCACTCAACTATGCTAAAGATTGCAATCCACCCGCTACAAAATGTGTAGTAATAGTAACCGATTCCATGAGCGTTTTACAGAAATTTCAAAATGTCAGTCCATTTACATACTTATCTCCACTAGAAGCCGACATACTCCGATTGATACACGATCTCCGTTCAACCCATTTAGTTTGGATTAAAGCCCACGTAGGAATAAACGAACTTAGACCGCCTAGCCAGAAGGGGTAATTGCATCATTTAGTCCTACCTTTCAGTTTTTCACACACTGATCTGAAAAGAGAATTTAAATTGTCTATTAAGGAGTTGTTTGACATATCCATCGGGACAGGTTTTTAGAGCCAATTCCCTTCAGTAAGTGGATTGACATTCAATGGTTAATGGTACAAATGTTTTTATAAAACCATAACAAGATTAAGAAACGGCAAAAAATATCTTTTTACCAAAGAAGACTAACCCTAATTGTAACCACTGCCCAGAAGAAGGAGACTTTATTTTCTTTAATTGTAATAAGTATGAGCACAAAAGGATAGAACTTCAATCTGAGTACTGGAACTTCAACCTGTGTTACCTTTGAGATTATTTATTTCACAAAAAATATTAACCGTAGCATTTAAATTAAGAAGTCTTAGACAACCATGTTATCTATATATGTATTTTGAAAATGACATGGCTGTATAGTGTATTCTGCTAATACCAAATAAAAAATATATATATTAAAGTCACTTAAACATCGAGCCACAGTACGTTTGACACAACTTCTGCAATTTCCTGAAATGGTTTCGAACAGGGACATCCTGACGGCTACCTACCTTAGGAGTTGTTTCACAAAAAATTAAGATCTTCAACGTTACATAAGTTCCGTGTACTCTTTGTCTTTTCCAATTTAAAAAAAAAAAACGCTCTAAATTATTTCAAGAAGGTTAATTATTTTTGACACCTATCTCCCCCCCCCCCCCCCTCTACTTTTTTTACTGCCAAGTCGTCAAAACGAGAACAAAATTGGAATGCACACCCGTTTTCAACATTTTCACCCTTAAAATGAGATTTTCTCAGCCAGGCGAGCTCGGACTGGTTTGGGACTCATCACAATCGATTGCTAGAAAATTACACCCCCATTGCCTGTCAAGGGTAAACCTCGAAAAAACAGGATATTATTGAAAATGATAGAATAAAACTTGAATTTGATTGTTTGAACGAACATTGAACATTTATACCGTGTACCAGTAATCAACGTGGGTCAGGGGACAGGGTACTTTTTGTAAGAACACCTGCAAAATTGAATCAAGGCCTACGTTTGGGTTTCCGATCATTTTAGTTTGTGATTGTAAGGCTCCCAATGATATCATCGGACTCACTGCCCTACATCAGAACCAAAACATCCCGAACACGTATTAAAATAACTTCCTACATCGACAACTCGTTCGTTGGTTATCAACTCGTGAAACTGAGGTTAGCGCTTTGTGACAACGTTTGTTCTACCTCATTAGTCACAGCTAGTTCGATTCTGAGGGAGGGAAGCCGTGACTTGACAACAGCTTCGTAGCTCATGTACACAATTCAGAGGCAGTAGATTCAACACAGACAGTCTATTTTAAGATGCGCAAACTAAAATGTAGTTTTAATATTACACTACCACTAAATATTCGCGCTTAAGTGGACAGAATTTGATTATTGTAGGGGATACGAATTGTAGAATCGGGAATCTTCAGTCGCTTGATGCAGAAGTTTTTGATGGGAGGGTTGTGTGCTTATTGTTCTAATTTATCCCTATCGTAGTACATTCACCAATTGTTATATTAAAACTGTTATATTGAATTATTGTTACTATATTACCTAATTATTTAACATTGTACTAGTCGTTAATCATCCGCGAATTAAGTGTTGTGTAGAATGGTCATATTATGTTTAATTTAGGCTTTTCAAACCATTTGTAATTGTCTCGTTTTCAATTTAATTGTCTCGGTATTGTTGACTGTTTTGTGTGAAGTTTTTGTTATACATTCAATCTGTATATTTATGTTCGTTTTCCTGTATTTGGGCTCGTCCCGTAAAATAAATAAATGGTGAACTACAATTCCGCTCATAGCTAAGTGCTACAGCTATAAAATGTAGGCTGCCTATATTATGTACAGAATAAAGATGAAGAATGAATAAAAACCTTTCAAAAATCAAATCAATCAGTTTCCCAGAGACAATGAAATATTTAGGGCCGGTTTATCGAATCTCCTGTCAAATCTATCAACAACGAATTTGAGAATTGACCAAATCGATGATTAGCAGCTCTCGAAATTGTCGGTGCTTGATCAATATCCAAAAGAAGGACCGTTAGCTGATTGGAATTTCGTTGAGGGAGAATAGAGTTACCACCTGAACAAAGTTAAATTCCCACATATCTTTGAGGCAACATCATTCTTCGTTCAAATCCGTCAAATTTTGTAGTGGTAAACCTTCAAAGATGTAAGTGCACCTTGTAACCATTTCAAGAATCAAAAAGTAATCAATACCAGCCGATGAAGTTAGTGGCTCATCGTATTGATAACAGATTGCTCGTAGGACTATGTCAACAATGCGCCCTTACCCACTTAATCTCCATTCCACTTCACATTTACCAAATAAATACAAATGAATTTATTGTATTTACTGTGTGTTTGTGTGTACTGCAACAAATACATTATTTTTACTGAATGCAGTCCTCAACAGGACGAGATGTTGGTAAGTAAGAAAATAACTAACTATATTTTGCTGTAGACAACAGACAAACATAAAATGGTTAAGCAGTGACTTGCAGTTCAGGCGGTTTCCGTAGTACTGTAGGGAGCAGCACCGCCTGATTCAAGATTTAATGAATGATTAAAATCGACCTCCAAGTTATTGGCAGTCGTTTTACCACTATCGTGTATTGATTGAAACACCTCACTCAATAATCAATCATTTTCGCTAATGGTCAATCAAACTACCTAACAAATACGATTGGAAGCTTCGGCTATATGGGAGAACAGTTTTGGACCGAAAGCTGGCCATCATCAGCCCATGAATTATATAGTTTGAAGACGATTTCGCGGAATTTGAAACCCCCAATATTCTCTCTCTTCTCCTTTCCTTTCAAAGACTGTTGTCTGTTATATGATGGTCGATCATCATGTCCACAGCGCAAAACGTCTTATGAGAGTCACAAGAACGTTTGTCTTTACCCACATTAAATTTAGTCTCAATGAAATTCTATACATCTTGAAACTCATATACAACATATAAGTTGTACTTAATTCAGCAACATCGGAGATATCAATCACCTACCAGCTTGATTCTCACGTCGCCATTAGTAACATATCAAGATTTAAAACTGCGATATCGTGCTGTCGATGAATTAGTTGCACGTACAATATCTCACAATGACGAAATGGAGTTATAAAAAGACCTCGAGAAAGTCATAACTATTCGGCAGATCTCATAATTAGGACGTTCTCATCCCACGACATGACGTAAACCCTCGTATGTAACCAAACTCAGCAGAGCTGAGGCAGGCTGGTGCATATCAACATGTCATCTAGATAACTGAATTTAACAACGCGATGAACGCTGGATTTTACTCAAACAGGAGCAATTAATTCAATAATCATTATACAATTTAGAACCCGAAGGAATCGAAAAGGGTGCTAACATGAAGGTATTTATGTGGAATTGATTCAGAGCCTATCAGTAGATAGAGCAGAGGAACCTTGGTTTTCACTTTCTGGAGATGAAAAATATGATTTCTCCAAGATCAACTGTCACACGCATTTTGCGATTTAGATCGTTCGGAACAACTTGCGTTTCGTGTTTCTGTCCTTGTATATCCATAGATCATTATAAAAAGCTTTAATTGTACAGTTAACTTTCGATTTGGATGACATTTTCAGGGAATGTGCAGGTTTGGGTGTAGTTTTATCGCTCAAAAACGTTTACATCACTCTGCCCACGAGCAAACGTAAGGCCCACCCAGCGTCATTTCTCAGGTTAAACATATCCGTAAAAATATGTAATATAACAACATATAATTTCAACACAATAATAGTTGTCATTTGAACTTGCAACGGTTGTAGCAAGCCTCATTCTCAAAATTTCATTCCGATTTTAAATATATTTACTGGCAACGTGCAGTTTAGGAATGTAAATCGCTCCTCATGAGTTTCATTGCTCACAAATGCATCACTTTGAGCTTTTGCATTCGCAAAATCCGTCAAAACGGATTTCATCGCTTTCTAATTTTTCGATCTTGCTCAAATTTGGAGGGTAGTTGGGGTAGGGATGTTTAATCATCTTACTGGTTACCATTTCAACCCAATCATATCATTTTTCCAGCTGCTTCAGAATTTGTGCGACAGACCAGCAATATATGTGGTTTTTTTTGGCGACGTCTTGAAGAATTGATGTCTGCGGCAACATGTTCCTCGCCGTATGTGTCCCATGATTTGTTATACCAAGTTTAAATTAAGTTAAATTCAACATTTTAGGCTTATCACATAGATTTAACTTTCGCTCTTGTGCTGAAGCTAAAAATGACGTAATCTTCTTGAAATTTATATCAGATTATTTGACGTCTATTTCCCTATTACCTTAACAACTTGGGGGAGATCAAATCACTGAGAAAATAATGCTTGGCCGATTTTAAGTTTGGACAAGAGCAGAATGAAGTATTGATTTTTAAGCAATGCAACTCACAGGGAATCAATCATCTGAAGAAGCTTAACCCGCAACGTCCCTGAAAATTTCTTAAAAATTTGCCATGTTGGCACATTTGGGGACACATGGACAGACAAACACAGAACGAAAATCGTTCAAAACTGTATAAAACGCAAAACGCTAGAGCAAATTTGGATTTAGGAGAAAACAATTTTTCATCTCCCAAAAGTGGAGACAAAGCATCCACTATCTGTGGGTTGCCAAGGAAGCAATACTCTAGGTATGTCAATTATTCTAGTCAAATATTGTATTTAAGAATATTGTTATGTTACTCAGTTCATCAGTGCTAACAGCCCACTTTGCTGACGACCAAGCCGTTCTGATTCGGAAGAACACTGTTGGGGACGCTCATGGGATTCTCCAGGAGTACACTGATGTTGTCTGCCAATGGTCAAGAAAATGGAAGATCCGGCTCAATGCGAACAAAACCTCTCTGGTCTGCTTTACCTACAGCCGGATTTGCTACTCAATGGTGTTTCGGTGAGCAGACGTGAAGCAGTCAGATATCTTGGGCTCACCTTGGACAGCAAACTACACTGGAATGTTCACATCACTACCCTTGTAGCGACGATTCGTGGAAGGATCGAAAAATTCAACTATCTTTTGGCAAGTGAAGTCGTCCTACTCCATCTCAAGAGATTGCTCTACCTCTCGTTACTGCGTCCCACTTGGCAATATGCGTGCGAAATTTGGAGCTCAGCTGCCGACATGCAGATTAAAAAAAATCCAAACGCTCCAAAATCGGACACTGCGCATCATAACAGGAGCTCCTTGGTTTGTCCGAAAAGCTCCTCTGCATGCAGACTTGAACATACCCCAAGTTACCGAAGTTATTTCTAAGGGGTACACCAAATTCGCAAACCGGATGAACAATCATCGAAACCCAATCGTTCGCTCAATGCTGGAACCCCCTCATACACCAAGAGATCAGCGCAGGCTGAAACAAAAATGGCACAGCGATCTCCTCATCATTGCACCACTCTGACCTTCAACCTAAATGTTCAAACTTGCCTAAATCATTGTGAAATAATCAACTATTTATAGTGCATTAGCCCTCTAGAGGGGGGGGGGGGGGTACGTGTTCCATCTTCTAATCTGTACCTATACCGCATTTATAAGCACACTTGATAGTGGCCAACCACAATCAAGTTTCTATTAAAATAAAATAAAAAATTGTAGATACGAATTTGAACCTACGAACCTTGAAACGTAAAGTGACAAACTTGGAAGGGGAGGGGGCTATAAAACATTATGGATATGATATATAGATTAATTAAGCTTATTCTTGAAAATGATAAACTGGAAGGAGCTTTATTTGCCAAGTTCGCAAATAATCACTTAGTCTTTTCATCTTGTTTACATCACGATAGACGACACGTGGTGGCGAATTACGTTCTGTTTTCGTCTATTCCGCAATCGGTTCTATCGCATTGCCGGGCGATGAGAGAATCGTCTGATACCCGAAAGGAAAACAAGGAAGCGATTGCGAAGCGAGTAAACAAAGTCAGTCAATTACGGAATTACGTGAATTCCTGGTAGATAGAAAAAAAGGCGCCAATAAAAAGGCGTCACGACGCAAATGCGGATTGTTGAGGCTGATGTAACGACTTCTTCAACTTCATCAATACTCGGGCGAAGCGATTGTTAACTGCGTACGATCCCCCATCAACCACTATATGCAATTACAATTTGAACAAGTTTCATCAAGGAAAATAAGCTTTGGAGGCAGAATTTTACACCATGAAATCAAAATTGAGACACTTGACACGATTTCTGAATTTCAACATTTTTGATGTGACGGGATGCTAGTGGTATAGAGGTTATCGTTAACTAATATGCATCACAAAGAGGAAAGTACTTGATTTCGCTTCCAAGCCCACCTCCAGATATCGGAAGGTTTGTTATCACATTCCGGGAAGACAAATTTTCTTCTGCAAAATCAAAATGGCCACTAGCATTGGACCAGCCAGAGCATTCTAAAAACTTCAGTTTAGTGCGTGTATGGGTGTGGGTCTGTCTGTCTGTCCATGAATCCGCAGATTCTTGTAATAAGCTTCTTCTGCGGTTGTAGTCCGATTTATATGAAATTTTCGAGGATTGTGTGGGTTAATCTATAAATTGTACAGTATGAGTGACACTTATTCATAAGCCAATACCATCAGTTTGTCAGCATGCGCGAAAGTAAAACCTATTCAGCACAATTTCTCAAGTTCTGGCCGTGACGACGATATCGCTTAAATTATGAGGACAGTCGGTTTAAAGATACGATAAACAGTGTTTGGAGAAGCCCCAACAATTGTAACATAAGATGTGGTTAACAATAACCGATAAAGGATTAAGGGTTTATTAAGCTTATTATTATACTTGTGTTATTATGTATTGGAAAAATCATTTTTATTTCATTTTTTGTACCCTTGGCTGGAAACGGGTTAAAGATACGATAAACGGTGTTTGTGGAAGCCCCAACAATTGTAACACAACATGTGATTAACAATGACCGATAAAACACGACCCAAGAGTCGAGGATTAAGGGTTTATTAAGCTAATTATTATACTTGTGCTATTATGTATTGGAAAAATTATTTTTATTTCATTTTTTATGCCCTTGGCTGGAAATGGGTTAAAGATACGATAAACGGTGTTTGTAGAAGCCCCAACAATTGTAAAATAACATGTGGTTAACAATAACCGATAAAGGACGACCCAAGAGTCGAGGATTAAGGGTTTATTAAGCTAATTATTATACTTGTGCTATTATGTATTGGAAGGTAAATTTGCTAAAATAAATTTTGTAAACATCATGTTCTAGTTGAACTGAAAGTTCAGGGAGAAAAGTTCCATCGCCTAAATATAAATTTGTCAACAGCTTCGGTAAAGGCTGAACAAGAACACGATAATGAATGAAATTAAATTCGGCAAGTTGAAACGTGGAACGATAATAATTAGTCCACTAGTATCCGATTCAGGTAAAAGGAGAATGGTACAGCAATCGAAGCGTAAAGAACTATTTTCAGTGACTAATGGCGCAATAAAATATGACGAAAAACGTGTTAATGATGAACCAAACTTCTAAAGCCAACTGTTGGATTACTGAAGAAGAAATAATGTTCAAGATCTTGTCAAAATGGGGAGCATTTGAGGTTGAAAAGTATTCAACAACCACAACTAAGAACTGAATTCCAACAGAGATTGAAGTGATTGTAAACCATCATTTTATTGTTTCTCGTAGCTTTAGAAGGCGTGGAACGAGTACAGTTGAATGCTGATATGCAAAAGCGATCTTTTCGAAATTCAGCATTCTTCAATAATTAACCTTTTTAATCGACAAGGGAAAACGATTTATTAAATACCTCTTAAAATTTGATGGTTTACGTACCAATACACGTAAAACTCCTTCAATTCCCCTTATAAAACGTTTCTATCAAGTTCTTCTATCCATCAAATTATTGATCGAAAATCACGAAAGTTTTTAACTCGTACCAGACAGAAATGTGTTTAGTTGTGTTCGTTGAAAGGCACACCTGATGAAAGCCACTCAACTTCCCCAAGATCGGGAAAGTCAATCAATACCAACCGCTCGAGTGTACGTCTTTAATTATGAAACCAATTACTCTTCAAGCGAAAATGAACGGTCTGATCGCCCTTGGTAACAGCTGAGAGCACGCGAGCATTTCGTGTGGATATCCGGCTCGCGGGGAGTCCTTGAGTAGTTCTACACCTTGATTGTAAGTTTTGTGGGTAAACGGTGATATGAATACAATCTGTCGCGGAAATCTAGTTTAAAAAAAATACACAGGGCTGCGAGGCCAATGGATGGGCGTTTGGCAATCTGTTTAGTAAACAAGTTGTATACAACCCAAGCAGTGATTTAGGTGATCGGAACTCAAGACGTAGAAACTATTCAACAATTCATGTGGCTAAATACAAATTTTGACTTCAGTTGTACAAAACTTTCTTTTCCCAAGTTATGAGATATACCTATATTATTAATAACATAATATGTTATCACTACGATATCAAATATAAAAACTACAATTACAAAATTGCCCTTACAGTGTTGTAGTGTTGAGGAAAATTTTGTTCCTATTCGAAGGTGATTGTAGTTTTTTGCATTTTTTTAATTTCATATAATATTAATGTAGAAGTTTCTTTCAGAGTGACTAAATAATATCCGAAATATAGTTCTCGTTACTGGGGAAAAACGTGTAGAACCGAAGTCAAATGTCGTACCACCCACATGAATGAATGGAGTTCTGTAGAATAAGCTGTGATAGCACTGATAAAACAATATTAAATCAAATTAATTAAATAAAATTAAATTGATGTTACTCTAGGTCGATTAATCGGTAATCAATGAAAGGGCTTCGATTATTTCAAGTCTCTTCTAGCGTGAATTTTACTTTAAAATAATATTTTATATTATAAAGAGTTCTCTATGGAGAGATGGAGATGTCGTTCCCCCAGCTTATAACACCATTAGGCCTGTCCCAACACGGGGATGAGCTCTGAGGGAGCTTAGAACATGAATATCTGTTATTGTTACTTATTAATAGTACTCACTTCATTATTTGTTATTTAATCTCAACCAGAGCTATACAAAAAAAAAAACGCTGCGAATTCTTTCACTGGGGTTTATTATTCAATTGGCTTGCGTTCACGATTTGAATTTATACTAAGCTTTTGAGTGTGCGTGTTTTACAGGTGATAGAGCGATTATTGAATTTCAGGAGATATGCATAGAGCACGTAAATCTGTTCTCAACCAAAATACCTATTTGGATTGATCAGTTGATCATATTTGTGTGCCTTTTAGTCGAGTCTGAAATTCAATAATCGCTCTATCACCTGTGAAACACGCACACTCCAAAGCTTAGTAGAAATTCAAATCATGAATGCAAGCCAAATGAATAATAAACCCCAGTGAAAGAATTTGCAGCGTTTTTGTTAATGAATTCGAAAATAATGTGATTATGTTGACTGTCGCTTATCGGCCCCAGATGATCGGCATTTTCGAAGGTCAGGTACCCTGTACATACCTACAGCCGTTATGCACATTTCCACAACACTGCTGATACATAAATATAGATGAAATAGTGCTAAAATCCACGGTTCGATTTTTCCAAGGAAGAAAGATCCAAGAAAGGGATAGGTTACAACGATTCGTCGGCTCATTGCAGTACCTTCACAGTTTTCTGCAAATAAACCACCCAATGCTGCAAGGAATTTTCAATCCTTCAGTTTATATAGGAGGCGAATTCTCGAAACAATAGATTCTGGAGCAATGTTTAAAGGACACGTTCTCAAGATAAATGGGCCTGCCGCCTGCCAAAAAACCGAAGACAATGGTAACATGCGTAGAAGGTGTGACGATCGCGACCACATCCTGATCCTAATGATGAGGATTCGCTCCCTCCCGCCCGACTGTTGGAACAAACACCGACACCTTTTGTACTCGAGTTGACAATGAGTAATTATATTATCTGCTTCGACCTTCAACTTGGTTCCGAACGAGGGCAGAGTCCTGACCTTACAACACCGTTTCCATGGACAACAAAATCGCGAGAGCAGTTCAAGAACAAAAGCTACAAAACGATCGAATGGCTCTATCCGCTCATCATTTAACAATGAAAGCGCGAGTTTCGAGTTTTAGGCTTCTGGTCCACTGGGAACGGAAAGCTGCGAACTAAGTTCGTCCGAAAACGCACGAACGATCGTAACAAGCGATTCTGATGGGGCGCGCGTTCATTGTGCCCGGATCGTTCGCCAGTATTCGTAAGAACCCGCGTAATGTACGTAGTCATCCCACACTGATGGGATTTTTCGGACGTACAGGTCCAAATCATTGCGAAACCCGTTGCAACGATCCATCCCGTCAACGAATTCGGACGCACTGAGTGGATCATAGGACGATCAGCATTCGCACGAACGGCGATCGCACGATTTCGTTGTTTCGCAGTTGGCAGCTTTCTTCTCTCAGTGGAAGATAACCCATACTGATAAAAGTTGATTTATCACACGACAAATTCCAACTACTTTTGGTTATTAATACACAGTCCAATATGGAGCAACGGTTCAGAGAATAACAGGGCATAAGCCACTCAATTAGGTCAAGAAATATTGATTACAACACGAGACAGTAACATGAGAAAACATCGTCCACAACTATTAACATCATTTCAGCTAAGTAAAAATCGCTTAGTAAACGTTTTACAACTACTAAACGATGAACTGTCAAATATTTTTATATCCAAGGCGAAAAAGATGTTCAAAATAACAATTCCTCTCTCTCATCACCCTTATCTAATTAAGTGCTAAATCCACTGTTTCTCTCTGCTCGGTATTTTTCATTTTTATATAAATTAAACCTTACTAACATAAAACACAGTCAACCTTAATAGATGTGCTAAATCACTGTTTATCATGACATTATTGATATCACCGATCCAGTTGTAAATTCAGCTTCTATATTCTTTCCGTTGTTTTAGCTACGAATCAATGATTGTGTCTTATATATTATATCCCTTCATATCTCTGTGATATCATAAAACTAATATCCAAGCCAGTTTATCATCAACTAACTGGTATTGATTAGATGAATTATTATTTAGTGCTACTTACGTATTACCTTCTTTACTAATTTACGGGAAAAGATTTATTTTACATCTTGTTACGACTACGATTCATTTTGAATTCATTAGAAATCACTTCATTTCAAATGGGGATGAAAATGACAACTTTTCGACGGTTTTTTAACCGATATTTTTTTAGTTGTTCCATTTTTATGTTTCATTCAACTCATCTAACTCGTTTTTATCTCAGATGATGCATTACGTGTGGAGATTTATGGGTGATTTCCCAACTTTATAGGGATTTTAATATAATTTTATAGATTCGTGAGGAGATTATAAGTTTTCCACAATAACTAGCAGTAAGTAACCATCTACTATTTTGTGGCTGATTTTTTGTCTGCTCCTTCCGAGTTGGCCATTGACTGCAACATATGATTACGTCTGTATTTAGGGGGTCCTGACGAGGCCTTTTGTTTGGGTTACCGGTCGAAAACTAAGCTTGTAATAAATTAGTACTTTGAGAGCGCCCCTTACTCCTACTTCAACCCATTATTCCCTCCAACAGTAACCCATCATCAAGCGTGGTAGCTGGCGAGTCTAGTAAAAAGGAAGTTGTGATCATCCTGAAAACTCTATGGAATGCTGTTGGGTGGCTGCCGTTTTTGCGGAATTGATGTTTGCCAATGGTCAGGACTGAGAACTGCCAATAATAAATACCTCACCAATACCATACCCCAATTCTACTTTCATCGGTAGAACGGTAGGCGGCTCACTATAAATATCATTCCAGGATCAGTAGGATTCCAAGGTGGAACTTCAAACTCCTTGTAGTAATCACAATTTATACATGTAGGTACTTTTTATTCACCTTAAATCGATTATCTAGCGTCAGGGATTTAAGGGTCAAAACTAGCTTGAGTGGGGTGTTATAAACAATTTTCTCTATACGAATCGTGTGACTTGTTGTTGAATATGAACCAAAGAAAGGCAGGGCAAAATCTAAGGAGTCCACAAAATTACCTTTTTTTAAATTTCAACTATGAATAGTTTGATTCATTACAGGAGTTGTTTGAATGAAATTTGGGTCAGTTTTTAAAACAAATTTAACATATGAACATAGTTAAGATAAACAACTGGGTATTTTGTCGACCCCTGAGATTTTCCTTTGTTTGGTTCATTTTCATTAATAAGGCTCATAAAAAAATCGTATTGCGAAAACTGTTTCATAACATTCCAACCAAACTTGGTCACTCACTTCACGTTTCAAGGTGGGTAGATTCAAAATCTGCAATGTCCGCCGACAAATCCGCCCTCATGAAAGGCCTAAGAATTGGTGTAAAAAATCCACCAGGTGTCTAATTGGTTTTAACCTTCTAGGAAGGGCTTCACACGTGTCAATGCTGTGGGTCAGAACTAGCTAATAACGTGATAAAACAAGGTTATTCAAGATTTTTATTGTCATAGACAAGTGGGGTGTCGTTTCCAAGTAGTTTTGGACGCCGAATACATTGAGATGGGTCCCAAACCAGTCCGAGCTTACCCGACTTCAAATAACCAATTTTAAGCGTTGAAATATTGAGCACTTGAGCAGAACTTAAGTTTGAGAACTTAGCAGTCAAGAAAAGTTGAGATGGTAATGGGAGGATGAAGGTGTTTTAAAAAATAATGAACTTTTTGAAATCAATTGCTACGTTTTGGAAGATGATTTAGTATTTTTCTCTAGGTAAACTGAAAAAATGGTAATTTGTTGGTTTACAGGTTTTGGTTTATAATTCAATAATAAACCATTGTAATCACTCTTGAAAAAAAAATTCTAACCCCCCCTTGAAAATTTCATGGTTTACGTTTCAAAGGATGTAGAATCCGAATCTGCAATACAAATTTTTCCGTCCGTCCGCCGTACGCACGATTTCTCCAAAACGGCTGAAGCAAAAAAGCTGACATTTTCAGGAAAAATCCATGTTCGTCCGGCGACGCCCCAATTCTTGAGTTAGCTCTCACTTAATTTAAAGTGCCCTTTAAGGGTTGTCAAAGTTTTGTAAAATCCCTAAAAACCTCAAAAAAGTCAAGGCGGCCTAAATTTGTACTCTTTTTGAAGAACACTCCACGAGGAATCGAATGAGCCCCTCCTCAGGTCCGTAGGTCAAACCATTCCCGATCTATGGCCCGATTTATGGTGCTAACTTTCGCGTTATTTTGGTTTATTATTGTTTTTGTGTTGATATCAGTAACCTAGTGACGTAGTGATGTAGTAATGTGGATACTGGAGTGAACTCCTAAAAGGCTTTGTAGCCGATACACGGGTTGAAGCATTCTGATAACCATAAAAAAACGCTGCAAATTCTTCCACTGAGGTTTATTATTCAATTGGCTTGCGTTCATGATTTGAATTTCTGCTAAGCTCATGAGTATGCGTGTTTCACAGGTGATGGAGCGAGTTATTGAATTTCAGGAGATATGCATAGAGCACGCAAATCTGTTCTCAACCAAAATACCTATTTGGATTGTTCAGTTGATCATGTTCGTATGCCTCCTGAAATTCAATAATCGCTCTATCACCTGTGAAACACTCACACTCCAAAGCTTAGTAGAAATTCAAATCATGAACGCAAGCCAATTGAACCCCGTTTTCTGTAATAGTTAGAACGTGTTTGGAGCAACGATGGTCCCCTTAGATACGATTCAATAGGACCCAGCAGGCGTAAGATAAACAGAACGAGCCGAGTCAGAGCAAGTCAGATAGCAAGTGGTTCGTCGTCTTTCTGACAGGTGAAGAAGGCGCGTTCGACCTAAAGAGGACGGAGCCCCAGCGGGAAGGTGACTCTGCGAATCTCCTCCCAGGAAGAGACAATCAAGGAGAGAAGGACGAGAAGAATAACTCACTACAAAAGGAAAATAGGAGAAGAACTAAGGAGAGAAAAAAAGGAGAGCGAAGGAAGGGAACAAAAGGGGAGACAAAAATAATATAATAGGAAGTCCGACGTCATGTCCTAACCACGAAAGACGGGATTTCACGGCCTTGAAGTCTGGATAATAAATCCGGCTGTGGAAGATCCCACCGGCAAAATGTCGGTAAACAAGCAATTGATTTTATTCCACGAAAACACCGATAGAAAAAACAAACAAGAACGTAGAAGTGAACTCCAAACCTCAATGTGAGAATATCACACATTTCTTGCCCTAAATTGGATCGGAAAACAACTTTACGTCATGGCAACACATTTTGAGCAAGTTTTCGTTTTCCAACTGTTTATGGTTTATTATTTTCAATAATAAGCCTTCGATAGATGGTCTTACAATTGATACAAAATAATCCGTTCTTTATCACGTGGAATCTGCTTGAGATCTAGTTGGTCTCAACTTCAAATCCAACCCGTTCGTCCCACACGCGTGGATGCTATGGCCCAAAACTGATTTTTAAAAAACGTGTTTTTTTTTAGGTTCTTATTGAAATAGGCAACTTTGTAGTCATTTCCTAAAAATTTTTGGTCCGTAGAAATTCAGCCATTGCAAATAAACGTAATTTCTGAACACAAAAGTGACCTCCACAAAACCTTACAATGAGATGGACAATCACGGGTTATTAAAAAAAAGTAATAAAACTATGAGTTAGAGTTTGCAGTTTTGTCTTTGGGCACAACTGTCAACACCTAAATTTATAGCAAACGGAATTTGTAACCATTTCCAATTCAAACCGCTGTCAATTCAGGCCGTTCATTTTGGTTTATTATTCAATAATAAACCATTGTAATCGCTCTTGAAAAAAAATTCTAATCCCCCCTGAACATTTCATGGTTTACGTTTCAAAAGGTGTAGAATCCAAATCTGCAATAAAAAATTTTCCGTCCGTCCGCCGTACGTACGATTTGTTTCAAACGTCTGGAGCAAAGAATCTGAAATTTTCAGGAAAAATCCATGTTGGTCCGACAACGCCTCAATTCTTTAGCCAGCTCCCTCACTTAATTTAAAGTTTCCTTTAAGGGTTGTCAAAGTTTTGTAAAATCCCTAAAAAAAGTCCATTTGGACTTTTTTTTAAGAACTTTCCATGAGGAATCGAATGAGCCCTTCCCCAGGTCCGTAGCTCAAACCATTCCCGTTGTATGGCCCGATTTATGGTGCCAACATTTGCATCCATATTCACTACATCACTAGGTTACTGCGATCAAAACGAAAACAACAGTTTTTTTTTCTTCTTGTTTTGATCGCAGTAACCTAGTGATGTAGTGAATGTGGATACTGGAGCGAACTCCTAAAAGGGTTTATAGCCGATACACGGGTTGAAGCATTCTGATATGCATGCTCCGTCTTATCACATTTAAAATTTTCAAATAGAATATTTTTCCATTGTAATCGCTCTTGAAAAAACGCTGCAAATTCTTTCACTGGGGTTTATTATTCAATGATTCATGATTTGAATTTCTACTAAGCTTTGGAGTGTGCGTGTTTCACAGGTGATGGAGCGATTATTGAATTTCAGGAGATATGCAAAAGCACTTAAATCGGTTTTCAACCAAAATACCTATTTGTTCTATCAGTTACCAAAATAAAAATCAGTTGATCATATTTGTGTGCCTCCTCAAATTCAATAATCGCTCTATCACCTGTGAAACACCCATACTCCAAAGCTTAGTAGAAATTCAAATCATGAATCATTGAATAATAAACCCTAGTGAAAAAATTTGCTGCGTTTTTGATTAATCGTGATTGTGAGGTTTTATGGATACTTTTAGGTTCAGAAATTGCTATTATTTCATATATTATTGAAAATACTAAACCACAACCAGCCCTACTGCCTTTGATATTTTAGCGAGGGATCGTCAACAATGAGAATTGAAATATCGACAACCACCAACGAAGAGACTTCATGCCAATCTCATACAAACCCTTAATGTTTTGTAAGACTCGGCCGTATATTTTTGACGACCATTTTGCCATAGCTGATTAAAGCAAGGGTTTTGAGAACCCATCATGACCTCAACATTCAAGGTATTAAATCAAAAAACGGATGTTATAGGAAATTCTGTAATGAAACCAACAGAAATGGTTATAGGGCTATTCTCCATTATTTCGGACAATTAATCAAAACCAATAGCTATGCTTTTACCAGATACAAGGAACAGCTACTAACAAAGGAAAACAAGAAACTAAAATTATTCAAAATACATTGAAACCCTAAAAAAGCAGTGAGAAAATTTTGATTTCGATAGACACGCTTTTGTATCTACTATATCAACTAGATGAAAGGAAAACATTCACTCCGTTTCTATTCTTATAACGTCAGTCCGGTACTATTTCCACTTCACGATCCTTTCGAAAACGATAATATTGTTGTCTCGAAATGCTCAGCACAGACAAGACACAAAGATGTTGATTATTTCACAAAGAATCATCACATTTGATGGGTTTGATAGCGTAATTCTTATTTTAGGGGGTGCAATAGTGTATCCTTGAGTAGATAGCACCCAGTGTCGACGTCTCCAAACTACGAGATACCGGGATGATGAATTATTCTGTTATCAGTGTCCGGTCATTATCAGCCGACACCAGGAAGATGGGAGAACTCCCACTAAGTTATCAGAGGAGGAAACCACTCCCCAGAGGTCGATTTCTCGGAAACGAAATAATATCGCGGGTCGTTATTATTTTCCTACTCGTAGTCACTGAAACAAACGATTTTTTTTTTCGTATCACGCCCATTGAAGTGCAATCGCTAGGGAGAAAGCTGATTGTTTTATGTGCACAGAAGGAAAGTTGGAAAAACAAATCCGACAGCCAAAATAGCCGAACAGCCAACAAGCAAATTCGTCGTCATGCACTCAATCAAGACTAAGGTGGACAAAACGATAACTGAAAACAGTTGATATGGACATTGTAACAATGCATAACAAGAAAATTGAACGTATTATGTCTTGTATAGTAACAGCTGAACTTTATATTTCACACAGCATGAAGAAGTAAGGGTACTTGTGTAATACAGGTCTCTGTAACTCCAGAAACTTGGACGTTTTATCTATACCAACGACTAAATATAATATTTCACACAGCGCAACATGTAGGTCTAGATTTGGAACTAAGGTATCTCAAACTCAAGATTAGGACAATATGTCAAACAGTGAGGAAGTGTAGCGAGGGTGAAGTATTTGGCACAGCACAAATTGTTGATGTAGTTTTGAAAATTCAAAATGTTGGAGTGGATACCTTTGTAACTCAGTTGTTTTCCAAAGACAGTGCAAAATGCAGAGACAGGAATTGAATTTTTCGCTCAACTCAACATCCAAGATTGTTCGTAACATTTGGTCTCTTAGACAGAAGGTATATATATAGTTGTAGATACAGAAGAAATTAATCATGGAAGCCTTTTATTTGCTCGATAGGTTTATTTTCTCAAGAGCTCCAATCTCCGACGAATGAGTGAAGAGGGCTCAAAACACAAGGGATGCTTTCTTTTCAAAGCTCGCAAAGGGTTGAACTCGGGTAGGGTGCAAAACCTATTGAGGGCAACCATTATTAGTCAAATAGTGGCAGAAACAGAACGATGAACCCCATATTTCAAACATTTTGTTCAAATTTTGGCCATCACCCGCGGCTGAGTGAGCATCCAACGAACTAAATCACGTCCCAACGGCCTCAACATCTCGAGAATAATAAATAGATAGGCTATTCTCAAAAGTTGGGTCAAGGTCGTTCGCAGTCCTAGCAACAGCGATATTTCTTCGAATCTGTTTACCATAAATATTCGACGTGCAAAACCGGCCATGAGGTCACGGAGTGAAGAAGAAAAAAAACTTATTGACGATGCCGTGTAAATTGAGAGAAGGACTACGTGTTTACGTCTAGAGCCGTCCCATCGCCGGCTGACACACGAAAGCGATAAATTCATTATCGCTGGACCATATTCCGATGTACAGGCTATCAACGTCTGCGGCGGAGTCGCGTAGATGCGGCACGGAGCGATTTTGTCGAAGTCGTCACGGAAATCTAGAGCAGCGGAAATATTACAACGTGATAGGTTCATGAACGTTTGATTGCGAAACGCTGTGAGATATTTCCGCGTATTTGATCGTGGGGAAATCCTTTTACAAAAACACCAAACAAACATTACGATATGCAAGCCATCTATACTAATATTGCAAGGAGGTTAAGTTGGTGAGGTTGAAGGGGATTATCTCTAGGTCTACTGCACCGATTTTGAAAATTCACTACTCCAACACCAGAAAGCCACGTTATTCAAGATAAGGAGACCAAACGTCTTTTGGTTCCAAAGCGTCCCCGTTTATGTCCTCGGTTTTCTGAATCTTTCATCTATGTCCCCGATTATTACCATCGACAAAATTCGACACTTCGCTTATTTTTCTTCTAGTTTAATGTGCGGATGGTATCGCTGTAGCTCATACAACTACCAAAGGTGGCACTCTGCATGTGGGCATGCGCACTGATTACGTTACGGTTGTCAGATGAAGGTATCCAACATTCATCCTATCGGTCGTCTGCTACGTGTATTACGATTTTCGAGTGAATGCGTGAAATGAGCGAGGCACACACTGGGTCGTCATTGTCTTTCAGCGCAAAACTAATGCCACGTTTTCTGAAATTCTGCTCACAGATTTCTTACAGTGCTCAGTGCAACCTGATTTCTTTATAGGTTCTTGCTTACCGATTAAAATATTTACACCGCAATCATGAGTGGAAAAGGTACCTAGCGGCGGTATACATTTTATGAACAGCTTCGGAAGGACTTATCTTACATTCGAGACACTGCAGATCCAAGCTCTTTTATCTTCCAATTAAAAAAAAAAAAACTAACAGCACTATGAGACCTGCGAATCAGTGTTCTCGGTACCGTATAAATAAACTATTTTAGGGGTGTGCGGAGAAAATCCACCCACCCTCGGTAGCCCCTATTCCTGTGCCTGATTTCGCTAGACTTCACACATAATTTCGTCGGACCTTCTCAGCTTTGGAGGAGGGGGACTTCACCTGTCCCCGGTTCACCCCAGCAAAATATGGTCACCTTATCTAAGATTGTCATATGGTATACAGGGTGTAATTGGACCTAATGGTCAAAAATCCAAGGATGGATTCCAGAGGTCGAAAAAAATGGCGACTAGGCTTTACACAAGCCTCCTACAGTAAAGTAAATGGCCATCCGGAAAAGTTACGATGCACTACTGTTCTGCCTCGTCGTGAGGTAGATGTGCTCAATGTAAGGCAATTTTTTTAATTTCAATCATGTATGCTCGTATACAAAATTGGCATTTGTCCCGAGCAAAGAAGCAGTGTAACCCATACTCGTACTTGCACTATTCTGTCAATAAATTAATATACTATTTTATTCTAATGAATCGTGAGTTTAGTCATAATAAACATATATACAGGGTGTCCCAGTAACTACGCCCCCCCCCCCTTTATTTTCTCTAATTATGGGCGAAAAAAAATCGGACCAACGCTATTCTTCATAATATTTTGCGTAGAGTTCAAAAATGACGAAATTGCGCAGCACGCAACCGCGCAACCAACATCAACTTTGTTTTTTCAAATGGAAACCCCCATTTTTTATTGCAGATTCGAATTCTACGGTAAATTTCATAAACATTTGGATCCTCAATCGATTTTTTTGACCGCGCGCAACCCGCTCAGCGAGGGCTCAAAGATGCGATGCGCCAAAATTGAGATGCAGATAGTCCTCAAGTGTGGCACATGACTAAGCGGTGTTTTTCAACGCTGAATCGCTTGTTGATATCCTTTTCTTGATTTGATTTCATTTTACTGCATTTACAGCCAAAAAAGTCACTGATGTGATCTTTGTTGCGCGGTTGCGTGCTGCGTAATTTGGTCATTTTTGAACTCTACGCAACATTTATGAAGAATAGCGTTGGTCCGATTTTTTTTCGTCCACAATTAGAGAAAACAATGGGGAGGAGCGTAGTTACTGGGACACCCTGTATATGATGTGTCATAATGAATGGCTTGTCACAAATAAATATCAGGACTAGAATTTTTAATATCCGAAACAGTAAGGTCCCAATTAAGGTAGGTACTCACATAAATATGGTGTTCATTTTGCCACCGTTAACATCTTTCGTGAAGTTACCTAACACCAAGAAGAATCCTTATGAATTCAAACCCCATCAAACCAAAGGTGTCGTCTGAATATGGCCAACGTGAAGGTCTTCTCAACAGCATAACGTTTTTAACCAATTAGATGATGCACGGGGTCGATTTTGGATATCGTTTACGAATTTCATTGTACTTGGATCAAAAGTTATCCTCCACGCAAGTTTATGCGTAAAAGTTTCAGGAATTCGAAAAACATTAACATACTTTTGCGCCTATTCTGCCTTGTTATCTTGCACCACAATAAAAATGTTATTGTAAAATATTGGGAGTTTTGATAATAGAATGAGAAATTATAATCTAAGGCTTAATTATTTTTGGCTTTGGTTCATACTTGAGGCTGAGAAAGTCTTGGTTAGTTGTTTACGTAATACTTGCGAGTCCTTGGAATAATTTTCCATGCAAATCCATTTCGCTGAATCAATGCACAACAAGAGGTGTAATACTCTAATACTAGTTTGCTGGTTGCGTAATAATTGTTGAATTACTTGGATTATCAGGTACCAACCAACATTTGCTCTTCACTCACCGTGATTGTAACAAGGCGATAATGACAGAGTTCTGAGAGCGAAATAATCGCGAATTCGATTCTGATTGGTCAGTCTTACGGAGGAACCACACGGTGCACTGCCCACTGTATCTCGAGAAGAACTCGCAAACCCATTCTTATCTAGGTAATTACTCTATTTACCTTATTGACCAATTTATTCATCAAGCTCCTCCGTGAACCGCCCAACTGCCCGTGACACGTGCCCTCATACTCGACAGAAAATATATAACACATACATAATGATCGGTTCCCGTTCATTTACCTCAAGTGAAATCCGTCTCCCCCCAGCACAGAGGTTTACTTGTCACGCTATCCCATTTTCTATTATACGCATAATGTATCCCCTCCCTCTCACTCCTCGCCATCTCTCTTTCGAACCACCATCAATAGAATAATGATAATTGATGTTTTCCCTAGTGGCAAGCGAAAAAAAAGGACCGATTGTAAAGGAAAACGGAACCTTGGGACCTGGATGTTGTGGAGTAGGAAGGCCAGAGCGAGGAAATACAGCAAAACGTAATTGAGGTCGGAATATTCTTACAATGTTGGCTAATTATTTACAATAATCAATTACTTTAATTAACTGAACAGTACAAGCGGTAAGGAGTAATTATTACCGGTTATATTTTCTTTTACGAAGCAAATCCGCTTTTTTCCTTCTAATAATGACTAATTTAGAAAGATTTATGCATGCAATGTTAGAGAAAATAACGAACTCATTAAAAAAAACATCGGTTATCATAGCGTGTGTTCTTCACTCCTCTAAATCAAGATTATCTCAATATATTGCAATAGCTAGTAATGTTCATGGTTAAATAATGGAATCAATTTCAAATGCTTCTTTAAATACACAGATACCGATCGTCAATCTTTTAAAAAACATAAATATAACAACACGACAGCCATATAGATAGTTCGGATGTTTAGAAACAACTGATTGCTGCCATTATCGTCAATGAGGGTTAGCCCATTTGTCTGAAAGTTTTGCCTTTAATAGGTTTAAATTCAGGTAGGTTCCATAAGGAAACATTACCGTCTACGTTTTCCCAGAGATGGATGGTTTTTAAAGATCTGTCAAAGTTTTTATCAAAGATGGGATCCAACAAAATGATGTAGCTTTTTGCTGGAACTTTGACAAAATCAAATAAGAAAACTCGGTTGGTGTCTGCCTCCATTATAACAACATGAAACTGACATTCAGGTGTTTCTCATAGCTCGATGGGGTCCACATGTCCCGCTTCTTGGGAATACCGTGATAAGGAAACCTAGGCCCCATGGATTGTCAGTGATCCTGGGCATTGAAATGGAAAAGAGAGACGCCCTGCCAATCACGACTGAACGAACTTGCGACTTTCCTGGTGACCGCCACGGATAATCAAATGGTGGTTTCCCCCCTGAAAGCAGTGATGATTGACTGCGTGAATATGATAAACTTATCGCCAGAAATAAGCAATATCATGAACTCTCCCATAACAGCATATCAGTTTGCTTCACATCGCTATAACTGCTAGGGTGCAATAACAAATCACGAACCAAGTGAGTCTCCAGTAGTATTCTCTCATTTTTTCATCAAATAATTCGTCTATGTAACAATAACTTACATTGTGAAGCACCTTCAGTGTTCACTATCGATGACCAGTTGATACGTTCTAGTGGCAGAGTATGTTATCACTCCCGTTTTGTGTCTTTGATGTACCAATCGTCCGTAATATCCCAGCTTGGTTAGCAAATTGACATACAATGAGAGCGATGACCTGTCTGGTAGAATGTTAGCTGTGTGGATGTTGATGGCGAGTCAATAGCTGAAAGCAGTGATGATTGACTGTGTGGATACGATAAAACTTATTGCCAGAAAGAAGCAATATCATGAACCCTCCCGTAACAGCATATTAATTTGTAGCAATAAAAACTTATGAACCAAGTAAGTCTCCGGTAGTATTCTCTCATTTTTTTATCAAATAATTCGTCTTTGTAACGATAACTAACATTGTGGAGCACCTTCAGTGTTCACTATCGATGACTAGTTAATACGTTCTAGTGGCAGAGTATGTTATCACTTCCGTTTTGTGCCTTTGATGTACCAATCGTCATTGGTTAGCAAATTGACATACAGTGAGAGCGATGACCTGTCTGGTTACATGTTAGCTGTGTGGATGTCAATGGCGAGTCAATAGCTTCTAAAAAATACAATCGGGTCCAACTCAGTAAACAAGTTAAGGGACAGTTTTGGAAATACCGCCGAGCATGTCGAGAGAAATCTTCAACCATTTACACAACTTCTCAACGTCAAAAAGTACAAGATCGAAGAGTCTGGGCTCTACAACTGTGATTCACAGTGCAATTTTGAAGAGGGGTTGCTTTATCATCAAACCACAAACTCGTTTACACCACTGCTGACTTGGAGGAGAAATGAAATATTTTGATTTGCTCCACAAAGTGAGAACGTTGGAATGCAGCACTAGTAATACTCTCATACTATGTATTTGTTTCTTAGTGCAGTAGTCCAGAAGCTGTAATCATCAGCAGCGTGCAATGAGGGCTTACATGTAAGCAATCTAGGTTATAGCAGAATTGTTGAAAATGTACTTAGAAGGTAAGCAAGGTAAGTAATACTCGGAAAATCGAAAGGACAAGTACTAGCAGTTGAAGTTCATGAGTACAAGTACACGTTACGATTAAGAGGTTCAACACCTCCAGCCAAGCAGAATACGAGATTTACCAAAATTAGTAATCAACTCAAAGCTCTGCTCCAAGATGGGATTGAGAAATTTTTAGACATCGAGTAGAAGCCAGTGATGGTGACTTTGGAGGATTTGAATGTTGGTATATGTGATTTAAAAAGAACTTTAGCTTTATAATATAGAGAGATATCCCCGTTCTCCTCTACGAAGTCGAACTCGTTTTGTATTTTGGTATTGTACGACTACCATACATACATTTTATCCTTTTCCCTAACCAATTTCAACTAATGCTAATATGGTTAATGACTTCAACCGTTCAGAAGACAAACCCCTATGACCAAAATATTTCTACCCAAAACTTGAGTTTTTGGAAAGTTGTGAATAGCTCGAATAGAATCATTATATACCTACAGGTAAAACTCAACGTTTGTTTGCATACACGTATCTTTGTACCTGCGTTCCCAATATACGACTAAACTGGCTGATTGATTTCAAAAGCACAGGTCGTGAAATCATCAACGAGTTCCGGGGCGCACTATTGTCTGGGTCAGAACCACCACAAACATCTTTCTACTTCACAAACAGCGCTATCCTTCAAAACCGATTTGTTTGGTTCCCGAACTTTTTTAAACTTTTGTTGTGTGGTTGCTGACAGCCAGTTTGTTAGAGGCGCAAAATCGTGACAATTGATGAAGTCTTCACAAGAATTTGATACTTTGTGCCAAGTATGGGACGGTCAGCCATATTGGTCGTATGAAGCTGAATTTTGGTATGTGGCCTGCTTAGGAGTTGTACTTGAATCATTCCAGGTCCAGGATCATTTGAGTGACTAAATAAAATATAAAGTTTCCGTATCTACGAACTCGCAAGTGTTATCTGTGATTAGAGCCTGACTCCACACCAGTGTACTGTGGGAGAGTGTGGATATTTTCAGTGAACAATGAAGGTGCTCCAATATGTAAGTACTCTAGGATATGTACACCAACTGACCACCCGAACGGTCTATAATTTTGTCACATATCTTGAGTTTTTTTTCTGGATGTTGGGAGAGTAAAAGTGTTGAATTCTAAGCTTCTACAAGGTACTGACGGCTATCAGTCTTCCAAGTCAGATAAGGGATCTTCAGCCATGACGGATGAGGAGAGGTTCGACCCCTGCGGCCGAGCGGAATACGAGATTTCCACCGTTCCGTCAGGGACGTACCTACTGGGCATTTCGTCATAAAAACCGCCCGTTTCGTCAGAAGTAAGAAGACGGTCGGGCGGTATCGGATCGGAAGAAGGTGAGGTAACTTTCATTCATTTCCCTCGCAGAGCTGGAAGGACCTCCCCCTTCGACATCAGCACTCGTCCACGTGAGTTGAGGAGCGAGCGGTACTTTCACCTCAGCTGGCCACGGACGGTGGCGTCGAGGCGAAGGGAAGTCGAGGGGTTCTAGCTCTCACGAGACTCCGCAAATAACTTCCGAATAGCGTTCAGCTGTCCAGACCAGTTGATTACAATATTATAAGCCAATTAATCGTAGTACGTGGATAGATCAACCAATTTTGTAATCGAGCAGGAAAATAAAGTCGATTCTCCCCCCCCCCCCCCCCCCCCAAAAATGTATAGGTTAACTTGGTTCAATTTTCCACATAAAGTCTATCTGTCACATAGTCTCGCTATCTGGGTGATTCTCAAACTGCGGGCAACTTTCATGTCCTGACATTTACAAAATTCAAGTGTTTCTTTTGCTAGGTTTTTGGATGATTATCACTTAATAGGCCTCTCTGGATGTCTTTCTGATGCCCAGTCATTCGAGACATCCATTATTCTCCGCGAAATTCAAATTTGAAATTTTACCTCCACGGCAGTGATAGAAGTCATAGCAATGGCGTGGCGGTTCCGGTCGCGACAATGACAATTTTCGTATGATTTCACCCACATGACAATGACAATTTGGACTTTCAACAGAAATTCTTCCCATACTACTGGACCCTTTATAGATTTTAAAAATTCACCGTGATACGGCCTTCCAAGAGTAAATTTTGGGGTGAAACATGATAGGTGACCAACTAGGGCTATTAAAATGACATTTAACCTATTTTAACATACTAACCTGTTTTCAAATGTTCTCGCTCGATCAGAAAACATCACCTACCGCTTAGGGTGACTCAAAAGTGTGCTCGCTTGCTTGTGAGTCACTGCTACCACCAAAATAAGTACTTTCTCGAAAATCTCCGTTTTATTCCCTCCGGAACACATTATTTTTGGCCCATGACAATGATCCTAGACTAAAGTGGCCTGAATAAAGTGCAGCGTTAGGACATCGAAAACTTGGAAGCAGAGGTAGAAAAACCATTAACAGCTGCTCTTCAGACGTAACTAAAGACGAGAGAGTTTTGAATGTCAAGTAGGACATTCGAAGAACCAACTCGAAATTGGGAACTCGATTGGGAAGTCATGACAATGACAAATCAGGGTTTCTCAACCCTGAAAAACATAGAAATTATATTAGCTTCCAAGGTTTTGCTATTGGTCAATGCAGCACTCAATAAATGTATGTAGTCAAGGGGGAAAAGTTGAATGTCTGAAGTCATTAAACAGCATAGCGTTCCATTTACACGAATTTGCCTGTAGTTTGAGAATCACATTTATAAACTCGGTGCCCGCCCGTGGGATCAGGAGGGAACAGTAATAACTTCAGAAAATGACGTCTCCTGAGAAACGATGTTTTTAAGCACAAATGCCCCATTATCTCCGTTACTGTTCAACTTATAGCCTCAATTTTTTTAAAATAATATTCGTAAAAACCAAATACACAAACTGTGCCATGGATTTTGCTTATTTTAAAACAACATCTAAGCCAGAACTTGAAGTTTTTTTTCAAACTCCTTCCAATTTTGCAGAAATTCCCGTGGCTCCATCTCTTCAGAAAAATATACTTAACCAAAAAAGTAAAAAAATAGGGTGATACGTAAAAATAAAAGTAAAAGCTGAGAAAAAAACCTCTGCCAAGTGGGTGTGGCACATAGCTTCCTCGTATCCATAACATGACTGTATAGATCATTGAAAATTATTATTGACTAAAGAACTTCGTTCAATTAGGCGAAGTAAAATTTACTTCAATATTTAATATTGAATTAGGGCAAATTTATTGTTATGCAGGAGCATAACTTGAGAAAATAAAGGCAGCCATGTTCAACTATTGAACAAACTATAAAATATACCTAATAATAACAATTGACATTGACGCTGAATGGATAGATGACTGAAGTGGTGAATAACTATTATGATATTTCTAAACAGCGACGTTACAAAGTAACCAACTGCCGTCATCCCTCCGCACAGTGGCTGTATATATCTTGCACATGCGCAGAGTCTACTATTGATCCGGGGGTCATGACACTCATAGGGGACCATCTACACATCAAACCGAACAATCCCTGAAAATTTCATCGAAATTGGTCAAGAACTCCCGGAATTATGCGCGTAACAAGGATTTCACGTTTGCGCACGCGCAGAGGCTACTATTGATCCGGGGGTCATGAAACCTATAGGGGACCATCTACACCCCAACTCGCACAATCCCTGAAAATTTCATCAAAATCGGACTATAACTTCGTGTAGTTTTGCCCGTAACAAGGATTTGCTGACAGACACACAGACAGACACGGAACCAAAATTATTCAGAAAGGTCTAAAACGCAAAATGCGAGTGGAATTTTTGATTTTGGAGACAAAAAAATGTTCACATTCCGAAAGTGAAAACAATGCTTCCGCTACCTTGGTAGACTCGGAAGCAATAAAAGTAAAAATAAAAGTTGAGAAAATGGGGCATGAAACTGACTACTTTTCAAGGGGATTTCATCAGTCCCAAAAATTGCCAACTACACTTAAGCTGTATGACAAATCTTTTAAATAATTTTGCTAATATTGGCTTATTATTGCATTTCAGCATTGATTCCACTTTGAGTTAACGACATTCGTGACCGTTGACTCGTTGATATGATAGGCAGGGGAGGCAGCAAGCCTGAACTCTGGGGTTTGAAGGATGGCCGTTTGAACTGACCCACATCGGTTCATTGGCTCAATTGCCGCTGAATTGAGACGCCGTTTGCCCCGGGGATATCACCTCCTGTCATCCCCCCGGTATTATCAGTTTATCTAACGAGGAACCATAGAACGATACGATAAGATGAGGCCGATCCTTGCACCAACAGACCTCCTCTCCCCCTCACCACAATACGCCGCTTCTCTCCTGTGCCGGTTTGAGGAGATTGAAACCTTTGATTCTACTCGTACTGAACCACTCAAGAACGTACAATGGCTTCGAGTTTTGAACAAATGATGATTGATAGAATTCAGATAAGGAACGGAGCGCTCTCAAAAGATGAGAATGACGATGCAAGAGAAAGTCCGCAAAGTCATAGCAAATGTACAAGGTGACTGAGATAACGACTCCATAACCTAGTAAACTTGATAAGAAGAACATCAAACGGTACACTTCCTTAATTTTAGAATGGATTTCAAAAATGTTACACTTACATGAGCAAAACGAGTTACTTTATTCTTTCTTAAAGAGAGAAGCTCCCTTGTAATTTTTTACACTTCCCGATGACTTATGATTTTTTCATTTTCAACCGCTTAACATTACCATAAAATAATTTGATTAAGGGGAGGTTTTCCTTGTGGCTGTGTAAGTAATCTGTTGATTAGTATCTTCCTGTCAGTATAATATCCATATGAACCACCAGCCAACCGACGTTAGCAATATTCTCTATTCTGTTATTAAGTCACAAGTTCCTCAATCACACTATATAAAGACGAGCTTATCAGAGTATATCGACGTTTCAGGGGGTGGTAACGCCGGGCGGGTGGAATTCTCGCCCCCGTCTCCCAGGGCAACCGACCTGATCCCCCCGACCCCGCCAGAGAAGGGGAGAGGGCCCCAGCGGGGGGAAGCGTCTCCCAGGGCAAGCGACGTGGTCCTCTCCTCGGGGATTTGGGATATACGATTTTTTGACTTTGCATATTGTTATTATACTCCCTCATTGTGTTATTCACCTATTTCTTTTTAACCTGCGTAGCAGGGCCATTAAAGTAGTATGTTTATACAATTAATATACCTACACTAAAAATAAACTTCAACTAAGATGATAAACTACCAATATTTTTTCTGCCAATCATTTGTATAATAAAATAAAATAGACATATATTATTCGTTGGATTGCAAGCTTTGCGTTGTTCTATTTCCTTAATTTTTTTAAGATCCATTTGGTTAGTTAGCATTTGATATATAGGAGGTTAATATTTTTTTTAAATATTAATTTGGTTGGGAAAGTATTAATTTGGATGGGGAAATTATTAATTTGGTAGGGAAAAGCATTGATTTGGATGGGAAAAGTATTAATTTGGATGGGAAAAGTATTAATTTGGTTGGAAAAAGTATTAATTTGACTGAGAAAAGTATTAATTTGAATGGAAAAAGTATTAAGTTTATTGGGAAAAGTATCAATTGGGGAAAGTATTAATTTGACTGGGAAAAGCTATAATGAGCGGATTATCATCAATCATCTTATAGACTTGCTGACAATTCAGTAGGCGAATAAAATCACCACAAAGGTAACATCAACGAAGAACGGTAAATCTCGAGAGAAGCAGGTTATCCTACAAAGTGCGATAGCGCGGCGAGAAAGCGATTCTAAAGTCAAACTACGCGGCACGAGGGTTTGCCGCGACAAACGTGCTGACTAGCGCGGTGCCGCGATTTACGTATGACAATTCCATAGAACAGCACAGTTTGATCGCTTATAGAACAGATCGCGTTGGTGGCCCGCGCGCTCGGGTTCGTTTCACACGTATGACCCTGACGCGTCCGCGGCTGGCGACTTCTTCATGTAGGTACACACACAGGACTGTGTGTGTGGACTGTGTGATTTCGCGCCGCGCTGTGGGAGAGTGCTCTCTCAAGAGGCGCGGCGCGGCAGGCGGCCAGCGGCCCTGTACCTAGGACTCAGCTTCAGTTTCCATCGTCAGCATCATCATCATCATCAAAGTATCTAAAGACGAAAATATCAGAGTGGGTAAGTAGGTAGGTATATCCCCTTTTCAGGGGGTGGTAACGCTGGGCGTGTGGTGTTCTCCCCCTTACCCCCCACCCAACCCGGCAGAGCGTCTCCCAGGACTTGGGACGTACGATTTTTTGACTTAGCATATTGTTATTATATTGCTATTATATTGTTATTATATTGCATATTGTTGTGTTATTCACCTATTTCTTTTTAACCTGCGTAGCAGGGCCATTAAACTAGTACATATATAAGGTCAGATCAATTAACTGTTAATGCATTTTTCATACATATTGTAATTAGTGTAGTACAAATAGACCAAACAGACTCAAACCTGAAAACCGAGAAAAAAAAAGAAGTTGATAGTCTCGAAATGTTTGTTCACCATTTGTTTGCTGTCGGTTTGTTACCGTCTGAAACGCCAGACAGGCACAAAACGAAAGTAGTTCAAAATGTTTTAAGACGCAAATTTTAATGGAAATTTTGAGTTTGAAGAAAAAAATGTATCATCTCTCGAAAGGGAAAACTGATATCTACAGGTGGTCTAGGAAGCAATACCCGTGTTTCTCTCTCCATAGCTCCTAAACCACTGGGTTTACGAAGAAACGTAAAGGATCGATCAGGTAGAAAATTTAACGACCTTTAATTTTATGCAGGGTGGTATTTGTTCTATCTTGATTGATTGTTGAGATATTTAACGAAAACTGAACAAACGTACTGTTTTGGGCAACCCTCCCGTTCACCATACATCAAGGGACTTTTCAGTGCTTCCACTGTAATGGTTAACGAACATTTTGGGAGTATCAGAGCTTTTTCTGGATTTTCAGATTCAGGTTTATTTGGATCGTACTACATCAAGAGCTGAGTAATTTCTAGTATTCATATTTTTTTAATCTTGTTCACAGCATAAAATGAGTCCCACCACCTTTAGAGGCAGAAACGTTGCTGGAATATACAACTGGCTGTTTCTGCGTCAGTTCTGACAGGAAAATTACCTTATCAATAGATTACTATTCATATTGACTTTGTCAAAAACGAATGTATCAACTTGTTACTACAGTGATAAGAGTACAGTTTCCCAAAACATTTCAGCCAAGTTAGCGTCCGACTTGTGAGCGAGTTCCCTCTTGGTAGAGACGAGCATTGAGAGGTATTTTAACAATTCTCTTTGCCCACGCACTAGACGGAGCTAACGGTGAACGGGCAGAAACATCCGTTTCCGACAAGTTCCACTTGCGAAAGGCCCCGTGACCATTTAAACTGAACAATAGCCCCGAGAGACTTTTCAGAGCAACCAGAAGAATAAGACACAAGAAGACGCTTACAAGCGGAAAGGAGAGTTTTGTGGTTTACTTGTCAATTAAAAAACTATGTCCGTGGGATAAGTTTGACAGCCTCCTCAGGAGATTTGTTACCGTTGCAAGGTAAGTACAAACAAGTTTAGAATCAGGGAAAAGCAAGGGATCCGCCTGCTATTGCTTGAGCAATATTGCTATTGCTTTAAGAAACATAAAACATGCTTCAGCAATGCACACTACCAGGCACCTTATATCGAAGGAGAACCAGCAAACGAACGAAAACCAAATTTCAAGGGATAGATTCTTATTTTCAAAGTCCAATGAAAAAGCGAATATATTCAAGATATTTGTTCAAGTATTGTTATTTGATGAATTAGAACCCTAACATTTGTTAAGTGTTATGATTATGAACACATAATCATATTTTAAATGAACGACAAGGTTCGGAAACACTATGGAACAATCAATTTGGAAGCAAAGTAACTAAGGATCTTGGCAAAATTGATGAGTTAATAGGAAATATGAAGGAGTTATTGTTCATAAAATAACAATTATTGTTCATTGTAATAAAAATTGATGGGTTACGTATTTTTACGATCAGCCTCTTCTTCTGACAAACTTGGTTCCCAAAATGTCATTTTTGTTTTAAGCCGACTTTTTTATTAGACAACGGCCAGATTAGATTTCCGGTACCTACGCAATGGGTTGAGAAGGGGTGCCCAACACCATAAACAGAAATTATCCTATACTAAACAGACCTGCAAAACAAGTCGACCCAACTTTTGAAGGCGTAAATGTATGCTGGCATATGACCCGTGGCATTTCTGTCCCCTGAATGAATCTCAACAAGCTTAAATTGTAGATCTTTTGAGATTTCTAAACCATTTCACAATACGTATAGGTTGCCTAAACAAGGAAGCTTTTCAGAATCTGCCTCTTCTTCTGACATCAGTGGGATAAAATCTTGCATTCCAGAAAGGTCAGTTTCATTTACGCCGTGATAGGCAACGGCCGGTTTAGATTTTCGGTATCGGATTGGGTAGGGAAACAAACGGAAATCGTCGTAACTCTTCAGACCTGCAATACATGTCGACCAACCCTTTGAAGGCGTTTGATGCTGGAATATGTCCCGTGGCATTTCTGTCCCCTGAATGTATCGTAACAAGCTTATATTGTACATCTCTCGAGATTTCTACACTAAGGATCTTAGAAAAATGGATGAGTTGTTAGGAAATTTGCAGGAGTGTTCATTGTACCTAACCAATAAAGCTATGGGTCACACCCAATTTTGTAGGCGTTTTTAATCATGTTACAGAATTTCCAAGCCCAATGAAATCTTTGCCATATCAAGTGTAACCTTCTCCAGACCAAATAACACCTTTTCCAAATCGAATGAAACATTTTCCAAATCAACTCAAACCTATTGAGAAAATGAGTGAAATGAGGTACCTAGATACGTAGGTACCACTCACATACAACAGTAAGAATTTTTCAAATTTAACTACTTGTTTCCAATTCTACTAAGAGATCTACTTTGATAATTTTATGCCTGAAATTCATAGAATTTTCATTTTGTCAACTTTTCCTACGATAGTTAATCTTTAACTGTTTTTGCGTTTCCCAATTTATTTATCTTATCGGTTCTTCTTCGTTGTTGAGTTGCCATTCATTATTCAGTTGCCTAATTAAATTGAGAATACAACGGTCAATACTGTATATACGGTCGATAAGTTGACAGAAAAATGACATATTTACACTTCTCGGACAACATAATTGTTGTTGACTGTTGCTTGATATTGATCTGGTTCATTCACATTCATTCTCGTTCATTCTCTAAGATAATTGAAGGGTATGTTCCATGTCATGGACTTTCGAGGTGCTGATTACATCTGTCTATCGTTATTATATTTGTCTTGGAGGACTAAGGGTCAAACGGTTTCTAAAACATCCAAAATCCACGGGTTCGGAATCAAAGTAGAAATTTGGCGGACTTGAATGAAATTCTTGAGCAAATATCTTGAGACCGTCCTGACCCCCACGTCACTAGGTGTCTGATCGGAAAGAAACTCTTGGGGGACTATTTTAGAGTTCAAAGAAAACTCCACAGTTGTACAAAGTAATAAGTGCCAAGATGCTAACCCTGCATTTTCCCTTCGACAATAATCGAGCCACCCTGCTTAGGAGTTGGGCTTGCTGTTTCATTTAGCAATAGTCGAAGCTATTTGAACATGTGTTGAAGGTTCATGAGTCAAGAAACAGACGGCATACATAGCTCTTGGTGTGTTTTCTTTGTTGCCTTAACAACTCCAACAATGTTTATGAATCGTTGACGAGTTACCATAAAACCCAGAGGTAATTGTTGATTTGCACCTCCACCTTCAACTCCAAGTGAATATTCTAAAACTATTCTTATGAACACAGACAGAGATGCTGTACAATGCTAGGTACCTCATTCATTTTCTCAATAGGTTTAATTTAATTTGGAAAAGGTTTAATTTGGCTTGAAAATATCATATATACCAAAATTGTTTGGGAAAACCCACAGAATTGCAGGAGGGTGGGGTGCCGGAGAGAGTGATCTACTCCGACAACTAAACCGCTCGGTTCCAATATCAGCTAATAGGCTCATAAACTTTCTGAAAAGTCGTGTTAACTGGTTCTAAGCGAGTGAGCCTTTATTGAGCAATGAAATCTTTGTTTCTCAGCACAAGGGGCCTTCGATTCGATCATGAGTCAAGCGTTTGAAGGTGAACACGGAAGAATGAGCACAACCGTAGGAACGAGGCGGCGGAGCCAGTCCGCAGGATATTGGCGGGTACAGCACGATTGAGGGCCTCATCGCCCGTTTACGTGCCATCGTTATTTTGATGTAAAGCTGTTGCGGTGAAATCTAGGGAGAAAGAGAAAGGATTATCAGGGTAAAGTTACCATTGGGCGTAATGGCGGCTGAACCGTTCGATATTCCAATCGAGATTTCCGCCGGAGGGAAGATACGACTACCGAAACGGGTGTGGCCCGGCTTCCACCGTATTTCACGTGATTGTAGCGTTAGCCATATGCATACTTACATATTAAAGTAGGCAGCTGCGATTACTGTATGTAGGTGAATCCGAAGCTGAACCCAATCCAGGGTTTACCGTCATATCAACTACTTGCCCGCTTACCTCGATGGCACATCTATCCCTAGCGCTGCCCAAGTGTTATTTAGAAAGTTTTCGATATTTCAGCCCTTTGAGACTACCAGAATCTGATTACTAGAACTCACTACCAACTGGAAACCATTTTTGATTTTTGACTCAAGTCGCATCAAGTTTGATCTGAAGTAGTTTCAGAGAATATTTGTGGCGCCAAACAGCGTTAGGCTGACGGACGGATTTTTGGTTTATTATTTTCAATAATCCCCCTCAAAAGTTGTTGGTTTACGTACGTAAATTTCAAAAATCAAATTTAAAGAAAACTCCGTCCGAGGCTTTTTTTCGAAACTGGAGTTTACAAAAATTTGGCTCAAATAACCTACATCGATGCGAGATCTCGGCATCTAGATCAATCAATTTTAAGGGACAATACTTAACGATTAAACTATCAAAAAATCTCAGAAATGTCGATGTAGGATGGTAGTTTTTTGTCGGAGTAAGATATAAATTCCCTGAATCAAATAAATGGGACCCTCGGGTTGCACAATCATCCGATCGCTCACCATTTTGAAAATCCGTCACGTAGACGGTAGAGCTGCAGAGTCTTTGAGTTCCTTAATGGGATGACTGAGCGAGAGTGCGTAGCTGGTATGACAGGTGGCTGACGGCAGCCCAAACAGCAGGGTTGATGCTACACAATTATACTATACCATAACGCCTTCTCCCAAGCTTCAAATTCACTTGAGAACAAGCGGAATTCATTTTTGCCCGTATTTTCACGTTATCTCGTTAATTTCAGTTGGATTCCTTCATGTATTCCCAGTTCTGGAAGTCTCTAGAAATTATCTCTTGAAAAATAATAAACCTTTCCGTAATAATATGCAGCGTTTTAAAATTCTATTTCTCGAATTCCACACCTCTTGAAACGTAAAACTAATTATAACACCAAAACGGTTGTCATTTTTGGATTCACCAACCTAGAAAACACAAAAAAAAGTGTTTGTTTGCAATCACCCAAGTTTTTTATGAAACCTCTCTTATCAGTTATTTTATCAAAACCCCTTGTCTACTTCTTCTTCTTTCTGAATATCAATTGACCGCAATAAGAACACTTTTGGAGTTTCAACCGTATTTGAAAACGTAAGGTTCGGTCGACTAAGGGTTCTGAAAGAGAAGGATTGGAATCGGTTCGTAATCCTGTTTATCCAACCGAATTTCAGGATTTTTCGGAGTTTGTACCCTTCACAGAAACCTACAATTAGGAAAACACAACTAACCCTTTTATCAATCGGCGGTTCTGCGGAGGTGCAGAACGTAGAAGATGGAGCCAGAAGTCCGTAATACCTGTATAGAACTCAATTACCAGGCTCTCATGCCAAAGCAGACGAATCACTATTATTGTCTCCTCATCAAAATGAATCAAGCAATACACAGTTTTGAAGAAGAAAATTTGTAAAATGGAGTAAGTAATACGTAAAATAGTTGGTAATCCACAGCGCACGAGCGCCGATCTTGAAGTTTTGAACAAATCTAAGGTGTTCGAACTTGCTCTGATCTGTACTAACGCTTAAACCTAGAATGCTAACATGATAGCATGCTGAACCAAACGCAATATGCCAAAAAGGAGTATTTTTTACTCCTGCCTGACAATTTGTTTCTTATGGATGAAAAATTAATGAAAAACAAGCTATGAAAGGAATTTCCCGGTGTAATTAACTGATAAAATCATTGGTTCAATAAAACGACAGTAATGGAGCACAGTATAAAAGTATAAAGCACTTTTCAATCCGTAGGTACCTAATTAGGGTGATGGATAAATTGTCAAAAAAAACTGCTTAATTATCTTTCCAAGCAATATAAATATACTTCAATTAGTTCTGGGTCAGGAGCCATTAGAGTAAATTTGACTCAATCTAATGAATCTTATTGATAACATGGAGTATTTCTCAATCCCACTACTTTCGGAAACCTAACACAGAGGGCGTTTTAAATTAATTTACCCCTCGTCGGGTCACAAATCCAGAATTAATAGCTGGATTGGCACCGTGGTAGCTGTCAACGAAACATTGGAAATATCTATTCACACCGTAGGAGTGAAATTCACTCCATATTGGTATTCTAGGGTTAAACCAACAAAGGACTATCAGATCCGAGCATGTTCTGTAACTAAACGAACGCCCAAAAGGTGGTCATTTCTGGACCGTTCGGGATTGTTGGGCAACAACCCTTAAAGGATGGCCCCAAATCCCGCGAGGGACTCCCTAAAGAGCCGGTGCAGAAGTAGAAAGTAATGCACCCTTGTCTGGGAATAGGAAGTTCCGCCAAGACCCTGCACCTGTTGAATTATTCAGCGGGTTACATAAGTTTATCCGTATTGTCTACCGTGAGGTGAATACCTTTTGCCGGTAATTATGAAAGACTCCCATTAATGACGTCGGATGCCAACCTACACTAAACGTTTTTTTATATTGTTAAAACAGGCGGAGTTGAATGAATTGTTCCTCGTTCCCCGCATATCTTGCGTAATTCTACATGTAGCAACCCATATTGTACTTAGCGACCATGAACGTAGGAAAACCCGTCCTTCCAGTCATGAAGCAAGATCTCAAGAGCATTTTTGAAAGGTATAGCGACTTTTAAAAGGGAAATAAACATGCGTCCAACTTCGCGTTGAACTTCGCATTGTACTAGTAGGTAGTAAACCAAAGTGAGTCTGCTGTTGTCACTTTGTGGGGATGAAAAAATAATTTACGTCAAAGTCAAAATGTTAACAATCATTTTAAATTTTTTGTCATTCTGAAAAACTTTCTTTTCGTGTTTGGATGCAACTGCAAATTTTATATTTATTAGTTGATAAAAAGGTTTTATCAGATTTGGATATAATATTCATGGAATGAACACGTTGTGGGTCCCACATCAGTTTCGTTGTTAACAAATCCCAATAAAACCACGTGAAATCCATGAAGTATCATTTCCTCACCAGCTAGTCGTTCCAATTTGGAAGGTAATTGGGAATTTACGATTTTCTCAACTCATAGAGTGCCATCACGACAGTATCTTGAGTAACGTATGAGCATGCACAGAACTTACTAATAAAATCCTTGTAAGCAAACTATAATTCCACAGTTATCACTCGATTTCAATGAGATTGTCAGGGATTTTAGGGAACTCCTCTTCTTCTAATGGTGAATTAGATTAAGACAACGCTAAACGCTCGGAAGGTTATTATACAAATGTTGATCAAAATCTATCATGTTCATCAAGTCTATCAAAGTAACCCGTACACGTATATGGGTCATTTCAAAATTTCGGTACATTTGAGTATACACTTTTCTAAAAAAAAAAAAAAAAAAAAAAAAAATTTGAAACTTGATCAATTTTCTTGTTCCTCATCAATCACTGCGGTTCTCCCGGCATATTACCCATGTGAGCACACATAATCTTGAACGGTACTGCTGATACGCCATTTTGAAAAGGTATATACTACTATTTTTTCCCCTCTTGAGCCTCCAACCTCCATGGGAATCAACGCTCAAGTCTTTCAAATTAGGTGAGTGGAACAGCACCAATTAGCTTAATTTTAGCTACAGTAAATACTAATTTCCTTGCCAAACGCTCACTTGCTACAAGCAGGTCTCACTTCCTACAATTTGAAGGGCTATTGGCTGGATATTGTAGGGAGTGGGAGAGTAGGGAGTGAGGTTATAGCCTTTCACTGCCTTTACAGGCCACAAATCAATTGAAACTGGTTGAACCAAAATGTTGTCAACGAACTTCCAACAACTACACTAATTGTCAACAAGTGCTATCAAGTTTCACTTGCCACAGTCAGAATGTTACTGAAGTAGGGAGTGAGAGTTAAAAACCTACACTACTGCTCCAGGGATGGTTTTACCGGTAGAACTGACTGGGAAGGTCTAGGCAAAATCCAACCACCAGCGTTGGGACCATCTTGAATAAGGGATTTCAACAAAAACAGAAGCAACTTCATAAACACCCTTTCCTGCCTGTTGGGGGCTACTTTTCAAAACATTGTAGGGAGTGAGGAAAAACCGTGTGACACTGAAATAATGGGCTGATAAGGCTACTTGATTTGATCCGATTTTTTTCCTGAGGCGGATATCCATTGTAGATGGTATGTTCTTTCATAGTGTAAGTGGATATAACAGCCCCAATAAATATTTCGCTGAGTAGTGACGATGGAAGTTGTACACCTCTGGTTAGTGACAGCTGAAAGGAGTGAGACATACGGACTTAACATTTTCTTCTGGGTCCTGTAGGCACAACTTTTACATACTTTTCCATGAAACATGTACATCCACATAGGAGAAAATTTTAAAACACTTACAAAACTGTATTGAGAACTTTTGGTATCGTCAATTCTGATTTTAATAGGTAGTTTAAGAGAGTAATGACCGGTTTAGTGAGACAAGGCCAAGCAATTAAAAAATTATAAATAGAGCTTCACAGGGCACTCATCAATAATGAAAACCAGACGACACGGTGAAATGTCATAATGAAGCATGTAAGCCCAACATTGAACAATTCGTAATTCCATATAACACTACTACAGGGCGGTTTCACCAGTTTTCAATCGAATTTTACTTAATAAACCGAAAATTTCAGCTGGTAAACAACGATGTTTGGTATCACCAACTCCATTTTAACTAAATCAACGACCAAACGCACTATGGACGCTCAAAACCAGCCAACCGACTTTGGGTAGTTAGCGTGGGGATAGATCACAATCTAACATCAATATTATTAAGTAACGAACTATGAAGATTTAATTAATTAACAAACCTTAAAACAAGGAGTAACGCAAGTGAATTAGGTGAAAAGCAAGAATGCGAGAGAATAGGAACGATTGTTGGTTACGTTATCACTGTCATTTCGTTATCATCTTCATTTTGCCTGCGAATGCCTCCTTGATACAATCTTAATCAACGTTTAAAGTTTAAATTGACGTTTCATGGAAATAATGTGAGTCAATGTTTACTGATAACTGAGTAACCAATAATTACATTGTTTGTTTTAAATCAACGCTCAAATCTCTGGTTAAGTAAAACAACGATCTAACCTTGGTTAGGGATTGTTGGTGAATTGTACCTAAATCGTATAGCAATATTTAGCCGCACACAAATACTACGAAAATATTAGTAAGCAAGATCAGCAAAGATAATAAATGAGGAAATATTACAACATATCTTTCATAGTTGGTATGGAAAATGAAAGCTTCACGATGAGATGAAAATGAAGTCAGGAGCAACGTGGGCTGGAACGGTATAGTTGGAAGGCGGTGATTACCCGCTCTATTGGCACCGGCAAACTTGTCTGAATTGGTGCAGCAAGGTCAACTAATGGGCAGGCGTGATATAAATTCAACTGGGGTTCAACTCAACTTAGCGAGACAGGATAGCTGGATGTATCCAGATTGCGTTTGTAAACAGCTGTTGATTCTTGAATGAAATCAATTTGAGATCATCAGCCAGCCAGAATCACCGGATTGTGTGGTGTAGATGCTAGTAAATTGAAGGATTAGTTTGAGCTAATAGTCAAGATAGACTGAAGCATTTGAATTTGGGCTTGTGAGCGGCTTATGAGGCAATTATTGAACAATTCAAGATTATCAAGAAGCCGATCGAGAAAAAAGTATTGGGCGGACAATTTGACATAAGATCATCAATAATCAGAAACTATACTCTATCCAAGCTTTTCGTGGCAGGTCGACTGGGTTAGCCCTTCAACGCTATGCTGCTTAAGCTTCTTCTCACTCTGTCAATTAACCTAGAACTTTGTTGGATTACTAAATCGGTCATTATTTCAATAAAAATCAAATTCATGGGGAATTTTCGCAAAGAACACGTGTAAACACTACATGCTCTAAAAGTAATTTATTAATTGTGTGTCGCTGTTACTGCTCCTGAAACCAGGATTTTTCCCCGTCAGTTTAGTAGGACTGCCACGAAAGCGAGGACGAAGTATGGGTTAGAGCATTGGGTGGTATAGATGCTCGTACACTGGAGGGATCATTCAAATCAATAAACACCCTAGAATTTGGATGCATCAAGATTTAGCTTGGAAACAGTCGAAGATGGATATTGGAGGGATCAAATCAATTATGGATATTAATATGGCTGGATTGGATGGATCAAATCAACTTAGCGAGGCAAGATAGCTGGATAAGTCTATAGTGAATTCGTGGACAGCTGTTGATTATAGAATGAAAGTTCATCAGCAGACTTCAGCCAGCCAAGATCTCAGGAAGTTGTAGATACCAACTAATTGGAAGATTAGTTTAAGGCAATAAACAAGACGAAATGAGTTGGACGGATGAAGATCAAGCTTGTAAACGGCTTATGCGAATATTGGGCAAAAGCAATTAAAGATCATCTAGAAGGCGATTGTGGAAACAACATTGTGCGGACGATTTGACATTGTAAATGACAAACGTGTCCATTTGATATTATCATCAGGTCATCAATCAATATGCAGTGACAGACAGCTTATGATGGATATTGGTGGAAATCAATTTGAGATGATCGACAATCATTAGTCATCAGGCAGCCGTATAGAAAGGACAAAAGATGGAATTTTTAAAGCTCCAAATACAAATTTCAAATCACCACGCGGTTAAGAGTCATTAGAAAGTCGACCATAATTGGAGAATTTAGTGAACCCTTTCTATAAGTTGGTTCCAGGTTTGTGTTGGGAATTAAGGTATTCGTATAAAGCAGGGCTATTTCATTGTCATACGACGGTACAAACGACGGGAAAAAGCGAACAAGAGACCGGAATACTAGACGAAATTAATGAGCGACAATCAATAGTCGTTAGAAGGTGCTCACCAAGGTAGATTATTCCGTGACAATGGACAATAAATCGATCAATTCGAGATGGTAATCAGTCAGCAGAAATTGATCACTTTCAGTCACAAGTTGGCTTTTGAATTGAAGCATTTGTTTCCATTAAGTGAAAAGCACATACTCGTAAGTAAAGAACAGATGGAACGGATGTTGAACGAAATCCAAGATGATACAGTACATTACTTTATACAGTCCTTTGTACGTGATCACAATTGTGAATTCTACAGTGCATCAGTTCTTAGTAGGACAGAAATAAATACCAGCATATTTATTCTATTTGGATGGATAGATGATGAAAGATGGGTGAAATCCAATACTAGCAATATGGACACTCCACGTTTTTGTATTAGATTATGAAATTGTTACAAGCGAACATCTTTCCATTGTAACCGAATCAACAAAAAATATGACCGTGCCATATATTTTCACGAATTTTTCTAGACCGAACTAGCACATCGTCAAAATGCCTTGTACCCACCAGCAAGGAGGAGAGCTCGAGTTTTCAGTCCATCCTCTTTTTTTTTTTTTTTTAATGATTTATTGCACCAAGTTACAACTTATTAGCAACACATTTTTGACATTTAAATATGGATTGGTTATAGTAAAGCTTAGGTACATAACTAAGTCTCTAATGGTTTCGAATGTTAGAAGTGTCATTTGTTGCACTTGAGATTCACAGAATTTCTTTTTTTCACTGTGCGGATTTTGTTATCGCGAACACCTTAATTCACGTACACAGATCATGAGGCTTATTTCTCTTGAGTCGTCTGGATAGGTCGTCAACGTCGAGGAGCTGCACGGCTTCTTCATTGACGTGTAGTTGTAGCCGCTTGTGATGGGCTATAGCGTGCATTCTGATTACTTCATTTACTGTTGGTATACAAAGTTCTTTGTGAAGTCGAACATTTCGGGTGTACCGGTATGCATCAACAACACACCTAAGTACATTGTTTTGAAACCGCTGTATAATATCGCGATTGCTTTGAGCAGTACAGCCCCACAACTGCACTCCATAAGTCCAGACTGGTTTGAGGACTTGTTTTCAGTCCATCTGATTGCGTCATTTGTGTAATGAGAGTTGATACCAGATATAGAAGATACCATCTTGTATATACTGTGCTGCCATTTATGCTTCGCTACAAGACAATTGAGCCCAGTTAAAACGCCACTCTATGAATCATCTGGAGGTTGCAGTACTACTGAAGGGTTGGGTTTTGAAAAATCAAACGAAAATCTTGGCCAAACAACCGAATCTAAACGAGTAAAAACATAAAACTCAAAAAACCGCATCTTCCATATCTTCACAGAGTCGGCTGTCGAAATAAGGCGTTTTAGAGAACTGATGCAGACGCCACTTATCTGAAGAATTACAGTGAAGGAGCAGGGACACAACACTAGTGATTTGTACCTACACAACAAAGCATTTCATGCAGAATAAACAGTTGAAATCTAACTATAATGAGTGTATGAACTTTATTTTCCACTCCTGGATTTCATATTCAATACAGATCAATATCAGAAAGGCCCTTAGACCATGCAAAATGCGAATAAAAATATCAAGTAGTCGTGTGGTCATTGTGGCCGAAAATATCATCCATCTGAACATTGTTATTATGAATATTTACTTTGCTATACTTGCGATGCGCTTGGGCATTTGGCTAATGTATGTCCTAACAAGTAAGGATCGTTTCAATACCCCTACCTTTCGTTCTAACGCCGCTCGAGGAAATGGACAGGCAATTTCATCCATCTATACGCCAAGGTCTCCTGAAATTTCAGCGTAATAGATGCAATAGAAGAAGATTGAAAAAATCGACGAATAAATGTTTCATTACTGCAAAGAATGAGCATTTTCGAAAACGCACATCTCCTAAACGAGTAGATGTATAATACGGTTCCATAAAGGCTGTCTTAACAGCGAACTGAAACTCCCAAACTCGTGTCGCTGTGCATACGGCCAAAAAGAGGAGTGGTTAGTTCAGAACCGTTTTGGACGAACAGTAGCTATCTGCCTGACGTTTCACACTCCTCGCTTCCTCATATTTTCTCCTACTTAAGATGGAAGAAGAAGAAGAAGAAGAAGAAAGTTTATTGATTATAATAACAATACAAAGTAAAAATCATTTCTGTTAAATAAAAAAACATTTCGACAATGGTTTTTCCAACCGTCCGTCTGAGGTGTTGGTCCTAGAAAGAGTCACCATCCAGCTCGTGAACTTCTTCAATATTTCTAAGAGAAATGGAGAAGGTTGCAAGGAAAAAAGAGGATTGTGTAGAAGAGGCTTGATGTAACCGAGTTTCAGAACCGCCTGTGGACGAACAGTACAAACGAACCTAGCCTGACCAGGCCGAATCTGCCTGACGTTTCACAATCCTCGCTTCCTCGTATTTTCTTCTATTTACTTAAGATGGGTTACCTTTCTAATCACTTTACACGCAGCGGAGGATGAGCCAACGTACAGTTCAGACTTTTTTCGGAGGACGAGGTAAGGGTATTTGAAAATATTTAATTGAGCATTCTATCCAATCAGATCTGCGTTTCCTTTTATTTAATGACCACAATATTGTCTACCACAGGAAAAAAAAACAGCTCAAAAAGTGGGTTTTGCGGAAGCCTCAAAAACACTTCCAAACGATGGTTTTGACATCCTTCCAACTAAAACAATAAAGTTAAGCCATTTATGACATAATTGAAAATTGGCCTAAATAGCAGGGCACATTCATGGACTTGAGTAAATAGAGATAATTTTACACCTTTTTTAAGGGAGAAACGTCAATTTCTGGAAAACAGAATTCACTCACCAAACCGCAGAAAAATCGTGTCAAAACAATGGATTGAGTAAAACACTAAAAAAATTAAATTATAGATAGTAATGCAGATTATTTGTTATTTCTTCTTCTTCTACTCTATTTGTTTGCCTCTCAGGAAGTAGTGACAATAATGGAGTGGCCAAAAGTTGATACTAGCTAAAGACACTATGATATTACGCTAGTTTTCAACGTGTTCAGGTTAATTTGCACAGTACCGTACGAAATATTTCGATATTGGTACTGGTGGTGCAAGAAATTTATTTCCTATACAATTTCATGTTGAGTATATTTCATCCACCTTCTTGAAAATATAGCAATCAAGTTCAATGAGAGTGTCTACTTTCTTTTTTACTCCCTTAATTGATATAGGAGACACATTAAAATATATATTTTGATAGATATCAAGCAGGTACGCCAAGGATGAGTGAATGCCATAAAAAATCGAAATTTATCATTAATGTGCATCACTGTTTTCCACTTTCAGAAATTTCCAGGTTAAGATGTAACCAATTACTGGATCTAAAAAGGCTCTCAAGAATAACGCTCGACTACGCGCCAGGAAGCGACGCGGACGCTTTCTCTCCTATGAGACGAGAAAAAGTCCCACCTCGTTCGCTAAGTGTCGATCTATTCATAAATTGGCTACAAAAATGAAACCATTCTTCAACAATGAAGATAGACAAGAAAAAAAATCAGTCACGTGAATCATAAGGAAGTGATGTTATGCCCGTGTGAGATAAAATTTAACGACATCCCGCTACTGGTCAATGGAATTGACAGATAAACTCGGTATCCGAACGGATAACGGACGATTTCAAGAGTTTTCTTGTATGTGACATTAACGCAACGATATTGTCACGACTCCGGAATGACGTGATTTCACCATTGAGCAAGGTGCTATAGGACGAGTGAAAGCTTGTGAGTCACTTCGGGCCCCGAAAGCATTGAGTCAACCTGGGAAATTGGGTTCGAGAAAGAAAATAAAATTACGTAACTTCAAACAATAATACGTTTGAGAGAACGGAACAATGCGATTTGTTTGTTATTATTTGCAATCTGTTCGGAGACTTGGCGTTAACAAAAAAAGATCGCGTGAAAGCTATCTTTTTAGGTACCTAATTAAGGCTTCCAATCTTAGTATATTCCAAGATAACCAGAGTATTAGGAAATCCATGATTTATAACTCCAAGTGTAATTAGGGACGTGAAGTGTAGTTCCAGAGGAACAAATGCGATGATCAAAACAAAAAACGTGTAGGCAACAAGAATGTGAAGATCACAATCTTCAACATTTAAAACATAAACTGGTTACAGCGTCAAAAATGCCAAAGGACATGTTGCCGCTGATGTCAACGCCTTCAAAAGGCGAGTCGACATGTATTACGGAAACAGGATAGATAAATTATCGAGTATAATTTATAGATGAATAAAACTGGGTTTCCCAACAACCCTCCCAATTTTTGATTGATAGAACCTGAGAATGTGATGCTGAATGGATTGCAATTTTGCATGCATAGCAGCTGATGATGATCTGAGATTATAAACCGTTTTTTTCCCGACTAACATAGAAATTTCAACAAGATCGCAACAGTAAAATCTAATAGAAAGGGGCTTGGAGTGTTTGATGTTTACTCATGCGCTGAGTGAAGCTTTGATTTTTGAGCGATGACATCCTTCGGGTACCATGTACAGCCTAACCCGGAAAATTGCATTAAAATGAGAATAAAACTGTACAAAATTAGGCTTGTTACAAAATTTCATGTACGTTCAACTGCACAGCCTACTTGAAAACATATTGTGTGTGTAATTGATTGGTCATTAAAACAATTTTCGTCTAATACCCTCCGAATATGAGTGAAATCGGACCACCAGAACCTGATAAAATGATGCTTGGTGTATGTATCGTTAGCAGCGCAACCTGATGTATAGATTTGCAAGAAAAGTTACAGGAAAACCATCTGCTGCCCGAACTGCATATTCAATATCGGATGAAAACTGTCAGTATCTACTACGTGTAACGTACACATTTAAATGAGTCTTATCAAACCATAACATTTATCTCACCCTCAGTGGAATTTATGGGTAGATATTTCTAGTTGTAAACAAATCTAATTAGGTGTTATCTCGGATCTCATTGCGAATAAAGACTGTCTGACTGCAAGGACAAAGAAATCTCAAAACAATCTAGATAAAGATTCTTAGAAACATTTACGGATCATTTGACGTAAGTTCACGAAACAGTAGAAATACGACAAGATTCATTCACAGAAGGTGTAGGTGACATTGCCATTGGGCTATATCAAGACTGTCTGTTTACACTGTAGTATTTAAACACGATGAGATCCCATTCAACGTCGCAAACAATGTTTGTAACCAAGGTAATTCCGGTTGACTATCTACATCATTTTGTGTTGTCCCATTAACAGATTTCTTGGATAATTGTCGCACTACGGAAGAGAATATGACGTACTCTACGTAGATTAAATCTTTAAACGACGTGTCCTGGGAAACTAAATTGACTTACGTAAATTTGCACTACTCCTGAATTATAAGATTCAATAAAGATTGAATCATGATCATAGAATATGATTTTTGTAATTATTCATATATAAATCATTTGAGTGCTGTTGGAAAACACTTTTTTAACAAACATGATAATATAATGGCATTTTGCCCTATAGTTGTAGAGAGATAGGTTCCATCTTAAGGCAGTATTAAACAATTTTATTTAAGAACACACCTTAAAAGGAGAAGGGGTAAACCTGAATTCACAAAAACAGAATTCGACCACTTGAGTTACCACGTAGGTACTCGCCGATACTCCCCATATTGCACCTTATTAAAACTTCCGCATCGAGATCTTCTTAAAAATAAAACAACGAACGTTCCTACAGTTTTGACAACTTAGTATGTTAGTTCATTCTGCAAAAAACTTGTAGTTAGAGACGTTGAATATGCATAAGTGAAGTGAGTGATTGAAATGAAGCCGGGTGAAGATGGATAACCACCGGGAAGGTTGCACTTCTTAGTAAGCGTTCAAACCGGTTGTTGAGTTATTCAGTGACTTGGGGTATTTATAACTGTAAGCACGAATTTAATTCCTTAACGTTTGAGCTAGAAGGAAAATGAGCACCGTATTTGAGCACCGATGATAAAAATAAACAAATTCAATGCATTCTATATTTTTCTAATGTGGTAAATTCAATTTCAAGCATTTTGATGTCAGTAGATATTTCCTACGATGAAAAGTTGACATGGATATGGCTGGGGCTCGTACTATAGAATTCGTCACGTAACGCATAACGTGTAATGCAATTAATAACCAAACAAGGCAACTTTTATTCTGATTTATACCATTTCATTAAGATGATTCTGATTTTTTAAGAGGTTTGACGACACCTGAAATCTGGAGAACTTTTTTCAAAGCTTTGAGCATCTATGACGTCATAGGACCTACCCCTCCCCTAACCATGAACATTGTGACGTCACGGGTACAGAAAACCTCTGACGAGTCAAAGAAAATTCAAAGAAATTCCTTATTGTACACAAATTTTTATCACAACTAATGTACCTTTAGGTTTATCATTTTCAATATAAAGTGTTAAAATTACGAAAACTGTACATAAAATCCCTCAAATTTAATCATTTCACATTTCAAGATGCGTAGATTCTAAATCTGCATTCTTCGACCGCCGCCCGAACCATGAAAGGCCTTGAAACGTATGTCAAAAATCAGTTCCTTCCCTCATGAACTCCAATTGGGGTCCTGCTGGTCTTAACACGTAGGCAGCCCGATCGGCTTACACCCATAAGTGCGGTAGGTCAAAACTGATCAAAATGTACCAAAATGTTTTTCGAGGTTGTTACTGACAGAGGCAAGTAGGGCGTCATTGACAAGTCATTTTAGACCCAAAATCAACTTTGATTGGTTCATATCCGTTGAAATTCAACACTAGGAAAAACTCCAAGGTTTTAACCTGAAAGTGGCACTGTAAACCTCTCAATGAGCAATCACCCAAAAAAATGTAACTATTAAAATAGTTTTAACAAATAATAAACCCATGAGTTAGAATTGGCAGGGTTTTCTCCCAGTACTTGGTGTAGTGTTGCGAATGGTGTTAAGGGATTGCAGCAAAATGTGATAATGAACATTCTTTTGGGTGCATGTTTTGAGAGGAATACAAGTATATTCTTAAGATTAGGTGGTAATTATAAAGGAATTCGTACCTATGTCGTTGTAGTTGACGAAAATACTGGCTGCGGCTTCTCTACCGAAATAACCTCTCATTTGTGATTGAGAGCGAGGACCCCGAACAATACGTGCATGCAACAAACCCTTCAGGTAGGTACGAGGGGGTTGGAATATTACGTGGAGTGGAAGATATAAACTGGTGGAGAGAGAGAAAAAAAAATTGGAAAAGCCGAGAGCGGAGACGTGACGTGACGAGAAGGACGTCCGTCCAGGGGGGGCGCACAGCGACTGGCTCGAAGCTGCCTTGCGGTTCGGTCCTCTCTTGTGTACGCTCACCACCACCCGGGGTCTCCGGGATTATAATGGAGATAAAAGGGAAATATCGCCTGATGTGGATGCGAGTTGCAGGAGTTCTCATCGCCGCTCCGACAAGGAGAACAAAACCCGCTTTTTGACGAGAAGCGATTGAAGGGGGATTTTCGCCTGGGGCTTCCGGGAGGCTGTTTCAAACGAAACGGAGCTCCCCGCCCGAAGAAGCCAACCGAGAAGTTTCCTTGACCTTAAAGACGTTCGCACGGTCGGAGGTGGAAAAAAGTCGAAACGGGACGTCTACAGGAGAAAATTACAAATGAGATTCCCAGAATCATTAAAAAAATATTAAATTTTCTCTAATGAAGAACACAAAAGATCGTGGATACCTCTCTTGTACAGATAACGTGAAAAGAGTTGAATTATGAAACTTTCACAGAATTTTGGCGAATATAACGACACAGCTCTAAAATTGCAGCAAATTGTGTGGGTTTTGACACTATTCTAGCAATTTTTCGCAATTAAAAATGAAGATTCTTGTCCAAATAACGTGAAAAGAGTTGAATTATGAAACTTTCACCGAATTTTGGAGAATATAACGACACAACACAAAAATTCCAGCCAATTGTGTTGGTTTCCCCACCATTTTAGCAATTTTTTTTGCAATTACAAATGAGATTCTTTGAATCGTTAAATATTAAATTTTCTCTAGAGAAGAAAACTGAAGATCGTGGATATCTCTAGTCCAAATAACATTAAAATAGTTGAATTATGAAACTTTCACAGAATTTTGGCGAATATAGCGACACAGCACAAAAAGTACAGCAAATTCTGTGGGTTTTCCCACTATTCTAACAAGTTTTGCAGTTAAAAATGAGATTCCCAGAATTATTAAATATTAAATTTTCTCTAATGAAAAAAACTGAAGATCGTGGATATTTCATGTCCAAATAACATGGAAAGCGTTAAAATATGAAACTTTCACAGAATTTTGGCGAATATAACGACGAACAGCACAAAAATTGCCTTATATTATGTTGGTTTTCCCACTATTCTAGCAACAGCAGAAATGGATGGGCCTCAATCGAAGAAGCGCTCAAAAATACTTCCAGGAAAGATAACCAGACGCCCAAATTTACGCCCAAAACCCTATTTCATACTATTTTTTGGCACTGAAGTGTAGCTCTCTTGATCGGGCTGGATTAAATGAGTTGAATTTACTCTTGAAAATTGCTTTATGGAACTCTATTTCCTAGCAACCTGATACGAAATTTAACGTATTTTCGACGGAATTCTTAAATTTGAGATTAACTTGTGAATTGAGGGAGTTAAGAGATTTTTGAAGCGTATGGTCTAAAACGGTTCTGAGGTGATGGAACGGTATAGTGGCCCCTTCCATTGAGGTGGATGCGGTACTGATGCTCCGCCACACTCAGAGGATGACCCATACGCTTGAAAACGTCTGATTCATCTCCCAAGGCGACGGATTCCAAAATCGGCTTAATTCATTCAACTGTAGAATGAATAGTTAATTCAAGAAATAATTTCGATTAGATATAGTAACAGGCCATTTTAAGCATTATTAATGATTTTCTCTTGGCTACAATACTTTATATCACACATTGACAATGCGTTACCTGAAATTCAAGAAAATGTATTCGCTTCTGGGAAATAATCCACAGCCCCCAGTCTACAATAAAATACAACTATATGAGCAAGTGATTAAACCAATGGGCCTACGGCTGTCCCTTATGGGGTTGCACCAAAAAGAGCAACGTCTAAATCATCCAAACAGTCCAGAACAAAATTCTGGGAAGAATGGTAAATGCCCCACGGTATGTTCGAACAAATGATCTGCATCGCGATCTGAAGGTTGAGATGGTCGTCGAGGTTATAAGAAAACGCTGCAAATTCTTTCACTGGGGTTTATTATTGAATTGGCTCGCGTTCATGATTTGAATGAATACTAAGCTTTGGAGTGTGCGTGTTTCACAGGTGATAGAGCGATTATTGAATTTCAGGAGATATGCATAGAGCACGTAAATCTGTTCTCAATCAAAATACCTATTCGGATTGATCAGTTGATCATATTTGTGTGCCTCCTGAAGTTCAATAATCGCTCTATCACCTGTGAAACACGCACACCCCCCAAAGCTTAGTATAAATTCAAATCATGAACGCAAGCCAATTGAATAATAAACCCCAGTGAAAGAATTTGCAGCGTTTTTTATGGTTATCAGAATGCTTCAACCCGTGTATCGGCTACAAAGCCTTTTAGGAGTTCACTCCAGTATCCACATTACTACATCACTACGTCACTAGGTTACTGATATCAACACACAAAAAATAATAAACCAAAATAACGCGAATGTTGGCACCATAAATCGGGCCATAGATCGGGAATGGTTTGACCTACGGACCTGGGGAGGGGCTCATTCGATTCCTCGTGGAGTGTTCTTCAAAAAGAGTACAAATTTAGGCCGCCTTGACTTTTTTTGAGGTTTTTAGGGATTTTACAAAACTTTGACAACCCTTAAAGGGCACTTTAAATTAAGTGAGAGAGCTGGATCGAGAATTGGGGCGTCGCCGGACCAACATGGATTTTTCCTGAAAATTTCAGATCTTTTGCTTCAGCCGTTTGGGAAAAATCGTGCGTACGGCGTACGGACGGAAAATTTTTTATTGCAGATTCGGATTCTGCACCCTTTGAAACGTAAACCATGAAATTTTCAGAGGGGTTTAGAACGTTTTTTTCTTTTTTAAGAGCGGTTACAATGGTTTATTATTGAATAATAAACCAACAGAGCTGTGGATCGCGAAAATCGGCTCCACAATTACATCAACGTCGAAGCAATTTCACTCCTCGACAACAACGATGAGGTGCGACGACCAAACCCTAGGACCCAGTTACGAATCGCTAGTAGTTGTGATCTCTTTCGTGCGGGTAGATAGCGATCAATGAACCACCAAAAGTGAACCAAGTGAATTCAAGTAAAGTTACTAGATGGATTATATTCTTTACGGTTGTAACGATAAAAAATATTTTTAAAAAAATCCCAATTTCAGCCAACCTTGCAATCATCATCCACAACTTCCGAAACGCAAGACAATCTCATCTCTCAAGTCCTGACGGATGTAAGACAAGATTTTCTTCGAAAAGGTGGTAAAAGCGGAATACACCATTGTAGTCATAATTGCTCGTCCGGTCTTATCTCCTTCAATTATTTCTCAATCCCGGCATCTTCCACACGTCCGGGCCCGTGACGTCAAATGAAGTCCTCTTCGCACGTTTTGAACAGGAATTTTTCGACCTTGAAACAAGAGCCGTGATCCAATAGCCGGGTTTTTTGGGCAGGCGGAAGACGAACCTAATTTTGAAACGGCTTCGAGGTACCGCGAGAGGGAGAGAAAGCTCTTGAAGAACTTGTTGACAAAAATACCCGGGGCGGTTACATCGATGGGTCTGTAAACATCGATCGCCGGTTACGACCCTCGGCCACAACTCGACTTGAAGCTCCCGGCGAATTTCTCCAACTGGCGCATGCCGTTATGCCGTTACCGACCCCCCCTCGCCTCGTCCGGCGTTACATCATTTTTTTCTGTGGGTAACTCCTTCGAACCAGCCTTTACTGTATCGGGTTCCGAGGGGATTCCCGAAATGTGTTCAATATTACGATAAACAGATTGAGACAACTACAAACGTGCCTGGTCGAGTGTGGCATATAGCTTCCTTCAATTGTACTAGATGAATGATGGATGTACACGTGTACTGTACACCAAGCTCCGAGAGGATTCCCAAAATGTATTCAATATTATGGTAAAGCCCAGCGCATTGAGACAACCACAAACGTGCCTGGTTTAGTGAAGCACAAAGCTCCATCGTATGTAAATGAATACAGGTGGATGTATTATGTTCACCAGGCTTCGAGAGGATCCCCAAAACGCGTTCAATGCTACGAGAAGTCCAACACATTGAGACAACTACAAAAGTGTGGCACAGCCCCTTCAAATATATATGTATACTGTACGCCGGGCTCCGAGAGGATCCCAAAAATCAATCGTGTTCAAAATTAGGAGACAAACACTGAGAAAACTACAAACGTGCCAGGTTGAGTGTGGCACATAGCTACCTCGAATGTGCACGATGATGCCACATGAATGTATCTACATGTACACTGTACACCAGGCTCCGAGTGGATCTCCAAAATATGTTCAATGTAACGAGAACAACACATTGAGACATCTACAAACGTGGTAAGTTGAGAGTGGCACATAGCTCCCACGAATTTACATTATGAATGATGGATATACATGAATTTAGGTACACGTACACTGTGCTTAGGGCTCCTAGATGATCCCCAAAATGTTTCATTATTGCCAGAAAGTTCAACACATTGAGACCACAGCGTACAAACGTGGCAAGTTGAACGAATTGGGTCGCGATTCGGCGCTGAAATAAGAGAAAAATAATTCAACTACAAGATGGTGGTTGTAATTTTTATTCGTCGACGTTTCAGTCCGCTGCTATTACCATAATCAACAGAAAAACAGTACTTACAGAAGAGCTAAACACTTTGATTGAAAAAAGGCCTAATTTAATTAACGTCTCCCAATAACAGCCAAATACAATAGTACAATCTACAATAACAAAAATTTTTTTACTCAAGTTTCTTGTTATTCTTGGTGATTCTTGCTTCTTGTTTTGACACCTTCTTGACACTGCTCTCAATGAGGGCATAGCAACCAGCAAGCTTGATTTCTGTTTTTTGTTTCTTGTTTCACCAAATGATATGCTTTATGATCTCTATTAGACCTTTTTCTAACTAACTGTTAGCTCTACTGTAGTTTTACCCCCCAGATGATAGTCACAGCAGTGGATCGAAATGTTGACGAATATAAATTACAACCACCACGTCTATTCGCAGCAAAAAGTGCTTCTTAGAAAAAATATTGTTTGAAGCTTCTCCTTCCAAGTTGTCTGGTTTCTAAGATGTTTTCGTGTGCTCTACGTAGTCTTTCTAAAATGACAATAGCTACCTTATTGTTTACTCAAATATGAATCTGATTACGCATTAAATTTGCCGTCAGATAGGCTACAAAATACTTTTTTTTACGCCTCATTTCGTTAACGGTTTTCTAAACAAACTTCAAACTTGGTTATTTTTTAGTTTTTTGGGAAAATTATCAAGAGGTTTTCACCCATTTTCTGTGAAGGAAAATCAATGGGATCTGAGAGGCTCCTTAACATGTGTTCAATATTACAATAAAGAACAACACACTGAGCACCGCCATAAGTACTGCGAAGGTGTACAACTGCGGACTTACATTCAGAGACACGAAATGAGAATCGTTCAGAATGGTCGGAAACGCATTCCGCAGCTAGCATTTTAATTAGGGCAAAAAGTATGGTCATTTCACGACATTGAGAACAATGCTTGGTAAGAAGCTTAGCAAGAAGTAACGTCCGCGTTTTAAGGAAATGATGATCCAAAAACGGTTATGGTAAAGAAAGAACAACGAACTTCTACTTCATACGATTCTGAACAAAGTGGTGCGAAGGTACGACATTTGATAAAAAGTCAATAAAATGGCATTCAAAAATGATAGCAGTCTGCACAATGAGCAGTGGATACACGAATAACTCTTGGAAGAAAATGGAATAAGAGATTCGAAGTACTGGGGAGTGTCTGGTAACTTTAGTCGATGAGGTTAAATAGACTTTGTGGTTAAACACCGCTATCTTTGCTAGAGACTTGACTCTTGTTAAACTAACTCCACTCTGGGTAATCATATCACTACGTCCTTTGGTGGCTACACAATTGACAAGTTGAGGTTGGATGTAGTAACATTGAGATTTTGACGTTTCTTCGTGCCATTCTAGATACTTACTTGGTAATCAATGGACATATTGATTTTCATCGTTCGTTTTCATTTGGATGTTATTAGGGTTGAAGTTCCCTCACCAAACACACTGTCGGGTTGTCTGTGGCACGTGAAACAGTCCAGATTTTGAAAAACGAATTTTCCTAAACCAAGTCGTCTTGTATTCCGATGGATCATGATCGATTAATTAATTCCATTCAATCAATATTGAAATCCTCGTAGGTAAGGTTTGAGGACAACAAAATCCACGAAACAAGGATAACTAAATTTGAGCCTATTGAAGGAAACCTATTCAATACTTAACAACCTGAATTTGATGTTGAAGAACTCTAGTGGTGTAGCAATAAGCGTTTTTTAATCAGAATAACATACCAAGGTTCTAAGAGAGATTAATAGCTCATCAGTGAATACCTACCAACTACCACCTAGTCGCACTGGAGCAATTTTCTTGCTTAGTAATCTAGAACGGTCTTTCAAGCGAACAGCTTTCCACTCTCAAGTGGCAAATGGGTAAGAACATCCTGTAACGAATTATGCACGGCGGGGAGCAACACGGCGTGGAATTCACACAATTTCCTCGCCAACTGAAATGTAACGTCGATGATTTGAAGATATTTCGACAAATTAAAGAACTACATTCAATTCAGCAGTCTTTCGAGATGTCAAGCTCCGATGGTATATTCGACTGTTACACAATTGAACGAGGCAGATGTTTCCAACTCAATTCAGAATCATTCTAAATAGCAATTTATGGGATGCATATTAATGGACTCGATGGTTCGATTGTAATTTAAGAACGTAATTGTAATTAATCTCATAATCTTTCCAAACGTTATCAGTACTGCTGATGGAGCTTGTGAAAATTTACAAGTTAATGGCTATTTTGGGATTTAATGTTCTTTATATACCGTATAGTATAAAAATGGAAATATTTCATATCAAATTCAAGCCCATTTTACAGTACATACACATATTACTGTATTGTATACATGTTATGCATGTGTTAAAATTCAATGTTCCACTGTGGGAGCTCACTGTCGAGAGATGAAACTTTTCTTCCACCATCAACCAAATGTTCACTCCCATTTTCCGTCCTACACCACTTTGAACAACTTACTTTCTGTCTTGTGTTTCTTGTATGTCAGCAGACCTTAGTAAAATGCTTCATTTCAACAGTTTTAATTTATTGTTCAGGAAATTTTCGGGTTGTGTTATGTAGCCATATACATGGCCATGGTCAATTACAGTGTCATTGCGCACAAATCAACACTTCAATCAGCGCTTGCAGAAACGTCAAAGTAATCACTGCTCATGCATTTTAACATGTTCCATCCTTGAGATTAAGAACATGATTTCAAAAGATGGAGTCATCACAAGAACTAAATTTCATTTGCAAGTTCGCCAAAACTTCGTTCAGCCCATTACAATTGTACGATTACGATTCAATTCTGGCAAAAATCAACCAATTTTACTGTTAAGGCTCTAATGTAAACTTGACAAGTACCTACTTATCTGCATTTTACTAAGTTTGCATCGCATTTTTCAATTATAATTCTTCGTCAGTGGACTCCGGTTTATTATGAGTAAATGATGAAAGAGGTGTTCGTCAATCAAATCTACAGTTATGAGCCTCCTACGAAGGATAGATAAGTTACACGTACCTAACGTGACACCGGAGGGAAATATTAACCTTTTATTATGTACATACTTCTAAAATGATTCACACCATCTACGCTTCATAGTCCAGCTACCAACGCCATTTTCAATTGAGTACATGGCCATTCAGGATTCCTACGAACATTAGACTGCGGCGAACGAAGCAACAAGTCACTAGGTCAATGAAACCTAGAGGCCCTCTTTCGGTGCGGTGTGGCTTTGTCACCCTCATGCATCTGCTTATGCAATTATAGGTCGATATAACTGCGCCTAAATACAAAATACCTAGATACACAAAACTCAAAGTAGAATATTCAAGTATTGTTTAGGAATATGCGGGAATGAGTTCAGTTTGAAACTTACGTAATGAAACTATGGAATAGAATTGAGTTGAAACGATTTTTCGGAGGGGTACCACTCGCTCGGAAATGGCAAGTTACACGAGAGGTCAAAGGTGTTGGCGATAAACGGAATGAACGGTATTCGGTGGCACCTGTTGACTCAAATGCCATCGGATATGGGTATGTCTGTACGTATGAAATCGGTGGATAAAGTGAATGAAATCTTGAATTAAACCTGTCACTTACTTGGTAGATTACAGCAAGAAAGGCGGAGTCCTTTGATGAAGATCGGCGAAGTTCCCGAAAAAAAACTAGAGTAGGGATCGGAAGGTAGTTTTCACGAGACGGATTTCCAGGGCAAAGTGAAGTTTACGGAACGAACTGGCGGTAGTAGCCGTTGTGGAGGGGGTGTGACGTATTCGGCAGAAATGTCGAGAGAGAGAGGGACCAGACTTGCAACTCGCTTGGTTGGAAAATGGCAACTGGAACCGTCCGTGAACGAACGAACCCTCCTACCGCGATACCCTACCAACCAGACTCGCGAGAAAAGTGGGTGAAGTCAGCGTCAAAACGACGGGCTCGTTCCCGAAGTTGTCTCCGGATTTGGATATCGTGAGGAACTCGCGCAAGTAGCACTCCGCGAGTCTCGTGGATACTACGGAAATAACAAGGGAAGAACATCCATGTGGTAACAGTAGTTGGAGGTTATAATCATAGAAAAGGAATAGCACTGTGGCCTCCTTCACAATCACAGAAACAGGCTACAACCCGCTCTTAGTTCGAAGCCTTTCAAATTTCTGGGTTTTCGTGTTTTCATGATCTTTGAGCTATTGCTTTCCAGGTAACCTGGAGGAAGAGGAAGCATTGAATTTTTACTTTTTTGAGACCAAACATTTTTTTTCCCTCACTAAAAATTTCTACTGTGACTAATATATGTTGATTAGATTGAAATTAATCAATATCAAACCTATGAAACGTAAGTTTTGATCCAATAAACATCGGCAACAAGACGTGTTGATTAAGCTTTGTGTAGTCACATGAATGAATACTGAAAGGAAGTAACTTGTGAACGAATACTCACGGTTCATTAGTGCATTTTTAGAGAAGATTAAAAGATTGGAATGCCTCTGGAAATTTTAAAATAAAAATGTTTGTTAATTATCTCCATCGAAACCCGTTTTGAAGCACTCTAAAATGATTCTTCCTAAACTGAGGCTTCACATTTTATCAGATTTTTATGAAAATTAAAATTGACCAAATAAGCTTAATGGTTTTGTTTTAATATTTTCAATAATGGACCTCTTAATCATCCACGAAAACAAATGTTAACCCACCAAAAGTTGTTGATATACGTTTCAAGATACGTAGATTTCAAAAATTGAATAAGAAAACCTCTGCAAATTATTACATAAAGGTGTTACTGTATTAGATAGCCCTTCTACGGAAATGATTGATGTATCTATATTGGACGCAGTCAGTGGTACGATACTTTTCTAAACTCCCCACCTCGCGAGTCCATATTTTATAATTGCATTCAAAATTAAAATTCTTGGGCTAACGGCAACCACGCTGTCGAGCTCGGACATCCCAAAGGACGCGTGTCTTCAGCCTGACCGTCTACCTGACCGAATCTTACCAACCGTAGATGAGGGTTTGTCAAATGGTCGTTCAAGAACCCGAGTGGTGACATTCGATTCAGCGAACTGATTTCTATCTTAATCCAACAAAAATCTACCCTCTTAGTTCGAAAGTTTTTGAGATTTCGATAGATTAATCCTTAAATATAATCGCTTAGGGTTGTTTGATCAAGATGACAAAATTACTGGCACACCCAGGATCTATGTTAGAGTTTTGGAGCCACAATTGGATTTTTGAAATTATCAAGTACCTTGAAACGGAAATGAACAACTTTTGAGGGGTTTAAACATTTAGTACTCATGGTCGATTGCAAAAAGTTCATTTTTGAAAATAATAAACCAAAATAGTGAAAGAAGAACAAGACAGTGTTGATAAATTACCTATTTTAAACTTTTACCACAACTTTAAATTTTAGTTAATTTATAAAACCGTAAGATTTGCCGTCCTAGGTTTTTTTATAGTGCAACTAAAAATGATATACGTTGCATCTATAAATTTTTCATTGTTTAATATTGTAAACACTGGAGTAGATGAGGTTTACGTTTAAATCTTCCCCTTACTTAGTATAATTGTAAAACTCGGAGTTTATTGCACTAGTTTTTGGCTGCACAACCAAGTCAAAGGGTTTGTTTCTCTTGAGGCGGAGAAGTTCCTCTGCGTTATCCAAGACATTGGACATTTCTGGGTTCTCGTGTTTGTGGACGAGTTCCTTGTGTACTTAACAATTGTTTGATGCAGTCTCTATCTTCAAGTCTAGATTATTCCTGACATTTCGCATGTACCAAGGGGCCACCTCTTTCAGCATAAGGTATAAGTGACGTTTGTTGAGGGTCGAAGGATTTTCGAGCCAAATTTTGTCAACTTTGTTCCAGGAGTCCACTTTGTGCTCCCATGAACTGCACGCATTATTATTTCTGAAATTAAATACTCATTTCTTCTTTCTCTCCGTAATTACAGCGTGAAGGAGGACATATTCCATTTCATCGCAGTTTGCCCAATTTTAAGAGAATACAGGGTCGAGTATTTTGGAGCTAGTACATTCGCAGAGATTGATTTTGTTCGTCTCCTAGAAAATAGAAATCATGGGTTAAGCTAACTATACACGCGATGCGTGGTTTTATCGTAAGGCACTAGTTTGAAGCTTGGGACATTATTTACTTTGTTTAAATTATTTCTGAAAATTAGAATGAACCATTTTCATTTCATTTTGAATTAGTTTATCTCGTTGATTTCCACTTGGGTCAACTCCAGCAGACAGCCTAGGCTACATTTTTTAAATAAAGTAGTTTTTCTTCTTCTTCTATTTCAAGTCCTTGTGATTTGGGAAAAATGTAGAGCCCCTATTTGTATTGTCAAGAACTGCACGTATTGTTTTTAAATTATAATTGTAAAATACAAATAGGTACAAATCGGAAAGAGAATATCTCAAGAGAACCAGGTTCACTCAAAATTACTTCTCAAGCCAGCTCCAAAAGTAGGTACAACGTAGGTCATTAATTTAAAATATAATCTCTTCATACCTGATTATGGTAACCCAGTTTAGTATTGATAATGCCAAATTTTCATTCAGATCATTTAAAATTTCTAGAAAGTTGAATAATGCAAATACCTTGACTCCTCAAAGATTCTGATTTTGCCATTTGTTGAAGTCTACACTATAAATGTAGGTAGTAGGTAGCCAGGCATCTGTGGTGCTACGCCATGACGTCTAGTTTAGGATGCACAATTTACATGTGACAGGTGTCTCTATTCATCTCAACTATTTTGAATGAAGGTCGATTTCATCCAGGGAATGCAGATACCAACCACATTTTCCTAATGAATGTTTTGTTTCAGAAGACGTTGAATTGAAAGATGAAATATTTTTCAGAGATCAGTCAGAATGGGTGCGATGGAGCGGTTTGTTTGCCGAAACTTGTCATCAATAATAAAAAGAAAGCTGCTTAGTAAAAGAGTAAAGCTGATGCCTTCTCTGCTCTTAGAATGTCACCTACTTTCATATAAACGTATAAAATAAATATGCTGAAATCCCTCATTACTTCTACTATCCCACTAACGTGGACCTGATCTATGGGAATCACACAAGCGAGCAAGCCAACTAACCTTCCGCAAAGAGTCTGGCATCTGCTAACCAAGATGGCTACTGTTAAATCGTAAGGAATACACAAGCGGAACACAACAAATAAATAGATAAAAAGATGTATTGATCGATAGTTCCAAGAGAAATGAGTAGGAGCAGGGAAATATAAAGTATGGGAGATTGATTTAGCGTTGAAACTGGTTTGAACGTCACGAGTCTCCTCCAGCTGCCTTCTTCTTCATTCCTTCTTTTTGTTTTTTCGACTTTTTCGTTTCTTCCTCTTCGATCGGTGCTGGTTTTACGAATGGTATCTTCTCTCCTAGGTCTGTAAATATGGAATCGAGCATCAGTAGAAATATATTTGGTTCCTACCTACTTGGTTAGAACGGAGAATCCCAAAGTTGGGAAAAATGAATGCCTTTACAAAAATAAGAATCGTACAGGTCAGAAGACTGGTTGTTGTGACTAAATACCAGGAAGAACATTCAACTTACAAGGAGGAGGCGTCGAAGGAGTATCGACCTTCAGGTATTGATTCGATTCGATACATACTACTTGAGTGGGAGGTGTAATTCTATCATGCTGGGCAGCACTCTGCACCACACCACTCTAGATGCTATCAAAAACATACAATCTCCTGCTAGCTTTCCACAAAATGTCTACTGCGTTAAATATTAGGTTACTTTAGTTATTTGTCGATAAATGTAAAATGGAATGGAAACTAAATAGGCAAACCTCGTAATATATTCGTGGAAGATTCGAGTAGAAACAGGTCAACAAATCTTCGAAATGCATTAACCTCGATAGCGACGGCTCATGTGTAGCCTTCCCAAAAACACTTAAACGTGAACCAGTAGCGGGTGCTAGAGTTATTTATAAATTCCGAATTACCTAACAGATGTTTTGGTTTCCATGTTTCGTTGAACATTGTTTACAACGGTGTATTCCATCACCACTGTCTTTCCAACTTCAAATAGAATAATTGAGTGTTGGCATATGAACCTGAAAGGGCAATACGCTGCCATGCTACAGGTCGATGTTCTACTCCTAATTCTTCTTGGTCTACGAGCTTCTGGTAATGAGGATCTGCAAGGATGCCTCTGAAATGGTTTATGGCACATTGTTACGCCTTCCAGGGAAGTTTTTGGTCTAATTCAAAGAATAGGTAACGCACACCTCTTATCACGATCTTACATCGATCTAATTATCGATTATTACATCGATATAATGCCATCTTGAAACGATTATCACGACCATTGTACCTTCAACCGACACCAGTACACGCCATTTTCCCCATCACTCTCTTCCGCGTCGGAATCCATTTCCCTTCCCTTCCTTCTGATTGTTGCTTTCATTCCTATTTCTGTTTCTTCTAATCTATACTTCACTAGAAGGATTGATGTAGGATATTTTTTTGTTTTTGAGATGCGAGCGTAGCAAGCATCTAGACCACCAAACTAGACAGTAGGAGATTTTTGCTTTCAAACCAGAAATTCTTGCTTTCATTCGTATTTATGTTTCTTTTAATCCCAGACCAAACGCCGATATTCTAGCAAAGCTGAGATGTTTTTTTTTGTTTTGGACAAAACCCCCATATTGTTGCACAGCTGAGGTATTAATCAGATGTTTAATAACACGTTTCTTCGATATATCGATACCGTGGACCTATATCGATATCGCGGGTGTGATAACTTATCACTGATAAGAGGTGCGTTACCTATTCTTTGGATATACCAGTTTTTGGACCAACGGACCTTGTTGGAAGAATCACAAGGACAATTGACCGTTTAAGTTCGTTCTGTCCAAAGAGCCAAAAACACATTTGTACATAAAGACTAAATGTACTTATGTGTTTGTTTGTAACGATACGGTAAGACATCCTCTGCAGCCGCCAGATGGTGCTTATCCTGTACAATAGCGAAATGAAAAGATATGTAAGCTGTTAATCCATGAAAATTAAATCTCCGTGTTCATAGGCATCCTCAAACCAGCTTTCGTGGTCTAAGAAAATAAAGCAATTGCCACCTGTGGTTACCAGACTTCTCATCGACTGAGCAAACGCCCACCTATCGCAAGACTGTCAATTTTTCCAGAAGGGGACTCCTGTAGTGGGTGCTAGTTATCTTTAAATTTCCAAATTACCTAACAGATGTTTTAGTTTTCAAGTTTAATTGAAAATTGTTTACAAAAGAATCAGTCAAAAAGCTTGTTACCAAAGAGTTCAGCCAGTATCTTGAATTCACAATTTTTGTTTTACAATATCGATCGTTTTATATTCTTTAATTTAAAAATACTTTCCAAGGTGAAATAAAAGCGCACTTACTTGGAGGAAGGAATGGACGAAGTACAGGGGGAACGATGACTCCATCTTCAGTTTGATGGGTTTCCAAAATGGCGCAAATGACGCGAGTGACCGCACAAGCAGTAGCATTGAGCATATGAACGTAATCCGTCTGTAATAACAAAGCAGAATAAAGAAATAATTGAAAATGTAAAATGATTTCAGTATAAAATGAGAAATTCCTTAGACTGGTATATTTAATTATATGTTTTGATGAAATGGAAATTCCCTAGTAGATGAATTTTAACGTACTTGAGCGTTCATTTTCTTAGTTTGCCCATATCGAACGAGCAGTCTTCTTGCCTGATAATCCAAACAGTTGCTACAGGAGACCAGTTCTCTGAATGCACCTGTCAAAGAAATGATAAAGTTTCAGTAACGATCAATGCTTCTACAAACGAGATACGTACAATAAATGGTAAACGATTGTACTAAAATTAAAATAAAAGTCTCTTGGAATCGCAGGAAACAGTCAAATTAAGGAATGTGAAATTAAGGAATGACATTGGCGGTGCTCCAGTCTTCTGCTAAACGTGAGCAAATGAGAGAAAGGAAGAAATCTATGAGCAAACCAAACAAAACCAAAAATAGTAGTCCAGCTTATTCAGATGTTGGTTTCTCTCCTCACCTTTGAAGAAATGGAGAATTGTGTTCCAAGGTTGGACAAATAGTTGTCCCTCCCTAATCATTTTTCACAGGGTTTTAAATGTTGAATTGAATAATGTATATGCCCGCTAGCCTATGGAAAATCCTAAACCCTGGCAAATGAATGTCTAATTTCGGTGAAATTTTCTGGGATTGTGCGGAATAGGTCGCCTATAGGTTTCATCATCGCCATACCTATGCTAGCTTATACCATGGAAACTATGACGGTTCATGCAAAATGAGCAAGTGCTTTTATAATTTGAATTAAGCGAGACCAAAGAGACTTCACCGCCTAGTTACGTGAAGGATGGGGCTCACAGTGGTGAACTCACAAATCTCATCGGGGTAGAGTCGGCTATTTGAACTCCCTCCTCATCATTCACAGTACTATTCTAGGTTGAAAGAGAAAATTTACTTGTTTTATTGGAAGTCCTGTTGTACTTGTACATGCACTTAGATTATTAAATAATTAAAGAGTACAGGGGCAAAACCAGGTAACTTGATTTTTTCCTCAAAAATGAGTTAACGTTGGATTCATACGTTTTGAAGGGTGCTGGATCCGATAAGATAGCAAGAACAAGAGAAAACCCGCGCTAAATGCCTCAAATCATCGAGTAAAGGTTTGGTACACAGGGGAAAAGCCTGGTCCTCCGAGCGCTGCAAGGGAAGAACCAGGTAACATTAGCTTGTCGCATCCCCCACTCCATCCACCAAGGCCCTTCCACTCTCAAGTTCCTAGTATTTTTTGTATCATCATATCAAAAAAGCAATGACGGAAATAACCCACCAGGTTGAATGTTCTGAAATCAGCGAGACGCAAGCCACATCCTTTCAAGGCCAAAAAAGTGGGCAAGTCCATGGCGAGGGACTGCACAACTCTCCTGACTCCAAGTTACCTACCAAAAGCTCCAATGAAATCGAGGCCTATGAGGGATCTGAAAATCGAAGGTACACAGTGTGTACTACACACCCAAAATCGTATTTCATCAGGGTACCTCCAAAGGAGCATTCCAGAGTTCTCTCATTAGCTCCTATTCTCGTCCAGGAAATAGGAAGAAACAGCGGAAGTCAGCGGCCAAGAAGACCTGACGAGCACTGGGTAATCAAGTAGCTGCACCAACGCTCCGTTCTGATGCATTTCTTTTTCCCCCGCTCGCTTATAATGCAAAACTTCGGATTTCAAAAGAGAAATATTCTAGCTGAATCAATTGAAGTTCCCCCTTTTCAAGGAGTGAGGTAATTAATGCCTGTAATACCCAGAGGAAAACCATGACGCTAGAAGGCGCCAGGTTATCCCCAGAGGTGGTGGTTTCAAGAATCAAGAATGGGAAACTATCCATATCCATCACACTCACTGGGCTTGGGCAATAGGCACGACAGGGGTAAATGTTTAATGGGTAAGGGGTATGCAAGCGACAAGGGCATCAGGGCAGACCATAATTGGAGGCCTGTGGTAAGTAAACACGTTCAGCTACCATGCAATAAGGAGTATAAGGGTATAGTTTCACCTTTCAAGGACTGAGTCAATTTATGCCTGCAATACCCAGAAGATGATCATGATGGTAGAAGGTGCTAGGTTATCCCTGGAGGCGGGTTTCAAGAATTGGGAACGAGAAACTACCATATTCATCACAAGTACGAGTACTTGTACTTATAAGTTCAATTACAATGTAACTGCACCTTCGACTTGTCAATCATTGTACCTCTACTTTGTACTAGTAAGTACATTTTCAGCAACCCTGCCTGTTACCTCTCTAATGCAATATCTAATGAACTCACCAGAACCAGGGAACCACGCTTCGAGATCCAACTTTTTCGAAGCAGCGTTGTTCAAGGCTCCTGACACAATATTGACCACCCGGTAACCAATTTCAAGATCCTGGTAGAATTTTTCAGCATTCCCGATCATCTCGTCGAACATTTCCCAAGACTTATTGTCGTGAGGTGATGTCAGTGTGAATTGCTCCACCTGAAAATTTGTAATAAAATCACTAATGTAATATACTGTAACTAATGTTTGGGTTATCAAAAGACATTATGGTACAACTATACAATGTAACGACGATTTTCTCCAATTGAAGCTAGTATGCCTCAGCCTTTTTCAACAAGATGTGGACCTAATTAAAAATTGACACCCGATGATGGGAAGACCACAAGTTGAAAGAAGAGGTGAACTAATACCTAGTGTCATGAACTCTTGTCCCTAGAAAGTAATGCATCCCATCAAAACCTGGAACCTCCAAGTGGTCCATCCCAGGCACACTCATAGAGTGTGGCTAGTGCCAGAGAGGACATGAGTACTCCCTGCATCATCAAGACAGAGTCTGTTAAGTCCTGCCATGTCGCATTGAGCCAGAATGGCCCAAGAAACAGTCCCTCTCGGATCCAGCAGGGTTATCAAAAGACATTATGGCACAACTATACAAAGAAACGACGATTTTCTCCAATTGACCTGATGAAATCTCAATGTCCGTGTAATATGTGTATTTTCATGAATAAAAAAAAAACTAAAAGAGTTCACGTGTAATGCTTTCGATTCTAATGTTTAATAATAGGATAATGAGCAAATGGATCTGCTCAGCCACATAGAGTCCTTAGTTATTTGTTTTCTTGGTATTTTTCGAGAATTTTAACAGTTTCAAACGCATGGATTTGTGCCGTTAGTACAAATGCAATAATGGAAGAGGAGATGGATTTCTGGAAGACCAAGAAATGAAGAAAAAGTAGTTGATTGCAACTAGTTGCTTGAAACAATTCGTTTTAATACAGAATATCAGATGTTGGAGGCATTCCTGGCTATATGATTTTCTTCAAGAGATTTGCTGAACAGATAAAGATGATTTCATATAACTATATGTACTTCGTAAGTTTTAGTTTTATCGAATTTCGGAAGTAAAGAATTTCAACTGTCCTACACTACAACCTTCTTTTTCTCCACCAAAATAAGAAGTTTTAAGACTTTTCTGCTTAAAGGATAACATGGTTTCTAGTGTCTGGAGCAGGGGCTGCAGGACATTGTGCACCCCCAAATCAAAAAGATAAAAACATTCGTCCGTTGAAGCTAGTGGCCTTGTCCTATTTGAACCAACAAGCGAAATATACCAACAGGGCTCTGGTAGGCAGGTCATACCAATCAGATGGACCCGAGAAAATGCTCCAAGGTCACCCAATACATATAGTAGAATACAAGGCAGAATTTCGGTGCATTCTAAGATAGCACTGAGGCAGGCATGTGCAATTGTCCCATCAGAGAGCTTGAAAAAAACAAAACTGAGCACATTCACTTCTTTGCTCCCTGCTAGGGGCTCTCGAGGAGTATCTTATCATTTTGTTATCAGTGCATTATAACTGCTAAATGCACAAGTTTTTGAAGTTATTTATGAGTGGCCTGTGGTCACCATACGAGCATTATTTGCAATCACTACATCAAACAATCATCAGCAAGATACTTGGTGTGGTGTGAACTCACTGGTGCCAAATAGTTTGCGAACCCAGTTCACAAACGTTCTTGAATATTCAAACTGTTGGTAAACCTATTGGATGTTTTACTGTGTGCGGTAAACTGAAAGAAATGCATGATCATCGTGCACCTAGTGCAAACGGCAAACCAATGAGAGAATGAATGGCATGGGGTACCTAGTAAGATATTCAGGAGTTTTCATGGTGAATAAGTGTTGGTTTCTTTAATATTGGTGATTAATGTGTCTATGTTTTCATACAGGTTTCTACGTATAATGGAAAAATTACCTTCTCGAACTGATGAACCCTGAATATTCCTCGAGTGTCTCGTCCATGGGAGCCTGCTTCCTGCCTGAAACACGTCGAGATGCCGATGTACCGCTTGGGAAGAGAACTTTCTGCAATCCATTCGCCTTTGTGGAGGGCGGCTAAAGGCTGCTCCGAAGTCGCGATCAGATACAACTCTTCGCTCCCTTTCCCGCTAACCTGCACGTCAACATTTTATCATTAATAATACCAGTGAAAATAAAACAGTACTTAACTGAACACTGCAAATGGTATGATTCAGTTCATATTCAGGTAAGCCTGAGCCCCCCTGATTCTATGTTCCCTGAGATCCCCATACACGGAAGGCTATCAAGAGATTGACAGATGTATTCATTCTCTTTTGGTATTTCCAAATGAATGATTGTGCGGGATGGTATCGCTTGAAAACATTTTTTCAGGCATTGCATTTGCAAACGACTGGAGTCAAATAGAAACACTTGAATACTTGCTATTGTAAGATTACAAGGATAGATGTTCCTGTCAAGATTTTTCAACAAAGTCTCACTGTAAACTGGTAATTATCTATTAACTTGATCTGAAGAAAGATAGGGTTGTTTCAACAACGACAGTCCCGTCCAACAATTGCCAAAAATATTGCACAGCCTTCTAGATTTGCTGTTCACAACCATTAATTGCGGATAAACGTTTTTTGGAAAACTTGAGGCACCCAACATTCACTTAACGCAACTTCACTGACCCGCTTTGGCAGATTTTACAGTTTACGCCGCAGATTTAGATGAGAGCTTTCAATATCCAAAGGTTTCCATTGTTCACAGCAAGGGACGGAGCCCCTTGGTTACAATCTGTTTCCATAGCACAGTAGGTCAACGGTTGAAAATGGCTCCGTCATGTTGGAAAACCCATTGAATACTCACAGTGGAACAAAAAGCCGAATCTAGAAGTCGTAAAGTCGAAAAATGGAGACATTTGTTTTCCTGTACCATCATGTTTCCCTTATTTTCCAACTTTGAATAAATAAAAATTATTAATGAAGGAGGGAAGCAGAAAATTGCCCACTCCGTTTTAGAAAAAAAAAGACTGATATTTCTTTTAACTGCTCAAAACGTGGTAATTCTGTTTAGAGATTAAGATGGTTTCGTAAGCGTTCCAATCATCAGAAAGTCCAACCATTTTTTCGGGGTGCATACCTAAACACAATCATTCAAATTTCGCTTGCAAGTTTCTGGGTGTTCCGGTGATATGGAAGAACTTTCAATTATTCCAGGAGGAAAAATTACTTTTCCAAAACATCATTAGTAAGTAAGCAATGCATTTTTTACAGCACAGGATACTTTCATTCTATCATTAACAAGCAACTACTTTCAAATCCAGTAGAATTCACGGTTTTTTCTCTTTCTTTAAAATATCAAAATGTATTGGGTCTTGAACGACCAGGCGTTGACGTTACAAATACACACACGCACTCACACACACATCTATATGTGTATATACAAATGTATATAAATATTACCTTATATATAAATATGAATATAAATATTAACTTACATATAAATTATGAATATAAATATTACCTTATATATTTTGTAAATAGCGATGAAGATATTTGCGATTTTCAATGTGGTATACTGGATATCACGACTGGATACTCGAAGAGTTCTGATCACTTCAATTCTAACGATTTTTCATCTACCTGCAGGTTCCCCTTGCATGGCTACTTTTCATTCAAATACCTCAAAAACGATCAATTTATCATTAAATTGATGATCCATTGCCATCCAAGTCGATCATCAGTTTTTTATTGTCATTATAGACTTTTGGCCCGCTAGTTTCGGTTTTCGTCCCACTGTGCGACGACTGTTTGACAACTGTACTATACCGGTATATTTTCCATTTATTTTATTTTAATGGTCAACAAATAGCAAACGTTTTTCTAAGCACTAAACATTTAACGGTGTACTTGATTGATGTCTCCCAAGCTTCAAAAGTAGGCCATGAAAGTAACTTTTAGAAAATTTATATGGAATCAAAAGTGTGAGTCAAACACTAACCTTGTATAGTTCTTCATCAAACTGGGACAGTTGAGCAACTTGCTGCATCACCTCTTTACGCATGAAGAAGGGCGTATAGGTGGGCGTGTACCCCTTAGCCATCCACTGTTGAAGAGCCAGTTGTATTAACGCATACTGCAGACACACAGCTGGGCCCTGGCACATGGAATTTCAATGCATTAAAATATAGTTAAGGACGCAAAACATAAATAGGGAGGTAGTCGTTGATGGCAGCACTATTTAGGGTCTCTCCACAGGAGGAGTTGAATTCGATTGGGAAGAGTCAACACTCAAGATTAAGACAAAATAACGGCAGACATGGAACTTTCTCAATCTACTCCAAAACCATGTGCATAACCACATTCATGTGGTTACGAATTTACTCCTCGGCAATTCCAACCTGACACCTACCAGGAAAGTCTGAGGGTTAAGGTACTTCAACAGGGCGTTGAAGCTGTTGAGAGCGGAATTGTCAAATCCCACAGTAACTAATCATCCTAAAGCACTACACTAGAACGTTCTCCCATATATGAAATAAGACTACTCGCTGCCTTGTAAAGACAGTTAATCACGAGGATTGACTTAGATCACAAACCTTGAGATAGTAACTTCTTCCACCGGCAACCTCTGCACCAGCATCTGCTTCAATTCCATCGATCATGTGAATGAGATCAACGTGAGAGTATTTCTTTTTCGTCGTCGTGTCCCCCCAAAGTCTCTCCACTTTATTTTCGTCCTAGAATAAATGCAAGCAGTAATAATCACAATAATACAAAGAAGTGGTTTTCTGGTCAAACATATTGGCAAGTATTCCTGAATGTGCTAAGTAGTATTGCCTGAACTGAACTATAAGTATTAGTATTACTTTAAACTCACTTCATCGTTACTGATGGGGACAGATGGATGCCTGATGTTTCCGAGTTCACCAAGAGCCTTGTTCCTTTCCAGCTCATATTCCCCCAACTTTTTCTCGTTTTCCTCCATTGCTTTATCGATCAAAACACGAGCCTGGAAGTTTGTACGAAACGATAAATGAAGCTTCTATGGAACAAGATTAATTCTATCATACTTTAAGACAACAAGTTATGTATGACATGGATTGTCTATTATGGATGAATTATTTGAAATCAATTCGTTATCTATCCTCGTTAGAGTTGGACAGCCTTGTTGCCACACTTTTCCAATGCCATACCATCCTGCAATGCCAACTATGCAGTTTTGAAATGTTCTGCTTTTCAGTTTTGGTCACCTAGTTTCTCTCAAAACATCAGCAAATTTCCAAATGATTTCAGAAGGTAATCAATTCATACATCGGCTAACAAAGATGAAAAGACGCAGGTGATTTGTCAAAAAAATTAATACTTGATCCTTTCCCCCACCATCCTACTTAAACGTTGAGCTCCACACAATGCTCATTTATGTACAAGATTGAAATCACAAAAGAGAAGATATAAGGAACCAGACATATAAATATGGAGTGAGTTTTAGAATTAACAAAAGACCTAAAAGAAATAAACCAACCTCTTTGATTTGGGCGACTGACAGGCTTTTCAAGTTATCTTGATTCTCTAAGGTGAGGAGATCGAAATCAGCCGCTAATGTGGTTTCCGTGCCCAGGGTCTTGCTCTGTGAAACAAAAACAATGGATATTATTACGTGTATCTTCTGAATCACTATCAACATATTGATATGTGGCATTTAAACGAAATGCCAGTCCTTGTGAATGAACCAAAACACCAATAGTGCAGCTAGGACCACATACCAAGAGTAATGCACACGCTTTCTACAGAAAAATCTCTACGTATCACACATTCAGTAATTAAAAATCCCTTTCTCATCAAAACATGTGAATGAGAAGGTGACACATTCTTGGGCAATCTATGGATAGACAGAGAGGATGATAAGATGGTCTGTAAATACCCTTTGTGAATTTACCAATGGAATCCAATATGATTTCTTTGTCATTTGAATTTCAAACGAACGGGCTCGTGGTGGTAACAGTTATTTTTAAACTTGCGTGAAGCACTAATGCAGGAGATAGAGAAGGAGCATTGAAATAGGAGCAATAGTCCTTCGTCGCATTTCTAGTTAAGGCTATCACAAGGTCTCCTCGTGATATTAGTGGAGCCTTTTTATTAACGTGCTAATGCTTTAGAATCCAATTAAAATCTTTTTCACAAAATCTTAGCCTCATCTTTTCTTATAGCGATGTTGCATGGATATACTCATCTTGAATACCATTCGGAATGAGAAACACGCCTTTCTGGAATCTTTGACACAGGGTTTCGTGGTGCAATGGGGCACTTGGGTTAGCGCTCGTTTTCGAACGAGTAGCTCGAACTTTTAACATTAACACTTCTTTTACAATGAGAGCCTTACAGGCGAACCTCTAAATGGCAGGCTACTTTCCCCAGTGCGACTGATGGCAATTGATATTGCCTAGAATTGATATTCGATTAATGGGCGCGCGCACAAATACCTACTTTTGAGGCAGAAGAGATTGTGAAACTGTACAGGGCACATGAGTAGAAGCCAACTCCATTACAAACCTCACTGTAATCATGTGTCACTACACAACGATAAGTCTAACACCAATACAGCAAGCATGAGCAAAGAACACACTGGAAAAATTACTTTTCTAGTGGGGCATGTTGGCAGAAGTGCTTCGAGTCATTTCGCTTTTGATGCTTGCTCATTTTGGACAGGATTTTCCGATTTTGCAACAGAGAGCACGTAGATTAATGAGCGGACCACGCCACTGTTCCAACCTATAGCTTTGGAGAGCCAACCTCCACCTTCTACTAGGCTAAAAACCCCCTGAGGCTTCTATTCATACTATATCTACTGGAGTGAGGGTCCCCAAGGTTCTGAACCATCTAGCATCGCGTGGAAGGCTTTCAAAGAGCATATGAGAGGTTTTGTCTTCCTCCTCTCAGCTCAATCTGCACACTGGACCATACCCAAAAGAGGCTTTGGCTGTTTGACATTTGAAAATCAGTATTTTCATTAAATTTCCAAGTGTTTTCCAGATTAGTTCAAAAAGGAACTCCTAAAACCTCAAACATGGTTGTTTTCAAATTCTTTTAAAGCTAGGAATGACAATAAGTTGAAATCGTAGTCGGTTTTATGTTCAACAAAGCAAAACAGCAAACCCATTGAACACATTCTGTAAATTAAAAGCGAGGTGGTGTGATTGGATTCAGAAGAGTGGGTGTGAGACAAACTCAAATTGCTTTGTGTTGACTCACAGGAAGGTTAGGTAGGAAGGAAGTTATATGTCTGTGCCATCTAGATAGGTTAGGGCGGCTCTTCAGGTCAGCAGGCTGGAGTCGCTTGTAGGCTTCGGAATCCGCAGAAGACGGTTCATACCCGGCGACATAACTGCGCTCTGCCAGCAGAGCTTCGAGCTGTTCAGGAGTCAAACTGGGTTTGACAGAAGCGGCCTCCACCTTCCCCTCCCCTTTCTGTAAGGGAGCAAAACAAAAACCATTCCCAATTCCACCACCACACAACACCTGTAATTTTAAAGTAATATGTTCTAGCTAGTAACATGGTGAGGCAGCAATGATGTTACGCTTTTATTTTGGTAATGTGCTGAACCCAGCTCACAACAGATATTGAAGTCCTCATCTGATCGTAATTCACCTAAGCCAAAATTTTCCTTTGAGAAACGACAATTTTTGTATAGAAAAACTATCAAAAGAAACAGAAATGTTCTGCATTGAGTATAGCAAATATCTGATTGATTTTCTGATTGTTTTGTTCTTGTTGCAGTAAGAAGGAATCTTCCAATAATTTGAAGTTGAATTTCGAAAGTTGATTGTACTCCACAATAATGTGTGGTCAATTGTTATCAACAGCGATTATGTTGTGAGCTAGTCAACTGTCCAACTTTATGACATCCTCTTTGAAAACATTTCTGCCGCACCATATTCGCACATTTTAGCACGAATTATTATGTTTTTTTCCCACATTTAAAACAAACCAAACTAGAAGCAACTAATATCTATTGATGACCAAGGCCCCTCCATCTCTCACTTTTTGGAGAGACTAAAACAACTCTTTACATACAAAACAACCATAAACCTTCACATTCTAGTTGATTTTTTCTTTTTCGAATTGAATGCTCAACTTAAAATATGGTTCGATGATGTAATGCGACGATTCCATCGAAATCTTCGAAAGAGACAATTTACTTCTACTATGGAATATAAACCATTTTAAATACAATTCAATAATAATTTCCAGGTTTCAGATTAAAGGGATTAAGATTAATTCAAGACTATTCAAGACATTTGGCTGTCAGTTTGATTTCCTATTTACAGAAATTAAACTGAGTAAAAATTGAGGGATCGAGTCGGACGGCTCCCAAATCATTTTGAAGAAAGCCCTTACATTAAAACGACTTTGTTTTTCCAAAAAGTAATAAAATCAAAGAATCAGTTTTCTGCTAAAATTCTAGAAATTATATTTCCCTGTTCTAGATATACCTTCTCCATAGTTACAGAAACATTTAAATGCTTTAGAAGATGAAAACGTTAACACTAGTCTCAATCATGCACACTAGGTGTTAGGAAAGCTGTGTGAAACCTCACTGTTTATTAAGCCAGGACCCAACATAACAATAAATACTTACAGGGCCCTGTTCAAAATTGTGCAACCACATATAACGTGCTACACGTAATCCAGAATATTTCAAATCATTACTCACTTAATTAAACATTTCTAATGGTTAGGCAATGTTTGTATCTATGAAGCCTGGAATCCTCAGATATGCAAGAACTATCTACATTACTCTGATACACCTTTGGATTAACAATTTATAACAACAGATAAGCCACGTCCAAAAAAGTATGAATATGAATGAAATGAGTTACGGTACCTTCATTTTTTCACCAATAGCTTTGCTGCAGAGGTTCTTCAGTCTGTTAAGACAATCTGCCTTGTGGCGACCTGGAAATTTCAATTCCAACACTTTTGGTTTTATCGGAGGCAAATTCTGCTATTATAAAAGTAGGGTAATAATCAATTTTGATGTTACAACGATTAGCTTACGCATTGGAGGACGTACGAATCGAACTTGTAGAAACCCATGTCAAGAAAAAAGACAGCTTTTAGAAAAAATTAGGAATATTTTCTCAAAATTGGAGTTTTAACGTTAATTTGATTTCAACGGTCAAGTCATCATCAGTAACAGAACAATGACTTGTTATTCAATTATAATTATTTTAATTCAAAAACGCGTTTAAAACGTTTAAAAAGCCACACCACAAAGAAGATGAAGGATAGTGTCGGGTTCAGAAAAGTTGCCTAACGGGCAGTCCACTAGGGTATGCAATTTTATTTTAAAGCCAGGTATGCTCAGTTTAGAAAATAGACCCTAGGCAGCCGAACCTGAGCAAGCAATCTTTTAGTCTGGTTACCAAGGTCGGAATTCAAATAGAAGGGGAGCATGTCTCCAGAGGAACAATATAATTGTAGATGGGGCTAAAAGACCAAGAGGGCAAACGTTCCCCATCTGATTGGCAGAAGCCGTTCTAAGAATGAACTTTTGTTAAAATGGGATTTTGGGGGTCTTGGTCTTGAGCAGACCATGATGGGCTTTCTCCATATTTAGAAACTATCCATTTGACACACGCAGTTGTACTGTCGTTCTGGCTTAATAGTGTGCAGCTGGGAAAAACAGCCCGGAAGTTTAGTGCATAGAAACTCCCATTCCAATCTCAATGTTTCCAGCAGTCTCTACTAAGCTAGAACGCCCAGGACGTAATGAATCACAATGACAATGCCTTAAACCCATAACAAACAGTGGCAAGGGAGTAAAGCAAGGTTCAGATCCATCCGGATCGTTCGGAAATACGGATAGGGGAAGCTAGTAAAAAGCAGTGGAGGGGATGGAGGGGAATCGGCCAAACACAAGCCAACAACTCGTTTCCCGCGCTTCCTTCAACAGCTGTTTCGGTTCCCGACGCCATTCCGTATGCGCAGTAGTGAACTGCGCCATCCGACAAGAAAAATATTTGAAAAATCAGATGCGTACAGTTTGTTTCAAAACTGGCTGTCCGGAAAAAATATTCCCTCTCCCCAGCTAGTGTCCAACCAATCAGCTGCTCGTATTCACTTTCCGGATAGCTTGCCAGATGGATGTGAATCCAGCTTAAGATGGAGTCTTAGTTCCTTTTCAATCCAAAATATTTAACTTTGAAATAAGCCTACTAAGGCGTTACCCAAATAAGATTTTCAAAAACTTGTGATCAGCGGAAAACCTCCTGTTCAAACCAGGGCTTTATACCTAGTTAAAACTCCTAATTTTTCGCTCCTCGTCAGGTTTCAAATACTGAGTAGCGTGAGAACTATTCGAAAGTGGTGTTTTTTACAGCAACCCCACCAACAAGACGTAGAAACATTCAACGCTTGTTTTCCTTTTTAATCTACATAGAAATTTGAATTGACACTCCTTGGGACTGGATTGCAATTGCAAACGCTTTCCCTACTTGATCAGTGGGGGGGCAGTGAGACCGATTTCTTCCCTTCTCAACTTAAAACGGAAAGCTCCGTTACATAAGCAACAATGAAACAGGGAGATGATGGAATGATATAGCTTCCCCTTCTGAGGGTGAGTCGATTATGCCTGCAACAACCGGAGATAGCCCTGAAGCTTATAAAAGGCGTCGGGTTTATGCTCAAGGATAGCATTTTCAATAATATTAGAAGCTTGTGGGAGAGGACAGTATCCACACCCGTCAAATATGCAATAGTGCTCTTGACAATAATTGAAAAGGGGGTAACAACAAGGTGACAAACCTAAAGCTTAGTCCTCCGTTACAGTGTTAAAACAGTTTTATGAAATGCTGAAACGATAGTATTTAATTCAGTCCTCCATTTACGATAATCGCACTCGATTATCCTTAGTTTTGTGAAAATATGGGAGACCGATAGCTAATAGCAAATACCTTATTTGGTGCACCTGTATGACTTCACCAACTTGTCTTACTAACCATTTTACCATAACAGGTAAACCAACAGCTACGAAAATGATTGTGTTTTGCTTTCAGAGATATTGTGAAACCTCGCTCCATTCATTATGTTTTACTTTACTCGTTGAAGTCGTACAAACACTCGTAAAACACATGTACATACCATCATACTCTGAGAGAGAATTCTAGGTACCTACATTGTTAATTTTATAGATGATATAGTGACTTTATTGACAACTTACATTGTCTCCAGAGACAATCATTCTCGACGATTTTATCAACGAGCGTGACATCTTTGAAACGTTCTTTCTGGTTCAGACGTATCTTCTCTGGATCGCCTCCTTTCTCGGTCCGAAATAAGTCTATGTCGAGGACCATCGTATTTCTTGACGCAATTTACTAGGTTCAAGCTGCCGAAAAACAATTATATCAACATGAAAAATGGTAGGCCGCAAATCGAAGTATTCAACCGAATAAGTCTGATGTAAAATTACCCAGTATGTCACCACAAATAACGAGAACGCCGTAAGAAAAGGCGAATTGGACGTGGCAAGAAATGTGGACAGAAAACGGGGAACAACTATACAGATGTTGAAGGTGGGTAACCTGCTGAGGAAGAACCTTCATATGGACACGCTTTTAACCATATCTAAGTTATCTATCATGGATCCATTATGTATGGAATCAAGGACAGGAGTCAGGACTGTGTTGCTTTCAAAACGGAATGACCCTAAGCTTCGCAAGGTTAGGTTCGGCAATATAATCTTGTAGGAACTGATTTTAACGAAAGTCCATTCAAATCGAAGTTATTTCAACCTTCCAGGCAGCCAAAAGAGGTTTGGCAAAGGTTTTAATAACTGGGACAGTTTTTCTGGATACCCCAGACGTTGGGTTTTCCTCACCAGCAGGTAGAAAGAGGCAAATATGGTTCGATTTTAGTTTTTAAGACTCCGAGTATTTTGTTCACAATTCATAAACTGAGGTGACCAGTTTAATGTGCTTTCCTGATAAGAGTGCCTAGGAATAGAGAAGTAGCACTCATTCGTAAACTGATTACAAGATACTTGAGTTGTTACTAAAAATTTTGAACGTTTGACAATCAACACAGGAGTATGGTGACTATTTACAAGAAGATACTCTAAAGCTGTATCAAGGTATTTTAACGACAAATTAATTCTATCATAGACATTGTGGCCAGAGCAATTCCATCACATCTCACTCACAATTCACCAATGCTTAACAAATATAAAAACACTTGTCTGAACAACGAAAACGTATTGAGGGAGACGCATAAAAGTAAGGTTTCCACTAATGTCAAAAGGTCGCTCCCATGGCACAAATGGTTGAAGATGTTAACATACCCATTCTACTGTTCTTGTTTTAGAAAGCATTCCAGTTAAAACAAGCTTCAATGTCCACCTATGTTAGTTCTATCATTTTTGTCAAATAATTTGAACTATGACCTTCCTTGAGAGGTTAATAAATTCTCATATCAATGAGAAGCTTACATTGACAGTTTGCAACGTGAAATATCAGTAATTACCATTGAAAAATAACAAATGTGATTCATTTTGATGTAAATTCGAAAAAAATCTTCACAAAATGTACCCACCAGTCAATTTTGTTTATTATGGACCTGGGTAACTTGAAGAATCGAGGCTTTTCTATATAAAACAGTATTGATTTGTGTTTCCTGGAGATTCAGATGTTACGAAAATCATGAGTTAATTAACAAGGCTATGTAATAATAGTAGATTTATTTAGTATACAATTTCCCTCCTGGATAGATTTTCTTTGGTGCAGTGAAATTTCATCAAGATCAAACTAGCGGTATGTTGTGCGCATGCGCTCACATGTAATTAATTAATTTTAGTTTTTACTGCCCTCCTGTGACTAGTAACCGCAAAAGCAACTTGTACTTGAAAATCTATGTAACCAACAATACCATCAATCCAGACTGTTTAACTATTACTACTGTCACTTTGATTGTAACGAGGAAGCTGCTGTTCCATCTCCTTGGCAGTGTATTAAGTCAGTGGTAGGCACAACCTTTACATATAACAATAATCTTCTCTATTTCGTTTGGCACACCTACACCAAGTATTAATTGTAATAGATCTTGTTACTGTTCAATATTTTTAATACCTGCCCTGCAGCGCACAAAATAGAGTTCAAGTACCTTAGCATTTTATAAGTATTTGTATATTTCATATTTTTTATGTTATAAAACCTTATTAGTTTATATAGCAGCGAGGCCCCATTTTGCTTCCGAGTCTACCAAGGTAGCGGAAGCATTGTTTTCACTTTCGGAATGTGAACATTTGTTTGTCTCCAAAATCAAAAATTCTACTCGCATTTTGCGTTTTAGACCTTTCTGAACAATTTTGGTTCCGTGTCTGTCTGTCAGCAAATCCTTGTTACGGGCAAAACTACACGAAGTTATGGTCCGATTTTGATGAAATTTTCAGGGATTGTGTGGGTTAGCGTGTAGATGGTCCCCTATGAGTTTCATGACCCCCGGATCAATAGTAGCCTCTGCGCATCCGCAAACGTGAAATGCTTGTTACGCGCATAACTCCGGGAGTTCATGACTGATTTCAATGAAATTTTCAGGGATTGTTCGGACTGATGTAAAGATGGTACACGTGAGTAATAAAGAGAAAATAAAGTTTTAGCCTCGAGCTTGATTGAACGAAGTTCTTTAGTCAATAATAATTTTCAATGATCTATACAGTCATGTTATGGATACGAGGACGCTATGTGCCACACCCACTTGGCAGACATTTTTAATTACCCAAAGGGCCCTTGGTTACCTAGCTACGCCACTGCTCCAATTCAAATTTAATAAGCGATCGTGACAACTATACGATTGGAGAACAAAAATCCTTTATGAATAGCCCTTCATAGTTTTTGATCACTGCATTGGGTATAATTTCTGACGTCGAAATCTCATTTCCAAGATTTCTCAAGAATATTCCATCAAAATACTAGTCAATTAAATAATTAATAAGGCATCATCCCAACTGTACTTATGTGTTCCGAATTTTTTCTGAATAGACTTCCGAATTTTTCTTTTTCCGAAGCGCAAGTGCATAGCCTACCTATCATTTATAGCAGTGAAACCAGGTTTCCACGATTACAACACAATTTCTCAGTCAAATTGTATCAAATTACTCTCAAATTCAAAATTTATTCAAGTAGAGGGTTACGAAACCACTTGAGGGAATGTCCGCGTGGAATAGCAACGTTGGCTAGCATGTTGTTTTCAAGTTCATTGGCCCGTATTCCTTGGGAAGCGGAAGACAAAAAAAAAATCTCCGTTACTTCGAAATGCGTATTTTTCCTTCCCGTTTAACGACCAATAAAACGCGTCTCCCAGTCGATTTTTTCCAACGTGTCGCATCGATCGGATGAGAAATCTTTGAAGATTTCGCAACGGACGGCGGCCGACTTTTTGATTTTTTTTCTACTCCCACAAGGGGATTATTTTTCCTGGTCGTTTTTGTCGCGTTGACCTCGAGAAGAGGCCGCGGGGTCTGGAGCCCGACCGGGGATTCGCCACGTGATCGCCGCGACCTTTTTCGAGTGACGTTTACGTAAGATGAATTTAGCGGCGTGGCAAAGACGAATGAATTCAGAACGTCAGAAAATGAAACCTATACTCTCACAGTCACAGTCACTGTATCTTGGTTACATGATACTTCAAAACGTTTAACAATGCGAAAAAATTTTATAACGCCTCGTTAAGCTTTATTTTAGGAATAATAAACCTTATTGGGAAGTGAGGAATCGTAGCAACCGACGGAGAGCAAAATCGGTTGGAATCCCATCAAAATTTGTTGGTTTAGGTTTCAAGATTTACCCAATATACTTAGTGGGCTTCAAAACAGTAACCATCCCAGGATAATCATATAGAAACTACTGGATTAAAATTTACTTCAATCGGAGGAAAACATCACATCGGCCGGAGACGTGACTTGAATCACGGCATCACTTACAACTTTTTAAAAAGGAAAGCACCCCCGCAGGGATTTCCCTGTGGCCGGGGGTACATTACATTATTTTAATCTAATTATCGCAGTTAAAGTTACTTGATTTCTCGGAATAAACTTTCTTTTTAATTTCATTTCAAAGCTGAAAAAAATGTGTTGCTTCCGAGTCTACCAAGGTAGCGGAAGCATTGTTTTCATTTTCGGAATGTGAAATTTTTTTTTGTCTCCAAAATCAAAAATTCCACTTGCATTTTAGACCTTTCTGAACAATTTTGGTTCCGAGTCTGTCTGTCTGTCAGCAAATCCTTGTTACGGGCAAAACTAGGCGAAGTTATAGTCCGGTTTTGATGAAATTTTCAGGATTGTTCGGTTTGATGTGTAGATGATCCCCTATAAGTTTCATGACCCCCGGATCAATAGTAGCCCCTGCGCATGCGCAAACGTGAAATCCTTGTTACAAGCATAACTCTAGGAGTTCATGACTGATTTTGATGAAATTTTCAGGGATTGTTCGAACTGATGTAAAGATGGTCCTTGTGAGTAATAAAGAGAAAATAAAGTTTTAGCCTCGAGCTTGATTGAACGAAGTTCTTTAGTCAATAATAATTTTCAATGATCTATACAGTCATGTTATGGATACGAGGAAGCTATGTGCCACACCCACTTGGCAAACGTTTTTTATTGATTGATTTTGCATCCCAACAAATCAATTAAAAGCTGTTCAGACTAGAATTCTCACCCGATTCTAAAGATTCTTATCTTGTTCGAGCCCACTTGAAGTCTTGAATAGTCACAAACCTCTAAAATGTCGATTTTCACGAAGACAAAGGGAGATTTTAAGGAGGAAAGCCGAAAAAAGTGTTTTATTGATTGTCTTTGATTCCTAACAAATCAGTTTAATGCCAGATTCTCAAGATTGTTAACTTGTTTGATCCTAATTGAAGTCTGGAATTGTCACGAACTGTAAAGCTGTCGATTTTCACAAAATTTTGGCCTTGCAGACTTGCGCGTATTTATCATCATGAATTTGAATAAGATCATGATGTGACATTTTGTGATTTTGAATACAATCACGTTCACAAATTGAAGATGATTTAATCGTTGTTGTTGTCATCGGTTATTGCCATTTTTTAGTAAATCATAATTTTTTAAAACCATTTTCAGAAAAAATTAACATTTTTTCGTAGTGTTTATACTCAAAATCACAAATTTATAGAGAAAATTAGTTTTAAACAAATGATTTTCAATCAAAATTACTATGTTTCTTTAGTTTGTCCTTACAATACTGCCCTAATGAGGCACTCTTAAATTATGCATAGATCAAAATATGAAAAAAAAATGTAATTCAGAGCTTTCCTAAAGCTGAGCCCCACAAAAAATGATAAGCTAAACAAAGAATCATACAAAACCTACGATTTTTTCGTGAAAAATGTATGATGCAATACAATCATATCTAAAAATTGAATATGATTTAATCGGTATTCACTTTTTAGTGGTCAAAATTGTCTAGAAAATCTCATTTTCAACCAAACGATTTCGAGCCAAAATGACCATTTTCTCCCTAGTGTTCGCCGTTAGTACTGCGCTGACGTGCTATCCGTGGTGTTTACACAGGAAATCACAAATTTTTCTTGTGATTTTTTTGGAAAAAAATTTCAATTTTTAAAGATTATAGTTTGAAAAAAAAAAAGCAGTCAAAATTACCGTTTTGCAGTTTTTTCCGGTAGTTGCTCTAATGAGGCAGAAGAATTTTTTTAAATCTTTATTGTAACATTCCAAGAGTCATTTCGATTTTTCAACACGATTAGCTAAAACTTAGTGGATATTTAAATTTTAATCTAAAGTGGATCAATAATCTTGAGTTTTCGTGTAGTATAGAATTTCCTAAAAGCTTCCAAATCAGAATCACCAAACGGTAACGTGTCTATAATCGCCAGTTTTCGTTAAAATCACATTCAAATTTTCAATGGGAGGCGGAATTCCAATGAATTTTATTCAAGTCTCAGATGGCCTAAGGGGAAACTGACGTGAATCTAATCATATTCACCGGGGGAAAAAAATGATACCAAAATGTGGAGGAGTCTATACTGCCCACCCCCCTTGGTCTTTGTACTCCTGGGAGACTTGATACAACCAACTCCCTTGGTAGTCTGTACAATCCTCTTCCAACTCCTAGGAGGATGTATACTATTCACACTTTTGGTGGAGATCCCAATCTTGAATCTAGGATCATGCCAATCTTGAATTTAGGATCATGTCGCTTTTTAGGTGATGCAGATCCTACAGAATACAGTTTTCCCCCATTTAGCGCCAGGGCCAACCCCTCTTCTACCATTTTCATTTATTATCTAATCACAAAACTATGGTATTATTAACTTGTGAGCTGAAGTAAAGCTATGGATCCCACTGCCGTTCGAGATAATTTCTCGAAATATGAGGAAAGAGACTCATTGAAGATTCCGCCTTCCTCACCAAAAAAATTATTCTGATTATAAATTACTAATCAATTAGTTATTAAATAATCAATTTGCGCTATAGGGCAGGTGCAGGATTGACAGATAAGGACTCCTAGTCCTTGGACAGTCCTCTTTCTACTGGCCATCCCCATTGGTAAAGGTTTAGCGCAGTTAATCCTAAGGCATGTTCTACGCTAACAAAAATTGAACTTCTAAAAGACGGGGAATTTGCATTGTTACTCATCTTTTCACTTGAATCCATATCCGAGTATAAATAAAACATCCTAAATCCATTGTTCTGTAAAAATATTCCACTCTGGTTCAACTTTTTCGGATCCATGCTCACCAGTACTCATAAATTTCATTTTTTGTACACAAATTGTATGGTCAATGATCAATTAATATGATTAGTACTCACCATTATTGTATTTCTTCCAATATGAGTTGATGTCGGACAAATATTTAAAGGAAATGCTTTCACAAGTATGTACACCACAAATGTATACTCACCCTGATTGTTCGTCCAAAAATTAATTGATGCTGGATGCGTTTTCATTTTCTGAGATGACTGTATCATTATTAATGATGAGAATTTCATTTCAACACGCCACTGCTACACCTTAAATAATGATGTAGAATGTTAATTCGTACATAGAAACAGGATCCTCATCACTGATCTGTATTGAACAATTGATTTGTTATCACCTGTATTATTTATCTAAAGGAATTAATGATGGATATTCAAATTTTTACAGATGGAAGATCCAAACCAACGATCTGCACATTTTATTCTACATCGTAAACGGATTGATGATGGATGTGATGTTTATTCATTTCCTTAACTCCAAAACCATGTTCAATTCGAATAATAATACATTCTCTAATTCATACGAGCTCGAGGCTCTATTCTGTTCATTCGCGTATCCTACTTCCTAATGTTTTTCTCAATTAAACTCAAGGGTAGTGCACCACAACGGATTCTTTTCTTATTTGATTTCATTCAAAAATAGATCCCGCCCGATCAACTGTTGCTATTCAATGCCTAAAGGTTGATGCTAAACAGTTATTGACTTTTCTTGATGGAAGAATCTTAATCAAATATTTACAAAGGAATTTGACCTACAGTCGTCACTATTCGTCGTAAATCCATTGACGCCAAATCTTTCATTTACAGAGATATTTTCAGAAGAGAACATGCAATCACTGATCGATACGTGAACTACGCACTTCCATTTTTCTAAGAGGATTTATGGCAGGCCAAGTATTCATTTTTCCAGATGTGAGCATCCACACCTATGACTAGTTGGAGAGCATGATGTGAACCCAAGCGCAATTGTCCTAAAAGGATCAATGCTGGATGTTTTTCTCACACTTGAAAATTGGAGAATACTGAATAATGATTTTCATGCAAAGATTTTAATAATTATCAAGGGAAATCTAACAAGTTATCTAACCTAAAAAAACAAACAATTATTAGATTTTCGAATTCTTATCAGTATTTCTAACCCATAGTACTTATGAGAATTAGTACTCGAAGGTAACATTTAAACCATGCCCATCAAGTAGGAGTTGAGAACTCAATCAAGTTTTTCAAGTATAATGGTCTAACAATTTTGTTGGACAAAAATTTCTTAATTATTTCAGAAAAAATGATATCCAGTCAACCTCAACAAACCAAATATTCAATGAAGGGTCGGCTCCCCTACACAGAAAGACCCCAATTTCAAAAATGGATGGAAAAATATAGAAAATCTATATTATAAAAATATTAATATACATAGTTCAGATGTTATCAAAATAATCGGTAGAAATGTTGATCCACAAGTATTTACCAAAAATATAAAAAAATTCCAAGTAACCAAATTCCCATGATCTATTATTGGACAAAATTTTTTTTCTAATTGATCAACTTTTCTAAAAAGATGAACAAAGCGCCGATTTCAAAAGCTGAATTTCCTTGTCCTTCCAGTAAAGCTGCCTACCGATGTATTTAAACTAAATGCCAAATATTCTCAGTCCTATTTCATACAAGAAGAAGTAACATTTGACCAACTTTTCCCCCTCTTTCTTTGTATTGATGTGTTGCTACCCAAAGCAGCTGCGTTTAAATGAACAAATTAAACAATTAATCCAATTTCCTGACAGGTTCTTAGTGATATTAATCAAGATTAAAAGCCATTCGCTGATCAACGAACCAAATATGGAAATGAAACGGCATTTCTCAACTAGGAAATGGCAAATACAGTCAATATTTCTTGGAAAAAAGGCAAACATCATAAACAACTCAATTTCCAAGTTATTGAATAAAAATCTGAATGTAGGACATTGAATTCGCATGTATAACTCAAAAACACAAATAAAATCACAACAATGTCCATGTTGACCGAAATAAATGGACAATAACAGACTTTTGACAGTCAAAAACCCCTAGCATTTATTATTAAACAGCATTAATAAAATTCATGTACCTATGACCAGCAATGACTACTCATTGTCCCCATACACATTGGAAGCACTGAATGAATTAGATACTTCTAATTGGAGACAACAATTGGAACAAAAATTAATTTAATATTTAAAAAAAGGTGAAAATTGTTCATAATTTACTGTATGTTTTCAGAGAACTCGACTCAGGAGTGAAGAGAGGCCGGACTTACCTCAGGCTGCTACAGCTCAGTCTCAAAATTGGCCAAGTTAAGAACGTTCGCGACGAGGGCCAAACTTTAGATAGTCAATAAACCCAGCATATTTTTGAGAAATCGGTGTCATGACCACACTCAACTAATCACGAATAGGAATTTTACTATCCACTATCTATCTATCTATTTACCGAATCTTAATTAAAAATTGAGATTCGAATAAAAATGGATTGGGCTATCTAAATGATTAACAAAAAAATGTAAGCGTAGACTGTCACGGAAATAATAATCACACGTCATACTCAAAATTGGTTAAATAATGAACAAGAACAAACTTACATAGTTGAAAACCTCCGAGCACAATATTTTTGAGAATTACCATCTTGAATGACCTCAAAATTGGTTAAATTGTAAATCAAGGTCAAATTTATACAGTCGAAAGCAGTTTTGAACAATATAATCAGAACTTATGTCAGAAATGGCAATCCAGACCATAAACGTAGATTGTGGTGGGCATTTGCATGTCAAACTCAAAAACATAATTAAAAGTAGGAGGAAACCACCTCAATCTCAGAATCGGGCAAATTACGAACTTCTGTGGTCAACAAGCCCCTAGCACCATATTTTCTGAGATGGACCATCAATATTCAAGTCTGAAATGAAAAAACTAGGGGTCATGATTGCACATTCACCTCATAACTGATAAAAATTATAGTACAATATCCATTATAAATTTTAATCAAACCTAGAATGGATTGTAGTGACAAGCAATCGCATGTCAAACTGAAATTAAATCACCTCAATATCAAAATTGGCTGGACAAGATCAAACTTCATTCAGTCAACCAGCATAGCATAATGTTTTTGAGAAATAACATCACAACGTAATTCAGAAAGATGCTAAAAAAGTCATTCTAAAGTTTTCTACTAAAGATGTAAATTTATACTGTTGTGGGCATTGTATTCGCATGTCAAGCTCAAAAACACAATTAAAATAGAAGGAAATAAGCCGAATCCCAGAATTATGAACTTCCTGAGGTCCAAACCCCCTAGCCTATTTTCTGTGATCGACCACCAATATCTTTTAATGAAAAAACTAGGGGATATGACTATCCATTCACCTGGTAAGAATGATATACTCTTGCCCACGTCAACACTGCTCAAATCCGAGCCTCTAGGTAGTGGCCTGGCAGCTCGCATCAGACCCTAATTACGGTGCGATACTGCGCAATTCAAATGTGATCTAACAGTTAATTCGATCATGCCATCACCAGAATCGTGATGTACATGAAAAAAGGGACACAACCAGTATAAATTTGAATTGGAAAAACATACCTAGACGTTATGTAAAAATACAAAATGGCAGTTTTCGTCAAACTCAAACGGTTTTTTCCCATGTGGGCATGTGGGATATCGTGTTCCATGTAATTTTGGACGCTGAAGCGATTGGAGTGGGTCCTAAATCTGTGCGATTGACCCATAGCAAGGAAATCCATTTTCATGGGGCAAAATGACAATATTACCGTACTTTTTCGAGCCCCATCCCATCTGACAGGGTTGGATCAAAGAAACATGAGTTTAAGTATAATAAAGTTCGACACAAGAATAATAAACCCATGTGTAATCAAAATTGCAGCGTTTTTTGCAATTTATTACACTGTTGCAATACGGGCACACACTTGTTTGATAAGGTGTTCCTGAACCGAATGATATAAAATTTAGACTTGTTTTCCTCAGAACGACGACAACATTTTGAATGTCACAAAAAATTACATTTTTCAACAAAAGCAACTAAAACGTCTTGCGTTAAGAGGGGGAGATTGAAAGGGACTTTACTGTTGCTAATGAGGGATAGTCAGCTGAGTTAAAGGGTTTTTGGCGGGGAAGGGGTTTTCGTCCCAGCGGTCCGGGGTCGCTCCTATAAGGGCAATGGTATAGTAATGGTACAGTATCCGTTACCAATTTTACTCAAACCCCAAACGGATTGTAGTGACAAGCAATCACGTGTCTAAATGTCAAACTAGGACACAAACTGATAAACAAGGCAATAATTCACTATTAAACGTCAACCTAAAATGTAAATGTCGACTGTAGTAGGCATTGCATTTGCATGTCAAGCTCAAAAACACAATTGAAATAGAAGAAAATCATCTGCATTGTGCAAATCATTAACTTCCTGTGCTCAAAAAACCACCTACCGCCACATTTTCTGAGATGGACCATCAATATTTAGGTTTGGAATGAAAAAAACTAGGGGTCATGACAGCACATTCACCTCATAACTGATAAGAATGATAGTATAGTATCCGTGAATTTTTTTATCAAACCTAGAATGGATTGTAGTGACAAGCAATCGCACGACAAACTAGACCACACACTCACCTATAAGGTTATAATTCACTGGGTAATGTCCATGTCATCAACCAAAAATGTAGATTTAGATCGTTCTGGGCAGTTGGAATCGCATGTCAAGCTCAATTAAAATAGAAGAAAATTACCTGAATCTCAGAATTGGGCAAATGATCATGTAAATCATCTGAATTGTGCAAATCATTAACTTCCTGTGCTCAAAAAACCACCTGAGTTGTGCAAATCATTAACCCCCTGCGATCAAAAACTCACTAGCACCACGAGACAGCAATCGTTTGTCTACCTCAAATACAATGATTTCAATATCGAAATTGGCGTAATTTTAATCCAAGGTCAAACTTTATACAGTCGGCAACCCCTAGCATAATGTTTTTGAGAAATACCATCAGAATGTATGTCAGAAATGACAAACAGGCTACAACCTATAAGGTAATAATTGACTAGTAAATGTCCATGTTATCAACCTAAAATGTAAATTAGATTGTTGTGGGCATTTACATTAGCATGTCGAGCTCAAAAACTCAATTGAAATAGAAGAAAATCACCTGAATCTCAGAACTAGGCAAATTATGAACTTCCTGTGGTCAAAAACCCTCTACCACCACAATTTCTGAGATGGACCAACATTATTTAGGGGTCATGACAGCACATTCACCTTATAACTGATAGGATGATAGAATAGTATCCTTTAATCAAGCCTAGAATGGATCGTAGTGATAAGCAATCGCATGTCAAGCTCAAATAAAATCATCTCAATATCAAAATTGGCTGGGCAAGGTCAAACTTCATACAGTGGACAACACTCTAGCATGTTTTTGAGAAATACCATCAGAATGTAAGTCAGAAATGACAAACGAAACACACACTCACCAAATAAGGAAACTCTCCTACAACTAATATCAAAGTTATCAACCAAAAATGTGAATGTAGATCTTTGTGAGCATTGTATTCGCATGTCAAGCTCAAAAACACAATTAAAATGGAAGAAAATAACCTTAATCTCAGAAATGCGCTAATTTTGAATTTCAAAACCCGTTTAACACCACATTTTCTGAGATGTACCATCAATATTTAGGTTTGGAATGGAAAAAACGTCGTGACAGCTCATTCAACGTATAACTGATAGCTTGATAGTATAGTATCCGTGAAATTCTCTAATCAAACCTAGGATGGATTGCGGTGACGAGCAATCGCATGTCAAGTTGAAATTACAATTCTGAATTAAAATTATCTCAATATCCAAATTAGCTGGCCAAGGCAACAGTCGACAACACTAGCATAATGCTTTTTGAGAAATACCATCAAAGTTACGTCAGATATGTCAAAACTTAACCACACACTCACCTAATTAGGAATAATTTCAAAGTTATCAACCAAAAATGTGAATGTAGATCTTTGTGAGCATTGCATTTGCATGTCAAGCTCAAAAACGCAATTAAAATGGAAGAAAATAACCTCAATCTCATAAATGCGCATATTATGAACTTCAAAACCCCTTTAACACCACATTTTCTGAGATGTACCATTAATATGTATGACAATAATGAAAAAACTAGGGGCCATGACTTCAAATTCACCTCATAAGTGATAAGAATGATAGTATAGTATCCATTATCAATTTGAATCAAGCCTAAAATGACTGTAGTGACAAGTATTCGCATGTCTAACTCAAATAAAATTATCTAAATATAAAAATGTTTCTTAATTATAAACCAAGGTCAAACTTCATACAGTCGACAACCCCCTAGCATAATGTTTTTTGAGAAATACCATCAGAATGTATGTCGGAAATGAAATGCTATCCCTCACACTTAACTATAATTTAATACGTCACTAGTAAATGCCCGAATTATCAACAAAAATGTGAATGTAGATTGTTGCGAGCATTGCATTCGCATGTCTCAAAAACAGAATCAAAATGGAAGAAAAGAACCTTAATCTCAGAAATGCGCGAATTATGAACTTCAAAACCCCTCTAGCACCAAATTTTCTGAGATTGTCCACCAAAACAGACGTGTCTGAAATGAAAAAACTAGGGGTCATGACTGCACATTCGATTTATAACTGATATTAATGATAGTATAGAATCCGTTATCAATTTTAATCAAGCCCTAAATGGATTGTAGAGACAAGCAATCACAAGGCTAACTCAAATAACGTTATCTCAAAATCAAAATTTGCTAAATCATAAACCAAGGTCAAACTTCAAAAAGTACAGCGTAGCATGTTTTTGAGGAATACCATCAAAATTTAAGTCAGAAATGAGAAAACAGACCACACACACATATAAGAATAATGTTCACTAGTAAATGGCCGTATTATCAACCTAAATGTAAATGTAGATTGTGGTGGGCATTGCATTTGCATGTCAAGTTGAAAAACACAATATAGAACAAAATTACCTGATTTCAGAACTTGAATTATGAACTTCAAAACCCCTTTAGCACCACATTTTCCGAGATGTACCGTCAATATTGTGAGTCAACCATGAAAAAACTGACTTTTTAACCACGATCACACTTCGTAGAGTTGACAACATCCTACCACCATCAGAATGTAAGTCAGAAAGATGACAAAGAACGTAATTCGTCAATTAAAGATATAAATGTAGATTGTGGAGGGCATTTGCATGTCATTAAAATAGAAGGAAATCTCCTGGATCTCAGGATTGGTCAAAATATGAACTTTCAATAGTCAAAAACCCCTTAGCACCACAATTATAAACCAAGGTCAAACTTCACAAAGTCAACAACACAATAACATATTGACGTTTTGAGAAATACCACCAAAATGCGAGTCAGAAATGTCAAACTAGACCACACATTCACCTATAAGGTTATAATTCACTAGTAAATGTCCATTTTAACGACCTAAACTGTAAGTGTAGATTGTTGTGTGCATAGCATTTGCTAGGAACCTAGCAACCTTGGAGCCAAGGTTAAAATTTTCATTCATTCATTTCATTAAGGATTTCCAAGGTTAAAAACTCAATTTAAATAGAAGAATTGGGCAAATTATGAACTTCAAACCCCGTTTAACACCACATTTTCTGAGATGTACCATCAATATGTTAGTCAATAATGGAAAAAGTAAGCATCCTGACCACACATTCACATTATTTCAAATTTGGAGAATTGAAATTAGAGAAAAGAAATTTAAAAAAAGGTAAAAAATCATAATGAAACGAATATTGTAAAAATCGTTCTTCATTTATTATATAAGATTTTAAAGAACTCGACTTAGGTCTAGTTCTCGATTAATAATCCATCCAAAAAAATGATTTACAACAAAATCGCTCCAAGAATACAACTCCAATTATTTTTTTTAAAACATTTTTTATACTTTTTTGAATAATACAGATAATATAAAAAGCGTAAAGGGGGAAAAATGAACTTATAAAAAGAAAAACAAAATTTTGGATTATCGGAAATGAAAAAGGAGAGAAATGAAGTAAAATTGGAACAAAATGAATGATAGCTGTGAAGGGAGTACAGTGGAGTACTGTAGAGGATTTCATTCATCATGGGGAGGGGAGGGGGGGTTGTTGTTTTTTCAGGGATGATATCATTGGAATGATGATATCATCGTGGGAGTTGATGATCGTGGTCATCAGTCGTTCCGGTCGCAGTCGCGGGAAATGTGGCCGGACTTACCGCAGGTATAGCAGGCCCTGCTGTTGTTGTCCGGGCAGTCCCTCGCGAGGTGGCCGTGCTTGTTGCACGTGTAGCAAACTCCTCCGCCGCCCCCGCGGCTCCCGCCGTCCCTCGATTCGGGGCAGTCGCGGGCGATGTGCCCCGTCTTGTTGCAATTGTAGCAGGACGGCTCGTCGGCGGACTGTTGGCAGTCCTTGGCGATGTGGCCGACCCCGTTGCATCTGTAGCAACGGTCTTGGTCCTCCTTGCACTCCCTCGCGAAGTGGCCGTAGCGGTTGCACTTGTAGCATTTCTCCCGGCCGCGGTAGCTGCCGCCGCCGCCGCGGTCGGAGCCCCCGCGGTCACCGCCGCTCGGGCACTCCCTCGCGAAGTGCCCCGTCCGGTTGCATCTGTAACACGTAGAGTTCATGCTCTCGCCTTTCTTTTCCCCTCAAAAACTCCTCTTTCTCGACTAAACTTCCTTCCTTCGTCTTCTCTTCACCTCCTCCTTCAAACACAAAACAACACTCATCAACATTCGACAAAACCCATCAAAACTCATCCTTTTCCCCTCTCCAATAAACAACAAACTTATCAACTACCCATCAAAAACTACATAAAACCCTATTTATATATTAAAACATTACTTACTTTCTCACTGCTGGTAAAACAACTCCACGTGCACTTAATGCGTTCTATCTAGAAGACCAAGATGCCGAGCTGGCCTCAAATCCTCCATTTTTCACTGCCACCTCAATCACAACCTTGTGCCACTTTCCCAAAATCATCACTTTTTTCGTCCAACTTCTCGAATTTAAACCAATTTCGAAATACCAAACCCTCGAAAAATAATCTACAAACCACAAAAATTCCAAAAAATATACACCACCTGTTTCAAATTCAAATTCCACGAGAAAAACAACAAATTAAATCATATGAAACACAATTATTACATTACAGGTTGCCTCAACATGACCCACATGGCCATTACGTCATAATCATAGTTGACAAAACTGTCCAACATTCACACATTCCGAGTATTCCTGCATATTATTGTGCAATTTCAACACATTTGTACTCAATACAAGTTTTAAAACCCCTGTACCATCTATTTTACGTCTAATATACAAGGCAAAACTGCTTAAACAGCATTTTACGCTTAAAATAATATTCGGTTGGTAGTTGTAATTGCAAAAATGTGTGCTTTTCTATGAGATTAGATGGAAAGAATGTCTCATAATGAGGTTAAAAGAGAAATTTTTAAAACGAGAAATCGAAACCTACCGGGCGAATTAGAAATTATCTGTTAAAACTGCCCCCATTGGAATGCATAGCCAACCTACAAGTTAAAATATTATTCTATAAAATATACAAGATCTTATATATAACCATAAATAGCGAATTCTTAATTTCGTCTTCTTGGACTAATTTTCAATAATAATCAAGCTCCAATACTTTCATAAACCTGCTAACAAATGCCCTGTTATAGCTTTTCTATGAGATTAGATTTTTACCTAATAATGAGGTTAAAAGAGAAATTTTTAAAAGGAGAAATCGAATTCTGCAGGCATGTTTAACTGCGCCCATTGAAATGCATAGCCAACCCTGAGTATAAATAACATGTTATGAATAGAGTTCAGATTAATACTCAACAGAAATGAGCAAAAATGTGCAAAAAAAAATCAAAATGGTAAACAAGTTGACATTTTGGTCATATTGTTGGGTTTTTTAGTTTTTATTGAGAAGTCTAATTATTAATGTTTGCGGTTCAAGTTTTAGAACTCCTTTATTTTTGATATTACGCCTAATCTAAACTGAGAAATTGTTTAATAAGCATTTTATATTTTAAATAATATTTGGTTGGTCCTAGTTCAACCAAAATGCCATGTTACAGCTTCTCTCTGAGATTAGAATGAATTGATGTACAATAATGACGTTAAAAGAGAACGGTATTTAGAAAATAGTCTTTTATCAATATCATTCCCTGTTAGTAAGCGTGAACGTGAAACATTGCTAAAAATTAAAAGAAATTCCCTCTTCCTCCTCCTAGCTACCGCTATTCCCTTTTTTATGACTACAATGGGTCCACGAAATACAAACCTTTTTTTCGTTTCCAAAAAACAAAAACCAATAAAATTTAAAAAATATTTACAACCTCTTTATACAGGTTTTTTGTTGTACAATTCACAACAGCTATTCAAAATGCCCTCCTTTGTGTATTTGAGATCACGTCGTCCATCATTTCTGAATTACCCATCACGATTCTAATCATACAGAGAGTTGTACAAATACCTACGTTCATTCAATACAGCAAAAACATTTTCCAAGCCATAGCACCCACCTTCAATTACATCCAACACTTGATTACATCTGATTTCGTTTAAAAAAAATTCACGTTTTCTTACCTCGTCCAAACACCAATTTCTCTGTCAAGAATTGATCTAAAATTAAAATTTGATAATCCCATGGAAAGCTGAAGAAACATAGATGTTTTTTATCGTAGACCTCATCCATTTTCTAGTAGATGTTATGGTGGCCTATCAACTTTGAAAATAGTTAAAAACGCAGAGGGTTGACACAAATTCAAATTTAGGCTAGAAAAAACCATGTACGACTTGCCTTTTAACAAAATTATAGGAAATTCAACGCTCTTTTCAACGGTATAGTTCAAAATTTAATTTATTTAGTAAATAAATAGCTATTAAAAAGTTTCTTGTTACTTTGTTGGTACTACTGTAGAAAACGTTGTGGATGCCAGGTGTACTACTGATAACATTATCAACTAGGAGTTTTTTCTTTTGTTGATGTGTTAATTTTTTGTTCAAGTTGTTGCTAAGTTGGAACTGCAAAGCTACTTGGTTATTAGCGACATTTCTGTCCAGAGAAGATTTTTCAAATCCTGCTATTCTCGGAAGCCTTTAACGAGGTAATTTGTTGTCGCTTCGGTAGAACATTGGAAGTCATCCTGACCATAATTTGAATGACTGGACGCTGTGGAATGCTTGATATTTGGTTATCTTTCTATTTATACGTCCTGACATTGGCTACGTTCGATTTAAGGCTTGTTTCATAATGAAAAATGCCGTTTCGTATTCTTAGCATCAACCAAGGTAACATAACCATAAATTCAGGGAATATAATTCCTTATATCTGACAGAGAAGTCTGTAGGGGTATGAATTGGGCTTTGCCTGATTTATTGGAAATCGCTACAAGTAAAATATAGCTAGTCCCGGCGTAATCAAACATGTCAGGGGAACGAGAAACTATGATTGACATAAGATACAATCACTTTCAGGTATTGCATATATCTTGTGCGACGTACCTGTGTTCAAGTTTTTTTAATTGTGGATACTCATTTCGTTATCTGTTGTAGTTCGTGTCTTCTGCCGTCGGTTGTTTACATGTAAAAGATTGAGGCTCTCAAAATATCCACATTTCTTCGCTTTAAAACCAACTTTTCTGTAAAACTCCATCACAAGCACATTTCTCACTCTTTTTTATCGCAGAATTGACTTAATGACTATTAATAGATAACAATGTATCTGAAGTAGAGAATAGGTAACCTACCTCTTATCAGGCTCATTTGAACATGTATCGATGTGTACTTTTATCGATATATAAACCACAGCCATGTATCATGGAATGATTTATAGTTATAGCGATAAAAGTATTTTAATACGCAGAGACACAAGTGTTAACACATTCTGGTCTATTTGTCCAACTGATCTACTCTTTACTAAAAGGATTGATGTAGGATATTTTTTTGTTTTTGAGATGCGAGCCAAGCGAGTATCTAGACCGGCAAACTGGACAAACACACATCGAAAGCGTGGACCTATATCGATAGGAGACATCAGGGTTTGTCAATATGGCGACGGTCTTATCAGGAAGGGGTTACCTATTCTCGACTTCTACCCTGATTTCATTGCAAATATCATCTCCAGGAGAGAAGTGTTTATGTTGGAAATGAAAAATGCTTCAATAGAGTGACATCGTTCTTCATGAATTCACGAAAAGAATATAATTACAAATGCACATTATTGGGGATAGATTATATGGGTAGAAAATCTTCTTTTAATCCAGGCTTCTAGGCCCGAAAATGGTAAATCGCAGAAAAAGGTTTGTGGAAATTTGTTTTGAGCAGAAGGTCCTTTTCTTGTATACTTGAAAAGTGTTTTACTGCATCGAGTAACCAGCTACTAATAAAAATTGTTAAATTAATCTTCCTAATTTACAACTTGACTATGTGGAAGAGTTGGAGCCAAGGATGATTTTTATAGGTGCAAGGTTTCAGGATTTATGTATTTCCTTAGGATAATCAAAGTTACACTTTTTTTGAATGATCCCTGTTCGGGTTGACCTCAACATTCCCATAGGTCCTGGTATCAAAATATCTCTCTGCTAGAATGACGTATTAAGGTCATACTTAATAGGAAAATAGTTACATGGGCGCCATTTATCTTTCCGCAGGTTTTTCACATTGTCCGCTGAAAGATGAGAGTATGACGCAAAAGCAACCCTCGAAGTTGTCCCTGAAGAATTTTTTCATTTACAACGTTAATTATGGAGAGACAGAAGGCCACGTAAGTTCAACCAATAATCATAATTTTTATGTAGCTCAGTTCCAATCCAAATTACAGTTTGAGGCTATTCGTATACTAATTGGGTTAAATATTTCGTAAGGTGCTTAAATTGATCTCAGAATGTCACAAAGGAGATTTGTATAATTTTTCAGGAAGAAGAAAAAATTTTATTCTTCAATCCCCATGATACCAATATTGATACGAAGATGCGGGAAGTTGGTTTGAGTGAAGCCATCGTGAAATTTGCAGAGTAAGTTCAATTTTAATCTTCCATGTTATATTTAAATCTTTTCTGTTATTTAATCCACTAGAAGGATCAAGGCATACTGCAATTAGCTTTAAAGAAAATATATGTCTGGAACTCTGGTATGTTCTGGTATCATCTGAACTGATTTGTACGTTTCTTGATGATGTATGTTAGTGAGTATGGATAGCAGGAGCTATGTCATCCAGCAGCTGGGATGCGGTAGGGGATGGACTGTGGCATACGCCGAGTGACTGGGGTGAGGTGCCAGATATTGTTCCCATCAATCCCAATGGGTCTGCCATAATCATGGACATCAAAGTGGGCAAAGAAGACCTGGAGGGCTCAATTAAGAAAATTGCAGGAAAGACCTGTGGGAAGCCATATCTTAGCTAAAATGAGTGGCGCCTAATAACATCAATATCATGCCCGTGGCTGTATCATGGTGGGGTGAAAGTGCCATGGCATTTCTTGAGTTGGACACCTTGGCTGCAGTTCTTTGTGGTGTCACCAACTGCACCCTTCAGAGCTCTTACCTCAAATCAAATGCTGGTCATTTTATAGGAGCATTCCTTTTGCCTCTCTCTCCCTTCTGCATCCAAATCCCTGGGCCCAGCTTTGGGTAAACCTGGGCATCCAAGGCTTCACTGACCTTTACTTCATCAGCTAGCAGTTGCGAGGAGATGGAATAGTATATTGGCCCTTTCTATTAAACTGAAGCTCGCCACACTCAGAGGATGATCCAGACGCTTGAAGGCGTCTGATTCATCTCCCAAGGCGATGGATTCAAGAATTGGGAAGGGCCAACTAACCATATCCATCACACAGTCAAGCATGACCAACTGCTACAAAACCCAGCTTGTCCGCTGAGTTTGCAGAAACTAATTAAATTATGGTAATGGACTCTGGCTGCTCTCTAATTCTCCTATATCCTCTCAATTGATTGAATGAACACCAGAAGGCTTTGGGTCTCCAAAGTGTTGAAACGCTTATGATACGGTGGGGTTCCCTTTAGCCACTCAGTGTTACAATCCTGAGGTTGTTGTGAGACAATAAATTCTCTTCCTTCCCTCTCAGTATAAAAGTAAGATCCAGGTTATTGTATAATTCATCAGTATCTGGCAACTCAGTGGCTGCATTCTACAACATGATTTCGATTAATAGGAATGTAGAATGGTAAATACCGAATAAGAGCCTACTGACCAGGTCATGAAGTCAGATATTGTTGCTGTCATTCCTAATGGATCAACCATGATCTGCAATGTCCAGATCTTCAGGGGCATTGCGTGTGACCGCAGCACACATGATATGCTAAGTTAAGTAAGAGCCAGGGTATTGTGAAATACAACAATACTTGCAGATATTGCTGCATTCTTCTGCATGATTCCAGTTGATTGAAATGTAGAATAGTAAAGACCAGGGCAAGAAGTCGGACATTGTTGCTTTCATTGCCAATGGATCTGCACAAACCCGAATGTCCAGATTTTCAGAGACAAGACAAGAGAGTGGGGACAATAACGTCACATTCATGGACTAGACTGTGCTACAGTTCTCATCTCATAGGTTCCAAGGTTTTCAACCAGAGCTGATATTTTTTAAGCATTCTCTATTTCTACATTTCGCTCTTCTCATGTTCTCAACCACTGCAGATCACGCTGAGCGCTCGTATTTCTGTATTTCTTACCTCACAATTTTACCCTCTGTTGACAAGACATATGTTTATATGAATTACCTGAGGCTATTTTACTATTGCTAGGAGTTCAAAACGTTTTCCTTTACAATTTGCTTGCTTTTTCTGGATTCCATTGCACAATTATGCATTCCATTCTTTAATTAACTCATTTATCTATTATCTTTAATTGTTATTTTTTAAAGGAATTTTGACACAGCGGAATGTGACGCCTTGCACACACGAAAAACGAGGAAACTATTTTTGCAGCCTGAAGAAAATTTCTGGATGATTATGGTAAGCTCAAGATGATTAATATTTGCCGTCCAAGTTTAAGTATAGTTTATCTCAAATTCAATTGACTTATTCCATGCTTTGCTGGCATTGACCAATTATTTAAATGAATCACCAATACTTACCTGTTCTTCTTTATTATTGTACTTGGAATGAATAAAAATGGTGTTTTACAATAATATGGAGATAGCGGAGAATCTAGTTCTTTGTCATCGACTGAATTCTGTCGAGCTATGGTTGGGGGATGGGAATTGTCAATGATCTACTGTCTTGAATGAACTTCCCTAAGGAAATTTGTTCGATCCTGTCCTGGAGCAACTTTTATTGCTCAACTTGAGTGGAACTAGTCCTGTTGATAAGATTCCCAGCACAAAATTGTCAGTTGGCTAAGAAGCACCTGACTTGTTCGCTCCTGAGCAAGGTGAATCCTGCTGTCCCTCAATCATGCTCCGAAATACAGATCGTTTTCATCACTCCTTTTTCATCAACAAATTATTTGTACAACTGCCCACTGTGCAGATTACCCAGAGAAGAGCTAACATCTTAATCAATCAGTCTTTTAATTCTATTCACTCTTGCCTATATGGTAGTTTGTACTAGTTGCATCTTGTCACAATATTTTCTCCCCGTGCCTGTTAATAATCATTTCATTTCTTTCCCTATTTATCACCCATGTTGCAGTTCACTTTATTATTTTGTACTTTGTATTTCTTAAACTTTGTTGTGTTGCTGTATTGGGCTTTCCCGTATTATTAAATAAATAAATCAATAAAGAAGGAAGGAAATCGCTCAATGTTGCTGACAGCTTTAGACAGAAACTTTGGGCGTGTATTGCCATGGATAGCCATCCATGCAATGTCTTGACTTCCCCCTAGATATACAACTTGTAATGGTGGTTGGTGCCCCTGAGGAAGAACCCTACCGCTGCTCAGGTATACTTGAGAAAAAAAATATATCTGAGCGGCAGTGGGGGTTCTTCCCCAGGAATGCCAACCACCATTACAAGTTGTATGTCTAGGGGGAAGTCAAGGCATCGCATGGATCGCTATTCTTGACAGTATTGACAATTTTAGTTGCTCGTCTAAATGCGTCTTAAGCAAGATGATTGGCAGGTCATTACCCTCGTCATCTGTAGAAATGGGTTCCTCGAATTTGTGCTCACTGGTTAAATTGTGATGATTATATCCGACATTATTATTGTGTGATATTGGTGTATCTCGTTGCAGACACTTGACGTACCATACGGTCCCAGAACCACCGACGTGATGGAAGGCTACGATTACTTGGGAGGTGACGTGGAGTCCGCCGTATATCAATCAGTTCTCAAACAAGCGTATTCCATGGCTCGCTTGTTCATCGGCCCATTTCAATCTGTCCTGGATGCTCACGATGGAGACACAACAGTTCTGAAGACGAAGCTTGATGACTTCTTCAGAAGGGTAAGAATCTTGTTTTCTACTCCCATGGGAGAGTGAGGCACAACGAACTCTATTTTCATGCAAAGACTTAGGAACACAGATGGTGGGCCACTTTCAACCATCATAGATAGAGTGTGTAATTGAATTTTAAACACGAAAATTCTTCAAAACTTTCCAAGATACCAATAATTTAGAAATAGATGTTGGAAGTTAAGATAAATCAGTTGCCGTCTCGTTGTTGTAGAGCGAGGATGTGTCTGAAGTTGATCCTCAGTAAATGAGTATTTTCTTATTGTGGAAGTGAAGTTACAAAGTTAAAATTTGGCAAAGGTCCCTAGTTCAAGAATATAGTGTCAATAAGACTTCAAAGATAGTACCGTAAAGCTATAATTATTCGGTGTAAAAAATATTTGATTAACGTGCCACGTTCATTCGGACTCCTGTTTAGTTTCAGGCCCTCAATTGCTTAGTTGTTGACTGCCGCTTCTAATTTTTCTCCGTCGACAAGTTGAGCCTTTGCACCGGAGTGAATGAAACGCTAACATTCCTTCTTCCCCCGAATGTGTACTAAACTTATTTAAAATTGATGTTTAAAAAAATTCAAGAAAAAGCCCTTACTGCACCGGGTTGTGATTGGCTTGGCCCTTTTAAACCCATTAGACGCACCTCCATCTCCTTGTCATTCAGATCAAATAGCCAAGGAGCATGACTTCGATTACAACTATTATAAAAATTAAGATAAGCAGACAGGCGTGCACTGGCACGTTTTGCCGGAGATTTGGTTGTCAACAAAAGTCCTTACGCTTTACTGTGTTTATTAGGAATTTAAACTAAATACTGCGTGGAATCCGTCAATGAAGTGATTTATCCAACAGGATTTAATAAATTTTCTCGTCAAAAACAAGAGTCTTGTCAGAGAATCTTGAAAGAGCCTTATATTTGATGTACCGCGGTATCACAAATTGTTAGACGTAATACAAGAGGCTGAGGAAGAGAACCATTTGAACTGGTCTAAAGGTTAAGTTTTTTCGGCAAAAAATTGAAGATTAAGCTAAAAGGCAAGTATCTCAAGCAAGAGTAACTACCTTGCTAACCCAATAGTTAAAAGACCGCATGTCCAGGCGCCATCCCAGCGGTACATTATTTCATGATTTGAATTTGTTAACTGTCCACCAATTGTACACATTGAATATGCTCAAACTAATTCGTAAACACAAAAGTAATTAATGTTGTGTAAAAATAGTGTTATTAGGTAGGTGCTTTATAAAGATTAGATGTAAGAACCAACTCTGGGCTGGGCCACAGTGTGACACTACCCAGCTCGGTCTTCAATTATTATTCAATTGAAGAATGTAACAATTAAAATGATGTAAATAAACTATCTATCTATCAAATCAAAGCTTTTATCAATAGCCTTCAAATCTTGGAAAATTACGATTAAAAATCAACCAGTTGTCTTGTTTCTTGGGTATCCCATCTGTTCTTTCTCAAATGAAAGAGGTAGGAAAACACTTCTGTGCTTTTCGTATTAGGAATACTAACCTACGTTCATTCCTCTGGTCCATGGACCCACGAATTGTCCCAACGAAATGAAGAATCCTTCCCTTAGTAAGAATTCGAATTAAAGATCAATCAATACGTTGGTTGGTTGGTTGGGGTTGCACACGTGAATGATATCAATCAACTTTCTTGCCGGTACAGGATATAATGGAGAGGTGGCCCACTGGCTGTCGATTGACATAGACCTCTGTCTGAATTCAAGATATTTGTTTTTTCCGCATGATCTGTTCATTTGGGGAACCAAGGCCTACCTAATATGCTGTCCTTAGATGCGGAAAGAGTGATTGCTCAGTTTGTTTACGCTAGCCGCCTACAGTTCTACACCAAAGGCTTGAAACATGTAATCGACTGCGTGGAACGGTGTATGAACTGTAATAGAAATGAATCGGAGTCGGTAGTTCATTTCCTGTTTTTGTGCCCTCTCTACAGACCCTACCGAAACACCTATTTGGCGCCACTGATTCCTGGCTACTCCACCGCAGACACACTAACAATCCACGCAGCCCATCTTGCCCTGGTTGAATTATTGAATCAAGAAAGCCCCAACTGCTACCAGGCCATTTATAAATATGTTGTCCAATCGCTGAAGCTGAGAGCATTCTCGCTTAATGAATGAAGAAAAAAAAAACTAATAAGAGGAAGGACGATTTTCTTCGAGTTTGAGTGGTTTGGTTTTTTTTTTTTTTTTTCTCCTCGTTTAGAAGTGTCAAGAGTGACCAAATCGTTATGTTCTTTAGCCTGGTTTTGTTTTTCTTCTTTTTAAATGCCGAATCGCTGTTAATTTCTCTTCACATATTTTATTTACTTGTATTACTAGTCATTACTACTGCAGTTACTAGTTATTACTAGAATGTATTAAGTTCGCAACTTGCAATTGTATTTTTTTTGCAAATAAATGTATTGATTGAATTAAAGATAATTACCAATAATTATTAGGGAGAGGTTGCTGTTCAGAAAATATGGCAGGAGCAGTGAGGTCTAGCAATGTTGGGAATTTTTTCAACTTCGGAAAACAAATTTAATTTTTCTTCATGCCTGCAAGTAAGATTGACGCTGATTGACTTATGGATGGTTTGACGTGTATAAGGAAGCTGTGAAACTTCCAATGAAATGTGCGAAAAGCTGGAAAAAGTTGAGTAGGGCGTCAAAACTTACTCGGAAAGCTGCTTTACTAGCGTTTGGTTCTGCTAAGAAAGAAACAAGTGATGTGAGAAATTACACTTCAACCGATTTGATTCTTATTTCTTTAGATCCCAATTTTAGTCTGGCTGTGGAACAAACCTTTCGGTGACAGGAGGGGCAATGGAAGGTATCTTCCTTTCTACTTGTTTTGTACTGAAACACACAAATTTGTATAAGTTTGTATTCAAGTTTTAAGAACATCAAGAACATATTCATCGGTACAAGTTAAAGACCTAATGAGATAACCCCTTGGTAGGTTCCACTGTTGTGGTGTTGTCATTGACTTCATACTAGTTCACACAACACTACTAAAGGTTCGTTTGTTTCTGTGTTACAGTATCTTACGGATCTGTAAAGAATTCACCTATGTAAAACAGAATTATTATTATAAAGGAGGGCCAAACCGACCAGAGCAGGGTATGAAGGGGCCATATCTTATTAAAAAAAAGCCGGGAGGCTACAGTCAGTGAAGCCCTAGCTGCTTCAACCAAAGCGTTCTCATTTCACTTCACTTTGCCTCTTAGGGCTATCTTTTTCCTTCCACTGAGTTGTCGCCGTCTTGAGAGACGGGTACGCCTCAGCATCCAAGGACCTCTCCTCCGTAGCAAGCAAGTTGATGCCGCAACCTCGAGAGGTTGGTATGGCCAATTTCGCGCACTACATCCCGCTCACTTCCTCCCTAGCAAACAACTTTGTTGCTTCGGACGCTTGCCTCTGGCATCGTCAACTTTGTACGCTAATCACCTTCCTACATCAGCAAGCATTTGGTGCTTTGGATTCAACTTGGTGCGCTATCCACTTTCTCACACAGCAGACAATTTCGGTGCTTCGGTCGCACGCGACTGGCATCGCCGACTTTGCGAGCTAAAACCTCAATTTTGATCAACTGACCGAAAGGGGTAAAAACTTAAGCGAATATCTCCCTTCAGGAGAGAAAGTTGAATAGTAGGCGAAGTTCCCCTCAGTTTGTATTCAAGTTTTAAGAACATCAAGAACATATTCATCAGTACAAGTTAAAGACCTAATGAGATAACCCCTAGGTAGGTTCCACTGTTGTGGTGTTGTCATTGACTTCATACTAGTTCACACAACACTACTAAAGGTTCGTTTGTTTCTGTGTTACAGTATCTTACGGATCTGAGGTTGGCGGATTGTGACATCCTGAATGTTTTCGATGGCGTTCAGTTTCTACCTCTCGACCGCACGACGTTCCTCCGTTCTCAATGTTTCGTTAATCTAGTCGAAGCCACGTTCCCCCTCGTCTCGTATTCTCTCCTCCTTTACAACAGTAACCTCGTCTGGTGAGCACTTGTCAATTTTAAATTCAAAGAGGTCAGCAAATCGGAGGAAAGAGGCTTTTCTGACTTTGGGCTGTAATTTCAATGATTTTAGCCCATCTTCATAGAGTAACACAATGATTGGATCTAGGAAAAAATAAAGTTTGAGATGTACAGAAATAGTGAGTTCGGGTCGAAATAAGGAGAAATATTCAGCCGCTCTGCTTGATGAGGTGATAACATTTCATCAATGTCAAAGTATGTTTGTGATGACAATAACAGCCAAACAGAAAATTAACAGTGAGATCATCAATGAGTTATTGTGCTTGGGTCATCTCAGCTAATAGTATCCGGTTTGATCATGGAATACATTTTTACCGTCACTGGACCTCATGAGCCACTTTTCTGAGTGGTTCAGTGCATAGAGGTAGCCAAAGCGGTCTTTCAACTCCTGGGATACTCTCTATGCTGTGTACAGGGTTTTGGGGTTAGAATTATTTACGAATTCCTTATGGCCGACCTTTCACAATTTATGATATATCAGGGAAGATGGTTGATTATAAATTATGTTTGTAGCTATCGAGTTGTTGTATTCTTAAAGTTTTAGTTGTTTTTAGTTAGTTTTTCTGGTTCTTTCCTCAGCTTTTCCACCTTTTTGCCATACAGCAATTCAAATACTGCCCTGTTATGGTCTTAATCTAACCACCACTTCTGACACTGTCTGACACAGAGTTTCTAATCAGTTCTGACCCTTATCCTGCTTCTTGACATCAAATTAATTCTGCTGAGCGGTTCGTTAGGGACTTCTAAAAACAAAATGTAAGCTCCAGCCATGTAACGGCGGTTGTTTCACTATCAGGATAATAATCCGTATGTTCAATATTCTACTGATGAGAGCCTTGTACTTTCCTCTCTGTCCATTTTCTAACCTCTTTGACAAAACTCTTCAATTTGATCTTTCAAATACAATACTTCGTGGCGCCTATTGTACATATTAATTCCGTTGCAGGAGTGGGCTCAATCCAGAGGATGTGAAAGTAGTGTATCGTTACGTATGCAATAGTCTTCTGCCCAAACACCTTAAGGCCAGCTACTTGGCCAAAATGGGGAGCTCCCATATCCGTCTTAACAGGTAAGTAGATTTTAGTGAACCACTTAATTTCAAGTGTGGAGCGTACATTTATACTAAAATGCCTAGTCGTATATCCTTACTACCAGGAAACCCATGGTTCCCGTGAAATATGGAATTCCTATCCATCAACTATCAATAATGCAACCTATGCTTCACTCGGAACTCCTGTTAAAACCCACCAAAGCTTCTCCAATTGTGGAGGTAGCATCGTAAAAAGTACTAAACGCCATTTTTTTCAATTTCGAACTAATGGTTGGTTATGAGTTTGGGGGACTGTTTCTTCACGAAAATGAAGTCGTTTCATCTCATAACGTGCTCCATCTTAATTAATCATACAGTGCTAAATCCAAATCATATTCGACTTCCTCAACACTATTTTCATCTAAAGGGTACTCCAGCCGCCTCACAGTTTATTTATCTTATAGATCCAAAGTTTTCAGCTATTTTCAGTTTATTGCTCAATTACCTGTCGAGCTTAGCCAGAAAGTAAACATGATTGTTTATGACCTGTTAAAAGTTCACTTCTGCTTCCACCTGCTACAGTAATAAGGATTTTCCAACCTACCTGCTCCAAGCAGGTTCAAGGCAAGGAACTGTACGGCACTTTCCGCTCTGAACCACTCTGGTGTCCACTACATTGGAAAACTACACTGGGTTGGAAAATGAAATGGAAGTCCCAGATCAATCTTATGGGAGGATAACCCTCGAACGTGAAAACTTCCTCATCTCGCACGCCTTTTTTTCACATATTTTTATCACGGGAGTATTACTAATACTGTATTTTCTGGTTTTATTTTTTCCAATCCATTTTCAATAATTAGCTCCTCGGCTAAAATATCTAGGATCTCCGAGTCTGACAAAGAGCTTTTCCTTGAAGATGAGGATGAAATATCACCAATGAATTCCAAGAACCCCATTGCACTGGAAAATAAGCTTGAACCAACCGCACGAAACAACAAAAGTGAAATGAGGAAGGTTACACTTTACTGGAGGTTACTCCCAGGTTTCCTGCTTGGTGCAAGTTGCTCCGGCTTCAGGCCGGAGTAGCCTGGGGCAGTTCCAAGCTAGCTCTCTGGCCGGTTGGAATTCTGAGCAAGATGCCCCGAACTTGCAGTGTTGGCGGTTGGAATACGCGTCGCCCTGCTTCCTCGTTAGTGCACCTGCGCGTTTGAACTGGTGTAGCTCGGAACAAGCGGATGGAAAATCCTCAATGTAGGCTACGAAACTAATTGACGTGTGAAGTCCCTTATTCATGCGAAAGATTAATATGGGGTCCAGTAGATTCTGTAGAAAGGAGCTATACTGCTTTTATTGTGACCTGTAATAAAAGTTCACTTTTTTTAGTTCGAGATATGGAATTTCTGTGTCTTGATAAGTAAAATAACAAAATTTGAAGGAAGGAGTACTTTTTTTCCTCATAAATGAAAAGGGTTGATTATTTCAAATTATGAATGAAAAATGCAATAATTTTCTGCGTTTCTTCCTTTTTTTAGGTTCGTCACTGGTCCTGATTCTTTGGTTGATCGGGTCTACTCGGACAAGACTCCCAAAGTATATCTGGAGAAAGTCCAAAAGCCAGGGTTTTACCATTTAGTGGTGTATAAAGTCGAAGAGCTTGTGATTTGCTTGTTCGTTCCCAGTGAGTATTATTAGCCAGTTTCTGACTGATTTAGTTGTACTTATTCGGAAATATTCAGGTAAATCGGCGGTTCTCTTCCTGGGAGATGTGACAAACTTGTTTGAGGGTATGTGAAAAATTAGCTTTGAAGGCTTTGATTGTTGTTCTACCGTATGTTTTTGCATAAATAGAGAGTTACAGTGGAGAGCAAATAGAAAGATGCATCGTCTATAACATAGTTTTTTGTGACGTCGCACAATGGTTCCAAATAGCGAAATATCCAGGGTTCTAGGGCCAAAAACGTCTGATTTGGTATAACATGGGAGAATAGGTGTAACTCATCTCTGAGAATAACTCTCATAACTTTGAATCTTGAAACAGCTCGATAGTGAAATGATGACATCACGAACATGACTAAAAAACTAAATAATTATTGACTACCATGAAGTCTACACCATCGTGATTGAAAGTGGTACTGGAAATGGACCATTTAACCTGTAAGTTCTGGATTCATTTCATAATTCTCTACCGGACTGAGGATTCCCTCTATGGATAAGATATCTTCTGGGTCGAGCTTTGTATATTCAAAGAGGCTGTTCGCATTTTGCGTTTTAGACCTTTCTGAACAATTTTGGTTCCGTGTCTGTCTGTCAGCAAATCCTTGTTACGGGCAAAACTACACGAAGTTATAGTCCGATTTTGATGAAATTTTCAGGGATTGTGCGGGTTGGAGTGTAGATGGTCCCCTATAGGTTTCATGACCCCCGGATCAATAGTAGCCTCTGCGCATGCGCAAACAAAATCCTTGTTACCTTTCGATGAAATTTTCAGGGATTTTTCGGTTTGATGTGTAGATGGTCGACCAATTTCGGATGAAATTTTCAGGGATTGTTCGGACTTATTAGGTATATTTTATAGTTTGTTCAATAGTTGAACATGCCTACCTTTATTTTCTCAAGTTATGCTCCTGCATAACAATAAATTTACCCTAATTCAATATTTACTTCGCCTAATTGAACAAAGTTCTTTAGTCAATAATAATTTTCAATGATCTATAGAGTCATGTTATGGATACGAGGAACTATGTGCCACACCTACTTGACAGACGTTTTATATATTGAGGTGTTTTTGCAGCCTTGCGTCTCTGGAGCGAAGTTGAAGGGATTTTTAGTGTGTTAGTGCATTTTAGTAGCCCTGCAGTTATGTAAGCTCGTTTCTATTACTGTTGCTGATGCAACAGGTGACGTTTGTTCACCTAGTTTACTCGATTTCATTTTGTCAATTTGTTCTTTCGGTTTCCTCCTGTTCTTTGGTTTCGTTTGCGTTTGTAAGATGGATCTTTCCAGCATGCCTGCAAATTCTCTTGCTCGGAAAGCAGATATCAATCAAGTCTTGTGAGTTATTGTACTCTCTGTGTAACTGTTTTCGCCAACCCTCCACTAAACTTCCCTTCAACGTCGCTCCTGAGAGGTGTAAGTTTTCCTCAGTGCCGTTCATGTCCTTTCCTTTTCCATTCCCACAAGGCGATTTTTATCGAACTTCTTCCCATCTTTGCAATGGCATGCTACAATTTTCTTTTAAATGTCCTAACCTGTCTGGACATGGTCTGAGCAGCTGCGTGGGAGTGCCCCATTCAAAATAATAGTGACTAAGCAATTTGTCATTGCTTCTCATAGAAGCATCGTTGGTATAACGACATTTCTATGCGTGTATGGTATCCTTTAAATTTCGTTTGGAAAAATGCTAAATTAGGTACATGTTTTTATTATGGTGAGTTCTTAGATTAGTGATTAAACATCTTGACCACCATTAGGTACATGGTTTTTTTTTCAACTAACCATTAATCAATTTTAATCAATAGATGAGATGTTGTGCAGTAATGTTACGCTATGAAAATAAATTGTGCCTAGTGCAAATAAAACTATTATTTTCAGATAAGGAACCTCATTTCTACCAGCAACTGGATACCTTTCTGCATGATCGCATGACTGACCTTATTTCGGAGATAAAGTCTTATAGGAAGAGCGTACCTGAACAACCCGAAGCTCCAGATACTAGGTAATGGAACATTTGACAATTGATCAGGAATGAATATCGATGTTATACAAATACACGAATTTTATGATGTGGAGGAAGAGATAAGTTTGCGGTGGATTTGAGTTTTCTGGGTTTTTATGAACTTTCAATTGAGTTGGCTGAATTACTTAATCTAACCTAATTATCTATTTATTGCATTTTTGAAGACCTTTAATTTTGAACTAAAATTATGTACGTGGATTTTGTGTAGAACTAAATTTTTCTTTTTTCTTTTCAAGTAATTAGAACCCTTGTTAGTTACATTTGGCTTCTGTACAGACATATACTATCCAAAATCGTTGTTGGCTTCTTACATAACTGTTGTTTTTTAATAATAGACTTCCTCTGAATATCAGTAGTATCTGCTGCCACAGTGCCACCAGCTTGCCTTCCTGTATATCCATTATATATCTCAGAATGTGTGTTTGAAGTGGACAGCTAGAAAGTTGAACAAGGTCTCCTGATCTACCATTCCTCTCATCCATACCAGTTTCCAATAGCTGTCCCACTTGCTTGCTGGTGCGGGAAAAGTGCATTCCAAGAAGGATAGGGTCTTCTACACAATTCAACTTGTTTTACTTATCTTATTCGAGAAGGGAGATCACCTGGGTCCCAAGAGTTAAGGGGAGCCCCTGGCTACCAATATGGAGGCATGAACTACCTGCACTGTAGGATTAAACAGCCTTCCTGTTGTGGGGGGGCTTATGGTAGCAGTGGTTGCACCCTAGCGAAATGGGATCTGCTCAGGGTTTTCATGAGTAGAACTGCATCTCCCGGGACTTGTACCCTGGTGTGTATCTCAGAATGTGAGTTTATTACACTCAGGTACCACCTTCCTGAGCTGGTTGAACCAACCTGTAGTGCCCCGTCATGCAGGTCCTTCGTAAGGAAATTTCCGAACAAGGTAACCTGATTGGTGAGCCACACTATTCATCATTGCTCGAAGCACAGTCCAAGAAGGATATGCTCTCCTAATCAAATATCAACCTTTATTAAGAAGGAGGATCCGAATTCAATACCTGAGACCCAAAAGGTTACTACTCGGTTTTCAAAGCAACACAACATTTCGTGATTAATAGAGTTCAAAGTGTAGATAGCTTTGTAAAGTATACTTGTATTAGTAGAACTGTTTTTAGCTTCGCTACTTCATTATTGCCATTGTAGAGAATATTAGCTTTTATATAGCAAAATATAACTGAAAATAGAAACCAGCACATTTTCTAATGACTAATTTTTTATCCACTTATTTGCAGATATGTCTATTTCAATTCTATGAATCTTGCAACAAAAGACTCGCTTAGAGAAAAGAGAAGCAACCCCTCTGCCCCCAACTCGGATCCACTGGTCAGAGCTTTGGTTAGACTTCATAATCACAATGTAAAGTAAGTTTGAAAACCAAAGTCGCAAATTCTATTGTTTATCAATATTGATGCTGTACTCAGAATGATGTCACCTCTATATTGATCCTCGATGGTGCCTGAAGGTCCTGTAACCTGTTGTTGAACGAGTTTTTCTGTAAAGATACCACTCAGGTATTGCATGTCATCAGTGGGCAACTTCTGAATTCGTTCTTGTAAATAAAATACAGATCGTATTCAGTAGATTAAAGATAATCGTTTGCATTACAAATTATAAGATGACAATAAACAATTCTAGAGGTGTTAATCTGATATTGGAGTTGACATCAGAGTCATCAAATAGTCTTTGGGTTCCAGAACATTCTATTATATCTGTACCAGTGACGCTTACTCCCCTGAAACTCAGGAGGTGCACAGAGGGGATAGAAGTTATGCTTAGGCAAAACACTTATAAGGTCTTATGAGAAGAAACAGAATAAAAATCATAGCATCATCTCAATTCTTATTGAAATTCGAACTTTAGAAGGGGTGACCTTGGAGCACAGATCTGATCTGCTCCTAGCTGCTTTTGATTGGTCAGTTAGGCTTTCGTCATACAGTCCACGGAGGTTGCACTTCCCACATTGGTTCAAACTCTTCAAAATTTGAGGATTATTGAATTGGAGAGATTTTGAAAATTTAGTTTCAATTTTTCTAAATTTAATTGCTGCGGTTGCACATGCGCCTACCAAGAGCTGAGGCTGCTTTGCTCATTCATCTAAAAAGATCCAAAAATACTGCCCTTCCCTCGCAAAACAGTGTTGTAGTCATGACTCTTTCATTGTCTAATGCTGAACGTTCTTTACAGTTTGTCGAAAGAAGGATGCTTATCCAGCGAAACTTTTATGCGAATGGCAAACGACCACTGGGTTATTGGTCGAATGTCGAATTTCCGCCAGTTTTATATCACAGTAGAGAGAAGAAAGCTGGCGCTGCAAGATGTAGACGGTAAGTCAATGTGTGGATTTATCTTCCAATTCTTGCCTTTAAACTATTTAATTCAGGGCGAAGTCCCACAGAACGTATTTCATGAATTGAATCAGTATTTTAGTGAAGAGATGACTCATGGAAACTGGATTTTCTTAAATTAATCTTGTAGAATACATTTTTTTAAAGTTTTCTGAAAGGGGCAAGTTTTCAGCTTCTAATGGTTTTCCGTGAATTTCTCTCATATCACCAAAACGGATGTAGTGCCTTTTTTAAACAAGCTCCTCATTTGTAGGAGGGAGCTTAGTGCTGATATGGAAGGGAAATTTCATATTTATTCTTTCTTTTTCAGAAATGTATTTCAATTCGATTTTTTCAGGCTTGAGATTACAACTAAATTTAATTATTATTCTAATTCACCCCATTTTATTGCAAATTTCCAGATGTTGCTAAGAGAATATGCGAGAGCAAGCTTAAAGGTATATTTTTCCACGTGTAACACAGCTGGAGCTTGGACCCTTGTATTCTTCCCGTTATCTGCTGATCATGCCATAATATTGACAATACTTCACAATCGTCAAATTAAGGAGTTTTGTTGTCAGATTGTATAGTTAAGTAACTATTTTGCCGGAGTGATATTTGTGATTGGGTGAAATTCTTTTCCCACCTTCGACTTGTACGATAAGAAACGACATTCCATTCCCAAGTAGGTTAACATATTAATATTTGCTCACCTAATGAATAAAGCTGTTCTGTTTTACGTAAAGATCGCTTTTTCATCCTCTTCCCTAGTAGACATCTTTATTTTGTCAATTCTGAACAATTCGATGAAGTTAGCACTCCGTTTTTTGGGTTTCTACTACATCACTAATGAGAAAGTGTGGTTTGATCCTACATGTTTTGTAAAACATATCTCAATTTTTGTGATTACTACTGTCAATAGCCTCTAAACTAGAGTATATTTTTGTGGAATTTATAGAAGGAGCAAGAATAAAAGTCAAATCAATGTCTCTAATAATTTATATCAAGTATCCACAGACAGACAAGGGATGAAAGCAATGAACTAGGTGTTTGAAAGTTGTAACAGAACCACATATTTCCAATTATTTTGGCTCTAATAGAGACTTTCCAAGTAAATGAACATGATGCCAATTTCTTATTCATTTATGAGTTAGGTCCTTGGGTTTATAGCGTTTGTATAGAATGGTTTTCAACTTGTGTATTGACGTTTACATCAAAAGGAAGAAGTTGATGTGAAATGGGTTCATTTCGCTGAGCTCCTAGTGCTTTTGATTTTCACAACAAGAAAAATATAATGTGAAAACATAACTACATCTACATAGGCAGTATCTTGCATGTTAAAAAGTGTCAGTGGCTTAGCTGTGAAATCCATACTGCGCAGATACTTGATACTGATGGAGTCCTAAAAAGTACCCTTGTTGCTAGACAAGACTACTGGAGAATAAATGAACTACCAAAAAGTCGTTTGCAGCTTGAGAACTTCTAACCTTAGTAGTGAAGTATGGAATGTTATTCAGTGCCATGCTGACCCTGAAGTATTTAATAGGCGATTTCGACTACTGTCAAGAACAATGCACAGCCTTCTAAATTAAGGATCACAACCGTTAACTATGGGTTACCATTTTTGGAACACTGTTGCATTATGGCAATTTTTGCTGTTTGCCTCGCGCTTAGGGAAGAGGTTCCAATTGCCAAATTTTTCTTTAGTTAAAAGCAAGGGATAGAGTGCCATCCATTTCCATGAAACAGCAGTTCAACCACTGTCAGTAGCTCATCTTGGAACTTCTGTTACATGGAAATGGACGACACCAAGGGACTCTATCCCTTGTTTTTAACAAAAGAAACATTTGGAATAGTTGGAACAACTGTTACCATTACTGCACAAGTGCTAGTTAGAAACAGGTAACAGCACCTCTTGCTGGAACAAAACTAATATTCGAATCTTCACTGTAAAGGGAGGGATATTGCATGTCTTGGTAATGGAGAAAGGTGCAATTCAGCACGGATTGTTAGTTCTTTTGACAATTATCAAAACATTGAAAAAAATTATACGTGGTTAATATTTATTTCACGTGCCCTTGAGTATTTTTTAAACATGCTAATGAATCCTTTGGTAGGATTGGTACATGGTGCGTAAATGTCTTTGATGAAGGATCAAAGCCAACCGACTGAACCATTTATTTTGCATTTCATTCGAGAAGAAAGGTAGATTTTGAAGAAAACTCAGTGCAAGTACCAATTTTTCGATAATTTTATTTAACCATCATGAATTTCATTCAATTCAATGTTTCCAGTGAACATCTTCAGTTTATAACCTCGATCTATATACAAAAGAGCAACAAAATATCCAGTTGAAATTAAAAAGTGAAGAGCCAAATAAGTTTGGGTTTAGTTTGATGACATATTTACAAAACTTATTGGTATTGATGAGGCACCAATCGGCCGCTGGGCTACTACTAAGGTGTACGAGAGAGGGGGGAGTGTCACACTAAAGTGACGTCATCACTCGTAGACGTCGTTTCGGTCACCGACGTACTGGACTATGTCAGCAGGTCGTAAGAGCCGCTCCGCATCACCATCGGGGATTTCGAATCCTGCGAAAAGAATGGAATAAATTTGATGAAAATTAAGAATGACATTATAAGGGAATTTTCAACACTGATGCCACCTTATGGAATCGCTCCAAAGGCCCTAGTACTATCCTTGACTGAGTAGGCCTCTACAGTTTGGTCTCCTCTGTATGGTCCATGGATATTGGATACAGCGAGCTCATCGAAGGTTCTTACACTGTATTGCTAATAAGAAGGGGATCCCTTAAGATGACATAGATTATGACCTTTTGTAGTGGAAATGCCTGGTCACCCGTGAGAGAAGACAGAGCTCCCCTGAACTCATGCTTCTCAACAACGCCCTGGACTGCCCTGCTGCTCTTAAGGATACATTTTGCAAACACTCGTACATCCCCTCGTTCATCTGTCTTTTTCATAGGAGTAACGACACTAAAATCCTTAATATCTCCTTCCCCATTAAATTCAGTTAATTGAACTTATTTTCCCAGTTTAAACCCCCTGCTGCATGTTTTTGTAACCCTCCCCCCGTAGATCGCAATAATTTCTGTGATTTTTTGGCGATTTGAATGTGCTTATTGTTGACTATAAATTGAGCTTGACCGTATATAAATAAATAAATATTGCAGTCCAGTGAAATATGATTCGTGGAAAGTTGGAAATCATTTTAAAACCTTCCGATAGTCTTGAAAACGAGTGATCTGAGTGTCAACCCTTCCACAGGTTGAGCTTAGCTTTTGGTGCCCACAAAATGTCGGAATAGTTGGACTTTCTCAATTTTTTCGCTCACAAGGTTCGACCTATTCCACAAAAAACGGAACCCACAGTTGGGTGGTGTAATTCTGGTGGTTTACCACTGTTATTTTTATTTTGTTATGATTTGAAGTTGATATTGCGAATATTAATTACAATTACATACTGATCAATCAGTAAATGGTGAAAAAATTCTACAAACTATGTACCTACCAGAGCACCTCCCAATACTCAATACAGGGCGAGGGTGGTGCGAAATTATTTGACATTTTGGCATTAAAATGTAAAATTTGACTTCGAAATTCGTTTAACAAACAAATTCAAGGTTAACAAACAAATTTACGCATTTTTTATGAAATGTAAGTTCATTTTCCAGTAGACTTTATTCAAGTGCTATTCTGTTTAAAATAAAAATATAACGATTTTTTGAATTTCTTGACTTATTTGATCAAAAACATACCAACACACTTAGATGCCGGTGGTGTACGAGACCAGCATACGATTGATATAAATAAACAACATTTTAAATGAATATTTTTGGCTTACCGAACTCATCTTCCATAGCCATGATAACTTCTACGTGGTCGAGTGAGTCCAAGCCAAGGTCGTTGATGAAATGCGAGTCCAATTTCAACTGTAATGAAGAGAACGACGGTCATTAGAGGCACGTAAGGGGACATTCCAACTCTCAGGTGCAGGATGAAGCTTGAAAATGTGGGCGAACAAGGAACCGAAACGTTCAACAATGTCAGAAACATCAAAGTAAAACGCTTTTGCTCTGATAACCTTTTAATTTATAGCAAATTTCAGTTGAACTAAACGTCTTTTCCAAACTAATTAAACCTTTCAAAAGGAGGGGATGTGATAGAAAAAAATAAATGAAGTAACAACCAGTGAAATCTTTCGAAGCCTCAATAGCCATTATAAGAATTTCAAAGAAAATTGAGCCACAGCGATGGGAAGAAAATTTTAGTAGTCACTTCCATCAACTTAGTTTTCATGGAATCCCGTTTTGAGGCAACCGGAATTGAAAATTAATGTAAACACACTTTCGTATGCTTATCTGACCTTGTGGTCAAGATGAACAGCCCAATCTTTAAAAATGAATGAAAATATAAGTATGAAAATAATTTTCTCTTCAACTCTCAAAAAGAGATACAATTAAGAGTGAAACAAGGGGTACCAATCTGAACCATTAAATAAAAAAAAATGTTCGTAAAGGTTTTTAGAAGAGCTGTTCCAAAACTTTCATTTCAAGTCGTGCTGCTTAACTGAGAGTTGAAAAACGTTATAATTATCGGTTAACAAACAAATAGTATTATTTGGGCAAATTTTTAGACAGATAGAATGACATGTGTATGTAATAGACATCCTCTAACATTACTAGAGAGAAATATGAGAGATTTGTGGCACAAAACAGTTTCCTTGGAGGGAGAAAAAAACCTTTAAAAATCATATTTTTGGGATGGGTTGAGATAGAAAAAGCGATTGGCAGAGTTTCGCTCCATTTTCGATCATTTTTTATGTAATAAGAAAATTGTAAATCAAGTGGGGACACCCTGTATAAATTATTTATATATATTTTAAAGTTCAACAGAATTCCATTAAGCTACTGGCACACAGAACGCTATCTGTCACCGCGGGCAGCGATCCGAGGATTTCCTTGGCGATCGGCGATACAGTAACGTCAAACACAATACCTCTGTGTGAGCGATCCAGTATTGTGGTAGATTTCCGCACAAGGTCGCTGTCGTGTTTTCTATATATTACTTCTCTAGAAAAAATTAGTAGCCCTGACGAAAAGGAACTTTTGCTTCTTTTTGCATTAGTATCGAAGACCAGCACATGAAGACGATTTTTGGTGCACCCAGTAAACTAAAAGGTAGAACAACTTGGTGAATTCTACTGTCTTTGTCGTGAACTACAATCTCATGAGGACAGTATTTTAAAATATATTTTTGAATAACGTTGCAAAGTTTTGGAGATCTAACGACCCAGGATTGAGCCAGATCACGGATTTCATTCCCCATACTGAAATTGGATCGCGAGATGATTTTTGTATTTTCGTACAACTGTATCGCCCGTCGCTGCGATCACGACGTGACAGATCGCGTTGTGTGTGACAGGAGTGACGCAATGTTGCATCATACGAACATATCGTCGGATCGTGGCGATCAGAGATGACAGAGGTGATCGGTGACAGATCGCGTGCTGTGTGCCGGAAGCTTTAACGCTCCACTGATTTGTACGTTCCAGATGTTCTTAAGAACAAAGTCCTATTAATTTTTCGCAACTTTCCAAGTATTGGTAGTGAAGAGGGGAGGATTGACTGCGATTTTTCTTCTTTTCGATTCTTAGATTTGTACCAATTCCTCAGAAGAGGAAATGAGAAAGATGCGATGAATCGCAAGATGATGTTCAAGTTCTCCCAAAAGTATTCGCAAACAAATAAGGACTAATTAGAGATTTATTATATCTAGAATAAAGGCGCTTCTGCTCAGATCAGTGGCCTGAGGATCATTATTGAACGGAATTTATGGTACATAATGTAAATATGATTGCATAACCCCGGTCGGCATCTCCCTAAAGAAAATCAATGGAATTGTTACAACCATCCCAACCCGATAGTACCTGCTGCTAGCTAATGAACTGAGAATGTGTTGGCAATTTAGATGTAACTCCGTGCGTTAATACTTCTAGTAGAAGCAGTAGTTAGCCTACACCTACTAAATATTGATAGTTCCTAAAGAAGATCGAAAGGATACATCCATCCACTCAGCATCCCAAACCGACTCACTCAAAGCAATAGAAATTATCACAATTAAAACCGACAGGAAAACACCCTTTTATCCCGAAAGTTTTTGAAATATTGATGATTTTACATTTCCATCCTTGAAATATTACCCCTTGGGGTTGACTGGTAATAAACAATTTGTGTTTTATTGTATGATTACAAGGGAAGTACTAAGAGCATACCAAAAGTAAGTTTATCCTATTTTTAAGAAATTCAAAAATGCTTCCGAAAATTTGGGGCTGAGAAAGTTTCATTCACTTTCTCGCATACTATTTTTCCATGTAGTCATCACTATTTTTGTGAAACAGTGTTAAGTTATTTAATTCGGTATTGTTCTGACTCCTTAAGGTCCTGCTTCTTACTCTCGTGATAATAAGCAATAAGGCCCAATATCCCCAGTGGTTTCTCCTGAAGTATGGAGATCTCATGAGTGTTTTACCCGAATGTCTCGAGGATATTGTAGCTCTGCCTTTAGCGAAACTTGTTGGTAAGTTCGCAAGGCATAAATAAATACGCCTCCGATTTTAATTCCTTTGAAACAAAGCAATAGTTTTTTGGCAGGTGAATAGTTATATGCTGAAAACAGCCTGGGGTAACTTAATTCCATCACGTCCTTATCATAATTGTCAGCAAAAAACTTGCAATCAAAGGAATTTCACGTATAGAAATGTAAGGGTATAAAGTCTAATTACTGATATTGAAATGTTCAAATAAGTTACTACCTAAGATAATAAGGAGGTGATTGAGAATTGCCGCTTTATAGTAAAACATGGAAGAATTTCAAGGAATAGATAAGAATGGATTTATGTTTTTTAGAAGATTGTTATCTCTGAAGACAATATTTGAGAGCTTCAAGAATATATTTCTGGTATCTTATGAAGAATTGGGTAGCAAAATATCAGTACCTAAAATTCTGAATTACACTCAAATTTCAAATATTCATTTATTTTATAATTACGAATACTTTTGTGAGTTATGTTTCGCCAATTGTTAATTTCCCCAAGCACACAGCAACAGTGAACTCAAGAGTCCACAACCAGTGAAAATCAAAAATTCCAAATTCAAAATGACGAATACTTTTGGGAGTGACAGTACCTTAGCGGGGTCAATTTTATCGTACAGTTTGAGAACTAGGAGCACGCGATCTTTGATCAACTCAAGAGAAAGTGGCTCGTGGCTGTAGCCCCTCCTCGGGGTCACCAGAACGATCTGCAAAAACAAATTATCAACAATAAAATACGACATACGAGAGTAAAGAAACAAACCAAGTACCTTATCCGCGGAAATTTTGTCATAAGCTCTGACCACGTTCATGACGCGGGTCTCGATTTCAGATTTCTTAGCTGGATCAATTTTAGATGACGAGAAGAATCGAAGGTTGAAATTCAGCTGCACAAAATACAAGGAATGTAACATGAAGAAAAATTTTAAAAAGTTAAAGTAAGCTAAGTTTTACTGAGTAGTTAAGATAGAACAAAGATTTCTTCAGAGAACAACTGCAACGCAAATGACATCTACAGATTGAAAGGTGAGAATTAGAAAACAGTGGAATGGTTAAACAAAAAAAATGTAAAGCTATATCAGAGGAATTCACGGCGATTCAATGTCATTCAAGCAGAGAACACTGTCGATTATGCTTATTCGGGTTGTCAATTTGTCTTGTATATTTATTGAAAAGTGATTTTCCAGCCTTCCTTGTTCTCCCGTCTTCTTGAGCTCATAATCATATCATCACAAAACCACAAGAAGCTCCGCTGGAAGGGGCTGCACAGTGGGCCAACTGCACATCTGTGGAGTTGCAGTGTTGGAGAAAGATTTCTCGAAAGAAATATCCAAAAGACGACCTCTGTCTAGGGTATGAGGTGATGGGATGGTATAGTAGCCCCTTCCATTGAGCTAAATGCTGCAATACTCACCACGCTCAGAGGATGATCCAGACGCTTGAAGGCGTCTGATTCATCACCCAAGAATCAGAAAGGGCCAATTAACCATATCCATCACAAGGGGAAGCAGAAGTACGCATTCAGCCATTCTGCAGATCCGCATACATGTGAATCCAGCTTTCGGGTACTCAGTAGTTCCTCATTTCCCAGTGGCAGTGAAACTCGTGGGGGACTTTTCAACAGCTGACGCGAAGAACTTATATGAATATTCCTACAAATTGGCAGACTAATTTCACGTTTAAGCATGCGAACTATTGTTGATTCACTAGCAATGAATTGCATAACTTCAAATCAACGAGTTAATATCGCACTTTACAAAACTGGACTTCAATAATTGAGTATGAGTCTGTGGTTTAATCCCTCTACAACAAGTGACACTCTGGAAGGAAAGTTTTTCTAATAGTTTAACCTGAAAGAGAGTATGTACGTACAAACTCAATACTTGGTAAGTTTTACTGACCTGGAGAAGGACTGTTCTGTTGAATTAATCCAACTATATTTGAAACTGTACAAAATATTGCGGGTCACTTTGCCTTTAATGTGTCACGATACTCAATCCAGAAAATGGGTTTCTTTTGTGGGACAGTGAAATGGGAGAAGGCACAGCTTTGTTTTAGAGTTGGGCTGTATATTTGAAAGTAAATAAGATGGAGGGCTATAAGTACTTTTGTCGGTCTTCAAACAATACGTGAGACCCACGGTAGTACTACACGAGGAATGGACGAGGGGGAAATGGCCGAATCGATCAGCTGAGTGATGTTGAGTATTGGTGAGTTAATGCTGATAGGGATAGCTCAACTATTCCAGATATATTTTGCACACGACACCACTTATTTCAGACTTTTAAAATTTCAATTTACACCTTCAGCACCCAAATGTGCTATTAGGACTCGACAATCACTGACCACTTAACCCAATTAATGCTGGCCACTTGGTTCTGTTCCTTGTTAAGTCCTCACCTGCGATGTAGCACAACTGGTAGCTCGTAAGACTCTGAAAAAGGATACTCTGGCTTGAATCCGAGAGGCTTCATAAATTCGTCTTCCCACAGTACCTTTCAACTCTCGTACCTATACCGAACTACACGATTAGGTACGTCTAAGCATGGATGGGGCGGTTGAGGGAGGTTCATGCCTGCGGTATTCACACTTTTTAGAATCATTCATTTGTTGCTACTTCCCATGACATCTTATACCAAGCTTCTTTTTGCCATTCTACTTGTATTGCAATTAGATGTAATTAAATATTAAATAATAGTGTGAATGATGAAATCAGTTAATATCAGACATTAAAACTTGAAATAACTGCTTTGTCATTTGAATTTTAAAGAAGCATAGCGGAGCGAGTTCATTTCAAAGCCAACTCGACCGTCGTGGCTGGTATGTCTTGACAGGGAATCCCTCCATTTTATTTGCACTCAAAGGGCTCGAGGCCGTAGGACACCATTCGGCTGAAGTAGAGGATAGGTAACCCCTACCTCTTATCAGACTGTATCGATGTGTATATAGGATAATATATCGATATCACTGCCATCTATTAAGGAATGATTTTCACGACCGTTATATCGAAAGTATTTTCAATACACACAGACACAAGTGTTAACACATTCTGATCTATACTTTACTAGAAGGATTGATGTAGGATATTTTTTTGTTTTTGAGATGCGAAGAAGCGACAGAACTAGACAGAACACACATCGAAAGCGTGGACCTATATCGATAGGAGACATCGGGTTTTTCAATATGGCAACGGTCTTATCAGGAAGGTGTTACCTATTCTCGACTTCTACCCACCATTGGAAGAGACTATTCTAGAATGATTAGGAAACAAATTTTTAAGAAAAAACATCAAACCCAATGAAAAACCAACCCGATTCAACCAACCGAACCTATACAGAGAAATTGGTAGGAACTTAAAAGCTCACAGACAGAGATTCTGTTCGGAGGATCAAGTGAACTATCACGGCATTTAGTCAAGAGTCTAGTAGGAATACCAATGGCTAGTGACGTACGTAGGTATTCCCTTTCAGTACAATTGTCGGTCTATCATATTTACTTCGAAATGATCGCGAAAAGTAGCCCATGACCCCACGTTACCCTGCGCGTGTAATTTTAGCTCCCTAGTTTTTCCCTTATCATCGCACTCGTTCTGACTCTTGAAAACAACAGATTTATCAGGTAGGAAAATCGATTTCTTAAAATAGGCCGCTCATAGGAGGCAAGTACATTTTTAGTGCAGTTGCACTTCAAGAATATTGGGAGATGAATGGTTGGAAACCTCGTAGGAAAGGTCATGAAAACAGCTAAGGACACGCTTAACACAAATATTTATCATTCATAATTCTATATTTCCGGGGAATAATAAATAAATCACTGAAATAAAAAGTTACCGGGTTGGATAGGAGACTGGGGCGATGGTCGGTGAGGATGTGAATGTGTTTTTGTTGAGCTCCCAATGCAGCGGATCGGACGGCCGTCTTGAGATACGCGGATGCGCATCTCGCGGAGAGCGCCGACCTCAGACCCTGGACCAGAGCTGACATTCTGAAATGTTAGGAAAAACGGGCAAATGCGATTGTAAAAGTTAAATTTTGATTGAATTTCTACCGAAAAAAGGACTGGGTTGCGGAACGAAAAAATGATAACCCGACTGCCGTACAAATATGGCGAAGCACGGCCTTTATAATATCAGTTGTCAGCTGACTTTTCCTGTGACTTGCGGTTATGTGATAACCCAAAACTAGACCAATACCGGAATTAAATTTTTAATCTGTCAATTAAACTACCTCCTGAATTTTTATCTTAACGTTTATAATATGTCCACTCAAAACCAGCAAAAGTCGAGAATCTTTGGAAAGTTTTGCAGTTCACATTCATCCATAGTTTCGTTCTCTTGCAATACGCAATATTCATAAAGCGAAGATGAAGTTTGTCCACTTGTTTTCATTATGGATGCTACTAAATTGTCATGATCCATGTTTTTCATTTTGAATTTCATTATTTTCCATTTGTACTCTTCAATTGTTGCGTTTTTTTTTTAACAATTCCTGTGTTCAAAACGTTCACATTGACGAGTCTCAAAGTGATGTGCTCCTTATGAACACCTACGAAAAAAGTGAGTTATAATCAAATACGTTCGTCTTGATAAAAATGTTCAAAATTTGAGTAAGCAAGGTTGAACACTGTTCATGCTGTGCTATACAAAAGCCAAAAATACTATACACCCGGTATTATGGAAATTATTGAAGCCACCCTTACAAGGCAATTAAAGAAGGGCTCTGGGTGGAATTCAAGATTGAGGAACGTGGAGTGAGGGTTAACAATTCTTTTATTAATGCTACATATTTTTGGCAGAAATCAGAGCTCAGCATCTTGTCATCCTGCGGAATCCAACAACTTAATCATCTTAAGATCAGGGTCCACCTTGTCGGCATCGGTCCTGGTTTACTCCACCGTAACTAGTAAACGCTGATTTGGTAATATTCGTCGATACGATGAACCATTTTATGTTTTAGTGGAATCCAAGCCATGTAGGATTCCTTGACGATAGCATTTTCGCATTGACAATTTGAGAGGAGAGTTCAATTCGGAAAATTTGAGGCAAGTTGATCATGTAGGAGTACATAATAGGGATTTTTTTTTCGGTGGCAGGTGAGGAAATGTTTGAGATCCTTAGGTGGAAATCGGATCTCCTAAGATACCCAAAAGGGACCGCACTTTGGGTTATGTGGGATTCAAACCCACTAAAACCTCACCTTCCATTTCCCACGACGAAACTCAGCCTGGAACTGTTTGACTCATTACTTCAGAGTCTGAAGTTCAGACTAATTCTAGGGAGGGATTTGTTACTCCTCTCGATCAGTGTTCTCTCTGCTCTGCCTCTCCGATTCCTTCACAGCCTTCATTTTCAGGATCTTTTCAGAAAAGGGTGCTACGGCGGTCCAGTTCTGTTCACGCTCAAGCATTTTACACAAGATACATTCTGGTGTCATGTCCTGAGGTGATAGCTCCAGTGTCTGCTGAAGCCAACTTCTGTTGGCAGCCCAGTATTCACATTTAGAAAGTATGGAACACATCGTCATCATCCTCTTCCTTGCAATACGGGCATGCTGGGTCATTCACTTTCCCCATCCTATGCAAGTAGGCGTAGAAGAGTCCATGGCCTGAGAGGAACTGCGTCAGGAAAAAGTTCACCTCCCCATGTGGTCTGGTTCATCCATGTGTCGATACAGGATATTAAGCGTGCAGTCCATCTTCCTCGGTGTTCTCCTATCCACATCTCCTGCCAGTTAGCAGGTTCAAGGCGTCTGCCCACTCCGCGCCATACAAGAGAATAGATTGGACCACGCTCATCATCAGACGACGCTTGCATGGTCTCGGCCCATTCATGTTCCGCATAAGGTGGCTGAGAGCTGTTGTTTTCCGCGCTACTTTGTCCGTTGCTTTTTTAATTTGTTCCCAGAATGTAATTTTTGTATCTAATGTAGCTCCTAGATATTTAACTGTTTGTTTGCTAGTGACCTCTGTGCCCTCGATTTGTACTGGGATAATAGTGGGGATCCGCTTTCTAGTAAAAACAACTACTTCTGATTTGGCAGCTGCTAAAGTCAACATATGATCCTCCATCCACCTGGTGATTTTTGTCATGACTTGGTTCAGTTTACTCTGGGCCAGTTCTGTGGTTCTAGCCAAAATCACCGCACATAATAGGGATAGGAGGAGTGGAGGAGGTACTATTTGATGGCAATGGAGGGAGGATTTCATTGCTTCGGCGGTCCAGGTTCAGCTGTGTCGACAATAACAAGTCATAAAATTAGTTAGTCAAAAGCAGTACTCCTTGGGAAAGGATATGCATACAGTTTGAAGTACCTTGAGGGCTATGGTGAATCGTCTGACGTTAAGGACCCCTAGAACGTGGAAACGATACCATTTGTGAAACCATCCAAGGAACTCAACCTTTCTTTTAAAATGCTTGATTTTTTGCGAAAGAAGAGATTTCTATATCCAACTTAAGACAGATTTAGTCTGAAATACCTATGCACTGAATGAATTCTTCTTTTGTCTTATCCAAGTTAGTCAGGGCTACTACGCTCCTCCAGCGTTACAACTTGACCTGTTCCTCCTTAGTAATTTAGGTTTATCATTCACTATGAATTTCATTGTTACAGAAATATAAGATGGTTGAAAATCAAGAGGTCACTGAGGATGACCTCAACGAAGAATATGTTCAGCTTAAAATGGCGTTTCCCAGACTGAAAAAAGTCTGTGATCCTATGGCAACCGATCCCGGGAATCCGTCAAACGTGACGAATCTGAAAGCGGTTTTGAAGGAAATCAAAACGCCAATACTTCAGAAATATTCTGACTACCTTTTAATTCCATCGTTTCTTCATTTATCCAACTCTGTTGACCTCAAGTAAGTAGTTTGGAGAGAGATACCCACATTTTGATATACATGAATGCGAGAGGAAAATTGTTCATGCTAATAAGTGTTATAGACTGGGTTTTCTTCTGGCGTTTGTACATTTTTAGTTTGTATTTAAATGTAGACTTTAGTGTGTAATTGAATGTTTCTGTTAGGGACTGCTTTTCTTTGCGTTATGTTCTGTGCTCATCAACTAATGCCAAATCACCAATTTGGAGGGATCATCTTCTCTTGCCCTTAGTTTGAGAAAACGGAAAGAATAGCTAGTTGAATTCACAATAATTCCTGTCGATTGACATTCGACAAGATTACCATTCTTGGTTATGTCATCAAGTTCTATCGAAATTGTTACAATTAGTATCACTGATCTTTGATTTCAATAAAAGACTCATTTGTGATCACTGCAACTGAATTTTGGGGGGAGTTAGACGTAAGAAGAAAGTAAAAGAAGAAGGATTTTAAAGGGGAGTAAGAATTAAAATTGTTAAGGGACAATACGAGTGGTTGTTGTAAAATCGACTTCTGAATTTCTGCCCAAAGTGTTGACACTTGGTACATCCCTTTCTTTCTAGTTAAAACTGAATCACATCGATATTACGCCTTAGAAACGACCATGTTACAAACCCCATTATTAGGGCGTTTTCCATGCTTATGATTTAATATATTAGTCTTTTTTTTTTTTTTTTTTTTTTTTTTTTTTCATTGAAGTCACCTACCAATTGCAGGAAAGATGCCCTTTGCAATGTGCTCCAATGTTTGCGGACAGTGCTCGCCCACATTCAAGTTGAAGATGAAAACCATTTTTGGAAAATCTACACCCTCACTTTTCGAACCATATATGCGGATAACGATGATGATTACGGTTAGTGTTGATTGATTCACTCTCAGCTATCAGTTCTTTGGACAAAATATGAAAACACATCTAGTTTGTGCGTTCAAGTTGCATAAAACCCTTTGTTCTTGTTACATTTTTTCAATGTATAACTGCTTTAAAAATGATGACTGGTGTGTTTCACAGCTTCAAACCTCCCCGAAGAGTTGAAAATTGAAGTTATCGCGTGCCTAGTTGCACTTTTCAAGAGTGCAACCAGCGACACAATCAAGGCTGTGTACACCAGAAAGTCCATTGGAAAATTGACTGTAGTAATCTACAATATGGTACTACTAGCTAAAAAAGAAAAATCTATTCAGCTGAAGTAAGAAATCTTATCACACTTTGGTTTCTACAAGATTTATTGTATTTCTGTCAGTCAATCAACCGTGTTATTTCGTGTATAGATGGTTATAATTGTTTTTAAAAATTGGTTAATTGTATATTATATTTGTAGGGTAGAAGCTTTGAAATCCATCCAATGCTTGCTGCAACTGAAAGACGCCAAAGATGATTCGTTTTCTTGGAGGTTGCAAGTAGCGGAATTGGCCATGGTGATGCTTCCAGGCGTAGTCAGTTGTGCTGTGTCAGTAGCAACGTCAACTGACACTTTGAATCACAAAGTCATAGTGGTGAGTGCTATATATCTCAAATGAAGTGAAATACGATTATAATCTGGTATGTCCTGATTATTGTGTTATACATTTTACTGATAGTTTCAACTGAGGCTGCATTTTGCAACTATCTCTTTGACTTCCTCTGAAATCACGCCTTAATTTGACAGGAAGCTATACGTCTATGGGGCGGTGTTATTGGGCTGGTGATGGAAGACAGAAACTCAAAATCGAAAGACGTCAAAACGTTTAAACTTCGTTCTGGAGATACTCTTCTAGGAAGTCCCTATGATAAAATAAATACAGAAGAACAGGACGTCAGGATGAGTGACGAATGGTTGGTTGGAAGTGGGAGAAAATTAGTTGGAGCTACGGAAAAAATGCTAAGTCTGCAACAACATCAACATTGGAAAGTCAGGAAGCAGCTGGTGACAGAAATCAGTCACATCCTAAGCGTTGCGCCAAAGTAAGATATTAAATGATTATTTTTCTAGATTGTGTAATACTAATATTGTAGACATATTTTGTTTTGGATTAGTTATCGAGTTCCTAGTCTATTATTGAAGTCTCTGAAGTTTAAATTGAAATAGTTTAATTGATTCAAATCGGCAGAAATTGAACATTTGCAATTAATTAATATAGAGCAAAAAAATTAAGAAATGGGCAATTTTCATGGCAAATATCGAATCCGTTGGAAAGTTCCAAACCCTTTGTTTGGTTTTTAGCAGTAAATACCTAGTCATGGCATAAGTTCTGTTGAAAACATTCGATGTACTGTGCAGCAGAAATGAGTTCACACTGAGCCTTCTTTGGACTCAGTGTTTATCTTGGCTATGGAGCTAGAAATCACCGCTTAATGAAGCCACTGAATTGGACGCTGTTTGAGGGAAACACTGGGTTTTTCAGCACAACTCGGCTTCAGGCCATAAGACTCGAACGTTCCCGAATTTCTCACCATGTCGGACTGTCCAGCCACCCTCAGGAAACCTGGATATGAACCAATTGGACTACCAGCTTTAATCCCATCTTGGGCTGATGGCTGGTCTCCGAGGACACCATGATTTGGAGAGCTTCTCTGGTTCGTAATTTCCCCCAGGAAGTGCTGGGTATTGCTATCGATGATTGGCCCTGGAGGTTACAAGCCTGTGAGAAGGGGAAAGGATGGTATTTTGAGTGATTCATAATTTCTCTACTTAATAACCCATTATATTTTCAAAATAAAATAACTCAAGCTGAGCATTAAGAACAAAATGATGTCTCCATGCATTCTTCCTTGTAGCAGAACTTATGGCAGGACTAGGTATGAATTATCGTCTTTTAGTTATTCCCTGAATGGACAACTGCAGTGGAAGCCAACTGCATCATACTGAAGTCAAAACCCCACTGGCGAACCCTTTGAAACCTTTGGACCCCTTCTTGAAGGAACCCTACTGTAAACAGTTGAAGTGTTCCGGGAACTACTCCAGTAGAAGTTAATAGATGCGTCTGTGGTTCCGGAAGTAGACCAGCATCGAGAGTGTTAATCCAAAACCCAGTATAATGATGCTAGTTTCAATTAGCTTTTGATAACAAGAGATTATTCAATACCACTTTTTTTCAGAAACACGTCCCACTCAGCCAAGTATTTAGTTGATGCTTTGATTTGTTTGTCACAAGATGACAACAGTGTAGTGAGCAAAGAAGGCAAATCTGCTCTTGAGAAGTTCTCAAAGTCCTGCGAACTTAATGAAGGAACTAAAAAGCTCGTGGAAATCGTCGAAGAAAGCTTCTACTCCTTGGTCATTAAACTTCCCCGCATAATTCATGGTGTTGGTGAGTTTATTACATTCTTCATGCGCACAATTTTCTGTAATGACAAAAACTCTTACTTCCGAATGTGTATCTTAATGGTATATTTACAGACCTCAGTCTCAAAGAAAGACAGTTGCTGTTATTGGCTGGCTACATCGACGTTTTGGGCGCCAAGCACCTTCCAGGCCTCCTGAATTCCAGTCAACACCTCAACAGATTGCTCAAAGGGTTATACACTGCGGCCACCCTGGACACGTCTAGCGTCTCATTACTTGAAGAACATGCCGTTAGAGGTTTGAATCACGCCCAATTGAAGCTATGATATGAATGCCGTTCAACCTCATTTCCTCAACTCTGTTGAATCCATTCACTTTGATTGCAGAATTGGATCAGGAAGCCTTGGGCCTTCAAAAAGTCTGGAAAAACCTGAAACACAGCAACTCATCCCGTTACTTTTCCATCCTCGAATCAATCGTTAAAAAACTGCTGTTATTTTCGGACGGTGGCTCCATTGTTCTCACATTGTTGGATGATTTTGAAAACCAACCAATTCATCGAAAGGAGATTACACTGATTTTAACCATGATGTTTTCTACAGGTGAGAATCTATCCTATCGCTATGTTCGTCTTCCAAATCTTAGTATTGGTGATCTTTGACAGATTCTTATTGTCCAATAGACGCAGATCATCCAGCAAGAGTCGATCGCGATTTGACAGATACTGTTTTAAAAACTCTCTTAGAGTATAATTTGTGGGATCTTCCTGTTGTTGTTCAAAATACAGAGCAAAGAATAACTGCCCAAGGGAATGTGGTCCAGGTAAGATCTGTTTACATCGAACCATTCGGATACTTCAAGCGTTCGTTACCTCTGGTATCTTTTTCTACTTTGGTTTTTAATTTTGTTAAATAACTAATTTAATTAAGTCATGTTGACTGAACCAGATTACGTGTTTTCCTTTGTAGATATGTCTCTTGGCTGAGCTCGTTGCTGTTCTCGCAGTAGTGGAAGGAGCTGAAGGTTTTTCGGTCCATCTCTTGACTTGCCTGTACCCATTACTCGAATGTTGTGGAAGTCCTCTGTATGCTTTGTCATCCGCTGGTGAGTTTTCAATTTTAAAAGAAACTTGATTGGATCTTGATCAGTTAGTAATAAATTGTTGCTTCTGGTTCACTGTTCACATGAATTGTTCTAGTTATGTTATAATATTATAAACTTGAACAGTTATTTCCCTTCAACAGTGCCCAACTTGTTCATAATGTTTACCTAACGAGAAGTCATTTATACAGGGTGTCTAGGTTACTTGTGGAGCAAACTCAGAGAATCCATTCTATGGCGCATTTTCAACAAAAAGTGCCTCTTACAGTTTTTTTTTGGAACAGAAGGGGAAAAAGCGTTACGCAGAACCTGGGCCGTCCCGAACCCAGCCTACTGGTGGACTCCTTACCTTTAGGAAACTACCAACTAAAAAACCCCTCTGTGAGTCCTTAGCTCAGGGAAAAACTGTCCCACAACTACTTTTTGGCATTACTTCAGAGCAGTCCCATGCTTAGCCCTAAGGCCTTCCTGTCATTGACGAAAAACTCCCGTCCCTCACAGGAAAACACTCGCGTCCTGATTTATCACTTTTAACCGTCACATTCATGCACTACTTTGCCCGAAGGGCCCCCTGTCTACAAAAGATACAGCAAAACACGCGCTGACAGCAAAACCACTCCTGTCCTTACACCATAAACAGAGAAGAACTCCTGTCCTGGTTCACCTTTAGCGTCAATTTCGCGACCATGCACATCATTGACTGTATGCCACCCATACCGCACTCGCGCATAAATGAGCTCTTACCAAGCCTGTATGGCCCGTTGCCGCAGGACAACAGTCCTCGCCTTCACTGCAGTATAGACACTCTGCTTCTGTCGTCTTGCCAATCCTTACCAGGTAAGCCCGGAAATATCCGTGGCACTCAGGAACTGGGTGAGATAATAATTAGTCTCCCCTTGCTTCCCGGCAAGCCGTCCAGCGTCCGCGGCTTTCCAATCCCCATCTACTGTGCCATTTCTGCATGGTCTCCCGTCGTTCATCTTTCCTCCATAGATGCGGCTGCGTTCTTCAGCCTGGAGATCTATAGGAATCACCCCAGCTATAACTTGAACCGTCGCAGCAGAAACCGTCCTACATGCGCTCCCCTCCTCTGTACAGATTCTGTGACAGTGACAGTTGTTTTTTTTTTATTAGAGGCTTCATTTTTTTTTGTAAATTTACGGTATTTCGGATAGGGAAACCGACGAGCATCTCTTATTACCCCGGCTCCTTCCTTCACTCTGGGAAAACGGAATTTATTAGTTCGAGTAGTTGTTTAGATAGCAGCAGAATCAGGCATCAGGGGTCTGTATTTCATTTCTTGGAATATGCTTACCTCCTGATGAGGGTTTCCTTATCCAAAATATCGTTAATTTACAAAACACGGAGTTATCAAAATTTCTGAGGTTACTTGATTCTGCTGCTACCTAATCAACTACTCGAACTAATGAATTCTCGAAACTAACTCATTTTCATGAAGCAAGTCGACATTTGGGAAAAACGTTGATTTTCATCTTAAAACCAACATTTTTCAGGATAGAAATGTAATTTTTTCCATAAAATTTCACTGTAAAATTTTGTATGCTATACCATTGGAAAGATGAGATTCTCAAAAATGTTTTCCTCAGGAGTGCAAACCGAAAAACACATTACCAATGGCGAAAACAACGAAAGAAATAGGGCAATTTTAAAAAGATCTTCAAGATTTTACCTTTAGTAATTTTTTCACCAATCACGATTGAATAAAAAAGTCGGATTTTGTAACAGAGAGACGGGAAATTGAACGCTTTTGCCAACGGTATCCTCAAAGTTTATTTTACTTACAAATTTAAGGGAGTTATGGTCGTTTTAAAATCTTAATCTTGAAAGTGAAATAACTTGAAAACGAAGCTTTTAACAAAAAAATAGGAGGCACTTTCTGTTGCTAATGAGCTTTAGAATGGATTTCCTGAGTTTTTCCCTTAATTGATCTAGACATTTTAGTATTTTACCTTATCAAGTTTTAGTAGGAATTATACGTGTTTCCGAGTGTATTTTTGAAGCCTCATCTCTGGATGCATTGTCCAGTTCTGGTGCTCCGGTGATTGGCGTATAAGCTTCATCTTGGAATATGGAAATGGTGAACATTCGTGTTATAATTTGCAGGTTCCAGAATCTCTTAATTTGGAGCGTTGCTGGATAATTATCCAGGTTGGCCCTGCATTACTTATCCAGGATTTTATTTTTTCACCATCCAGGTTTTTGCCTTACTATATATATGTTCGTGCAAGTATTCTTATCCAGTTTATTGGTCTATTCACGTTTAATTCTCAAACCGTGCTTACGTGTGTGATTTTTATTTATCCGGTACCCATTATCCAGCATAAATAATCCAACTAATGCTTATTTTTTACTTGAATACATCGGACAGTAGATATTCAAGTGGAAAGCGTAAGAAAATCTCATGGAAAGTAAAGTAACTTGAAAACAAGCTAACAAAAAAATATGTGTGGTGCACTTTCTGTTGCTAATGAGCTTTCGAATGGATTTCCTGAGTTTTTCCCTTAATTGATCTAGACATTTTAGTACCTATTTAATGTACCACAGTTTATTTTACCTTGTCAAGTTTTAGTAGGAATTATACGTGTTTCCGAGTGTATTTTTGAAGCCTCATCTCTGGATGCATTGCCCAGTTCTGGTACTCCGGTGATTGGCGTATAAGCGTCATCTAGGAATACGGAAATGGTGAACATTCGTGTTATAATTTGCAGGTTTTTCATCCGTTGCCGTGGTGGCCGGCATTTACGGCGGCGACGTTGGATGCCTCGTGGGTCAGAACGTTGACTACCTGTCGCATCACGTTACGCTTAACCTCCGCCACGCTCATCGAAACCCTCGCGTTTTATCTGTGTTATCCGTCATTATAAACCATTCGACGTTCAGCGTTTTCCCACCGCTATACGAAATAGTGAAAGATGTAAGTCATACAGAAATGTTACAGTAATAATCCTTCGTCGGCCACTCTTTTCCCATTCAATAGACTTCCATTTCTGGTTGAATACTGCCATTATAAGATTAATTCTCTTTGCATCTTGGTTTGTGTTAGTTGTAGTTATTTAAAACAGACAGAAAACGTTAATATCTACATTTTAGCTCAAGAAAGCCTTTCATTTACCACTAAACCACCAATTCCACTTTACAAAACCATCTTTTTTCCTACAACCTGAAATCGTTGTAGTTCGTTTCACAATTTGAAGTAGCATTTAATATGCATAGTAAAGACAGCTTATTTTCATGTTACACGTTTTCAGTCTAAAATCGTCCGAACTACTGTATTCATATAGTAACGCAGGCAAATATTTTGGAAAAATTTATTTCGAAAATGCTTATCAGTGCTAATCCCACTTGTTATTGGTGGAATTCATAAAATATTGATATCACTGATTTCTTGATCGGTTACTACGATACCTAAAATTCTTCTCCGCCAAAACCATTTTCGACAGTAAATCTGCAAAATTCGTAGAATGTTGTAAAAGATTGACTTTGGCTGAAAGTTGATCTGTAGAGAATATCTGTAGGAAATTCAAGTCTTACCTCAAACATTTGTTTTCTCCTTTGGGAAATCATAATTTTGTCTCTTGCAGACTCTCGTTCACTTTCCCAAAATGTAGTTTACATATTCTTTTGTTATGTTGATCCAGTAATTGCAGCTGGTTTTCCTGTGGTTAACTGTAGTCACTCTTTGTTTGCTTCAACTTTCACCAATTTTCGTAAAAAATATTCAACTAGACAGGAATTTTAGCTGCATAACGTAATTACAGTTTCCTAGTGAATTTCTGGACAAAGTTAGCCAATAAACTCCATTTCCTTTATTGAATTTTTCTCTGTATGAGCTATATTGATTGCGAAATAATCTGATTGACATTTGAAGCTCAAGTATATTCTGTATTTTACAATAGGTACTATAGGAATTTTAGGTCTTGTAGGGCTGTTAAGAAATAGTAGAAACGTAATTGTATAGAAATAGTATTAGTGAAGTGTTGGGCCTGTTTTGAGCCTCTTGATATTTCCACGTCTAGTAAACAAGTGCTGGTGACGAAGCTACTTCTGCAACTCATATTCGTTTTCCTCGAATTCTCAGGTTCTAGTTCAAAGTTGCGATCATTTCCAAGACGTTAATGCATCTTGTTTTCTTCAAGTCTTTCTCACTTTCGTCTCGCGTCTTCTTGTCTGGGAAACAGAAGCTGGTGGTGGCGAATCGGTTAACCACGGTACTTCTGCACCTGAGTCACCTCCACAATTGTGGGACGTCTTGACTGATTACTACAAGGACACCTTGACAGCTAAAGATTTTACTGATCACGACCCACCACCCAAGTACGTTTATGTTATTGAATACCCAAACACCATAGCATATTCAATAACAAAAACATCTAATAAACTCCTTACATGTTACAATCTAAAATTTATCGTCATTAGCTATGTTTTTAGTTTGAACATAGTTTCCTTGCGCTGAAACAACCTTCTTGTGGGCATTAAAGTTGAATTTATAATTTTTCAAAAATATGACATTGCAAATTAAGTTCTTGTGTATGATGGTTGGGAGATTGTGACAAACCTTGGGATTTTATTGTAGAGCGTTTACAAAAACCTGGTTTCGATTCACCATACTTCCACCATTTACTTTGGTATCTAAGAAACGAATGTATCTTCTATTAGGTTTGCGTGAGTTTTGTTGAGTACCACCAACCCTTTGTTATTTCGTTGTAATGATTCTGTTCCAGGCCAGAAGCTGAAGAATTGGCTCATCCAATGGAGACGTCGAACGACGATGAAAAAACCAAAATCCCCGATCATATTAAACTTACCGTGGACATACTGAACAGAAGTTTACATTTTCTGCCTTCCAAAGATCTTTCTCGGCAGATTCAAGTACTCCAGGTATATTTAAATTTATAAGCCAAACAGTAACCTTGGTAAGTAGACATTTTATTTATACGAAAATTATTTACAGCAAATTCTTTACCTTTCTTTTAAATTCTCATCAGAGGAGACACTGTGGAGGTACTGTCCTACGCAATGTCCTCAATGAGAAGGCAAGACTGGTAAAAATCAAAATTCATAGAAAACTCTTTCACTATCCAATTGGAACTGCTTCTGAACTGCAATTCTCGTTCCTTCTCCCCTTCCTCCACCTGTTGTCAACACAAGTCAAATAAGAACTATGAGAAGATAAGCCGTATGATGAAGCTAAAATTGAATCTCTCCTCATAGTTGAATCTTGTCTCGAGAGAACTACAAGATCTTAGATACCAGGGGAGTGGATCCCCTTACCATGATGACAGTATTTCACTTCTGTTTTACATTTATTGAGGAGGAATGGTCCCTATTCCTTGAATGGTGGAATCCTGAAGCGGATTTGTATTACGTTTTTTTCTTCACATGTTTGGGTTTTCCCTCGGGAGCAATTCTATTAGGTGTCCCTCTGCTGTCGAGGCCTTGCTTCAGAGGGAAGCTATTCTGTGAGCCCAAAAAAGGAAAAAATAAAAGTGCCTGAATCCAATCACTGAATACTTCGGGGAACAACCTTAATACCTACACCACGATGAAAAAGGGCTATTTCCATCATATCTATAGACTGTAATCTTGACTACACAGATACCTGGGTGTGATGTTGGATGGGAAGTTGAGTTTCTGGGACCACATTCATAAGGTGGCGGATAAGGCATCAACAGTGGTGGGTCGACTTAGCCAGCTTATGGCGGATGTAAGCGGCCCTTCCCATTCCAAGCAGAAACTCCTACTGAGAACAGCGGGGGCAATAATGCTGTATAGAACAGAAGTCTGGGCCGAGGCACTGCGTTTCCAAAAATATAGAGCTAGGTTGGAATCTGTACAGAGAAGGGGAGCTCTGCGCATACAGGACCGTATTTGGAGTTTCAGCGCAGGTTATTGCTTGTGTCGTGCCTATTGATTTGATGGCTGATGAGTGGCAGAGGATATATCGACGGAAGGAAGGGGAACTGTTAAGAAAGAAAAGAGGGGAAACGATAAGGAAATGGCAAGATAGATGGGAAGCGGAGGTCAGAGTAAGGTGAACAGCATGCTTGATCAAGGATCTGAAGGGCTGGATCGAAATGAAGCACGGAGACGTAGGGTACTATGTAACGCAGTTCATCAATGGACATGGGTATTACAGGGCCTTTTTATACAAAGTAGGGAAGGCTAGAGACCCCACCTGTGTGCTGTGCCACAGTGGATGGGAGGACGATGCCTACCATACCTTTTTTGTATGCACAAAATGGGAAGCATTTCGGAAAGTACTGCTGGAAAAGGTGGGAGCATTGGAGCCAGAATCTATTGTAAGTAAAATGATCGAATCTAAAGAGATATAGGACGTTGTTGTCACTTTTATCACGGCAATCCTAAAAGCCAAGGAGATAAATAGAGACTGGGAAGACTAGAAAAAAATGTGTATAGCTAGTAGCACAGCATGGGAGGAAAGTCAGCAATAGGCAAGCGGGGGAACGGTTCTGAAGTAATGCGCGCAAGTGGTTCCAGGACAGTTCTCCATAAGAAGACGCGGAGTGGGTTTTAGTTGGTAGGTCCTTGGAGTCCAACACTACTGATGCAGGGCTGTACCTGCCCAGTGCTCATGAGAGTTTCCCCACTTCGAAACAAAATTGACTGTAATCTTGACTGTTCGAGTAAGATCAAGGTGGAATTTTGCCTAACATAATGAGGAGCGACGAGCCCAGTGGTCTATTTGAAATTAGTTGTTTCGCGAGTGGTGGAGGCATAAAAGCCATTTCCTCACGTTCAATATGACCAGGATAGTTGAGGAAATTCAATAATTATAATTTCACTTGTTGAAATAGCTTCGGAAATATGAAATGAATTGCGGACTCGACGAATAATAATGAACGCTTTGGTTTCTTTGGACTGCCAAAAACATTCTAGGTGTGAGTTTGATTTATGTGTCCTCGAATAACCTTTTTTATTCTATCACGAAGCCCCTTTTAATGCTAGTAATATTAGGTCCGGCAAAACTCTGTACTCTGTACCTTTCTCAATAATGCGTTTTCTGGACACAAGTTCAATAAACGGACTTCAGATTCAGGTTCTACGCACGAAAAAATCCTAGTATTCCAAATTCCACGAGTTTACAACTCCTTTTGAGTTTTGGCCTCATAGAAAAGCGTTTTCAACTTCTGCCAGTGCCAAATCACTTAATTTTGTAATTTAGTACCTTTTTTTTGTAATTCGCAGAGAACTCATACCTTGTTGTTTTGAATTACAAGGTCCCTTGTACGTTTTCAGGTTGTGGAGAAAGGAGTGAAAGTGCTTGCCAAATGGGAAGATCAGTTACTTCCAATGGTCCACAAAATTTGGCTCCCCCTTGTGCAGAGGTTCTCCCCGCAGACTGATCATTTGATAGTCCATCGAGCTTTCAACGTCCTCTGCACGCTGGCCATCACCTCGAAGGACTTCATTCGTTCTCGAACCTCTAAGTAAGCTGTTCACTTCAGTACTTCGATATCCGTACAATCTTTAAAAAATGGTTGAGTCGCGCGTTCATTAGTTTTCAATTCGCTTTGTTGTTCACATTGAAAAAGCGCTGTAAATTATTACTAAAAGGGTTATATTTATGTATTTCATTAAACTAAGTGTCTAGATTGAACCTTGATCCCCCCCCCATCCCGCAAATCCCTGTAAATGGACGATTTTTAGAAAAAAAATCGTTTAAAAAAAACTTGGGAGGCAGCGTTATGTATAGTATATAATATATAATAATACATAAATATATACATATTATTTATTATGTATAGTATATACCAATAGGTGTAGTATCCACTATGCACGGAGGGCTGTCGTCACCATTTGTCTCGCTCAGTCTTCGTGTTCCAGACAACCCTTCGGATGTTTTCAAATTTGGAGCAAATGGATGATCGTACAGCTTCCCAAATGTATTCATTCAACTCGCTAAACTAATTTCTATTTGAATCAAACTAAAAACTACCCTCTTACTTCGAAAGTATTGGGGATTTGGTTACCTCTCAAAAATTTGATACCTCTGACTGAGTTCTAACTCGTGTCCTCACAACTAAAGAAAAATTTTCCTCTAGTTGCAACACTCCAACAGGTTGAGCTATGAGTCTGATTCAATCAAACCTCTTCGACTGTTGCTTATTTTCCATGAACATAATAGGTGTTGTTTACGTAGGAGAAATTTATAGTTATACTGCGAGAGGAATAGGAATCTGACCCATGATACCTCGAAACCACTGGAATGAGAATCGGTCGTCTCTATGCTCATAGGATCAAGAGGTACAATATCCATGGAACGCATAACAGCCCCCGTGGAATCGATTAAGGAGATAAAAACTAATAAATGTAATACACAGAGGAAAGCGATGGTGAGAAGATGAATTTGTGATGTCCTAAATGTATGGAAGGTATTTCAAGACTGCACTGGAAAACAATCGGGAAGACATGGTTGATAACACATATTGACATAATAACTCATATTAAAGAGGCAAGATGTTATCTCAAAAACTGAATGTAGCAAACAATGCCTCACATACCAGCCATCTTGGTTGGTTTGGGGTTGGACGAAATGACTGACTGAAACTTGCGAGGGTGATGGAATGGTTTAGTTGCCCCTTCCGAGGAAGTGGATGCATGATTATGCTCTGCCACGCTCTGAGGATGAATCAGACGCTTGCAGGCGTCCGGTTCATCTCCCAAGGCGACAGATTCTAAAATCGGGAAGGGGCCAACTAACCATATCCATCACAAACTGCAGACCGCTGGCTGGAATAAATCGGTAGTGGTGAGAGGTCATAGTCACGATTTTTTTACTCTGTTGAGTGAGGAAGTGTATGATCACAAGGATCAGGGATTGTGGTTTTCACAATCTTTTGGACGAAAGGGATTCAATTAATTGTTGTTTCCTATTATTTAGGGTCTTACTGCCTGCGCCAATAGTTAAGGCCCAAAAATATTGATATCTCTGACTGGGTCATACTCCTTGAACGTAACTATTTGATTTTTCAATATTTCAATCCTTAAACATTATCCTTTAGGGCTGACTGATCATGACGCCGAAATTACTGGCACATCCTTTTTGAGCTAAATTAATAGAATAGTTTCTCAAAAAAGAGGCGGACGGACGGATTTGTGTGTGTGTTTTTTTTTTTTTTTTTTTAAATTTTTTTTTTTTTTTTTTTTTTTTGTGTACGTATCTTGAAAGTAAACCTACAAATTCTGAGGGGGAGGGGGGAAGTTCAAAATTGTATTTTTTTGGTTGTGTACAAAGATTTTTTGCTCAATAAAAAACCAATTTAATAGATTACATGCCTATTTTTAAATGTCTAATTCAACGTTTGTTTCTTAGTGGAAGGTGGAAATTACGTCTAAAATTTAAATTTGCTCAAATCAAGGAAATCGTGTATTTTTGTTTGGAATATATTGTTTTTCATCCAGACTTACATTTTTTCTTTAATACATCATCATTCATCATTCAATTATGTATGACATTTCTTTAAACAACATTATTATACCCTAGGGAAGTGACTCCATTTCTATGCAAATGTCTGAGCCAACGTGTCGAGGAGGCGAAGAAGGAGCGGCTTCGTGATTCCTACAGGATGACCCAGTCGTACAAGATGGTCCACGCGCTCCTTCGTGGTCTCGGAGAGCTCGCAGTGTCTTTGGATTTGTCTGGAGATGAGCTGGAACGAATCGTCGAAGGTGTCACCCCCTACCTGAGTTCTCGCGTTCCACTTCCCTTACAGGTCAGCTTATTTCTCTATCAACGGAGTCGGTACTGTATTTTACGTATCGTCTGTAACTCTGTCATCCTGTTCTGAGTTGCTGTTGCTGGAGTAGGTACATTTATTTTGATTCGAATGAAATACTCAACTTCAATATTAAACAAACAGTCATGCAGCATGATCGTGTTAACTAATTTTCCTAAATTATCATATTGTATTAAATTTGTTTAAAAGTTGAGAATTTTTTATGGGTAGACGCTTGTGTTAAATAACATTAACACTCTCAATGCCGGGACCACCATGCTTGCTGAGGCCCCATATGGCACCTGTTCCGCCAGTCTTGCCTGCCTCACCCGACCACGTCTAGCTGGCTAGACCAGTTTTTCCGCCAGTTTGTCAAATACATTTCATCCTAACCTAATTTTACATATCAAGAAAATACATTGCAGGAATAACTCGTTTTATTACAAAACCTAGCCCTTTATTATAACTCAATTAATAATGAGTACAATAGCACTTCTAGCTCAGAGCAAACTAAATCCAGTGGTTTGTTTCTATTACAAACGTTCTTTGTTATTACTTTATTATCCAACGTATTATCTTTATTATTGATTTCATGTCATGTTCTTTATTAATGTGACACTTGGGCTTGATGTTTTTTCACTCAAATCCATTTCATCGTTTCGCTGTACAACTGAACCAATCTCATGTCGTTCTACTGATTGAAGCTGTGACCTATTCTTTGTTTTTATTTGGTTCATAGCCGCAACTATTTTAGTTTGAGTTGACTTATTCCACGGCATACCATTATGCCGCGGCACACAGGTTGGGAAACACAGGGTTAGACGCACGATATGCGGCGGTTCTCCTATGTGTATATTCCAGTTTAAACCCGTGTCAAACCTTTGTATTCAGATTTTTTACTGTGGAAATAATGGTATTTCGTGGTGTATTCAGAATAATGTATTGTGGTGAAGACAAAAAGTGTACTTGCTTGAGCCAAAAAGTACATAAGTTTACTGGAAAAAGTAAAACTGAGGAAGATACAAATTCAAAACAAAACAAACACGAAAGAATACGGGTGAAAGTACAGGAACAGAGCACCAGAGCAGTGTGACCAACTTCGTAACACGTCACGTTTTTCACTTTATTTTTCCTTACAGCTTACAACAACTGGAATACAATTACTAAAATAATGAACTAATTAAAATTAAATAGTAATATTATTATTATATTATTATCTGATCGAAACGGAAGAAAAATCAGGTGGCACGGAGAACATTCCATTGTGCCACCTGAAAAACTGTTGTATATACAAACAAGGAAAAACTCCCGATTTAATCCTGGCGCATTCTGGCGTGCAGTGGAGAAGTTAATGAACGAGTTTCTTCGTATACTGAAGGTTATTCGTGTATTTCCAAATAATACGAGCCTCGAGAAACGAGCTACGGGGAAAACCGGCCATCTAGACACCCGCATCGAGAGTGTTAACTGCATTATAAATAACTGCGATTCAAATAAAGATGTTTACTTTTTTACTATTTTCTTGCATTTTTTCGGTTTCTTAGCCCATTTTGATGAAATTTAAGTACATTTTTAGCTTAAAGTGGGCATAAATTACTTAATGTTCGAGTTCTTAGGGGAGAAAGTGTCTTTTGGTTGTTACAAAACCTGTAACCTGGTTGTTTCTTGATTAACACCCGCTCAGATAAAGCACCAGCAATGTCTGTGAGTCCTTCCATACAGCTTTCAAGACCAACTTCATCGGAGTTCATCCCAATATATTTATAGTATGTCAAAATTAATACTACGGATGGGGACTATCGGCGGAAGAGATCGGTCCTTAAAAAATAAGTGGATGGAGGACTTGATTGCCAAACATGACAATTGGAACTTACCGTTGACCCTCTTTGTCAAAATTATGGCAACGAAATATCAACCAGACCCCGACCGTGTTGAGTAGCTTGCTAACTTATGGTAATGTGATAGTTTAGTTTAGTGATACATATTTTTGACGTGAATTTTTCAATTTCTAGATGCTGAAAACTTTTTAGAAAACCGTATAACTTCTAATAACTATTTAGTTTTCATTTGCATTCATCACCTCCTCCAAGATGGGACCGTTCATAAATGCATCCGTTCTTAATCGTCAAACTTTTTCGAGTCTAGTTCCTTTTTCTGCTAAAAAGTATAGACTTAGCTGATATAAACGTACTTTGTTGAACTAAGAAGAATCAATCCCCTCTAGTTTCAGATCGCAATTATTTCGGGAGGTATAAGTTTAGATGTGTCACTAAAATCTTGACTCGATTTTCTGCGATGAGTACAGTAGAGGTTATGTTGTTTCAGGAAGCCGCGTTTGATACGATAGAAATGATATCCAAGAAAGATTCTCACATTGTGTGGGCTCAACTTATGGCCGCTTGTCCAAATGTTGCCGAATTCACGCCTCCATCGTCAGATTTGTTGTCCTTCAAGGTAAAGTGTCAAATTTAACATACAATACGTGCAGTTTTGAAAAAAATAGCAAATATCTACGTGCTGGGAATGAAATCGCCATAGCTCGTATACTTTTTCAAAAATTAGTAGTAAAGGGACTGTAGGTTCCGACGTCATGACCCGTAGACTGCAACTCTAGGGATCTATTGCGGATTGTCTCCAGAGTGAATTAGCCGAATGATGTCGGGTTATGAACAATTTTTGCCTCACAAAGGCTTATTATTGAAAATTATCAATCAAAAATGCCAAATCTTAAGACAGTCACTGCTTCCATTACTTATTGTTGTTGTTTTTTTTCTATTCGTTCCGATTAGATCCATATTATTTCCGAAAATGTTACCGAAATGGTTCATCATTTTTTCAGATTGAGTCTTCCACGGAAAACCAAGAACACTTGAAATTTAATGTTGACCGTCTCCTCGATCGAATTCGATGAGAGAAGTGTTATTCTATTGGAGTTCCGTGTGCTACACATATTGACTGCCGAATCAACACAGCTGTTGGGTCTAGTTTTAAAAAGGGTAGTGGAACCAGTACCTTCTAGCTGTGGAGAAGCCATCATCTGCCCAGGAAAGGAATATAATTCATTTTCAGTTTCCGATCAGTGAATCCTTAAGAAATACCAAACGCTGTCTGCCTCTGATTCGACGCATCTCTGGCTGCCTGCGTCTTGTTAGGATTAAAATAGGAATCATAGTTCTCTGTGGGTTCCTACTTGAACCATTCTCAAATACTCTCGCCGCATTGGCTGAAAGAATTGTTTCCTCCTTCACCCTGAGAAATTAATTGTTATAATTGTATATATGTTGATACATAGGTAGAACATATTTTATTAATAAAGTTATTCGTCTTGAATGTGTTCTTCACCTGAGACCTACCTTCTTAAAGGTAACAACCATCTTCATTTAACCCATCAGTATTGAGATATTGGAGATTCATTGCTCGTCAGGTAACCTATCGTTCAAGACCTAACCCATTTGCGCCGGCATGCTGATAGGTCATCCCAACAGTTAGGTCGTCTAAAAACCCCCGACTAACTCACTCATCTCCCTCCAACTCTATCTAACCTACGAAAACCTTTCCTTTGAGTACACTGGAGGTGGAAGTTTACAATAATTTTATCATAAAGTTGAGAACTGGCATGAGTTAAGAGGTCAGTGAGGACGTTGACTTACTGTTTTGCGATGAAACTAATGGTTCACTCCTGACTCTCTTTGACAGTTAATAACTCGATTTCTCTAGGTCTCATATTCAAGAAAATTGCATTTTTCAATGAAATGCTTTTCTCAAGACAGCTTTTTATTCACGCATGTGCTGAATGGTTCTCAGTTGCTCGTTTATGAAGTTCTTTTTTGCATGTTGTTCAAAATGCCTGTAGAAGGCGATATCACCCTCTTATGTCTGGATACAGTTCGTGACTTTAAGATGGGTTGCCCTCCTCTTCTCCTCAAGAAGATATTCTAACCTATCTCCGCCATCTTCAAAAATAGGTTAGCATCCAGCAATCCTCGATCTAGCTGATTCAATGATTAGGTCACCGATTGCTTTCAAACTAACGAACAACAACTCTCTAATTACAATTATGAAGTCACGATTCCGAAAAATGCACGAAAGAACAGTCAAGCCATGCAGGGAAGATTATATTCCACTTGTATTTCAAATAGCTAAAATCATTTGGTCTCATCATGGTCAAATGTCCAGAAGTCACACAGGTTTCTGCCCAGTCAAATTGTTTCTTCCTATTTGAAATCCGTGCAAAATCAGCATCCCACAAATGAATGTCACGGATGTTGAACCACTTCCTTTCAAAATTGGAAATTTAGAAAAGTCAATACACCACAACTGTATGAGCAATTCTTTCTTTTTCATATTGCCGTATTTCGTAGTTCCACAAAATCATTTTGGCGTGTTTTCGTAGAAAATTAACCAACTACGTTGACTTCGAGAAACATTTAAAAATGAGGGCTACCAGTTTTAGTACCTATACAGTTGCCATAGTTTTAAATTGTCTGTAATCACTTATGACGACAACCTACACTTTAAAATGGACTTGTATCAATTATACCTATTGAGATATATGTGCCATGAGATATATCTCGAAACCTCTCATCATATTTCAATCAAATTTTCACTGATTGTTTGGGCAAGTTCCAAAAAGGTTCCTTATATGTTCATTCTTCACAGATCATTAATATTAGCAACTACTAATTCCGTATAAATCCTATTTACTACGAAAAATGGTTCAAACTTGCTTCAAATCACATAGTGCAATCCATGGTTATAGACTGAGTATTCTCCCCAAGCTATTATGTAAATCGTTAAGAAAGATTTGTAATCAATTTTATATTTTTTACATCGGTACGTTAAAAAAGGGGAAAAATAGAAGACGATAATTACAGTAATTTACAATTTTATTGTAAGGATTTACAGATACGTACAATGATATTTACAGCTTTACAAAGTAACTTGTCTCAATCTAAGTAACTACAATCAATCATAGGTAGTATTCAAAACTTTAAAAAATAGTTACTAAAACCGCTTAAAAAGGCATCAGAATTATCGTATAATGACTTTGTGTAAAATTATTCTTTTCAACATGAGGCTAAATTAGTTTGTTCAACTTGTGTGGATATAATTCTGTTATTGTCTTAATACAGTCGAAAGTGACATCGAATAAAGGCACTGGGTGAATTTGTTAAAAAACTTATTCGAGAGGATAGAATTATGATATGTACAAAACTAAAAAGTGTCTTTATGAATAAGTATGTTTGGTAGGAAGAAGAGCAAATCTCTTGATTCTAGATGTTCAAAATAATCCTGCAAACGTTCGCTAAAATTGACAATAATTACGGCGTAGCATTTTAGAACGGTCGGTTACGATACGGTGAATAATTCTAAAACAGGAAAGTAGAGCTAATTATCGCTCTGGGGTAACTGGACGAATTCAATCATTGCATAGGTTCGTAGGATAGAGGGCGCTCCACGGATGGGCACGTTCACGCTAGGCTGGTCATGTACAACGTTTTGAGTTCGGTTTTCGGGGACATTTCGAAAAGAGCGGCTCGGCTTTGCCCCTCTCCTTTCTTCACCCAGTGACCGTACACTTTGAAGGCACAGTTGTCAATAACCTGAAAAAGAGGTACTTATTAGAACTAATACTTGCTGTACGTGGAATATTCAATGTGCAGTATGCCAAGCAAGGTTGTCAAACGACTTTCTTTTCAGATATAAACTTTTGTACAATTCAATTATGAACATATCCAAGATACATGTTACGAATGGTCTGAGGTTTGCACATGCTTGGAGAGTTAGCAGCAGGAAATTTCATTTAATGAGTTTAATAAGGCGAGGCCTTTTAGCTGACGGATGCAGGCCTGGTGGGAATGGTGAACAGGTAGAATGAACCTCTAGTCCTACATCAGCCGCCAATGGGGAAGAGTGTTTTTTGGTTTCAGTTTTGCAGCGAGTCCGCATTTTTGGAGAACCCAAAAAAGTAAGGGTATCGACTTACATCTGACTGAGGGGTGATCCTGCGATAGGGAACATTTTCCCAAAGCATGTTTCGAAAGCTTGGTGCCTGCAACTAACCGGACGGGCCTGCCAGGAGTGGGGGACAGGTAGAAATGAACCTCTAGTCCTATACACTAGCTGTCAATGCTGACGAGTGTTTTTCGGTTTCTCCAAACTGAGTTTGATTTTTGATGTTTGTTATAGATATCGACAGACTAATTGAAGAGGCCTGTCCTCTACTATCCTGTCATAGGGATACAAACGACAGCTCTTATAAGGACAGAGTGGCGAAAGATAGACATCAAAAGGATGGACCCAAAAACATCTAGAGGTCGCATTCTGATTCAACAGGCCTTCAGCCTCTGCACCACATAACAGATGCTGCTGATTTCTTCACCACAGAAGGGTAGTGGGGTACATTGCACAATAGAAATATCACAACTGGGTAGAAGCATCGAGAGGCCAGGAGAACAAAGTTGATAAAAAATGGAGGTAGGCAGAGTGTGAGCGACAGGCCTGGTGTAGGCAGAGTGTGAGCGACAGGCCTGCTGTAGGCAGAACATTACGATGCTGTCTGCGTTGGGGTGGGGGAAAGATGCTATAAATTGTAATTGGAATATAAAATGAAAAGCTACATTGAATTGATATTAACACTCTCAACGATGAGTCGGCTGACGCTGCTCACTATCAATGTCGGGGTGGGCTGTAGGGGCTTCCTCAAAGAATGAACTTCTGCTATAAATCTGTAAACAATTGGAACATGAAAATGAAAAGCTGTTATTGAATTGATATTATGAGAGTCTACCAGAAGAATTACCTCACCTAGGTAAGTGAACTCAAAATTTCAATTTCATTTCATTTTGAAAGACTACCGTTAGTTGTCTCCCACAAGAAGGATAAAATATGAAACTGAACTGACCTTTCTGAGAACTTTGATGGTGTAGGGATCACGACGAGATGCTGCAATGGGTATCTGCTTGGGTTGGTAGGCCAGGTGGGAGAGGCGTACTGCGGCTCTGACGACTAGAATGACGAATTTGAACTTTTTCCTAGGGTTGAAGGCTTGGGCCTTCAATTGGTCCACGATCCCGGTGATGACAGACAACCTGGAGGATCTGAAACAAACAGAAAGTGTGAATAATAGATACCTGAATAACAATCAATAGACACAACTTGTAGGGTTGGTGGTGTCCAGCCTGCCACCTGATTAGATGTCTAGTCAGGAAGCAAGATGATATATATTTGTATATTATACAACTGTTTTTCATACTGTCACATCTCCTAAGCTTAGCCGAAATTCTGGCGAAAAGGTTTCTCCATCAATTTGCCAACCATGCTAATCTTTTGCATGGACATGCAATTAACGTCATTTTACCAGTTTAATTCTGAGCTATCAAGTTGGGCGTATGTGAGAGTACTGTCGTTTTTACCTTGATTCTTAGTTTTACAATTGGTTGATGTAAGAATAATTAGAGGCTTAATACAATGAAATGAATAGTTTCTCCTTCACAGGGCATGCGATTATGCCTGCAATACCCAGAAGATATCCCTGACACTTCAGGTTTGTATTCAGGGGTAGCAGTTTCAATGATCGAGAAGGAAGAACTGTCCAAATGGAACACATACATTCTCCAAGTTACTGTATAATAATATTAGTCCCACGTACGAAAAACACAATTAGTTCAGTGATTTCTCTCTTACAAAACACGACTTATTTGCAGACGACACCGAGTAAAGAAAGTAATGTAAAGGCCAGTAGATTTTGTTTAGGATTTGTCTTCTTAATTTCAATGTTGATGAAGTAGTGGATCTTCTTCGATACATGAGTGATGTGTAGTTCTAAGCTTGCAGGTGGGCTTTTTGGAATCAAACCGGATTTTTTAAAAAATTAAATTCTTGTGTTCATTCTATTCGTACTGTACATTCTTACAATAGCAGCTGGCGAAGGCAAAAATACAGAGTTATTAACTTCTCAATAAGTAAATTATTTGGTAAGAGGGAAACAATAAGACAATTAAGCAATAAGAGGGGAAGCCATATTGTTGGAATGGCTACATTCTCATTCTAGAACGAGAGGGAGGGGGCTAGAAAAACCCTCATTTTTTAAATGTTATATTAATAAACTAACTGCATGTTATTGTCTTCAGAAATAGTTACTGGAGCAATCACTTACTGTGGTGCAAGGGAGGCTTTTAGAGGCGTGATGTCCGTGTCCCACATCATTGGATGGAAGAAGGAGTGAGCGAGGGCCCCTTTGACCGTGAGCCTGTCAGCCGGATCGACGACGAGGAGGCGAGTGATGAGGTCCTTCGCTTCATCCGAGACGTCAGCCCATTCTGGAGAGGCGAAGCTGAATCGAAAGTACAGAATGTAATTATCATCCCGCGTGTACATTACTATCACGAGGCAGGAATGCAAAGATGTTAAATGATCTTGGAAGAACATCCATTATCCATGAGGTACCTATTAGACGAAGCCTGGAGAAACAATACATTCGTCGTATTAGATCAATTAAGAGCTACCTTTTTAGCATAAACATATCGTTTGGTTACGTTATCAACCTAAACAACCTTTCGTCGTGCGCAGTCAATGTAATTTACAACATATTGGTAATTAATGGGTTTAATCATTTTGAAGATACGGGACGAGCCCAATTACAAAAGGGAAACAGGTAGTAACTAACTATAAAATGGTAATACAAAACAACCCGTCCACCAAGGACGAAGGACACGCACTGGCCCAATTAGGCACTGGAGTCATAGAGAGGTACAGAGCAGAGATGACGAAAGAGTTGAGTTCTAATACCGTAGAGAGGAATGCATACAAGGCCGCCTCTATGTCCAGTTCTATAGATATGACCTGATTTTGCAGAAGTCGTATTCCAAAAGTAGTTCCTGCCTACCCAACTCTGAAATTAGTCGCTATCCGTGTAAAATGAAGCTGATTACATTTGCTACAAAAAATTACATAATTATATTCATTTTTCGCCTATGTGCAACAGTTTAGGAGATATTCAAGCTTGAAAGTTGATAAAATTAAAAAAAAAAAAAGATGGAAATTTTAAATTCTTGTATACCAAATCTGCATAAAACTAAGTTAAATGCAAGTGAGTGGAGTTAATTTGGATTCCCCAGATACCCTCGAAAACACAACTACAAATTAAACAAGATTAAATAAAAATACAGGCAACAAAAATACTTCCGATTGTTCTCCTCAACTGAATTGAAGCTTGGGAGATGGCGTTGTGGATAGCATAATCGTATAGAATTAACCGTGCCACTTGGGCTGTTGCTACACGCGATTTGGATGTCATTTTCGCCTTAATATTCCCTAGACAGAAATGTGTGGAAGAATGTGATTGAAAAAAAAAACTAATTTCCTCAGATACAACCAGACAGCAGTTGAAGAAGTGCAAAACAGGTTTCAAACTTCATCAAACGTTTTTTTGCGCATTCTAATCTATTCTTGTTTTGTAGTAGTACTGGTCTCACCTGTAGTTACCCTCCATTATGTTTCGTAGCATAATTATTTGCTTTCTGTGCCAAAAAGGAGGACAACCGACCTGAAATATGAATAATGAGTAGTAAATTTGACGTCAGAGGAAAGTTGAACATTGAATAAAATTAAGAAAGGAGTGGATGGGATGATGGGAGGTGTTTCATAAAGAACAAAAGAACAATTGCATAACTTCACCAGCGCACAAATTTCAGAATATCATAAACAAGAGATAGTTTGTGACTACAAATTCATATTGGTTTTCGTACATAACTATAAACACGAGTGGGTTCTTAACTTACGATTTACAATTCATTATTCCAAGCATGATATAATTTGCATTCAACTGTATATTAGACACTTACTAGCAATGTGTACATGATGACTCCGCAAGCCCAGACGTCAACAGCTTGTCTGTAACCAGCCGTGTCATTGTACATGTTAGCCCTAAGGACTTCAGGCGCCAAGTAGCCCGGGGTGCCACACAAATCAAAGAGCCACTCATTGTCATTCAATATTCTAGCGAAGCCGAAATCCGTCAACTTCACATCGTTGTTTTCATCCAAGAGAATGTTTTCTGGTTTTAAATCCCTGCAAGACGAGGAAAAATGAAAAACGGTGCCAAACATTAGAGGTGTATTATCTCTGTATTATAATAGCCCTTCTACGTAAATCACTGATCCGTGTATGTTAGAAATATCTATGTACCAATTTAAACCCGACGCTTCGCACTTCTACATCTAGTAATTGTATTTTAGATGCTATAATAACAGCACCATCTATATTTCAGCACGGACCTTCAGCTGTTCAATTTTTCTCTTTACCTTGTAACTGACTTCTAGATGACGTAAAGACAGTTAGATGACTCTGTGAACGCTAACCTTTATCAGTCCCAATGCCTAAAGTGGTGGAATATGCTGTATGAAAACTTAATTGTTATTCATCCAATCTTATATGGTAGGCGGAAATGCCTACTTACATGAGATATGATTGCAGGCATCAATCCATCGGTTTTCATACATTTCGACACTATAAATAAAACAAAACACGAGAAATAGTTCATAAAAATGCAATCCTCGGAGAGGAAGTCTTGCGGCCTTTTTCTTTTCAAACGTCGCTGATTTCGATGTCGCTGAGGCGGTGGATTGTTGGCTAGGTCCTCCAGCATTGCAAAATCAAGTTTCACATATGCCTCGCGCAACGTGCCGCGTACCTCCGGGATATCAAGGTCCGAATGCAGGGTTGAATTACGAACAAACCATGTTTGGTGCGCCCGTGATTATTTCAAGGACTCTGTTCCGGAGAGTTTGGATGCAATTGATGTGGGAGTTGGCACGTATACGAGGCGTTTCGTTGATGGGCTTAGAGGGGCGTTCATTTGTTGGAGACTTTCAAGTTGAAGTAGCCTATTCCTCAACTCACCAACCAGCGTCAACATAGCACTCAACTTACCATAGAAGCTTTTTATCGACAGGAAGTCCCAAATAACGAACCGAATTTCCCGTTGGTATTGGCCGTCCACTCAGGAGTACAGTAGTGTGGCTGGGTCTAGAGGGTGACGTTAACCAGGACTGACTTATTAGGGTTCATAGTTCATCTATGACTCCAATCTTCTACTCGTTCTATGAATCTTTGGGTGTATTGCTTGTCTTGTACAGAATCATTGGCCTTACGTAATGCATCTACATCGTCAGCATAGTGTGCAAGGGTCAAATGTTCAGTTGGGAAGTCACTAGTGTACATTATGTACAGCAAAGGACCCCAGATACTACCTTGAGGAAAGTATGACCCTACGCTTGCAAAGTTCGAAACAGCACCCCTGCAGCTCACCACGAAAGTTCGTCCTGATAAATATGTCTCGAGAAATCGGATATACTTCGGTAGATAGTTTTAATTTTGCCAGCAATCCAGGATGCCAAACCTTATCAAAGCCCAATTGCTTATCTAAAAACGCCCTCAATGTACATAGTGACTTACCAACTGAAATTTGACCCTTGCGCACTATCAAATGACGATGTAGCTGCATTTTACAACTGAAATTAACAAGATAAAATAAAATACCTATCTATCGATTTCAAAAGCTCTCTTGAAAACAAAATTCCATTCCAATTATTCCAGCTGACTCTATCCTCACATCATAGGCAATTTTTACCTTAATTTTGTAGTTTTTTTTTCTAAGCTCCGACTCTTGGGGAGAGCGAACGATGAAAGTAAAGCTGACCGGATCGACTCATTTGATTCATTGAAGGGACGTCAATGAATTAGGGACATAAAAACATTCGTATTATTCCGAAAGTGTTCGATATTCTGATTTTTTTAAAAATATTTCAGCCTCTTAATTTTAACCCTTTAGAATTAATTGAGACCTATGCCGAGAATGATGGTCTAAGTAGAGCCCAAATGTGATTTTTGATCCATATTTCACTAACTTTGGTAGAGTAGTTTTTGGAGAAAAGTTCCGGACAGCGGATTTTTTTAAATTCGATTTTCGGATCTAAATATATTGAAATGTAAAACAACCAATTATGAGAGGGGGAGGGGCTTAATTTTCTATTTTCCTTGTTTGAAAATAGTAAACCAAATCCGTAAACAATTTAAGGAATCAATCATTTCAAATGAACTCAAAAGCTAGATCATTACAAATGTAGTTTTAAATAGACTGAAAGTAAAGTACTTGGTTTTATTGTCGGCGTGGGGCAGAACATTTTACATTTAGAGTTGTAGGGAAACTAAACAGATATCCATACTTCATGTTTTGATTAATTATGAGTGGCAAAAGGCTTTCGTATACTGAAAAATGTTTTATGATGCCGCAATCGCAAAATGGTAAGCATAAAACTAACGTACCTATGAACGATGTTTTTGCTGTGGACGAATGACATAGCCTCGAAGATCTGCCTCATGATCGTCCTCGTCTTCTTTTCAGTCAGCGTCACCACTGTCGTGAGGTAATCGAACAGCTCTCCGTTTCGACAGAGCTCAAAAACTGGCGAGAAAATAACACATAGTCATTGAAACAACATTAAACCCAAGGTTTTTTCTTCAATACATGATGCCAAAAACAGTTCGGACGATGGCTGGGAGCATCAATAGTAGGAATCAGTATCGATATAAAGACAGACCCAGACACAGGGTCCAACACCTTCTTAACAAATTAGATATACAATTTACACACATATCATTTCAAAGTGTTCACGATTGAGAGTCGGATCCTGGAGGTCTGCCTATCCGGGTTGAGTTGCCTTTCAAACTCTCCAACTGCTTTCCGATCGCTCATTTTAAAGAAAATTTATAACTGAGTTAGAATTTACACGTCTATCAAATCGATTCGCTCGCTTTTCACCCTGACAAAAGTTTAAAAATAAGAGCGGTGTTTGCTAAGATACATCTCATGATGCATTTGTAGGTACCAAAAACACCACTGTGGAATGGATATAATGTAATGACACAAAACGTGGTTTTCTGAAAAAAAAAGCTTTAAAAAATTATATCTAGAGAACGGAATGAGATAGAAAAGTTCGGTTGGCGGGGTTTTACTACATTTTTGATGCAGGTTAACAGACAATTTTTTTCGTCACTTATTCGAATCCACCCTGTATAGAGAAGGTCCGAAAATGCTGTTACAGGATGGAGAGACGATCAAATAAAATCTGTTTGATGTGTTGTGGCCGGAGTTTTTCTTTTGCAAAATGGAGGGATGCTAAAATACTTGAAGTATCCCAGAACGACGATTATGTTTTTCAGACTCATTCATTCTAGTACGAGGCCACAAGAAGAAGAAGAATTATAGAGCTGTTCAGACCTACGAATGGTAAACTTTACAGATATTGTCTAATTTGAGCAAGAAAATATTTGGTGTTAGAGCAACAGTAGACCTACCGAGAAAGATGAATGTCGTCGACTCAAAAACGTCGTGGAGATGAATGATGTAAGGATGCCCAGCTACGAGCCTCAAAATTCGAACTTCCTCTTTGGTGCTGGCCAACGCGTCAGGGTCTGTCGAGACGTCGATGATTTTGGCCGCATATTCCACACCAGTTTCTTTCTCGATACACCTTCGAACTAAAGCGAATCAAATTAATCAACATGAACCTATAAAAAGTTGTTTCACATCAGACCAAAGATGATGTCGAAAGTTAAACCTCATTTTGCAGTTACAAGTATCGATCAACAATATTTAACTTTCTTCCTAATCAATCACTCTATTAATTAAAATTGTGAATAACATTACCAGTAGAGCTAATTCCTCGTCCCAAAATCTCCTTTGGTTCATACTTGGCGTAAAATTCTTTCGCCGCGTCTTTGTCCGGGAGGACGTCATCCGTGTCTTCTTTGGTCATCAGAGAAATCTGTTAAGTGTATCACTTGCTCTAGACCTCAATAGTAATCCTATCACTCAACTAGGACCGCTTACTTAAGTACTCCAATGAATGATGTAATTAAAGGGAATAGTCAATGTAAAAATAGGTACTTCGATAGTCCACAATAGGAGTCTTTGTGCGGAATGTGAATCTTATGGACCAGGATTTCGTTTCCGAAATGAGGCTCAGATGAAGCACCAAAGAATCAAATAATCATTTGCTCGATCAACCCTGAAACCTTAACTCAGAACTAATGAATTTATTGACTAACCGACCAATTACTTCAATGAAAAAAATAAATTAAAGAAAAAATTGATAATATATGGTAGCAGCAGGAAGGTTACTTTGATAACGATTCTTCTTCTTGTTTAGGTTGTTGTTGTGACTGTCCTAAAAAGGGTGTGCTTGAACATTACATTATTACGTTCCAATTTTCAATAGTTACCATTCTTCAAAGTCGTTTTTTCCTACACCTGTGTTTGGTTAGCGATCAGCTGGACCATCTTGTTGCTGTTGATATAGCTGACGATGACAATTTGAAGATTGTAGAAAGCTTGTAGGGAATAAACAGTTTTAAAGAAACTACGGACCAAATCTGTCTACCTAAAGAATACATCTATAATTGTTATTGTACTGTTGTGACTTGCTGAACGAAATTTTGTTGTGTACTGTGAGGACCTCTATACTGTTGGTGTTTACCGAGTTATATTTTTGAAGAAGTCGTTCTAACGTTCTTGAAAGATCTAAAAGTTAATTATAAGTTTAGGAGACATTTTGATCAGCTGAATGGCTCTTACGGGTAGTTTCATTCCTGATAGATCCATATCAGTTAGTTAAGAATTTCGAGGCAAGTATGGCAGCTTCCGGTGTAGATAGTGAACCCTAGGCCCAATGAACATAGATAAGTGATTCACCTGTTAAGAATTGTTATTTAATGAGGAAATTATAAACCTTTGTGTGATAATTTCCACTGTTTTTAGTTGGACGATTTATAGTAAATTTATATACTTTCCCATTTGGATTTTAAATATGTCCACTCATATACAGTGTATCCACTCCTCCCTTACAGGTCCATGGCCATCATGGAGAAGGTTCAAATCAGCCTTTGTGTCAACAGCGCGTCTACCCTGGTGGTGGTGCGTGCGTAATCTGTTTCCTGATGGTGGAACACCGTTCACTTTGTTTTTGAATCGGGTTTTTTCTATTTTGTGATAACTTTTTGGTAATTATCTAGCCAGTCTGTGTATAGAAAGTGGTTGTGGACATTTCTTTATACAAGTAAGCAATCAATATTCCCTTCTAACATTTTCAATTTACTAGAAACACGCATCCTTATGTCAATATACGTGGATGTCATGGGATGCGGTTCATTTGATGCTACCGGTCGTGAATCTACTGTTTCCTCCATCTGCGTCTATGTAGAGCTACATAACAATCAGTGGTGTCATGGTATAATTGATTAAGATTGTGACATTTCGAACATGTGGGGTTTAAATGTTGTAAAATAGTAAAAAATGAGTTCGTTGGGATACTAATGTGATTAATCGGTGAGAATACTTCATAGGTACCTGTACTTCTGCACTCCCCATTGAAGATTAGAACCTCGTCTCACTAGCTCGATATTGAGATTTTCTTTAATCTGAGATATCATTGTCTATTCCTTCCTAATGTATGGCAGCAATTTCCCATTAGTTGGATAGTCCAACTTTCGGCAAATTTCACATAAATTAAGTAGTTAGCTGGTATAATATAAAAAGAGATATCCAACGAAAGAACGGTTTTGGTTTAGTGGGGAATGGAGGGGTCAGATTTCCTCAACAATCGGTCGTTTTTACGTGTAAGAGTTTGAAGAGTTTAGCGACATGATTTAGTGAATTACTAATAGTAATGATGTCAGGCACATAGCTCAAGGCTAACATGCTCCATGTTAGGGGAAAAGGAATCTAATGCACTGTTTGGTGTACAGTTACTGGAAAACGTTTTAAATCGAGAACAGCATTTAGTTCATGAACTCAACTTTCCACTTTATTGGCAGAACTAGTTTGTAGTAACTGTTGACAGCAAGCTGTAGTTTTGTGTTTCACACATGGGGTAAAAATACAATCGGTAGAGTATTTTTAAACTAACGTCTAACGGTTGCTCGTGTTGGTTTAGTCAAAGTGTTTATCGTTTCTTGAGAGGTAAATTTCAATCTTTTGACCCTAGGTGCAAGTAAGGCAGGTAATGGACTCAAAAATGCCTTACTATGCGTTAGAACGTGATCCCCAAAAACGGAAAGTCAAACCCCCTCAAGCACTCTTCGAGCTGGATGACCTCGGAGAGAGTTCAGACGACAGCGATTTCCGAATTGAAGACCACGCCGAAGAGTCTGACGATGACTCCATAGACTCCAATGTCAACGGAAACAATGCAGGTATAGTTTACATTAACAATCTAGTTATATCGTACTCCTGATAGAAAATTAAATGAAACAGCTGTTATGGGGATACAAAATTAGTTAAACGCTGCCCGCATGAAACCGGGAATACCAGTTCTCCTTGCAGCTGTTTTTGCTCTACTACCTTCAATAACAGTGTAACAGTGAATATGTACATTCTAAGTGCATGAAGATTTCCAATTACCTTAAGGAGTACTATTAAGATTGGAGCTAGGTTGAATTGATGATTAAGTGCTTTTATTATGTTGATTGCTCCAGTTCTTTAATGGTCTATTTGAAATTTGTAAAGATTTAGTGCGAGATTGGGCCTCTCTACTTGATTTTATTGAGCTGGTATTTGCATGTTGATGAGTTTTCTAAAATATTGAAATCTTGTTGTTGAAACAATTTATGTTGTTCAAACCCCTTTTTAATTGAGTATTTTCAAAAATAAGCCTTTGGAATCGCATAGCAAACATTTTAACTAACCTCCATCAAATATTGTCTATCTCGTTCCAAATCTACAATATCCAAACGCCAATTTGTTCCTATGCTTCAGATGATGCGGGAGACTCCACTTCGGATTCGAACGATGACAGCGACCTTGATGACGCAGCTGCTTTGGAAGAAGCCAACAACGAAGCTAAAAATTATATCAACAATCTATCTGATAATGGTAGTCAGAAGAAGGTTAATATTCACCTTGAACCGTTACCTTAGTTACGTCTAGGATTATATGACCCTATGGCTACTATTCTAGGATATTTAAGATAAGATTCGATTTCTGTTCCTGCGTGGACCTTTCATGGCACACACCGTGTACTTATGATGGATCGTGTTCAATAAATAGAGAGAGTTTTTGGTGTTCGACTTCCCAGAGCGTACAGCGCGACACTAAACGTCGAGTGGGCTAATGAGCCCTTTAATGTTCCTCCCAAAGTGACGCGAAGGACTGTAAGCTAACGCTTTGTTGAGATTTTTCGAGGTTTGGTTCGCATTCGAAGGAACATATTCTACAAAATTATAATCCCTATTACCATTTTCTTAAAAGTCTATAATTTAGCTTTGTTTTTGCTAATTATGTGAACTGAACAAGTTCCATGTAGTGCAGAAAGTTCGGGTGCCTTCGTACCTCTCAAACCCTTATGATTGTTGTTTGTATTCCAAATTTCGTGTATTATGATAGGAAGAGATTGAACGGGGAGTTTGAGATTGACGGCGTGATATGTTGATGTATATTGAAAGTTTCCCAAAGAGTACTGAACAATTTTCTGGGGATGAAAACAAACGGGCGGTTCAAATGCAATTTCCGTGACACTTTTCAAATAAAACAAATGTGACGCAATTCTTGAAATGAGTAAAAAAGTAAAGTAAAGTAAACAAGGAATTTCACCTTGGATTTTCGTCCGACTACCCGGAGGTGTCGCGGACGTAGCCAGCCGTCCTCTAGAGAGGATCGGAACTAGGTCTGACGATTTCGCTCGTGGCTTCCCATTCCTTCACGCCCCTGGGTTGGGAGCGATTTGGATTCACGTGACGTTGAGTTCAAAAGTGAACTGTCTATCGACAGGACATGTGTACAAAACTTGATAGGTTTTTGGACCTAATCATTGGTGCCTGCTGGATTCGAACCGGGCAAATCAGTACTCCCACTGAAAGTAAACAGCTGATGCCGTAGGTCTCGCTTGGACAATCTGCCCCCCAAATTTTTGAGATGACTTACATATCCAAAATCAAAATGCCAAAGTATCAATATAAGTATCGTATCGTTTTGTCGATTTTCGACGATCTTAAAAAATAGGGCAACTTAGAGCAATCTGCTTCAGGAGAAAGAAGACAGAATTGTGTACTTCAAGAGAACTTTATTATTTACCTGGTCATGTGTTTCATCCATCCATCATCTGGTCAGCGGAAACTACTTTCTTCTGTAAAACAACGGAGCAAATTGTATACCGAATAACATTTGGAAATGATTACTTCAGTTTACCTACTGATTACTTCTGTTTACTGGTAGGTTATACATCTAGAGAGCCCCATCTGAATCGTAGACAGGTGACGATAAGTAAGCTAGCCTCACTCTCCCATTGCTAACGTCCCCTCAAGTTCACGTACAGTTGTCCATTAGTCCTATCCGTCCCGTTAGTGGCTACCAAAAACTCTCTAAAAAGGGATAAAATAAACAGCTGACATTTTCAGTTCAGGTGCTATGGACTCGAGTCGCCTGTGATTCAGCCTTACTGTCTATTGGAAAGAGCCTAAAAGTCCCTTATTTATTGATATAGGGCTCGAGGGAGTCACCATTCGATTTACGAAAAAAAGAGAAGATACCCAACATTCAATACCAAATTATTATTGTTATTTTTTTTAAGCAAGTGGAATTTGGACGAAAAAGGTCGATTTCGGTTTAAACCCACGTTCTCCCGCAATTAAACGTGATTTTCTTCACAAAATTTCACGTAAAAAAATTGTTTTTCTTATACAGTTGGAAAGTTGAGATTTTTGAAAGTATTTTTCCCTAAATCTGAAGCTTTTATCTTCCCACTAATGTCTTAGTAAAGCTAAAATGCCTTTTTTCCCCATAAGGAGATGGAAAGGTAACGCTGTTTCCAACGGTGGTCCTCAAAATCGATTTCATATGATCATTATAGTGACGTGAGATTTGAAAAATGCCGAGAGGCATTTTTTGGGGAAATAAGCTCTAAAATGGACCATTGAAGTTTGATGAACTTGTTGCTGGAATCCTTTACATTGGTCAGTCTTTAATTGATTTTATCAGTGCCATTCTCAATAAGTTTAATGAATTCCTCATGATACTTTGAATTTTAGTAGTGTCTTGGTAGTTTATTCCCAATGATATTGTTTTCTCCAGTTCAATCCCAAAGATGCCCTGAAGATCATGATTTGCACAGTCTGCCTTGGAGACAGAAGTGATGCAGCCAATGAGATCATCGAGTGCGACAGCTGTGGTGTTACTGTCCACGAAGGTATGACCAAGTGGGAAAGACTAGCTTTCAATAGTTACAACTCGAAAGTAAACCTGTAACATCTATAGAGTAATGCAAACATTTACGATTGTGTTCAGGGTGTTACGGAGTGCAGGACTCAGACAGTGTTTGCAGCACCGATTCTCCTTGTCCGACCACACCTTGGTTTTGTGATGCCTGTAAAGCAGGCCTAGAAGACGCTGCTTGTGAACTTTGCCCTAATCGAGGTAACTACATTTCTGTTACCATCTTCCCAGTGCCAATTGGATAAGCTGTCCTCATCTAAAATATTTCATCATTTGCCCATATTTTAAAAATAGTGTTCTACTAACTTTTGCATTTCCTTAACGTTGTCTACTTGATGGACAAACGCCAGTTGCTGTTCTTCTTCATTCATCGAAGTATAAATCATACTGTGTTCATCCTCAAGAAGTTTAAAGGTTTAAATTGGCGCAGGAAAAATTTGAATCGGTGACAAAAAGCTCAAAATACATTCGAAATATTTCAGTGAAATGTTCTGCTACGGAAAACAGTGCAGAACCAGGCGTACATTGGTTTTTATTAATTTTTTTTTAATGACTCTAACTTGTAAAATCTTAATTTCAGGTGGAATTTTCAAAGAAACCGATGTTGGTAAGTGGGTCCATCTCGTGTGCGCACTGTACATGCCAGGTGTGGCATTTGCGGAAGTGGACAAGCTTCAGAACGTGACACTGTTCGAAATGGCCTACTCCAAGTGGGGCCACAAGTCCTGCTACCTCTGCCAGGATCAGAGGTTCGCTCGCACAGGCGTGGCCGTAGGATGTGACGCGGGAATGTGCAAATCCTATTTCCATGTGACTTGGTAAGTTTGGTCGATTGTAAATTATCAGTTGAAAATAATTATACGCAATAATAATTATTATTAGTTGTTGGAATATGTAATATCAGTTGGGGACAATCAATTCTAGTCTTGGAAGATGCGATGATGCTCTTTATTATTTGGAATCATCTTCCCCGATTAAGAATTAGGAAATCAGATTCTGGTTTATTATTTTCAATAATGCACCATTGTTATCGAGCAAGAAAAAACACTATTTAATCCTCCCTTCTCCCTGTTTGTTGGTTCACGTTTCAAGATGCATACAGTCTAAAAACTGGAATAAAAATCTAAATGTTTACTTCTAGCAAACACCAATCATTGCATGGTTGCATCTGTAACTTACCACCACGTTGTCTTGATATTTATTTATTGGGATCGCTCCAAAAAGCATATCCATGTCAAAAAAATCCGTTCGTCTGCTGTACTCCATCCAGAACTTTTCTGCAACTGCTGGATCTAACTTGTTGACATAAAAAATCACTTATGATCCTCTTACATTAGTATCACTCTCCACCAACCATAAGGGTAAATATTTAAGGGCTGAAATGTTAACAAATCGAAATTCCTCAAACTTTCTATGTGAGAGGGTAGGTTTTTTTTTATTAAGATAGAACTTAGTTCCGCGAATTGAATGAGGCCACTTAGTTTGCTGGCGGCATCTCGATGAGTGGTTATTATACGAATAGCACTAATAATGATATTACTGTATAACGCTGTCTCCCAAGCTTCAATTCAGTTGAGTAGGAGATTCCGGTTAACAAGCAGAAGCGTTCGTGTTGCTTGTTTTTAATTGTATACAGTTGAATTCCAGTCGTTCTATTCGTGGGTTTCTTTATAAGTGTACCTAGGAAGCAATGTCTCTGGTTGTACAGCCCAATAAAACTTCGGAATATCTCACCATGAAGAACTGAAAAGCGAGTAAGTCCATTTAAGACGAAGGTACCTACCGGTTTCAACTTGGTACCTATCAAATGGATCATTTTAGATTGCGAGTGAATATGGGGTAGGTACTTGTGATGCAGACATCTGTTATATGGTGAGTCAACGGAGCTTCAAATTTAGTGGGAATAAGGAAATCCGTCAATATCAGCGCAGCCTGCGTGGTTCGCGTCGAGTTACTTGAAATCTGGACTGTCTATATCTCCTCGTGATCCAGGTAGGAGGGCTGTGTGAATTAATTTTGCAGACATTTTTTCTACAAGAGGTGACACCCTACATAGATGCTGAACTTAATTTAATTACCTATGTGGTATGAGGGGGGGGGGGGGGTCACAGTATACTTCAACTAATTTCAATCAGATAGACTTGTCCACATAATTTAATTGGTATGTGAAGATGAAAATGATATCGAGATCCATAAGGATCTAGAAATGGGAATTGATTGAATGAGAAATATAAATTGTAGCTCTCCCTTCCAACCTCTCTCCCCCTTCGTCATGCTTCTTTTCTCTGATCGGTATGTTGGGAAAGTAATAAATATAAACAGTCATTTTCCGTTGTATTTTTAAAAGCTGTTATCTACTTATAAATAGTAGGTTCCATTTTCTGGTTGGTTATTTATCATAGTTTTTGATTTTGGATTTTGCTTACCAGTGGGCAGCGAGAAGGACTCCTAGCTGAAGCGCACTCCGAAGAGGCCGACCAAGCTGATCCTTTCTACGCTCATTGCAAATTACACACAGACAAAACATTGTTGAAGTAAGTCTCAAACCATCTTCTTTAACTGCTCTCAAATTAGTTAGTAAACCCCTAGATAACAGTCCATTGTGTCAGCTGTTTCGAAGTGAAAACATTGATATTTTCATCTGATAGGAAGAGAAAGAGAAACTGGCTTGCTCTGCAAATGAGGATGGAAGAAATTCGTAAGAACAGAAAAGATGATAGTGAGACTCAACGGATTCAAAGGAGGCTTGCTAAATACCGAACAAAGTACATGGGCACCCGAGCTAACAGACTTCAGCCTTGGGGTAAGTAGTAAGAACTATATTTCCTCATAGCGACACTATTCTCGCCTTCTTTGGAAAATCTTGAACAAACCTGCTTAACGCACTTATTTCAATATTTGTTTTATTAATAAGGTCACAGAAACCAGTATATCAGGAAATAATGACTTAATTTTTAATATAAGTGTGGCGATTTTAGGGTAAGCAGCCGCTTCGTTTCACTCCCATTGTGGACCTCCCATTTCGTTATCTTGCCGCAGAGTAAATGAAAGTTAGAAATCGCAAAATTCATCATTTAGATACATCCATGTCAAATGTATGCCCATAATATCTGGGTTTAGAACAACATCTACTTAACTGGAAATTAACAGTTTTGAAAACACGCCGATCAAAGGTTTTACTCGTTTTCGAATTCCTGAAGTTAATATTGATAGATACCAATTGAATAGCTGAAAAACGTATCGTTTACCTGCACATCCTCACTTCAACGTAGATATACCTAAGGCAACCTATACCATAAGATATATTTAAAAATAAATTATTGCACCATAGCGTACAAGTTAGGTAGTTATTGTATGTAGTAAAACCTGCATTCTGTACATTTGGATTTGTCTTGCCCAGTGGAGAAGTTGTGAACTCTATGGATTTTTGGTAAATAGATCTCATCTTAGTAAATAGGGAACAAGTATTTCCAATTTGTCAACTTTTTTCTATGATAGGTACCTACATTTGCATCAACCTGCAATATGCAGGTACCATTTGAGGGTTCATTTGATATGGAAAAGGTTTCTTTTGGCTGGTAAATGCTATAGATTAAGATACTGGGTTGTACATAACTGTTTACTTATTTAAAAACAAGGAAAAGTTAGTAAGTTCTTTATCCAAATAATAAATTTCATATTATTCCAACTTGAATATCTAATTTTTGAAAATTAATAATTTCGAGTCCGAGTTGAACAGATTAGCGTTATCGCTGCACTTTCGTTTGAAATAACCAGCAATATGGAAATAATTCATTCGCGATGAAGTTGTGAAAAACCCCTATTTCAATTAAGAGAACGGAAGCTAAGGAAAAACGTCGTTATAATAACGATTGTTGTTCGTTATCGATGGTGACCTAACCTTCGAAATCGATATAACATTGTAACTCTTTGTTTTGTGGAATCCGGCGTTCTAACTTCCGGTTTCTCCGCTCGAAATCCCGAATATTTCGTTAGTTTATGAGGTGTCAGGGTCGTTAAAACGGATAGATAACTACTCTATCGCGCCAATTAGTAATTGGGAAAAGAAAAATCAAATATAAGTAGGTGATTAAAGTTACGTGATTACAAATCTCCAACGCTGAACGCTATCATCCATTCATTCTTCGAAAGTTACAACTCATGGTTAATCAACATGGAAAAATATGTGGATCTATATGGAAAATACGGAAAAGTTGGGTGTTCTACCCAAGGAGACGTAGTTCCTCTGTTCACACTGTCATATTAGAATTACAATTATTACCCTCTTATTTACTTGTACAATTAGTCGGGGGACGAAATGAGATGAAATTAATAAAGGTATTGTGGTAGTTATCACTGATTGGTCTTCCCCATAATAGGCAAGGGTCATCTACTGATGGTTGAATGACAATTAAACTTGTTAAGCATCGTTTGGATGTAACACTCACAATTCCTGAAGATTCTATCATCATTTACTGATAAATTTCAGTTTTTGCCTGTGACAATGAATTTTATATTAAATATAAAGTTTCTGCGTGCGTTCGTCCACGAGTGATCCAATTTCAATAGGCATAATTTACAATAATATTGAGCGATTCTCGAAATTTTAAAGTTTTTTAAATTGGTTCATTATATTGAGAGAAATCGGTGTTTCTGGGAACTTATGTTTATATATATGCACAAGCTCCTTCCTTGAGGATGAAGATTTTAATTTGCATAACTCCTGACCATTTAATGAAAATGTCACTGTATTTTTTTGACTGGGAGAAGAATTGATGGATAAGCATAATTATGTTTAGCAACTTCAATTTGGTCAAATTGAAGTCTATCAAAGCTCACTCGACTCAGCGTTAAAATGTTTCGCAATGTTTATAGCACGCAAGTCTTAGATGAGATCCGTTCTCAATGAATTAAAGCAGAAAAATGGTTCGAATTGTAACTTGTATAATGTCATAAAAGCTGTGAGCCAAGCTGAAATTCAGGAAAGGGTCTGCTTCGAAACTCTCTTGACCAAAACATTGGAAAATATTGTATTTAATGTTGAATGGGATGTAGAAGACTTCAATCGGAGCAAACTAATGAGGTTTTTCCTACGCTGCGGTCGAATATACAGGTAGCTCTTCAGCCAATAGATCTTTGGCAGCCCATTACAACTTAGCTATTTTTGACCATTTGGTCTCGTCTCTGTCAAAGTTTTGTCAAATGCCCTCGAGTCGAAGGCAGTCAAAAAGGTGGTCACCTGTCATGTTTGTTGTTCACACATTTTCACGCATTTAAAATTTTTAATTGTATCTTTGATGCCTACGACAATGTTTATAGGGTGCGTATTTTATAAATTATGACAGTCAATTGGAAATATGTTAGGTCAGCCATCTATGTCAGGCTGCAGAAGTATATCATCTGTTTTGAGATGTCAGTTGAATACCTCATCATTCAAATCTACAGTCCAGTTGAATTTTCGCTACCATGCCAAAACCTTCGATGCACACAAAATTCTCGTAACATTTTCTATTTTAGACTCCCTGTTCGTTTGTATTATCCGTTCTCAACTAGATGAGGTTTTTATATGGGATATCAACCTTCAAGTCAAAATGTTCTGAACGGGTTCCCTCTCAACTATCACTGTTTTGATGTACGTTAAGTAGTTGTTAATTTTGGCTAACATGTGTGTCATTCAGTACCTACTCAGAAAATGGCCCGCCTCCTGACGACCAGCGCCAGCGCGTGTAGAGCGTTGTGGAGGAAAGCTGAACTAAGTGGGGCAGACACTCAGAGCTGGGCTATGCGAGAAGCCCAAGTAGAAGCCCTGGCTGACATCCACCGGCGGTGGCACATCCAACCAGCCTTCAGGTATCGTATCAGTGCATCTTTGAATTGCGTTGCATTTAATTTATTCGGTACGTCCTTTTGTAGATCCACCTTGACTTACTGAACTATTCTATAACCTCTTGAATGAATGAATGAAAGAGAGTTTATTCCATAAAAGACAAAAATAATGAGCAAAAATGAATATAGGAAGCTTAAAGAAAACAATAGATTATATGGTTGTATGGAATTACCCAACACCAAGAGACGAGCTCTGCGCGGTGTGGGGGAGTAGCCTATTTTATTCTTATACAATGGGTAAGCTTGATGCTCCTATGCATTAAAATACATTTCAATGATAAATTAAAAAAATGAAAGGTAGATTTCTATGTATAGATACTGCACATAATATTACTGCTGCTGTCTGGGCCTAGAGCGACTAACCGAGAGAAAATTTGGCCAGGTGTGTTTAGGTCGTTAGGCAGGACTGTAAGACTGTAGGGAAAGGCGTAATGAATGTGGCGAGACGTAGACCATAAGAGAACTGGAATGATGGGTTGAGTAGTTGGGCGAGTGGCGTATGTCGATGAGCGGGGATAGTTGAAACAGTCAGGGTGTTCATGGAAGAGGCAAAGTGCTGCTTTTAAATATAACTGGTTGACGCTGAAGACCGGCAATAATTTGAAAATTTCTTGGGAAGAGAACCTATAAGGCTTACGGGCAATCGTTTTTAAAATGGACTTCTGAATTATGGTGATGGGGTAGAGCAGGGTAGGGCGGGCAGAACCCGCTAGCTAGCTCATGACTAGCTAGCTCGTTCAATGCACTTTTTAAGTGCATTGACAAATCAACGCATTCTCAAAAGAAAAATTCGTTTGCATGAACAGTAAACATAAGTTTTTATCATATGTTCTTCTATTTGATATTCCTGCATATCAATTTTGTCTAAATGTACAGTTAGTCTCGTACGGGTTAAAACTATCTAGTAAAACATTTATTATCTCTGCTTTCCCAACATTTATATTTTCAATTATAGGCGCTGTTAGTATGGACCTATCATTTCTTTATTTTCCATTGTAATTTTCTAGACCTCATTTCGGTACTGTACTCATCAATCCCTGTACTCATGGAAATCCAGGTCCATAATTGAGCAACAGTATTTGAGTTGGTAATGAAGTGCAACACAAGAGAAGGATGAATAAAAATGTGTTTAGAAATGAATTATTTGTGACGTAAGGTCAAAAACCCCTAAAAAAGCACGAAACTGACAAATTTCATGTTTTAAAAAGCTACAAATTATTACACAAGGATTTATTGTTTAAGAATTTCCTTCTATAAAAACCCGAACTGTTCCTAAATAAAATTCATGACGAAAATCGTTAAGGATCTTTACTGTACGGGTCCTGGAGTGTTCGAAAATGCCAACAAATTGAGGTTTGTTTTTGGACTTAGATTTGGGAGGTTTTTTTCCGGTGGACGTATTTTGTAAAATTCAATTTTCGGTTTCCTCGCATCTTAAGAAATGTATAAGAAACAATTTTTTGAAGTACCGGGGGGGGGGGGGGGGGGGGGGTCCTAAACATTTTCTTGGTAAATTACATACCTACAAACGTTCGCTATTAAAAATAATAAACCAAGAAAGTCACGAAAAATTGGTCTCAAGTTGGTTCGAGGTTACCGTTTACACCCTATTTATAACTAAGGAACTACACAATGGGTTTCAGAAAAATATTCTCCTGCTGTTCTCTTCTTTCTCCCTCGGGATCGCACCGAAAGTAGTACTCGCCGTAGTTTTTAGAAAGCACCTCGCAAATATCGAATTTTTATTGTACCCAGGTACTAAAATTTATGTACGAGCGGCAACGTAATGATTGTTTTAGAAGCTCTTACTGTTTTTCCGGTGTATTGTTGCAGCGTCGAATTCATCGGTTATTACCTGGATCGGAATAATCGCATCAGCACTCTGAGGAAACAGGTAGCAGAACTGGCAGAGGAAAATTCTAGGCTGCTCGACGAACAAAGTGTTACGGAGGAAAAAAGAGATAAAGTGAGTTTCGTTAACAGTTCTTCCCATTTGACTTTTGATTTTCCCGATGATAATTACCGGAATAATACTATTATAGAAATGGGACGAACCAAACAATATTTCTGAATATTGATGAGGTTTTTAAAAATGGACTCGTGTTTCACAATTCCTAGATTGGTAGGTAGGTATTGAAATCTCGTCGTGAAACATGATTTTGGTTTATTATTTTAATGAGGGAAGGGAAATTTTCATCAAGCTTAATCACTATATCTTCTATTATTAAGAAACTTGAAAAAGTGTTTAAAATTCACTGAACTTTACATTCATGTTACCAGAGCAAGGGAACCACACCCAAATTGGTAGACGTTTTTCGTATAATATACTATATTCTATATATATTATACTCTAGGAATATATTATATTCCTGAGCTATTACAAACGACTGACCGAAATCTGAATATATTTGCAGATTTACAAGGAGCATGCGGTGGAAGTAGCTGCGAATGAAGAATTGAAAACAAACATTTTGAAATTCCACGATTTGGTGTCGTTCCTGTGCCCGAATAAACGGCTTCCCGTTTTGAGCATGATTGGTCGCCCTGTTTTAACTCCTCCGATGAATATTGGTTCGTATTTTCATTTCGAAATGTCACAAATTACATCAAATGTTTCAATCTGGTTTAGATCAGATTTTTTAATATTGTATTTGTTCATTTCGAAGGTATACACCGTGTTGAGGTAAAAGACAATGCTGTGATAAACATTATCAAGCTTATTAGTTATTAGTGTCACTATTTAAACTATGTAGTGAAATTATTCTTGAGATAATCAAAGTCTTCGTATACACCACTCTCCCTTATTCAGGGATACTTATTATATTTAAGAGATGTAAACAGCTCTAACTTTTTAATAGCTCTGCTGTGCATAATCCATTTGCCAGTGTCTTAAAGACTGCTAGAAAGAGTTTCAAGAATTTGGATTTTCTGGAGTTTAAAACTGATTCTGTATCTGCTCGTGCCTTGATGGAATGTTGCCTAGAATATTTTATTTCCGAATTTCATGAGCATTATAGTGTTTTTACCGCACGATCTATGATTTATATTTCTGTTATTCAGGTCGGCCAATACTGACAGCTGCCGCCAGGAAGTGCATAGCACCACCAGTTCAACGTAAAGATTCTACCAGCTCTATGTCAGGTATTTTCCCATTACAAATTCGCTATAACAATTCCCCCTGCATTGTCCTTTGAGTTTATTTTATGTTGTTTTGAGACTTTGTAGGCATGTGATTTTGTTTTTCCCCGCATTACTGTTGGTGTACGTCGCTTTTTGCTGTCATAAACAAAAATGCTTCAATACCAATTATTGCCCGCACACTAACGGTTCCACACATCATAAGGTAACGAAAATTACATCTTTTCGGTGAGTGGTGAATTTGATGTCATTAATTTACTCGATCAAGCATTGAATTTCACGCTTCGTCATTGCATCATTGTTCAGCATTTCCATTGATCATTGATTGACCAAAAGCATGTTGTCATCGAAAAATCCATGATTTTTAAAGTTGATTAAAAATAGATCACACCTAAGGTACGTTCAAATCATGATTGCCAGTTAGATCTACGGTTGATATTTCAGTAGATGTAGATTTTATTCTTATTGAAGTTCCTGCTAAGATTTGGGAACTTTCGGTCCTGAGTAGGAATCGACCCCACACAAGAATAGCAACAAATCAATTAATAAAGAAGTATTTTATTTCAATCAATCACTTTATCAGTTGCATTTTGACTAGATTATTGTATGAAAATTATAGCCCGCAATAAGATATAATTACAAAATCCATGTAAGATGTGTCAAACTCGAAGGACTATGTAATGAAAGCCAGAAATTATGTGTTAAACAAGCCTTGTGGCCCATCTAGGTTTGCTGTCGAGGTTGAGGCAAATTTAGCTCATTTAGGGTAATTCGTAATTAAACGAATAAAAAATGTGAGGCCTCACACTGTTTTTCTTTTTCCCTCACATTACTTTGTGCGTTTCTTTTGAATCTTCTTAGTACTTGGTAGTTCAGAATTGGGTTTGTTCAGAATCAATCCACAAATTAAAAATTAAATTAAACAATTAACGAAAAACAGTGGATTTCACCGACAACTTGCTATTGGTCATCAAGTCGGTGGTTGGTTTCACTCACAACGTACATCACTCACTCATCTTCCATAAAACATCAAACTTATTTACAATTGTCATAGAAGCCTCTCTTGGTTTCCTTGCAGGTTTCATTCAAGCAGTGCAAATTTCTTATCTTGATGCCTCTGTATTACAATTCGTATTACAAAGTTTGGGCCTGCTGGGGTTGGAGTAAGGGACGGGTTTGGACCCTTGAAAGGTTCAAAAGCTCTCCCCCTGTAAGAGGTGCAAAAAAGCTCATCAGAAAGGAAGCTGCATCTGCCGCAGACTAGTTGTCACCATGTCTGTCTAATTATAGATTCCAATCTATTTGTCCAACTAATCTGTACATTGATGGCCAATTCAAGAATCTCTCCATGATGTTGGGATCCATCGCGCTAATGGATCAGGCAAATGTGGGAAGTACTCTGCTGACCGTGGATTGGTGTAGATTAAATATCCCAAGTTCATAGAGCACTCTCCACTCATCAAAATAGTCCTCTTGAGCGGCCCGACCCCATTGCAGTTTTGCAGACCTTTCACGGTCTACAGGTTCAAACCTGGAATGCTCAACTTAAAATTGTAGGAGGACGTGAAATGATGACTTTTTATCCAATCAAAATGCTTCTGGCAATAGAGAGTTTCTTGGGCATCAAATTCTGACTTGATAAGATATTTGTAGTAGACTCAGCAAAGGCACAAACAATGAATGATGTCTGAAGTTGAATTGGCTGAAGTTATGCTAGGCATGTGATAAAATTGTTAATGCACGATGTGAAATTAATTTTCCTTTTTCAAAATGAGTTGCTTCATCTGGTAACTCTCTCCTACATGAATGATTTACCGTACTTATCAAGTACGCCTCCATTTTATTATACAAAGACCTACTTCCAAGAAAGGATTTGTACTCAGTAACATTAAATCACTTCTCTGAATAATCATAGTTGTTCTAAACATTTTTCATTGCGATTGAAGAGTTTTATAATTCTGTCATGAAAGCAATCCCCCCCCCAATTTAGACATCCGATATTCACTTTTGTCTTTAGTTCATGTTCATTGGTGAGGCGTTTCCCTGCGAGATATTCTTTGAGCTTACTTATTCGCTTCCTCTTCTACCTCCAAAGGGTGTAGAGGATTGACAAACGCGACGCCATTCAGTCCGATTCTGGCACATCTCCTTCACTCCCTCTCACCGTACTCCTCTTTCTCAGATTGTAGTCTGAACATTGCCCAGCCACACTGTTGTTTTTCTACCTCGGGGTCTTGTTCCAACTGGTCGAGCTTCAAAGCCTTTCTTCGAGAGGCGGGTGTGCACATGTGGACATCCTTGACATGGCCGTACCATCCCAACTGTGAGTCCATGGGTCGTATGGCTGGCCTTATACGTATCGTTGTGTTTAGCATAATTTCCCATCGCGTTTTCCAGTCCATTTTCCTAAAATATTTAATTTCGGGTGCTCGTAGTCGTTCATATTCTTTCTTAGAGTGTGGGAACTGTGGGTGAGAACAGGAACATAAATTGATTTGTATACGGCTAGCTTCGTTCTTGGAGAGACCTCATCTTTGCTTAGAAATCTACGATTTATAGCATAGAACAGCCTGCTGCTGTTACCAATACGAGTGTTGAGCTCGTTTTTAACTTTCTTTGAGCTTAGGAAACAAATTAAAATCTTACTCACCAAACCTTGCTCCATCAGATTTTCATTTGGATGTCTGGATTGGTTTCATGACGGAATTAAAAACCTCTTAAATCTTGATGAGTAGTAGTTGAATGTTACTGAGTACAAATTAAGTTTACCATTTTTCAATTTTTCACAAAGTGGGTAATTACGTTTTTTGGCAACCCTCTTATTTACTGTTCTTCATGAAATCTTTTTGGGTGGAGACATTGAGTAGATACAGTTTGAAGAACTAGACACTACTCCATGTTCATGCTATGGCCACATGACCCCAGAACAGCCTGCAAGGTAGCTACGTGAGGACTTCAAACTAGATACATTTCTAAGCATATCCTTTCATTCAACCCTGATTTCCTTGAACCCTGTAGCGTTCGTTCCACAATTTATACTTATAATTCCGCACAACTGTCAAATTTCAGTTGCCAGTTCCGTGGACAACTCTTGCAATTTGTGCAAAGGAAAGAATGACCAGCACCTCCTCGCTGAATGCGACACTTGTAAAAACTTCTACCATTTGGCTTGCCTCGACCCTCCGCTGACGAAAATGCCCAAGAAAACCAAACTAATGGGCTGGTAGGACCCTATACAAATTTTATGGGAGTTTACAAAACCCGAAAGTTTATATTTTTTTCCCCGTTTAATTTTTTTCCCGGTAGACAGAGATCAATATTTATCTATTTTTAGGCAATGCTCGGAATGCGACAATGACTCTAGCGATTCGGATAGAGAAAACGTTGTCGATACTGAAGCTCCCAGGCGGCTCAGAAAAAGTGGGAACGGCGAACATTTCTTGAGCGATGTGGTATATTTTATTTCTAACTTTTCCGTCAGTTATATTTAATTTTATTTTCTCTTACTGTGATTTAGTTCGGAATTTTATGTTGCCTTTTTTTGTATCGTTTTGTTTGTTTTTAGTATGATTTTAACTCAGTTCAATCAGAAATCCCTCCAGACGTTGTTCCACCGAAAGAAACCCCAGGTAAAAATAGTCGAAACTAGATTTCCGATTATTAGATTTGGATCTATGATGTTATTGGCAGTTCCTATTTGTAGCTGTCGGCTGTAGAAGTAATTGAGTAGGTACCGATCCTTTCCTTGCTTGTAGTGTTCACTGTCATGTCATCCGCTCCAAATCATTTCATGCGCAATATTTTCATATTCGACTTTATTGGTGAATGAAATTTGAAGTCACGAGTTAAGCTTGTTTTCTAATCCTGCTGCAACGAAATGCGTGAAAGCTTTAATTTGTAATTTGGCTGTGTCATTTTCTGACGACCGCACTTTGCACTCACTTAACACCATAATAGTGTGAATTTATTAAATGTATTGCATTTATACTACATCTTATTTGATATTATTTTTCACGTGTTGATCTTTTGCTCTTGGGTGTTTGGTTCGAATTCCTTTGCTAATAATTACTCAAAATCTTCGGTAAAATTCAATGGTGTTGGTCCTGCACACTATGGTCTGGCACATTTTAGAAAAAGAACATTTTTTTCCATACATTCCCTGAGTTTGAAGGCTGAGATGCTCCTATTGTGTTCCAATTACAACATTATCGTTAATTTTTGCAATATTTCAATATGGTCCATACAATTCGTATGATTTGGAGTCTTAGCTATAAATTACTTTTCTACAAAATGATGAACCTTTTTGCTCCATCTTGGAACTACCAATTACAGTAATGTGTCCTACTATGAATGGGATGCAACAAGATTGTACTGCCCTGCGCAGTCTTGATTTTTTGTAGGGTAGCTGGATTTTCATCTTACCGTAACATTTGCCCCATATCGTCACTTTACCTTTTCATTTAGCTCGAATGTTTCTGGTTTACGGTATTCCCTATTCGTACCATCTGCTGAAAGCCATACAAATGATTCCCTAAGCAACTTTGTGGTGTGTACAATAATACAGCTTGAAATAATTGTTTACTTTAGATTTGAAAATATCCTCCCATTCACGCAATATCTTCTAGGGTTTTAAAAAAATTATGCTCTACATCAGTGGCGGCTCCACCTTCGAAACAAACATTGGGGTGCACAGGGATCATCATCTATCGCATAAGGAGATCGAAGCGATGCTTTTCTTAACCAAACACAAATTTCAACTGATCTATTTCTCGTTCTACCATTTCATTCAAAATTGCATGAAAACAAAACACCATAAACACAAAATAATAATGACGCCACCACGTACCTGATTACGTCGAGAACTTCTGAATAACGCATTAGTTATTCCTTTCCACTTTCTCTTGAGGATTTGCTGTTTATACTGGATGCACAATGAACAAGTCACTGTTATTCGCCAGTTATCCACACAGAGTAACAGATCTACTAGGTTCACATACGAATGGCAAAATGGTCGTGGTCACGTTTGTGAACAGACTTTGCAAATTCTGTTCTGTTGGGGGTGGCAAACTCAACTTCTGTTCATCTGCTCATGCTTGTCTGAAAACAGTGTTCGCGAATAGTTTTCGTTTGCTGTAACTAGGCCTCGAGACATAACTTCGAAAAACACAACTGAAAACAAACTGAACTATGTTGGACTGAGCAGTAAGGAAACCACTGATAACGAAACGATAAGGTAACATTTGTAAGCCCTGTTCTCCCCAATCTGTGAGCAACAGAGTCAAGTTGCTCCTCGTTTGGTTTGTTTGAGCTCTCTGATTGGTCATCTTCCCATTCCCGCCTCAATTCAAGCTGAAAATGCTCTGGAATTCCACCTCCTAAACTCATAAGTTTTGGTTTAAATGAAGTTATAGTTAATTGCTAAATTTATAGTTAAATGCTAGTTAATTGCTAAATTTTTCTTAAGTTAATGTCGAGCCAATTTCTCCAAAGGTCTGAGTTCTTGCTTAGACCAGTGTAAGTTGCTGAAAAAGATTTAGCTACTTCCAATATTTAACCAAACATTTGCTGAAAAGAGCACAATGTTAACTGAATACTCATAGTCTTTTCTAATACCACTATTTGTACTAGCCATTATACAGATACTTAGCTTTGCTTATTGAGAAAAATGCATTCAATTTCCATGAAGAATCATTAAATCTTAGTCCTCTTGGTTCTTTACTCATTTTCCTGTAAAATTCTGGAGCAAAAAGGTTAAATTCCTTGAAAAGCCATATAAGTAGTCCGATTATTCTACTTTATGATTACATACGTGTTGAGAATTTCTACGTTAATTTTCCGTTGCGTTTAAGGTGTAGCTACTGTAGATCTGACGGACGACGATAAACTTAAGGAGAAGAAACGGAAGAGGGAGAAACACCACAACCACAGGTACTCGCCAGAGCCGACTTACTCCAAGCCCCATAAACACAAACACAAGAGAAACAAGCAGCAGGAGGAGCAACGGCAAAGCCTTAAAATATGTGTAAGTTGGTAGCAACTCCTATTTGGTGGAAGTTTACTGTATCTAGGTGAGGGTAATCCAATAAGATGAATCTTATGAATTTCAGACTAATCTTAGAGTTACTCTATAAAATTCTATGGTTGTGGCAGTTGTTGAGTTTTTTGGACCGTATTCTCGATTGTTACACTCTAAACTATAGCACCTTAGCTTGGTAGGTATCCTAATTTCCAAATTCTTAATCAACAAGTAAGTTTTCTGAAAAATTAAATCAAGTTTAAAGTAATCGATGGATCGATCTTAAAATGGGAATTGGAAAAACGGTCTAAGCACAAAAATAGAGTTCAAAATATTGCTGTTGTCTAAGTATGAGAACTTAATGCTGTGGTTATAAGTTGAGGCCATATATGTTGAAAGAACATCCTCGAGCCACATACCAAAAAAAAGTGCTCTTCGACACAGAAACGTGAAGAAGATTATTATATTATTGAAATATTCAGATTCAGATGGCTGTGGTATGGAGGCTTAGTCCTTGGAAGGTCAGAGAAAAAATCAGATCTTTTCAGAATCTTTATCTCCCAGCGATACTATTAAGGAGGACAAATGCATTTGTCTATCTTGTTTAAGAGTATTACCAGATAAATTGGATAATCTACTTCCTTTCAATGTGAGTTATCATGACATTTTTGTATGTGCATAGTTCAAATCTGTACCGTCAACTGGAGGTGGCAGTTCGTACGTGGCGACACCAAGTGGAGGTTTGGCTACGAGTCCAATGCCAACTGAATCGATGCCCTTGAGCGTTTCGTCTGGCCTGGCAGCTCGCAGTTCTTTGAAGAACAAAAAAGAAGAGACTGCTATTTTGTGCGCCACGTGTAACCTGCTCGGAGATAACTCCAATTTGGTCAGGTAAATGAATATATCAGGTATGAAATATCAACAGTCAGAACGTCTGAGTTGTACTCATGGAAAATACATTCGAAAAGAAGATTTTGAAAAACGAACTAATTTATTGGTACTGAGATGACAAATCCATGCATATTAGAAGGAAGTGGTCCCTATTTTTAGCGTGGACTTATTTCAGGTTTCATTGAGTGAACCATTTAAAAGCGAACAGAATTATTGATTTTATTTGGACATCGATGGTATGGTGTGGAAAGCGAAATCATTGTCTTGATGACGGTCCAGCCGTTCGTGAGACATGCATTTTTAGCAAATGCGGTGTGTTGTACCCAGCCTTAGGTCGAATAAATCGTATTTCACCGGTTAATTTCGATTTCGAGAGGTACTTGCGTGGTATGATCATTGAATTTAGTGCTGTGAATTTTTATTTGTACCAGTTGATGGTTCTTCCACGACGACAATTAAATTTTCAAGTTTGTCACGGTTGTTCATCAATACATGGTTGAAATGCAGTCAAAAAGCGAAAGCGAACTCCTCAATTTCATTCGATTTAACCTAGCTGAATTACGATCTGTTGACTACAAACGTTCGCGTGATGCCCTGATGAAAGATGCCAATCTCATTAATGTCAGACGTTTGACGATCTTTCCATCAATGTATGTTGGCAGCCCCCGCCATATTCACAATTTGAGCAAGGCACACCTGGGGCCATAAACGTTTATTAAAAACGCTGCAATTAAAAACTCTCGTCACTGTCAGGATGCTGTGTATAGCTGTCCCAAGGTATACGTTGATAACACATTCAGATGCCAATCAACTCTTATTCCTTGTTTGCGATGTTGCTATTTCTTTTATGGTACTTTCCAAGTGAAATATTGAAATGTTCAGGCAAATTCGTCAGTCCTACATACATTTTAAAAAACTGGTCAGTGTAGTTGCTAATGGCTGAATAGCTATTTGCTGTTTATTTGAGCTGTGAAATAAACACGATTACCATTTTTAAGAGGGATAGCCGAATCCATAACAGCAGGATGTCTTTCATGCATGGGAAATGATGAAATCCTCCTAACACCCTAATTGCCTCTTACGTACCGCCCCGATTTTTATTGAGAAATTTCGTCATGATCTCCACGGCTTCCAACATTTACCATCCCTATTTATACCATGTCCATGGATAATATTTTTGGTAACTACGTCCAATAATTACTGATCGATGGGCTCATCTGATATGGTGTTATCAATCTGATCAGGTAGTATTACGCTTTGTCGATTCCTTAATATGTATATTATAGCCCTGAATCGAGGATTGGGTGGGGGGGTTGAACTCTTAATTTCTTTATGACAACTGTGTGGAGTTGTGAACGAAGGCTGCAGGTCATTCGCCATGAGATTCAAGGTGAAATTCTTTCTCTGAAATCAAGCCTTTTGTCCTTCTTTCAGCTCTTTGTGCTCCTTCTAAGTTATTATTCTTGTGAAATATTGATTTAAAATAATGAAGTGCAGTAGTCGGTAAAGCCCAATACACCATTGTTGTATATTTAATAGGTACTACAACAAAGGTAAAGACAACGAAGACATCGGCATATACGAAAAAGAGTGTGGAGTAAACATCCGTATAGAAATTAAAACATGATTTTGGAAAAAAAAAAACAATTTATTACAAAAAATACCACTTGGTGAACATTACTAGGTTCATCCAAGTTACCAGTAATGATTTGACTTTGTCCTTATTGCTTTTGGTTACTGTTGCCTTTGCAATATTTTACCACAAGACAACATCAATTTTCACCCGACCGCTTGAACTTTTCAGAATTTCCCATGGAAAGGAATAACCATAAAATTGTATTCAGTTGACCCAAATACTTTAAAACATTTCATCAATGTAGCCAATCTTGTTAAATTCAAAAGTTACTGTTTGAATAATCGTTAGATTGAGTGGTTAATGAACACAAATATTACACCTGTTAACTATCTGTCATAAGAGTGGCAAATAATGACAGTTTTCGTTTACAGATGTGACGAATGCCTTCAAGGTTTCCATTTCCAATGTTTGGACCCCCCTGTCAAGAAGTCACCCAAAGTCCGCGGGTACTCGTGGCACTGTGCTAACTGTGACCCAACGGTGAGTGCTTCATTTTATTTGAAAACAGTTTAAGAGTCTAAATGAGCTGTAAGTTCTTTTACTGAATAGAAAGTTTTTCCTCCCCACGGGGGCAAATGGTGTTGAATGCAAACCTAGGGAAACGAAAGGCAGATGCTAATTTTTCAAGAGGTCACCTTGCGGTGCTGTCTCCTTGCGGTGTCTCTCCCCGTCGTCAAACGGTCTTTATCATAACCTGACATCCATGTTTTGATTTGGCCGCCAGCGAAGTTTACTTGAGTTATAAATGTGGCTCACACGAACATCTCAATCAGAGTAAGTTGCCTCGATGTCAACTTAGCGTCGACACGGCAATTGTCACTCCCATTAGTATTGTGTCCCAAAACAAAACTCGTTTTTATTGAAAAATTAGCTGGTTATAAATTTCTAAATTACACTTAGGACTGATTCGGATAATGGGTGCTCCTGTCGGCATCTCTCGGCATTCTACTGTACTCAGTACAAGCTGTACTCTATGATACTTGTACATGTATTTCCTTATATACATTTGATTTCCTTATATATATGTACTACGAATGTAGAGATAAATGCGAAATTGCAGAGAAAACTGTATGCACTACAGAAAAATAACCAACTTTCCTCATTGATCGGGGTGAATTTCGATCACCAGTGGGTAACAGGTTGCATTCAAAAGCAGTTTTGAGGACGTCGTCATCAATCAGATCGCCGCAATATAAACCGATCAATTCGTCTTCCGTCATAAACATTGCTTAATAAATAGTACTGAATAGAATTGAAAAAAGCAAAGACGATTGTGGAGGTGGAAAGAGTTGAGAGATTCTCAGGTGAAGAGGGCAATTATGGTTCCGAATGCACTCTAGCAGGATTTCGTCCAACCATTTCGTCCACTTGCCTTCCCCGTCAATTCCTCGTGAATAGTATCGTTCCTTGTGAATAGTATCGTTTTTGTAAATTAATTTGCTACAACAATCTGTGTGAATGTCCTCCCAGTGCTCCAAGTCATTTTTCTTTCTCCATTCATGCTCAAGCTCCAAAGAGAGCGGAAAGAAGATTGATGGTTGGACGAAATCTGCAATTGAAACCCTCATCGCCCAAGTCTGAAAGAGTTTCAAACTCTATAACACTGTTATCAGTGAAACCTTCCTTGAGACCATACGGTCAGAGCCCACACCACTTTGAGCTCCGAGATAGGTGCGTCCCGTTGTGAAAATCTAAGTCAGTCGACTACCACTAGGTGAATAATAGCACCGCATCGCCGACCGTGGGGAGGAAAAACTCTCTAATGTGTAACAAAGTTCCTAACGGTAGAGTGACTGTGACTGGCGAAGGATCTCCTGCTGATTTCTCGCATTTTTTGGGTGCTCCACGAAGTTCTGGAAAACGCACCTGAGTTTGGTCGCAGAGGGTCACTTTCAGATAGAAAATACAAACGTGAATGGTCGCATCGGGTCAACCCGCCGAAAAAAAACTCATAGGCGCCTAGCACCAAGCCAAAAATCATACTGACGCGTAGCCACCTGAACTCTAGAAGATTAGAAGGGAAAGGGGAGGGAAAAGCATGACTTAAACAAAAAAATCTCGGGGATTCACAGAAATTTAGAGGTCATATAGACCTGGAGCGACCAAAAAAGGGTTAATAGTTATGAAACTTGTTTGTAAAATAGTTAGCTTAGAAGAATATATTGTTTCCTTATTTTTTCTCATTTACTTTATTTTTCAGGAAAGTGGAGAGGATTGAATTTGACGACCAACGCAGTCAACATCATATTACGTATTTTGGAATGAATATGCCGAGATATATACTAGATAAAATAAAAATTACTGTGGATCTTACTTTACATTACTGATTTTTTTTAAAGATATTAATTTAGCATGAGTGGATTCTTGAGTTAAGGTGTACTTCCAAATTTTTGTCTAAATGTAGTACCTACGTATAATTTTTTCATCGAGAAAACAGGCCAAGCCTTTCTTTTTAAATCTTGCGAACATTTTTTTTTTCTTAAAATCGATCCCAGTTTCATACTAGAGTATTATTTCTCAAAATTCTATTTGACTTCGTAAAGTGGGAATGATATCATCCATTTCGAATGATGTATTAATTCACCGACTGTCTTCAACCGATTTATCAGCGTATTTCTGTAATTATTATTGGGCGAATTAAGAAGTTCGATGTATTGGTAATTTAATATGTAGATATACAGTATATTCGTGTAAGTTTATCATTAAACTATCGAATTTAAAAACATTCTAGGTGCGAATAAATCCTTGTAATTTCTAGAATGTTGCCATCATTTTTATATTTGTTATTCCTGTTGTTTCTATTTGGTGCAACGTGCTTGGTGTAGTTTTATATGTATGGTCGGTTATGAAATACTTGAATGTTTTGTTGATGGTGGAATGGGAGTCATCTTTCTCGATGAAGCCGTGTCCATGTAAAATAGTCTTTTTTGGGGTGAAAAGACTTCTCCAAATCTAAATTCCTACTTGCGTTCAAATTTAATGTAATGTTTTTGGTTGTTTCTCGTTGAATGATCAAATAGTAACCAGTAATAGACTTGCCATAAACCAGGGGCTGCTCTGAGGTAAGGAATTTGAGTCCATGGCTCACGTCAGAAAAGAAAGGAAATGATTTGTATAAATACTCTCATTACTAGTAGCATTCTTAAATGATCAGTATCATTCGATTTGTCAAATTCACAAGTGTTGAAGCTCGCAGATTCATTGCAGAAATGATCACAATGAAAACAGGTACCTACAGGTTTTTGAAGGGGCTGGTACACACTCCTTTAAATTATTGCCAGTAGATAGATTCTGCATTATTTGTGAGCCCTCTACAGTATTGTTTTCTTGAGGCTGCATAATATGTGGCGTCAGGAAAAGTGGAGCTTGCGATTTCGTTGCCATGACAACAGTTCATCTGAAGACCAATCAGATCAGCTATTTGCAAATTGTGAAGGTGGGGGCTCTGAAGCCAAAATTCCCGATTGGACTCTGATTCCTTGATTTTTGTGGAATTTCCAATGCCTGTCGTTGCTTCCCTATCCTCCAGGGAATCGCCGTTTTCAGTATTTTCTGTGTAATGGATAACCCTGCCAACAATTTCATCATGCTCCTTCGAGAAACTCAATTACCCTCTTGGCTAGAGTCCCACATTCCATAATGTCCGTTTGACAGCCCATTTTGCAGGTATCGTTTGCCAGGAAAAAGGTAAGCCAAGGAACCAAAATTTGTCTGCAGAATGGTACTCTGCCTCTCCACTGCTCTGTGGTAGTGTATTCACATACAAAATTGCAGAGTTGGCCATGCATGCTCTTCTCACACCAGGGGGAAGCAGGTTGGTGGTTTTGGGATTAGTGAATTGTCTAGTACATTTGGAGTACCTACTTCCAAAGGTTTGACAAGAGTCCTTACCAATGTTTTTGGTAACCATAGGTCATACATGATCTGGGCAGGTGAAAATTAAGTTTTATGGAGGGGAGTGGAACGCAATGAGAAAAAGTGAACATTTTTTGCCCCCGTCTGTCTCATTTTGATTTAAAAAAATAGCCAGGTATTTTCTAACAGATCAACCTTTCTACCAACTCCAATGATGTCTGGTGTTTTCTGTGTGTGTGCAATGAAATCTCATGGGCTCCCAATTTTGATAGGGCTACAGCGTTATGTGGGGACAAATAAACTCCATTTCAAAACCCAACCCCTTGATCGTCTCCTAGTTGTAATTGTCGTTGAAGTACAATATTTATTTGTATAAGTGGTCTGTGTCTTGCATTTGCTCCTTTGCAAATAATTTCTTCAATGGGACACCATGTGAGTTACTTCAAAAAATTATATCATCTTTCAAGAGCTGGGTTGGTCACCAAGGAAAAAATATGGACAGTTCCAGGAAACATCAAACAAACATTTTCAATTTACAATGAATCACCAATTCAGAGAAGGTTATTGATTAATTATTGTTAAAATATTAGGCTCAGTAATACATGGAGTGAGCATTTTCTTTCTATTCAGGTTTTAATGAATATATAAAAACTGGGGAAGAAAACCAAACTGCAAGAAAAACCTAGCGATCGCTCATTTTATAATAGAGCTAGGAATCTTTTGCCTGTTCCATGCGAAAACAACATCACCCTCTATGACCTGGTCAAAGGTGAACCGTCGACGAGAAGTCCCATTCGAATATCGTCCAAATGGTGTGAAGCCCAAAGCACGCACTCCCTCGCCCAACAGCCTTTTAGCAGCACCAAGGGACACCTAACTGTCTCTTATGAATCTGGGTCTTTGAAGAAAAAACTCGAGAGATTGGCCAAGAAGAAAGACAAATCTTTTTCCTCCTCTGATGTCAAATATACCGTTAAAGGGATCACAAAATCTTCCGTGCACGTGATTAGTGATGTTGATCGAAAGTCGGCTGGAGCTTACATCAAGATGTTTGAAGACCCCAATTCACTCCTCTGGGATGATTGGCTCAAGTCTTTCAGTAGCGCTACTGGGCAAGCAATAGGTGACATTGTGGTAAATGTTGTATCATATTAGAGTACGAGTGTATTAAATGATGAAACCCTGGTCTTTGTCAAGTTATTCACGTTCGTCTTTTCAAACGGGGAACATTTTCGTTGTGCTCCTCTTATGATGGAAGTTTTGACCAAGAAGACAGCTGTGTTGAAGTTTGTAATTTTGTTTGCTAGTAAGACCTACAAATTGTGATGGATATGGTTAAGTTGCAACTCTACCATTCAATCACCTCGCAATAAACAGGGCAGGGATACAATAATTATTGACAGTATGTAGCTTGTGGGGAAATGCGAGTGTTGGGAGCGTCAGGACAGGTATTATTTAAAGGGTCAGTAGCTCTGCTACCATGTGAGGTGATAGGGAGGGGAATGGTGTAGTTGCCCCTTCCATTGAGATGGATGCAGTAATGCGTGCTACAATCAGAAGTTGACCCAGGCGCTTGAAGGTGTCTGATTCATCTCCCAAGGCAGCGGATTCATGAATTGGGAAGAGCCAACTAACTGTTTCCATCACAAAATTTACAAACCAAATTTTGGAGTACAAATCTATAAAGAGACCACCAACTGGTGCATTCCCATCTTCAAAAATCTGTATTATACAGACTTTGCAGGTGATTCCTACAAACAGTAAAGAGTGGATCTTAAATATCCTTGTACTATCTACTGCTCTTTTTATAAATTATTTCAATTCAATTTAAACAAATTAATCACCACAGTTTTTCTTCCAAATATTTTTGAATGTTCTATAGCATTGAAAAATAACTTGTCTTATAGGTAAATTGACAGTTGTTTACTGAGGGATCAGTTGATAATAGCGCTCCTAGTGGGCAGATTTGCAATGTAAAATGCCTCATACGTCCTCCATGCATCAATTGATTGGTAGAGCCCTCTATTCAAGATTATTCATCAAATTTGCACAATTTTGTCTTAAAACACTGAAAATACATTTCCAATGGTTTCAATTTCAAAATGAGGCTGACAAGAAATTCAGGTAGCATCATGTGTATTGGTAGGGCAATCTGACAACACTGCGAGGGACGTAAATGACATCTGTTGAATGTGAAATGTCAACACGACTTTCTTTCTTAGTTCACTGTTAGAAGCTAACTGTATTCTTTTGTTTAGATCCGTCCTTTCGTCTGTGTATATTTGACTTTCCGTGTTTACATACTTGTTTGTGAAGTGTATTATGATAATTTAAGTGTTTGAAAAAAAGTAACAATGGTAGGGAGTGATTTGGTGCTTGAGTTGAGGAACATCTTCCATTCAGGGCAAGTTGAGCCCAGTTCTTGGATGCAACGTTTGTTCGGGAGCGTGGAAACTGGTTTGATTCTGAAAGATATCACTTTAGAGATTAAACCTGGAGAAGTATTCGCCGTCCTGGGCTCTAAAGGGAGCGGTAAAAGAGCATTGTTGGACGTCATATCCAGGAGAGCCCAAGGAGCTACTCGCGGCCAGATATTGTTCGAGGGAAATCCACTGACCCTCAGATTATTCCAACGTTTGTGCGGGTATGTGACTCATCGCACTGACCTTATCCCGTCCCTGACAACGGAGCAGACGCTGTACTACACGGCGAATTTATGCTCTGGCGAGAAGGTTTGTAGATATACGTGTAGCACCAGGGTACGACAAATGTTGGGAGATTTAGCGTTGAATCAAGTGGCTCAGCATAGTGTTGGGTCTCTGAACGCCTCACAGCTCAGGAGGCTGGTGATTGGGGTGCAACTCATAAAAGATCCCGTGCTTCTCCTATTAGACGAACCAACTGCGGGTTTGGATCCTCTGTCAACATACCTGATCATATCGATATTGTCGTCTTACGCGAGGAGACGCGGGAGAGCTGTTATTCTGACAATGGAGAAACCACGATCCGACGTATTCCCGTTCCTCGATCGTGCGGCATTCCTTTGTTTGGGAGACATCCTATACACTGGGCCCACTCGGCTGATGCTCGAATATTTCAACTCCATAGGCTTCCCCTGTCCAACAACAGAAAACCCTCTCATGTACTACCTGTGTTTGTCGACAGTCGATCGCAGAAGCCGAGAAAGGTTTTTGGAATCTCACACTCAGATACTGGAACTCGTTGACAAATTCAAATCCGTTGGAAACGCATATGCATCACATTCTCACATTCAAGCCCCTTCGCTAACCAAATCCCACCTCCGTTCCGTCAAACCCTCCTGCTTTCAGCTCGCTACAACTTTATACCAACGCCTCCTTGCCTCCACATTCAACATCACGCCTTTTGGGCTAAGCCACATGTTCCTTCGATTAGCATTGTTCCCAATTTACTCCTTGCTGATTTTCTTGATTTATTTTAACGTCATGGCAAGCGACAACCACGTCAATCAATCTGGACTAATGCTTCTCAGCTTATTCGGCACTTACATAACATCAGCAGTCACGACAGCCTTGACTTTTGGAGTGTTCAGAACGAGATATTATCAAGAGGCTCAAGAGGGAATATACAGTGGCCCTCTATTCCTTATTGTCTATTTATTGTTTTCTATACCTTTCACCCTCGCCACAGTCGCTGCTGGGTCGCGTATCCTGTTTCAAATCACGGGCTTGACTGCTGTTGAAGACTGGGCTGTGTTTGGAGGTGTTTTATGGGGCTCGTACCTTCTATCCGAACAGCAAACAATTGCCTTACTCATGGTATTAAAACGAGAGTTCAACGCAATCATAACTTCAGTATACCTATGCCTGATTTACTTGGTTCTTGGAAGCGGTATACTCAGGTCCTACGGAGGAATGCCTGAATGGTTGTTATACACTGGATACGCTACCCAAACCCACTACGCTTCGCTATCTTTGGCAGATCGCCTCTTCCCAGGTCTCCCACTGTCAAACTGCTCCAGCGTACAGTTGTCAGCACTTGGATGCAAAGCTTCTGAAAACCACATCCTCAGCCACAGATCAACTTCTCCATCTTGGGACCCCGCACTTTCCCTCGGCCTTTCATCCGCTTTTGTGTTATCTACCTTGGTTATTTATCTCATGCCACTTCCAGCTTTTGTAAAAGCCAAATTTAGGCAGTAAAGTGCTGAATATGTTCAATACTTGCTGAATGAATTGGCTCTAGGATCCTTGCTCGTGCTTAAGTCTATTTAGTCCAGGGTTATTCAAGGATCAAGGAGGTCGAGGTTATTAATTGTTTGCAGCCTTGATAAAAGCTACCATCATGTCAAAGTGTACCAAAAGATTGTTTGACGCTAGCGGGCAGCCTCCATCACAAATACATCGAGTTGAGATGGGAACCGCTGTTGCCAATATATGCTGGTAGCATCAGTTGTTCAAGTTGAGATTCTTCTTAATTCAAAACATATTGGCGATGGTTTCAACACTTCAACGGTGAGAGATCAACTGCGACTCCTACCAGAGCTACTACCGCTAGGATGAACGAAGCCTAAGTTACTGTCGATACATTTCTCTTGTCCTGTTAGTCTTACGGCTGCCATAAGAGATTAGCCTCAAATTATGAGGTGAGGTTACACATTTAGAGTTAAATTATTTTCCACAAAAATCCCTCCACTTGTAAACAAATGATTCTTCTTGCAGAACATTATTTTTGACATAAAACCAAAACTGCAAAACATGCAGGATTTTAAATTTAATTTGGTAGTGCTCCTCGATTCTTGACAACTCTTAGGCTGCCTGTTTCTTCAAAAAATTGCTACTTGAAGAGCGGTAAATGTCCTTGAAATCGTATCGAATTCACCCATTCGGGTCTTTTTAATGACATGATTGTAATTGTAATGTATTTCAAAGTAAATTTCGTACTCCTTTCTTCAGAGAAAACTCTTAAGAAATCATCGCAAAATGGATCCAACATTTCATTCTTTGGGTGTACAATTTTTAGCAGCTAATCTGCGCCAACTCGTTTGAAGTTTAGTACAACTACGTACAAACGTTGTACGTTTCAACAGGTTCAATCGAGAGCATTCTTCTAATTCATGAATATCAGAAGTTGAAACTGTGGTACTCTAACTGTTGTAGCGGTTACGTCTCATTATGCTGCAGTGGGTTTTGTAAGGGAAGATGCTTTCACTTCAAACATGCTCCTATTCCCGAAGGTAGAAGGGCTTTACAACAATTTGTACAAGACGAAGTAATCGCTCTCAGTTCCGAAGTGACACGGAAACTTGCACCTTAGAAATCCTATCTGAAATACTCTGCAGCTTTAATCGGTTTTCTGTTTGTGAGGATTGCCAGAAAAGATGACATGTGAAACATATTTTCGACAGACACAATTCTGTAGCGCACACCTTTGCAGATAATTTTTAGATAAGATCGGCTCAAGAAAGTGTGTATGAACATCAAATTTGAGATAGTCTTTATAATGTCGAAAAAATTTCCCTAAAAGTATCCTTTCTTTTGCTGCAGACAAGGGAGTATGAAAAATAACATACATTTTTTACATTTTTCATTGGCAATGCTGGTGCTCTTGAAAAAGTACATGATTGTATTTCAATAATTGAACAACAAAGCTACAAAAAAATCATTAGTATAATCCATAAAAATTGCCTTATACCTGATGTAGGCTGGTATTAATGACGCCTATGATTTATTAAAAATGGCTTGGTGGAGGTGAATACTATGTTAAGAGAGTATTTTTGTATCTTACTAGTAAGAGATGACTTTTCAGAATTAACAGAGTGCAATAACCCATCAAGCATTCCTATCTCGATCGCTTATAGTTTATATATTTAAAACAAATCAAAGGTCTATCTCACTGCCACTTTTTTTATAATATCTGTTGTTCGCACGGATCTGTATTGTTGTTTTTAGCAATTTATCATTTCGCACTAATTAAATGTCTTAGTAGTAAGGTTGGTATACCTTCTAAATTATATTAACCAGTATATACATAATGATTAACCTAAAACAACAGTTATCTTCGTAATGACTGAAAAACAGTATTTTGTCTTGAATCTCATAATCAATTAATACTTAACAATAGCTAGATTTTAAAGTCAATCAACGCTATTTTAAGATTCGCTTTTGTCAAACGTCCATACCTTTACTTCGTAGAATTCTAATGGAACTGTTACTTTCGTATATTCCTAAATAAATGCGAAAGAAGAACATAATATATTTATTTTTTCACCAAGAATTTAAATGTATTTTTTAAAGAAACCTGTTGTGTGTGAAATAAAATATTTATTATTTGCTACTTTGGGCATGATCTTTATCCTGTTGTCCGTTTATTTGCTTGTCGTATGACGATATGATTTAATCATGATTGAGGTTGTCTTTAATGCTTGTACACATATGTCCAGCTTTTATAAAAATGTTTGGAAAATACCCATTCCCTATTTTTGACTTAATTGATTAACAAATTTGAATGAATCCGGACCTATAGTGAAAACTAAAAAACAAGACGAAAAACTGTTAAGACGGAAAAGTCTTGTACGCACGAAAACTCGAAATAAATTTTATGAAAATTCTAAACATTTAGTATTAAAGTCTCTTGTTAAAGACAACTTTTTAGATAAACTGTGGAATATTTAGTTCATTAACTAATCCACTCAAAACATACGATATTGAGGGGATATTCCTAAAAATTTGAACAGTTTATGATGCTCAAAAAGTGATGAACCTCAAACATACAGCTACTTTTTTGGATGTTAGGTTTTTCGCCGAAAACGGATTTTCTAATCCCAATTCTAAGGAGTGTTATCGTCTGGATCGATAAATTGGGAAATACATACGTGTGTATGAGGAACCGTTTAGGAATGTTTAAAAGCAGATTCTAATGAAAGAAACAATATTTTATGGATAGAGCAAATATCTTCAAAGATCAAGAATGATTTACAAAAAACCATAAATCGACAATCAAATTAGAAATTCATTATTACTGGGAGATGTTTTGCAGACAACGTTTCTAGGTTGCATGTGCCTACTTCATTTGAAATTAACGACTTTTCCTTACCAAATATTTGTCAGGAAATCACATGAAGAATTTCACATAAACTTAATTGATCTGGAATTTCACACAAATTGGTTCTTGACCTGTACTCCTCATCAAATTAATTCATACTTCAGCCGGTTCATTAAATTATAGAATTTCTCCTTTGCAAATGTATTTCGTGTTAAAATTTGAAATTGATTAAACATTTTGTAATTATTTCATATAATTTTATTGGAATTTATGAAAAAATGTGAGAAATGAGATGAAGTTGAATAACTAAACAAAACTCACTAACGTTCGAAAAAATCAAAGATTTTTTAAAGTTTTATCGATTTTTGAGCACATTTGTTCAAACAAATAATTTTTAGCAGCCTTTGATATTACATTCATTTTTCTTTGAAATTTCCCCAATTTAGACAGCGTATTTATCAATTTCAACTCAATTCAACTCGAATGTAACACTACAATTTCAAGTAATTCGAAGTACTTGAATTGCTAATGACATACATACAGCTGCAATGATTTGGATGAGAATGGGTAACGAAATAGACTTGCCTTACCTTAATATCATAAGTTTATTTATAATTTTGTAAAATAATTTCCAGTTAATCCGAATAAATAAAATATTTTTTATTACAGAAAAATTTCTTGTTAATGGGAAGTGGATAATACTAAAACATCAAACATATTGGGTAGTCTTCAGTAAATTATAACAATGTTGTAACCGATCTAATTGTACTTAGTAGTTCTCCCGACAATAAAGTATAGCCTGTGGCGAATCGGTGGTTTACAATAGCAATAGAGCGCTTGTGAGTACACCAGTCTTATTTGACTATTCTTTCGTTATTTCATGAAGTTTCTGCCGTGTAAAACTCTTTCGGTAAAGAGAATACCAAACCTCTTCAGGATACGATTTCCAAGATCTAGCGGATGTTTCATCTCATTGAAACTAAGATCATTATTAGATATCGCACAAATCTCCAAAGCCGATAGAGCCTAGGGACTTGATATTGAGTTTTTCACTGAGACTACGATTCCTGAATCAAGGAAGGTTCACTTTGATAAAGTAACACATATTATAAAACAAAGTTGAAAGCAGATGGGAGGAAATGAAGAACTAAAAGAGCTCAGCTACCGACATAATTTCCACTTCTGATAGCCAAGATATCGTCTCACGAAGCCTGAGTAATTAAATTTTTAAATCTTCAGCCTTAAACAACAGACTAATCAAATAAGACAGGCTAGATCAGTAGCGCCACTATAAATAATACTAGGAAATCAAAGGCTAACAGTAAAAATGTCTGTTAAGGTTATACTCAACTACGGATATGGTACTGGCAGTATTCGCGACTAAGGATCAAATACTATGCACACTTCACAAGTAATTGGTAGGGTATCTCACTAGTGTCATGAAAAGTCAGTTAGAAACATTATTTAAGTAAATAAAACGGGTAAATAACGAAATGAGTAATTTGTTTTAAGTTCATATACAAATTAGATAGCCAATCATAGTTTCTGACTAGGGATGAATCTAAAGAAGGGGGGTTCGAGCCAGTTTTCAAATGTATCCGTGATCTAAAAGTTCTTCCCAATTGACGGTGTTTTGGAAAACTTCCTGTTGGAGCCAGAGGTCGTAGTGTTGCTTGAATTCTTCCGTGAGCTCCATGGTTTGTCCCAGGACAGATGTGATGCTCGTATCAACAGGCTCAAAATCAGGATCAGAGCAGTTGCCGTATCTACGGTTGTTGAATCTGTCTACGGAGGATCGGAGAGCGCATTCTTCCGCTTGAAAATCCCAAGGGCGAGCATCAAGGTCGTTGCCAAACGCCCAGTCGTCGTTGAGCCTGTGGCGAACCTTCTGGTAGATGGCACTCATGGTTTTCATGTTGGACTTCCTCCATTGCCTTCCAAGGTATTTGGTTTGCATCTTAAGCAGCTTTAAAACATATAGCTGCATCATGGCGTGGCGCACTTTCAAGGTTCGCTTGAGAATTGGGGCTGACTTGAAAACTACCAGCATCATGATTCGGGAATGCTTCCATTTGGTCAACTTATTCAAAATCCTCAAGAGATTTATGCAGGCAAAAGATTTCTCCAAGAATATGCTTGATTATCACCGATCTCCATAGTATCCAAGTTTATCACAGGCTCACCAATTACACAAGCAGGGAAATCAAGGATTGGAATCACGTTGGCAGCTCCTACGTAAGTAATGATATTTTGATTAAAAAATTTGAGAACTAAGGGAATGCAATTGGCAAACACCAAGTGCTGCGACATGAATTCGAATTGATAGATGTGATTCAATTTGAAATGTTTGAGAAGAAGGAGAAGAATACCAGAAACAGCTTTCACAATGATTTCTTTGTGACGGTTCACATCTGTGCCCAGCTTCATAGATTGAAACACAGTCATGGGCATTTCCCCTGGAAGGACGTCTGCCATGATATTGATAGAGTCAGATTTTGCTTTGGAAGTAGGCGCAGCCGCCAGCAAAATTTTCAGAAGAGCTATCATGTATTGGGGTAGATTGGGGAACATGGCCTGGTACAATACTTCAGCAGGAGTTTGGTTTATAGGGGGTTCCTTCTTAGAGATGGGGCTTTTAGCCAGTTCCTCTTCCATCTCTATTTGTACTTCAGCCAGCGATTTGTACATGTGCTGTTTCAAAACTTTCACGCCTTCGTGGATGGGTTCAGGAAGTCCAAACAATGATTCTCGATCCCCTTCAAGAGGAACCCAACCAACAAACTTGACTCGTGTGTTTTCCAAGAAGGAATCCAGATCCTTTTGGCGAACTTTTGGGTGCCAGGGTAAACCTTTGTTCTTAACTTGAACAGGGGACTGTGGTCTAGGGGTTGATGGCTGAGGGATTTCTCCTGGTTGCGGATTGGATTCTCTCTCCTCAAATTCTCTGAACTCTCCCTTCTCTTCATCATTTTCTTGCTGCTCCATTGGATCCATTTCTATATTCAGCTGCTCATCCAAAGAACTCTGTTTTATCAAGCTTCTCCTCGGACGAATATTTCGTTTGGGATTTTGGGCATCCAAGATTTCAGCTGCATTCGCTGGTGGAGAGGATGCTCTCATATTTCTCACAACCTCAATAGTGTCTTCTTCTAAGTTAGTAAGCCCTGCTTCAGTTCTGTATTCTTGTTTTAGTTTTCTCAGAACATCAGTCCCTCCTAATGTAACAAGTATGGTTTTCCATAACAATAGCAAAACTTTCTTCATAGGGAAATGTGGAGCAGAACCACTGCAAAATTTGGTTACCATCCCAAACAACTTTATGACAAGTGTTTCATCACAAATTGGAATAAGAATATCAGATCTAAACCCATCAATAATCCTTTGATGTTCTTCAGCATCTTCCACCATCAGAGATCTAATGACCTCGACAATGATGTATAATACACTAAGGATAACCCTGAGGTCAACAGAATCAGCAAGACTAACGGCAAACTTGCGCATTGCAGAATTCGCAGAGGCAGAGTTGTCAATTTCTATATTCAGAAGCTCGACAAATGCGTGAAACACTCCTTGGTCATACAAAAGCAAAACATTGTCCTTGGTCCACTGAACTTGTTCTTTATCAGATTGCACCTCAGCCCAACAACCTTGTGCAATATACAGAAAGCATCTAGCAGCCTGCATTCTTAGTGTTCGATCTGACACTTCCAGCTGATCCAATAGCTTATTTATAATGGATCTTTTAGTGCTTAGGTCCAGCTTTTGCCAGCTAGGTGTTAGATGGTACAGAGACATCTGTTCGACAAACGCATCAAGGTTTGTGTGGAACTCCTCCTGCTCGGTGTAGCTGTACAGTTCCGCAATTTCGTTCATGTGGGAGTCTGCATCGTCGTAGACAAAATCCAAATCTGGGCAGTCGGGTCCACTGTCTGAATCCTGTCGCTGCCTACGAAAGATGTCGCGGAGTTTTGGCAGACCTCGCTTCCCATTCCCATTCGCGTCCATATTGATGTTCCTCACTTCCATCTCCATGTTGGGCTCGTACGAAATATAGCTGTTTGAATAAGTATCTGAGCTACTGAACACCATTACTATTGAGACTGAACTCTTTTAGGGCATCCATAGTTGCAGATCACTGGAAACCTGGATAACATAAGAACATACATTATGTTAGACGTTGAGTATGCAATTTTGCAAAATAATGAAAAGGAATCTATATAAACAGTACTGTGAATTTACTTAATTCAACTCTATGCCAACATTTCCTTTCAGTTATCACTAAATGCATACTACCTACTCCAAGAGTCAAGATCCAATTTTTTAAAATGAAAACGATTCCCAAAAACAAGAATCCCAATTAAAGAACAGTATGTAATGTATTATGACATAATAACATATACCTATTATGAAAGGGGTCATGGAACATCCTACATTGAGCTTACGCTTTGAGATTTCTTAACAAATTGTGAAAGTTCCTCGTTTGTGGAACAGGTAACTTGAATGTACGTCAACCTGTCAATCTGCCAATTTCAAAATAAGTTAACTTTATCTCTAGAAAACACTGTTAAAATGAATACTTGATTGATCAAAGTGAATGATTTAATGAGTGACTGTTGCTAATCGTATGAAGCAATAATTCTATGTAGGTGCCAAGGAATGAGACAATCCTTACCGAAAAACAATTGTGTTGACAGCTCGAAATGACGAACGAAAAAGTTTTACAAACAGTAGTTTCAACGAGCATATCTCGAACCATGTGCATCAACCGTATTCACAGCCTTTCAACGTTTATATCTGAAATATACCAAAAGTGGGATAAAAATAACGAAGGATGGACTATTGATTGGGAAGGATGAATGTGTTTGGGCTCACCTGAATGTAATTTTGACCAGTTTCAATTAAAATACACCGACTATAACGCGAAATGAAATTTGAAAGCAAGCTAAACTTGGAAACAACTTCGCAATCAAGCAGTATCACAGTTTTCTAGGGAAATAAATATTTGAACAAATAAGAAAATGTCACAAAAATGTTTCACTACCAAAGTAAAATGGTTGACAGATGCATAGTGAGTTTTTTGGACAGATGTTTGAATGGATGCTTCCAAATTTATGGCTGATCGATGACGGTAAAATATCTATCCTTATATTTCTAACTGGGAATTTAAGTTTTCGATCCAACTTCTTGGTGTTATCAACTGAGAAGGTTAGACTACTCAACCTAACCTACAAAAATACAAACAAACAAGTAAATGGGTCAATTGCGAAGATAATTCAAGTTAATTACTTTTTAAATGTAATCTAGGTTTATATATTAGCTTTCGTTTGCGAAATAGACAAAAAAGTGAAGTGTTATACTGTTCAGTTATGGCCACTGTTAAAAAGAAAGTGTCTCAAAATGATTTACGTCTGCTCATGTCGCTACAGAAACGGAAAGCTTTGGATTCTCAGAAGAAAATTGAATCGCCTTTAGCAAAATATCCTTTTTTACCTCATGTTTTGATACTAATCCAGTTATTCATGTTGAATCTTCTCAAGTTTGTGGATTGGTGAAAATATGTACTACTTTAGAGCTTGACAGAATGAAGATACGTGCATCCTTCTATTAGTGTTTCATAATGGGTATAGGCCTAAATTGTCATTCGTTATTCTCTATTATAACAATTTCAAATTGACTTTGTGGGGAAGTAGTTATGTTGGTTCCTCTAATAATTTTACTTTCCCTTATGAAGGAAGAGAGTGGGGCTGAAGTAGAGAATAGGAGGCCGCTTCTAGTAAGAAGAATATATCGATGTGTATATAGGATAATATATCGATACCACTACCTTGTATTATGGAAAGATTTTCACGACCGTTATATCGATAAAATAATTATTAATACGCAGAAACACAAGCGTTAACACATTCTGATCTATTTGTCCAACTGATCTATACTTTACTAGAAGGATTGATGTAGGATATTTTTTTGTTTTTGAGATGCGAGCGAAGCGAGCATCCAGACCAGTGAACTAGACAGAACATATCGATAGGAGACACCGGGGTTTTCAATATGAAGACGGTCTTATCAGGAAGGGGCCACCTATTCTCGACTTCTACCGATAGTGGTTTTAGGCAAAGTTCTGGTTAGCGGATCAGTTGGAGTTGGCAAGGAGTATTTAGGAAGTTTCCGTAGTGTAAGCCGGTTCTACAGCATCAGGCTCAAACTGACAGAGAGGATGGAAGTTATGGGTGTCGGTGTTTCCATGGCATATAGTCCGCGTACAACAGTCACTCTAACTTGGAATAGGATGGATATTGAGCAGAGGAAGTCGATGATTCCAGACCTATGTCTGCAGCATCAGCCTTCGTATCTCAGAGGTGAAGAGAGGAGGTTGATCAGGGGACTCGATGTTTCCAGAATACAACTACCGTTTATTGGAATAATTATGTGTCTTCCGGGTTCCCTTACAGACTTGTTTCTTGCAATTCGGTTGACATTTCACCCATGCCGACCTGATTCAGTTGGTGCTGGTCGTTCATTAACCAGTCTGCTAAACCAATGCGAATGGTCTGAACAACGTTGGGCAATACTGTTTGTCTTCTGTTTCATGTTCAATTCACAAACGCATGGGCAATCATGGCCGTTGAACAATACCAAATGCAAAAGCCGGATAGTTTTGCTCTCTATTTGTGAAAGCAGTTGGTTTGATCTGTTAATGAAATCAATGCCAGCCTCAGTACATCTGAAGTACTAGACACTTACAATCCTTTCTATAATACCAAACTGTGCATTTAGTATCGATTACAGCCGACCTTGAACGTATTCTTCATATATCATAAAAAATTGTGCATGTTTGACTAGCAGTGTGGCAAGTCACTTGTTCCTGGAGTAAGTTTTGGTTGTCTACAGTTCACAAATTGTCGGAAAAATGGCTCTGCTCAACGGATTACTGACCAGAGCTATTATATCCATATCACCCTAACCTTTAGTTCTGTAGCTGTATAGTTTTCTAGGCATTTATGCTGTGAGGTGGCTAATGGTGACCTAACTATTGTCAGCCACTGTTAACCGTTCTTGACCGCTTCAAGGTGTGTTCTACTTTCTCAACGCTGGACTGCGGTCGACTACAGCCTATTGAATTACATTTAATAGCGCTGTTGAGACACATTAGTTTTGTTCAAAACGATTATCTTGCAGTTGATAATTTCATGGTGGTGTAATGGCATTGTTGGAACAGTTTGTCGACGACGGTTTATAAAACCACTTGGTAGCTAGAAAACCAACGCCAAACGATATGACTGAGTGTCACACTGTAACATCTATGCTTCTGGTGAGCAGGTTATACGATTGGTTTCAAAGTTACTAGAACTACACAAGAACCAAGGACTGGACAAGGTTTATTGTCTTCTTTGGGAACATATCTACTGTAATTCCTTGAAAGAGCCTATTATCATCCTACAAGAGGCTAAAGTTTACCTGTGAAGAAGGTTATGGCTTGCAGTTGGTATACATCTTGGTTTAACCCGTTAATTAAAGGACGTCAAAGGCACCAGTGTCTCCACATGGTCAGTTGGAGCAGATAGTGGCGGACTACTGCTCCAAGTGTGAATCTCTTCTCCTACCAGTTTATATCGAGTATAAGGCCAATTTAATACTTTATTGTCAACTTTCAAAGCTTCGAGGTTATGGCATTCGGCTGTAGTTCATGAGGTTGCGGGTTCGAACCCAGTAGGAATGCTACTTCTTTTCAGGCTTACACATTTTAACATCAAAACACATACATGTCGAGGCAATTGGTTAGAAAATATATGTTGAAGGAGCAATATCAAACTTACATCGGTCGTCCACTAACTCCTCCTATGGTCTAGGAGCTCCCCAGCCAAAGATTTCAGGCGATCCTATCTCCCTCGTTATGTCACACTTTCAGTTAAAATGTAATATTATGGTGATTTTTTTAAAGCCTTTTTTCGTAATTACAGTGTTTCACCGTAAATGGAAAAATTATTGTAAAATTCATTGAATCGCCAGAGAAAGCTTTAGGTTTCACAGCCATGATTTCAAATGAACAAAAAATAGTTTATCTAGCTAATAAATACTTTTTTGAAAATGTTTTTGTGAATGAAAATCCAGTTATTACCCAAATTTCTTAGGCATTTGACCTTCAAGGCCTGAGAAAGGAAATTTGGATGGTACAGAGATCAGGAAGAGTCAATGCTTCCACTTCCATCAGAATCTATTGAAACTAATAAGAAGATAATCCATATTTTATGAAGTATAACATCTATTTTTGTCGTTAATACGGTGACTGTTGATCTGTATTTGAAATTTGACATCGAGTATTCTTTCCCTTAACCTGATTTCCACGTATTCGAATAGCGGCGTCCTCAGTTGTATTGTCTGTGAATCCGTGGTCAGATCTGAAGCAGTGTGGAACATTCACATCAACTCCAAGCAACACAAGGAAAATATCGCCAAAAAGAAATCCCCCTCTCTCCCCCCACCACCGCCTCCGACTCTTGTAGATGTTGCCAAACTCATCAAGAGACCAGCGCCTGAAGTTTCTAAGGTTCCCGTGGACGCTCCACCTCCCAAAAAGCTGAAAGGTATTAAGTTAACTCAAAAACGATATATTTGTATTTATGTGCACGACTAACAATTTTTTTTCTCACGCTCGATGTCCCAAATTCCCCTAAATGATTACAGGATTTTGGAATCAATCTTGAATGAAGATAAAGTTGCGAGATTCGTGATTAAAGGTCCGAAGAATCCATTATCTCCACTTGACATGTCAAGTGCCGAGTTCTGGGAGTCCTGAGGCAAGTTTGTCGTGTGGTCTCCCCCCAGGTTGTTTCTAACCCGGGAAGATCCTCCGGAGAGGAGACTGGTAATCTAGCCAGGGTCCTTTGATGTGCTCAAGTTCTTGTATTAACCCACAGGTAGGGGCGTGTTTCTAGCCACAATAAAAGCTAAGCAGGCTGGTAAACGAGCTGTCGGCAAATCTATACTCCTAGCGTTGGAGTAAGTGAATAAGTTGGGCACCCTGCAAACAACACTTTACCACTCCTCCCCCAACTCATGAATGGAATGATGAGTTGAGGTATTTGATACCACTGCCCCTGCGGATCTGTCTCAACTGGGGGCCAGGCAGTTGGTGCTTTGACATACGTCAATACCGTTTTGTGAGGAAGAAAGAACTGAGTGTTCCACCTCACTAACGCGAGAATGGTCCCGATCCAAAAAAGATAGCTCTGGGTCTACCATTTTCCTAGCCCAGCCCAGCCCAAGCATTGTATGAGCGAAAGTCAATTGTATAAGCAGGGATAGTCCTAGTCGGATATACGAAGTTGTATTTCAATAACAATGAATTGGTTGTTGTGGAACAGTCAATAATACAATGTTGTTCAAATTCCATGAGTCAGTTCCCTTGGAAAATTTCGTTCCATTTGTTCATTTTGTGGCTGTTGCATGTTCCAAACACCTCTTCTTTGAGTATCCATTATGCCTATTTTCCAAAGCTCCTAGGACGTTGTCTTTATCTAGACAAGTCGCACAAACCTGCAACTTTCCTAAGATGTACAAAGATGTATTTAAAACCCAAGACATTTATCACTGATTTTTTCATTTTTATTTTCAGAAGACTGATTACTTTTATTCTTACTAACTTCGTTTTCGAACTCTGCAGAAAGGGACATTATTCAATTCTATTGTTTTAGCAATCGTCTAAGTCAATTTTCTTCAGACTGACACATAAAAATATATTTTTCGGTTTCGTATTCTTAAAAGTCGGATTTTTTACTCAGTTCCGGATGCTGCTCTATTAAATCAGTCCAGATTGCTGTAGGTCTATGATTATGGGAATCCTAACTAATTAAATAAGAAAAATCGACAATCTGCCAAACCTAGTGTACTCATGGTGGGATCAGCACAGTTAACTTGGATTCTTCATTTCAGTCAAGAATTCATCTTGAGCTTGTTGATCACTTTTGGAATTTTCACTTAAATTGTGATCTAAAATTTAATCACAAGTCTTGTTTATGTATTCACACTAAAGTATGTTGGTCTGCACACTTGAATGTACTCACCAGATTTTCTTTTTATTTATTTACGAGTCTTTCTCTTCCTTTCATTCTAGGTATTCTCAAAAATGCTCCTCCGGTGCCTCAAGGATTCTTCGATGACATCATCGTAACTCCTTCTGCCTCTCAGACTCCCGAAACTGTCGTGAAAAAAGAGTCAAATGGCGAAGAAGAGGCGATGGAAACGGAAAACCACGAAGAAGCGACTCAGGCGACTGAGTTACCCGAAGGGTTTTTCGATAATCCCGTACTAGACGCCAAAGTAAGTTTGTAATGAACAAAATCGTTGCTGAGATTCAGATACTGAACACCATAACAATGATCACATCCCATGGCGATTGCATTAGGTCCAAATTTGTTTTCAATAATGAAGTAAATTTGTACTTACTGTACTAACCAAAGTACGTAATGAACTAAGAACTAAATCACTCGGAACGAAGTTGTAGAAATCACGTTTAATAGAAAAATAAAGAAACAACAAATAAAGAACGTTGATCGTTTCCTTGGAATAAAAGAGTTACAATTTTATATCAATTTCAGAGGTTACGTATTCATTAGTATTAATAAATAACATTCAATAGAAAGCTTAAATCAAAGGAGAAAGGAAGGTCTGGGAGGTACAAATAGTCAAGGCCAAACAAGTGAAAGGGATTGCAACTATTCAGATAAAGTGAAAGGTGGTAATTACTCATTTTAACCCCAAGATGGGATGATTCCAAGTAGTACAGAAATTGACCTTCCACCGGTGAAATTCATTGGGGGGGATTCTCATTCCATACCCGCGTTAGGCATTACGAGAGAAGCTTTCAAAGCTAAGGCAAACACTGGCCTATAAGGGATCTGGCAGAATTATGGAGGAAAGGGGAAAAGGATGGAAACGTGTCCACATATCAGGACAGGGGTTAAAACCGATTTAAACTCCTCACCGCCGAACATTTGGTTTAATAGAGGGACTTTAATACCGAGACCACCAAACTAAACACACATAATTCTACCTGTTCCACTTCTCAACCCTTAACACATATCAAAGTATAGATATTCTACTTCATAAATCTCAAGTACGATTTAAAAAAATCATGGGATAGCGTTCAAAGTTTCTTACGTATAACGGGTGTGGAAAGTCAGGGCTGTGAGCGGCGTGCAGCCTTGTATACGTCCAAAGGATTAATACAGAGAAGATCAGGAATACAGAATGATCAAAGGATTTATAGGAAAAAACGACGAATTAAAAAATACGGAGCAACCACTGAAATCCGTGGAACCAAAAGCGGAATATAATTCATCAGTCTGAGGTCTTTCCTGAGCCTGGGTAGGAGGCCAGTCAATCGTCACATAGTCAACCGTAGACCTAAATACTTATTGTGATTTCTCGAAAACTATATAATTTATATTCTTTTGGTTGCAGGCTAGAAACGTCGAGTACAAAGACCCCATTCAAGAAGAGTGGGACCGATTTCAGAAGGAGATTAAAGAAGAAACGACGGTCTCTGCACAAATCATCTACGACGAAATCATCTTGAGGAGATCGACGAACAACTTAGACAAGTGAGTTTAAAAAAAAGATAGTGTTCAAAGTTTCGTACGTTTAACGGATGTAGGGAGTCAGGGCTGTGAGCGACGTGCAGCCTTGTATACGTCCAAAGGATTAATACAGAGAAGATCAGGAATACGAATGATCAAAGGATTTATAGGGCTTCAAAAACGACGTATTAAAAAATACGGAGCAACCACTGAAATCCGTGGAACCAAAAGCGGAATATAATTTCATCAGTCTGAGGTCTTTCCTGAGCCTGGGTAGGAGGCCAGTCAATCGTCACATAGTCAACCGTAGACCTAAATACTTATTGTGATTTCTCGAAAACTATAATTTATATTATTTTGGTTGCAGGCTAGAAACGTCGAGTACAAAGACCCCATTCAAGAAGAGTGGGACCGATTTCAGAAGGAGATTAAAGAAGAAACGACGGTCTCTGCACAAATCATCTACGACGACACAGAAGATGCAACGGCGCAGCGTCAGATTGAGGAGATCGACGAACAACTTAGAAAACTTTCCAAGTGAGTTTAAAAGTCCTTAAAAATGTCGCATGCCTTTAAATAGCTACACGATGATTTGATGTAAGATCAATGACTTTCAAGGCTCACCTCTTAATGGTAATTCAAATCTGGTAAATTTAAATTTCTGTAAAGGGCTTCGCTTAAAATGTTGGTCTCTTAGATCGAGCATTAAAGACTTTTTCCTGCTGCTTCAAAAAGGTTCCATTTAGATGTTCATTATCTCAGGAGTCATGGGAAGTGGATTGTCAGGGCTCGTAGTCCAGTGAACGAACAAGAGATTTACGCTCATGCAGAGTGTGAGTGACATGCAACGCAGCTTTTACTTCTAAAACTTGCTCAGGGTAGTGAGAAAGTAACATAAAAGTCCTGACATCTTTGGTGTTGGAAAGGGGAGGGGGTTCGCAGAGAAGGTCCCATTTTTCAGTACAATAGGTAATTAGTACCCAAGTTAGGTAATGTATAGTTAGAGAGAGAAGTAGCTATCTGCACACCTCTCTTCTCTGCAATATGGACTAGGTATCACCTATCTATGAAATAGTTGCTGCATCTTCAACAAAAATATATCTTCCCTCAATACTTTATTTTACGTACGTACGTAAAAGAGGAAATGCGACGTGCAGTGCGGTGATGGTACCTGTTGTGTATCCTCAGACCAATTGCATGGTAGTTGTAACATCACAGTCAGTCAAACGTTTGCAGAACCACTTTTTACGCCTAAGGTTTAAACTAGTTTGGAAGTTGGTGGTGGTCGCGCATGCGCACTGTATCAATCCTCAACCGTCTGATAGCAATTAATAAACAACCGGAAAAATCTTACATCTTTTGCTTTGTTAGCAAACCAGAATCATCAGTATTTTCTGTCCACTTTTGGTTTCCAAGCAATTCCCTGGGTCATTCTATTACCAATAAGAGTAAAAATTGTTCACCTTTATGGTCACAATGAGGTCTGTACTGCTCAGAAACTTGAAAACATTTTTGACAGCATTCTACAATTTCGATGATTAAATAAATGTTGTTTCTTGTTGCAGAGTCGTTGAATTAGACCACAAAAGAGAAAAAGTCAAAGCCAACGTTCTGAGTAAACCAGTAGAAATAAAAGAAGAGGAGATGTCCAGCGATGAGGGTGAAGACTACGAGATAGAATTTGATTGGCGGGCGAAACGGTACCTTTGCTAAATTCCGAAACACATACCAGTGTAATGAGAACATTACCTTGTTGTACAGATGGCAGATGTAAATAATATTTCGGCAAATGGCTTTGTCATTTACTTACAAAGTTGAAAAACAATAAATTTATATATTGTATTTTGCGTATTTATCGAAATAATTGTGTATGGTTTCTCGTACCTACCTAATACCTATTCGTTGATTATAGGGCAGCTTGTCGAAGTTGAACTTTTTAATTCAAGTAGTGTTGATTTTTTTCCCCCCTACGCCCGTCGCGTTTATCTGACGTCTCGCTACCCAGTATCTTTCACACGCCGATTCCTCCAGCGTTGATCCGCCAATCTCATCCAGTGCAGGGCACTCCATGAGATGGCGGGCGTCCATTTCCCTCATCACAAATGTTGGCGAAACGACTACCCCTATTCTGTAAATGCTTTTGGAGGTAGTCGTGGCTGGTGACCATTCTGAACATGGCCAACGACATTCGCCGTGGGTGGACAGAGGGAATGTGTCCCACCTCAGCTACAAGAACCTCCCAGTCCTTCCCAGCGCTAGCCCCATCCATGGCCTCCCTGCTGCGGCGTTTTATAGCAGCTGCTATATCACGCCTAACTGCATGAAAGGTACGATCCGGCTGTTCTTTTCTGGCACCCTCTTTTGCCAGCCTGCCTACTTTTTCCTTTCCCCTTGACCCCACAATGACTGGGTATCCACTGGAGGTGACAGTCCCCGCCATACTCCCGAACCGATTTCAGAAACTTGAGGGCACACTTAGCCTGGACTTGGTCGTTTCTCTCCATACCGTCGAAATAGAGATCAATGAGGTATCATTGTCATCAAGTCCAAATGTAAAGGTGCACGGATTCCTGTCAAAACTTGCATGAATGTTGTCTATAAGTAGAGGAACTTGAAGCGAAGAAACGTGAACGAAAAAATAGCGTTGAACTTTTAGAGTAAACTATGAATCGAGTACAAGCAAAATGGGTGTTAATGAAGGCAGTAGCTCTTCGACTGGCGTCAATGGTGAATCACACTGAGAAGAAAGGTTTGATCTTTTTGTCCGTATTTGCCTCAGTGGTGGAGTCGCTTGAAGAAGGTAAGTAGCTCATATTTTGACGTTCTAATAATTTCTCAGACATTTCTATTTGCGTTAATGGATTTTGAAAATCAGCGAAAAACCGATCAATATTTGTTATGTAAGTGTTATGTAAAATATTCCATGTTTTTGGGAACCTAACGGAACTGGAAAACTGGCAATGTAAGTTGTTAATGGGTAATTGAATGCAATTTCATTGGTTTCATCGCCGCCAACTATCGCCTTAACTAGTACAAGTCGAGAATTTCGATCATGACGTTGATTTTTGCAATTTTAGGCAATATGTGTGCAGGAACTTATCAAGTGCCAATTATGTAAATATTTTGGATAATTTAATGGTGAGTCGAAAGTAGATTAAATTGAAATAAACGCATCGGTGTTTAAAAAAACCGGATTTATGATGGAAGATAAGGCTTGGCCGTGAAAACAAAACAAAAATCATCAATATTATGGGGTAATAATATTTCCTGATGGTAGCATTCAAAACTCTTCTCTTCATTCATGTTATGAAGGGAAAAAAGATTTTAAAAAATGTACTGGAAAATTTTACTGAAATGGAAGAATTTCTTCATCTCTATGTGCAGACAGTATTGTGAAAAGCTGCAACAGAGGCTGGTATGCTGTTCATTTGTTCGTTATTGCAGTCAACTCCAGGGTAATTCAATACCTCATGACCTTGAGTATCACAGTGTGGTATAACACTGACTCGATCATCGTGGCAACTCATGTGTGTGTGTCATTTACACACAGTAACAGATCCAAACAATAAGGATTGTATTATTGTATCCCTTTGCTTTTTTTTCCTCCCGTCAAAGCTGTCAAGTGTTGCCACGCTATGAAAATTCTAGTTGATCTGCCGCTTTTTTTCTGTTTGCTGGTTCAACTTCAAACGGAAAAAGTTTTTGGTGCATCAGGCAAAGACGAAAGAAGAAGTGCACCTATACTTCTCTTGCCAAAAATGTAAGCTTTTCAAACTGCAATTTCTTGCTGTGAAAGGAAATGCATGCAGGTACCATGGAGCTCAGCATTACGGTCCGCCACTGCTCTCAATGTTTTCTTTGTAACAAAATTTTGACTTGAGGTATCTAGAGTAGGTATTGCCCATCTCTCTGTTTGCTCTTCGGTTTCTTATTTCCTGCCAGCGTGCTACAGGTTTTTCATTATTTTCTTTGGTAACACGAGTTCTTTCCACTTCTTCCCATAACACAGTCTCTCAAGCTTTAATTCAGCAAGTACCAGGTCTAGGAGAACAAGTGAGAGCATTATTTCAGCCTTTATTGTTTAGTGATACACATAGGACAGCTAACTAATACAAAAATAAACTTTTGTATAATAATTTGCAGCCTGTTTCTCCACGTTGAATATCCTTATTAGCATAAAACGTATTCACAATATCGCTGTTTTACGGTAGTTGCTCAACTAACTAACTGACTACAAACCACTACAGGCCAATGGGGCTTCCCAAACACCTCTCTGCCACCAGGTGTGGTCATCTGCCTGAGATCTCCCCATCCCCACCACCTTTCCTCAAGAACTTATCAAGCCAGCGATCCCGAGGACGACCTCTTCATCTTCTAGTTTCCATCCGAGCTTGCAGCATCATTTTTGGGCAGGCTCCCCTTGGCATGCGGTCAACATGCCCCAGCCATTGTATGCGCCCAACCTTGATTAATCCGACTATGTCTTCATGGTTCAACAATACATCAATGTCTGCCTTTTGTCTAGTTCTCCAACCTTGATCCTCTCTGACTGCAGCATTGATTCTTCTTACCTACAATCTTTCTCTGAAATAGCCGCAGTCTTTTCTTGTCCTCAGCTCTCATGGTCCAAGCCTGAGGTCCATAACAGACCACAGGCCACACCAGGGATCCGTAAAGCTTCATCTTTGTTGTCCTAGGGATCACACGGCTCCTAAAGAGTATTGGTATAAAATGCTCGGTTGCCTGCCATTATTCGAGAGCCTATTTGTCACCAAGCTCCCCAGGAAGGCGATGGACTTGACTTCATCAAACTTGCTAGTAGCAAACGTCACCTTCCTGGGTACTCTCTCGGCATGAAATGGTGGGGATATCCTGAGATACTTGGTTTTGCTTCAATTTATTCGCAGCCCCATTCACATTCATTAATCAGCTTTCCCATATCATGCTAAACCTCGGAAGGTGTTTGTAGAGCATCAAGACTTCATCCCATCAATGCAACGTCATTGGCATATGCCAGAATTTTCCGACTATTGTACTTATCTGCATTCCTGACAACCTCATGCAGAGCTAAGTTGAATAGCGTGACTGACTGTGAATCTCCCAGTACCCGAGGTAGGCTTCATCAAACTCATAAGTACCTAACGTCACCTTCCTGGGTACTCGCTGAGCACGGAATGGTGGGGATACCTTGAGATATTTGGTTTTTCTTTCACTCATTCGCAGCCCCATTAGCTTTCCCTCCTCATGCAAAACCTTGAAAGCTGTTAGTAGAGCATCAAGACTTCTACGGTAGTTGCTTGAAGACATGAAAGGAAAGGGGAAGCTGTCAACATAAACGCTCAATTTGAAAACGAGATCTGAAGGTTATTACGATTTTATTAAGAAGTAGTAAATATTACAGAATAAGGATTAATCATTTCAGCTAGAAAGTCTAAAGATTTACACAACTAAGTAGATAAGAATAAAAATGTTTGAGGAAATTCTTTAAGAAAAATCTTACAAGTAAATAATTTACAATCAAAATTCTAATATTCATTCTAATAGCGTTTTTTAAAGTTTCCAAATTTCGTACAATATGATTTGTCAAATTATCTCAGCAACAACTGTTGTGTCAAAACCATTCAAATGACATGTTCAATTAAATGTTTTATCCAGTGCTCAATTAAAAAAAAATTGTTGCAGTTCTACAGTTTATGCGAATTTTCTTTTCTTGTACAATTTCAAGTTTAGTGGAGGTGCCAGCGATATCTTCTGCTCGTTGTCCTTCCAATTTTTGTCGGTTCTCCTTCTTCAATTTCATGCATCCACAACTAGCTAATTAAGTTATACAGTATTTCCTTAATAATTGGCACAAACTATAAGACAGATGTTCACAATGCTCTATAGATTTCCTTTTTTAAACAGCTGACAAGCTAAAAATGGTGCTATTGATTTTTTTTTTAATTTTCTCAATTTTTATTCAAGGGTATTTGAACTTACTTATTCCAGCTAAAAATGTAGTTTTTTTCCTTTGAAAACCACACTACAAACAATAGGCTCTATATTCACAGTTTCAGCTTCATATTTGATCATTGAGCAGCGTTAAAAGATTTCAAATTACTCCTTATTATTTTTGTTCTCTTAAAAATTGCAATATAGACACACGAAAAAAGTATGCTCATTATAAATATGTGCACTTTAACCGTTCTTAGGTATTTTATAATCAAATTTTTAAAAAAATTACGTGAGGTTAGGAGGGGAAATAGATTTCTAAAAAGTGTATGTATAAAAAATGGACTTTTTTTTTTTTTTAAATCCCTCTTCATTCAGAAAAAACGTCTTCCCAACAACCAACTGAACCTTCCCTTTGTTCAGTTGGTTGCTTTTTATTTATTTTTTTGTAAATGCCATCTCTTGAAAGCTGTATAACCCATTTAAGGTAATCCTGGAACTACATTACCCTAAACAGGCACAGCTTCCTGCGACTTTTCAAACACTCCAATAATTAATCTTAACAATTAAATTTGTGCTTAATGATGAAAGAAAAACCCATTGAAAATCAAGTGGGGAGGGGGGGGGATAGGGGATTATAGAGATATATTATTCTTACAAAGTGTACATTTTGTTCAACACACAACTATAAGGGGCTTTTGTTATAATATTAGTTTTTTAAGGTTAGAAGAAAAATAAGCATCTATTAAAAATTTGTTCGTAGCTTTTTTTTTTAAATGTGAGTTGTTTTCCCTTAATAACGGGGATTAATTCTATACCTTCATAATGATTTAGGTAGTAATAGGGTATATTTTTATTGCTTAATTAAGTGGTGAAGTATAATAATATTTTTTTTTTATTAAAATAATTGTACATTAGTCGAAAATGCATAGGCACTAAACAAATTCTTTAAGTAGAAAGATGGTGAAACATAAAAGAATGAAAGGGTCAGACCTATCTAGTTTAAAGCTATTAACACCGTTTGTTTTTCCGCTTACATGTCATGTATTCAAAATGATATTTTAATTTGGTTTTCTTTAAAAATCCAGAATGAAAACACAACGGAGAATCAGATTCTTGACTGACTGGTGGAAAAAAACACCTAAAAAAGCCGAAGATTCGAGAGGGCTACGGGAACCAGCCATGAGAAAGTACTCTAATCACGATTATCTCCCACAATATACTTTGTAGCGCTTATAGGAAGCTTCCATAGTTTTTTTCAAGGATAAGGAAACAAACTTCAAACAATTTAAAGATCACTACGAAATCATTTCCTACAATTCATTATTACAACAAATTTCGGTGGGTAAATATTCAATGACTTTATCTGAAGGTTCAATTGTTCACAATTTTACAAGCTTTTCATTCTTTTGCTAAATTGACTTATTTCGTAATATTTTTCTTAATTTAATTACAGCTAATAGACTCTAATTTCAACTTCACTTCATTATGGTCTATGGTAAAGAAAGGTACCTACTGTAGTTTCTCTTCACAGTTTTGTCTTTTTTACGTACCTTTTTTACTGTTTTGGTTAAACTAGGAAAAAGAGCTTTTTTTATAACTATTATTTTTTGTGTGCGTAACGAATGTTACTGCTGATGAATGATTGCCAAGTAGATTTCCTAAGTTCAGCTCTCTAATAAAAAATTCAATATTTCTAAGTTAAGAGGAAACCGAAAGAAAGGGGCTAAAATTGGGCGTTTAAGTCATTTTCAAGGCTAATTCAGTGGGGAAAAAAAAAGATCCTTAGTGGATAAGGTGAGTTATATAAAGGAGACTGCTGATAAGCTTTCTTAAGATCTAATTCATATTTTTTTTTGGTTTTTAATGTATATCATGTGCCCGAAGTGCTAACGAAGATGAAGGCTGGTCCCAAAGGCTTAATATGTATAACGATACGGAAAGCAGCTGCGAAGTGGACTTCCCTCAATGGTCACCTCATCCTACAGCTGTAATGAGAAAAGAAAACATCACATTATTAACATAACGAAAATTCTTTGTGTCTGGTTGGAGAGTGGAGGGTATTTCTTTCTGAACCTAGAACGAAAAGAAAAACCAAAATCTAAAACTGAGACGCTGTCAAGAAAAACAAGATCGTTTAGGAGGACTTCAACACAAAAATTCATTTTTGAAACTAACAACAAACACTTGGGGTAGGTGGGGGCTATACCATTAGGCAACGATGGGGATTTTGGAGGGAATCCGTGCAGTTAAACTTTCGACCACCAGATAGCAGTTCCATCTTGATTGAAGTCAGTTGCTATCCACAGCTCTAGCAGTTTTGGTCAACGCTGACAGAGAAAATGCATTTAGTTTGTTTTTCTATGTTTTCTATAATATTTTCTCTTGATCTAAGTTAATTATTTCAATTCTGGTTTGGGGTGTTTTCAAAGTACACTGGGGACCGTATCCCCATGGCTGCCTGATGAATGGGGTAAGCCCACCCCCAGGAGGTGGGTAGCCATGAAAAGTGGTAGACATTCAACCATTGTGATCTAGGGTGGTTTGGTAGGTCGGCTGGTCTGGGCTGTCTGCAGGCCGATCCTACCCAAAATGGTACCATAGGAGGAGACCAGCAAAGCACCACCAGCCCTCCTCAAGAGGTTGGATTTGTGATGGTAGTGAACTCGCAGGAATTAGGTGGCAGTCTTTCATTCCCCCACAGGTTGAGAGTTGGGGACCCCCTGGGCAGAAGACGAAAGTCAGTTAACCTGGGGGCTCCTCGCAAGCAACTTGCCAAAAGCACCTACACATGTTTTTAAAGTCCAATTGGAGGATTGAGCCTCGTCATTTAGCTTCACAGTCCTTTACCGAATCCCCCGTTAACACTTGTTTATATTGTTGGGGTACCTCCATTTTGAAAGTGTGAAGATGTGTAAACCCGTGCTCCCTGAATGGAGCAAATACTCGAATTATAAAAAGGATAATTTTCCATGGCCTTATTAGCGCGTGGACCTGCCACATCGTAAGTCTCCTATACCTGTCCTACAGAAGCAAATGTCATGGTCGTTCATGGGAGACTGCTAAAATAATTTAATAGACATTAATTGATGATATTTTCTAATACAGATTAGGTGGAAAGCTTACTAATTCGTTTTTTAGTTAACTTCATCATAACCTTGAAGTGATTGCCAAGGCCAAAATCTACGAGAACTTGCACCAAATCTTGTTTGAATGAAAACTTTAATTCATTAGAACTAATTGTTTCAACCTGGTTCCTTTGTCCTGGACGTTTAACCAACAGTCATACCTTTGAATCCCATTCCAAAACTTAGCAATCTGAGTTATTCCTTTCTTTAGAAAAACGGAGAACCGAAAATTCGGGTGTTTGCCCCACCTACCCCACGTGTTTTCTTCGAATAAACACCCCATGATACAGATTTTTGAAAAAATAACAAGGGTAAAGAGACCGTTTTTTGATGAATTTGAGTAGAAATCTCGTAGTGGCCAAAGGTCAATACACTTTCAGTTATATCGAAGAGGTAAAATTTAAAGGTTGGCGTTTTAAAAGAATCTTTTTTTTTTTTTTTTTTTTCGATAAGAAACATTTGTGATTGACAAAAAATGTTTAGCTCTTAAAATGTGTTTGTTTGCTGTCTGAAGCTTTTCTCCGGGACTAACGTACGAAATTGTTGTCCAAAATCACATGCCGGGTGAGAGTGGTACACAGATTAACAACTCCAAACTTTAAAATTTAGGCAAAGATCTTGCACTGTGAAATTAAGGGCAAAGGGAGGCATTTTCTGTAGAAATAATCGAATATTTGACAAGGATTACCTTCAGTAGTAGAAGAGGGACTAACCCGCGAATTCGTTCAAAAAAATATTATCGTGTAGAGGATGAACCGGGCATTTTCAGGGCAAGTTGAGTCATTCCTTTCGGGATGTGGGAAAAAAAGCTAAGCCACGGCTGCATTAGACTTCGAAGGCACGAAACACATAGGTATGAGGTCCCACTCCGCCACAAAGGTTGCCGAACGTTTCCAAATGGCTGTTATACAATATTAGGTTTTTATGAGGAGGCCACTAGTATTATTACCCCGCTAGCATTATCACACATCCTGATCCACTTGTTCAACTAACCTGTATTACGAAAAAGCGGGCACCTTGGGTAGGGAAGGTGCTGCTTCTCTCCCGATGGGTCCAGCACCCTTCCTGGGCACTACGGAGAGCTTCCTTCGGGGGGAGCTTTCCAAATGGGAAGAGTACTGCTGCCTCCGTGTTAGGGGACAGAGGCAGCCAAAGCAATTTATTGATTCTTCCAGGAAGAGAGCTAACGAGCTGCTAAACCTATCTTGTCCACTTAGATACCATCTCCACAAAATGGGCGAATCTGACACCACCATCTGCCAGTTATGTGGGGCAGAGGATGAGACTGCGTGTCATGTGATCTGCCACTGCCCTGTGCTGGCAAGACAGCGTTTTCTAACCTGGGGGCAGGCTTCCGTTGATCCCCGGGTTATTAAAACGGGAGAGGTCAAGGCTCTGCTCTCATTCGCCAAAACGTGGTAGGGAAGGGTGGACCTTCCAGCTTTGTCTGGGGTTGCCGACAATAGGTCGCCTCGGCAGACTGGGATGTCAATGCCTTCCCAGTAATTACCAAGCAGTTAGTGCTTGGGTCCCAGGCAGCTCCTGACGATGGTTGCAAGTGCTGTTCACTGGGCATTCATTGGTCAGGTCAGGTAGACCAATGTGCCTGGGAAGGAGTTGGAGGTAACCACCTCCTCCTCCAGACACAATTATTAAGCCCACAATTAAGCCCACCAGGGCCTCAGTGGTTAAAAAAAACTGTATTTTCTTAAAGTACGTGCCTACCTCGAGATATCGACCTATCTACCTAAGGAACAATGTCCCCACCCCCTCCAGTGCAGGCCTAAGTTTCTCCCTGTCGGCAGCTCAGTAGCCCACTTGGTAGAGATTCGCAAAGAAAGTGAGTCTTAACTTGAGCACAATAACATCGTTAAACAAAACCTGTTTTCTCGTTTGCTCCATACCACACATTTCGTTAACGTTTTTTTTTGTTAATTCAACTAGTAGTAAATCAGAGAAGGCATATCATACCTTTGGTACAATACTGTATGTACCTACATACAAAATTTTTTATCATTGAAATGGGAGCATAGCGTATTAAGGGGTTTAGCCCCTAATACCACGCGGGCTCCATATAAAAACAGACATTCAGAAACGTTCGTCAACCTTCACGGGGGAGAAGCATTTGTTTTTTCAGCCTTTAAAGTCTAGTAGCATTGATACCAAAGCTTGATCCGATTTCACTTTACCTCCACCCTGAACTAGTTCATCCTCTTTGTGTTGGTATTTTTTCGAGCCCTTAGAGGGCGATTTGCGGCGGTACAATCCTTTTTCTACTATCACCTACTAATAAAACTGAAAGGGGCGAATTTTAAGGGTTGATATTTTCAATAATCAATCATTTAAAGAGTACTTTTGATTATCATTTTCAATAATGAACCTTTGCAGTCGACCAGGAAACCTAAAATTGTACCCTTTCTCAGAACTTGTTGGTTTTTGTTTCAAGCTTTAAAAATACATTCATAAATTAAAAAGTTTATTCACCATCGAATTTAAAATGCTCTAAATACAATTTTCTGTCCATCACAAAATGTCCCCGTCGAAGTTCGGAGTTAGGAATGTGTTGTTATTCTAATGAATACAACTATTCGTGCCTTGAGAGGTTTTACCACTGTTCCAAGCGTTGGCACATTTCACATTTAATAAGAAAATGCATATTATTACTTACATTTGTTTTCCAAGATTTACTCTAGTTTTTTTCGGAACTGTAAAGGTTTTTTACTTTTTACTAAAAATATCCGAATCTGTGACTATTCGCTGTCCGACATGTTGGTTAAACATCGCGTGACGCTTATCGAAATGTATCAAGAGCGAATGTAAACACCATTCGTTGGTAACATCCCGACCAAACAAAACTGGGGCGGGTTGAGGGGGAATTCTTCGAAGAAGTATCTAGTGTATGACCTACATGCGTTACGAGGGTGGCAAATATGATAACTAAAGTCGATACGGCAGAAGAAAGGAGAATATAGTGGAAAATAGGTAGGTAGGTACTCAAACCCGAGAAAAGGAAGGTTGGCGTATTTTATGTTTTATGAAACTGGTAGGGGACCATCTACAATCTAACCTGCACCCTCTCTGAAAATTTTATTTAATTCGGATGAAATCTTTAGGCATTAGGCTGGTTACAAGGATCTGTTTTATTGCTCTTATTTTATCATAAATCCCTCAATTGAAGGAGGAATTTCGAATTTGATTATACTGTTGGAAAAAGCGTTAACTTTCCTAATCTCCCTGATGGGAAACATAAGATTTTCGAAAAAGCAATTGAAAAATGAAAGTGAAGAGGGAAAATTGTCAAATCTTGAAAATCATGATTGAGGATTTTTCAGAGGTGAATTTTATCGTCTGTAGCATAGGGGGCTGTTGATAGGGGCACAGGAGCACCCCCGAACCAATAAACCGAAAAGATGAAGAAATTCGTCCATTGAAGCTAGTGAAATAAAGGTGCACTTACCCCATTTGAAACAACTCACAAAATATGGTTTCCCAAGGACGTGAGCTCTATCTCCCGATGTAGAAAGATAAGAGACGGAATTTCAGGGCATTTTTAAGTTTGAATGAGGCGGGAATATGCGATTGACCAATCAGAGAGCTCGAAAAAATCAAAACAGGAGCACATTCAGCTCTTTGCTCCCAGCTTAGGGAGCCCCAGCCGTATTTTATAATTTCGTTATCGGAGGGTTATAACCACTTTCAAGGTCATTTTTGAGTGGCCTGTTTAAACCAAAAAAGCATCAGCAAGATACTCAGAGTGGTGTGAACTGTCACCAGTGCCAAAAAGAGTTTATGAACCCTGTCGCTAACGTTCTCGAATGTCCAAGCGCATTTCGCTCCTTGTTGGTAAACCTAGTAAATCTTTTACTCTGTGTGTTTAACTGATGAGGCGTCAAAAGGACTTGTTCATTGAGCATCCATTGTAAACTCGGTGAGAGAAAAATTTCTACTAAGCTTTGCCACAGGTGATAGAGCGATTATTGATTTTCAGGAGATGTGCATAGGGCACGTAAATCTGTTCTCAACCATGCCTATTTGGATTGTTCAGTTGATCATATTTGTGTGCCTCCTGAAATTCAATAATCACTCTATCACCTGTGAAACACGCACACTCCAAAGCTTAGTAGAAATTCAAATCATGAACGCAAGCCAATTGAAAAATAAACCCCAGTGGAAGAATTTGCAGCGTTTTTTTAAATGGTTATCAGAATGCTTCAACCCGTGTATCGGCTACAAAGCCTCTTAGGAGTTCACTCCAGTATCCACATTCAACATCACTACGTCACTAGGTTACTGATATCAACACAAAAACAGTAATAAACCAAAATAACGCGAATGTTGGCACCATAAATCGGGCCATAGATCGAGAATGGTTTGACCTACGGACCTGGGGAGGGGCTCATTCGATTCCTCGTGGAGTGTTCTTCAAAAAGAGTCCAAATTTAGGCCGCCTTGACTTTTTTTGAGGTTTTTAGGGATTTTACAAAACTTTGAGAACCCTTAAAGGGCACTTTAAATTAAGTGAGAGAGCTGGATCAAGAATTGGGGCGTCGCCGGACCAACATGGATTTTCCCTGAAAATTTCAGCTTTTTTGCTTCAGCCGTTTGGGAGAAATCGTGCGTACGGCGGACGGACGGAAAATCTTTTATTGCAGATTCGGATTCTACACCCCTTGAAACGTAAATCATGAAATTTTCAGGGGGGGTTAGAATTTTTTTTTCAAGAGCGATTACAATGGTTCATTATTGAATAATAAACCAAAATGGCCAGGGTATCTACTGCATTATTCAGGATGTTTCGAGATGAATAAGTGTTGGCGTCTTTAATTTTAATCTGTGTTTAATGCGTTAATGTTTTATGCAGTCTTAAATGGAGTGGGACATCGAGACATAGACAAGTTGACATTTGTGTTTGGCTGAGAAAAGCATCTCTTTCTTCCCTGTTGCAATCGCCCCTAAAGATCTCAGTGCTCCTCCAGATTTTCTCGAAGGAGCCGCCACTGGTCCACGTTTTTCACGAATTGCCACGTTTTTCAGTTGCCTCAAAAGAAATGAATTCGGCACCGTATTTTAAGTATCTTTTTTTTCGCTCAATTGATTGGGTGGCTCTCTAGGGCCTCTTCGCTCAACAAATAAGTGATTTTCAGCCCTCTTTCCAGTGGTTGGAAGTTCTGAGCGAATACCTAGTATCTTATTAATTGAATTCTTCAACTGTTGACTCAGAACTAACAACGGTGGGGGGGGGGGGGGGGGGGGGGGCATCCTGAAACCCCCGTATTTGTTGAGTGAGGAGGCCCAGGGCCACCATTCAATTAATTACTTTCAAAAAAATCCGAGGCCAAATTAGTTTTGTGTGGCAAATTGATTTAGGGTGAAAAATATAGATTTCTCCATCAACTTCGAACGAAAAATATTTATTGGTAGTATCATTGGAAACCTGACATTTTAGAGCGTATTTTAGGAGTACCTACATGGGAAAAATTCATCTTTGAGTCGCTATTAGCGATTGAAAAAAGTGGTGATTTTCAAGTGGAAGATTCGAAAACTTTTGACATTCAAGTTCATTTTTCACCCGTTTAGCTTTTTCATAACACTTTGATTTTTCATCAGAGAGACAGGGAATTTAATGCTCTTTCGAACAGTTTAATTAAATTTGAAGATACTGCATCAATTAAGGGAGTTATGATGATTATAGTGAGTTAGAGTCGAAAACACGAAAATGATCTTGTAACAGATATAACTGAAAAACTAAGAGGGAGAAAACAAAAATTATTTTAGGGCAAATTTTTTTGCAAATTAGTTGTACAATTGATACCTGGTGTGTAGTAGGTACACAGGTTAACACCCTTTATATTTGATCTCAATTTTCGTCTTGGATTTTTCCTACCGCATGGGTGGAAGTGCATTGGGTGACGAAATCGAAGTCTAGTAAATAGCTGGAAATGAGAGGGAAGATTACCTATTTCAGATTATGGTAACACTATCTGAAATGTCATGTAGATAGGTACTAGATATCCATGTAGAGTATCTTGTAGGTACTCCGAGATGAAACCGATTTATCTTTCAGAACTTTATAGAATAGGGATTCACGGAAGGGGTACCTACCTATTCGTTGAAGAGTTAAGGGAAGATATTAGACACATGTCCTACAGGTAATTCACGAATTCCATTAGACGAAAACAAACAAAATTACATTTTCCACGAGATGAATTAGTTTCATGTGAAAACTTAAAGACGGCATTAAAAGCTCTGACGCTGAAGCGCGTTGACGAGTCACGCATTTGCCAAGATAGTAGAGTAGCCTGAGGCACGCAAACAAAATAATATTAGAACCCTGGGGATGCCACGAGTTATCATGTTGTTAGAAAACTTTTCCGTTAGGAGCTCACGTATTTACGACACTCATTCCAAAGATAAGTAAATGGTGTCGGGTGCCAATCGGAGCCAAAATGGCTTTTTCTCGTAAAATCGTATTCCATCTGCTATCTAAGAGGTTCATGAAACTAATTTTGACAGCATTTTTGGAAATGTGGGGAATTGAAGTTGAACGATTGTTTTTGGTGAAGGATGGAATAGAAATTCCCTAGAAATGGCTGCGTATGTACAATAAAGATCAGTGAAGGCAAACTACGTACCTATGTTGTGTTTGCCTGCAGTTGTGAGGATAAACTTATTTACCAGGCCTTAACTCGATGAACAGTCTTGAGGGTTGGTGAATAAGTTGAAATTAACGAGAAAAGGCAGTTTTAGGTATGGAGGACTTGAAAGTGTTTCAAATGGGAATCCCACATTCCTTTAGTAAGAAATGCAATAAGAAGATCCTCATTTATTGCTTCCGAGTCTACCAAGGTAGCGAAAGCATTGTTTTTCTGTTTTCGGAATGTGAAAATTTTTTTGTCTCCAAAATCAAAAATTCCACTCGCATTTTGCGTTTTAGACCTTTCTGAACAATTTTGGTTCCGTGTCTGTCTGTCTGTCAGCAAATCCTTGTTACGGGCAAAACTACACGAAGTTATAGTCCATTTTGATGAAATTTTCAGAGATTGTTCGGTTTGATGTGTAGATGGTCCCCTATAGGTTTCATGACCCCCGGATCAATAGTAGTCTCTGCGCATGCGCAAACGTGAAATCCTTGTTACGCGCACAACTTTGGGAGTTCTTGACCAATTTCGATTAAATTTTCAGGGATTGTTCGGTTTGATGTGTAGATGGTCCCCTATGAGTTTCATGACCCCCGGATCAATAGTAGCCTCTGCTCATGCGCAAACGTTAAATCTTTGCCACAAGCATAACTCCGGGAGTTCTTGACCGATTTCGATGAAATTTTCAGGGATTGTTCGGACTTATTAGGTATATTTTATAGTTTGTTCAATAGTTGAACATGCCTACCTTTATTTCCTCAAGTTATGCTCCTGCTTAACAATACATTTACCCTAATTCAATATTTACTTCGCCTAATTGAACGAAGTTCTTTAGTCAATAATAATTTTCAATGATCTATAGTCATGTTATGGATACGAGGAAGCTATGTGCCACACCCACTTGGCAGACGTTTTTTGATCGTTTTTCGATAAATTCCTTCCCATATCAGTCTTAAGAATCACATTCCATGCCTTTGTGTTTCTGTACTGGCCTACTGTATTCCTATTTGGGGCGGTGCATATCAGTCGTCTTTTAAATTAGTCGAGATTGCAATTAAGTCATAATTGCGTTTTATATTCAGATTGGGATATCAAAGCCACAGTAGAACACTGTTTTCGAAACTTGACATTCTCCCTCCACATCTAATTTATTTTCCTTCTCTTTGAACATAACAGAACTGCTAACTTCGAAAACAATCATGGTCGATTACTAAGGTTCATTATCGAGAATGATAAGCCCGGGAATGGCGTACTTACAAATTAACATACAATTTAGAAAAGCACAAATTTGTTGTTGAAAAATTCGTCTCCAAACTAAATACAATATTATGCAATGGATTTGTAAATATTCTTAATCTACTTATAAAATTGTGTTCAAAATATTTAAAAAAATTGTTGCATGGGAAGACTTCCCACACGAAACAACAAAACAAGAAACATGATAAAAACAACGTCGACCATGCAGAAATTTTGGAAAAAAAAATGTAAACACCCAACACTGTATAAAATGAACCACATGAACCATAAATTTTAAAATGAATATAGTTGTAATGTATGCACATACGTTAAAAAAAATGGATGGTTTTTTTTTAGAAATAATATAATACATAAAATGTGAGGAAAAAACAAATTGACGAATCAGTATTAATGTAATAATAAACATCGTAATCGTATGCAGCGTTTTATGCTAAGTATGGGGTTAGCATAACAGTCTAACAGCTCATGCAAAGCGCTTGCAGCAATGATGTCAACTGATGCAGAAACTTCCACGCTGTCAGCCAATGATGCACCGCAACATCCAGGTCGTCTGCAGCCAAGTTTCAAGCTCATCCCACAAAATAATGTTCATGTTCATAGCCTCAAGACGTGATTTGTCAAGCCTTTCTGTTTTGACTGTCAATGGGAAATCAGGGGAAATGCGAGGGTGGTGAACATTTGTTTTGTCGGCATAGGCGTGCTTCGTTGCCCCTTTTTTCCTATCGCGCAGAAGCTGTATAAATTCGGGTGTACTCATACGGAAATGAATTTCAATGATAATTTATAAAACTTTTCATCAAAGGGATCAGATACTATAAATTTCTGTTGATGGCGATGGATATAAAAATATAAATACAGTACAATTACCTATTTAGAGTGTACCGAATTCTTCTTTTTGTGAGCAAAATTTAGGCTAAATGGAAATAATAAAGACTCTGCTATCGTAATCTAGTCGAAATAATCCCGTTTCTATCCACGGATCTAACTATAAAGGACATAATTAAATTGGATTTACCTAAAAATTGTGAAATACCTACCAAATTGTTTAGCACATAGTAATTGTTTTTGTTTATTCGTGTGTTTTCATATATGAAGGAAATCATATCTGTTGTTACAAGAGTTTAAATTGCATTAAACTTTTCGGCTGTCAGCCCTACTGCCAATTACTGACATAAGTTTCTTTTTGGATAGGTAGGTAGGCGTATATTTCTACATCTTCAAAAAGGAGGAGATATCTGCTCGATTCGGCTTGTATGACTAGATTATTTATGCTCATTTTTTGACAGAAAATTTTCGTTAGATCGTTGGTCCCGTTTACAGAGAAATTGGGAAAAAGTTTGATCTTTTGATCTCAGCGTTCGAAAATGCATAGCGAAGTCGAGTTTTTTTCGGAGATTGCAGGCCATATCCTATCGGGAATAATTTTGAACGCCTTTTATTCCGAGTGTTTTCAATGTTTTCTAAGTTTTAACCTGAGGGAACAATTTTTACTTCAAGGTAAAATTAAAAATAAGGATACCGTTGAAAAGAGCGCTAAATTTCCTATAAAAGAATCGGGCACCCTAAAATAAATTGCTCATTTTCGTTTGGTATTGTTGAAAAATGTGGGTTTGAGGCTTGCAGTCTCAGAAAAACTTCCCCAGACATTCAATTTTCTATTATTGTACTATTTTTCATAATTTAGTTTAATATTAAGGGACAAATCCAATGTTTAGATTAAACTTTTCAAAGATATCTTGGGTTTTTATGCTAGAACTGTTGAGTATGCGTATGAAGTTGTTTATAAGTACAACTGTACTTCAAAATTGCAACTCAAAATCTTCAAAATCAAACTTCGAAATTAATTTTAATGAATATGAGACAAAAAATGTGCCACTGACGAAAACTGTCCGGAGAAAATTATATGCCCTGAATTCGGATTAAACACATTACCGTGTTCAAAAGTGAAATGTAATTTTTGACAATACCTGCTATCCAAAATGAAAAATATCGTAAAAATTCGGTTACATTGTCTAGCTGCACGAATGAGATTTTAATAAAAATTCATACGAATGAAGATTGTAATGGTTATAATAAACCATACGGAGAAGTATGAGGTCGAGGAATTAGTTCTTGATATTTCAACAAGACACATAATTAAGAATGTTAATATCTAAAGTACTAGGCTTCTAATTTCAAATACGGTTGATAATAGTTTGTCGGCTAAATTACGAAGCAGGGATTCCTTAGTTTACATATTTTTAATTTAGTCATTTTCACCCACAATATTAATTTATACACGAATTTCGGTACACATTGTGAATCAACGAGTTAAAAGTAAGCTTCTATACTATAATAACTGTTTCGGTGAACTATAGTCTACGAATTGATGTGAAGGGATATGTTTTCTACTATCTAATCATACCTACGGATGTACGTCTAAACACTTAAGGTTTAGTGCAATGGGGCGTGTGGTCTGCATACACTATATGTCAATCAATCGGACCGCAGTAAGGGCGTCCTTTCATACCTACCTATAATAACACATAGTTATTATAAACACCAATTGCCACAATTGCCTATACTACCTAATCATTCTACACATGAAAGGTTGATCGCGTAGTGAATTTCCAAAGTAATCCGTGTGGTAATTAATTGGATACTGTATTATTGTTTAGTGAAACAACAAGAACGATGGTATACAAAGTGTTTCGAACAGAGGTCATGGTTTTGTTGTTGTTTGTTAACTAAACATACCATTACGTTCAACCTTTCTATTTGAAACATGTTGGTTAGTATTCCATGCGTTACAGGGGCCGTCCTTGTGTCCGGTTTTTATATGATTGCTCTTATAAACACAATTATAAACACTTGAACATATTTTTTAAAACCGAATTCTTAATCAAACAAAAACAGCTTCAACATTAGCTGAGAATTTGGTATGAGGATCATCTATCACTCCCTCCATTCATTCGCTTGCATAATTAAATTTGAAAGATCTGAAGTATGTTTTAAAACAAAGAAAAAGTTCTCAGTCGAGCATAAAAGAATCAGGGAAATCGACAGTGTGAGCTGCATAATCAGCGATTGAATGGATCGTCTATCCCCCCCCCCCCCCCCCCCAACAGTAAATCAGTGAAATCAATCAATTTTAAATAAATAAAAAATTAGATGAAGATATGGCAGAAATAACGATTTAAATATCCCCCCCCCATCCAACCATCATAAAAATTAAATGTGCTGATCTTAAATACTAAACACAAGAAGAATGACGTGAATCGGTCAGAATTTTCGGTTGAGCACAGGGGTTGAAATCGATATACCGTAAAACGGGGCTATTTGGGAAATTTTCGCCTTTCAAACTAAAATTACTACCTACCCTAAAAAAAATTTATTTTTCCGAAATTCAAAATCTTTTTGGAAAGGCCTTACCCTAAGCTATTATAAACAATTTATGCGTTTTCAAATTTAAAACTCCCCCCATAGCTGGGTTAAATATTTTTTCAAATAGAGTTCCCGAATTGACTAAAGAAAAAGGGAAAATTGGGAAAACACGTTTTCGCCTGTTTCTAACTAAATAGCTCTTTGGGGTTATTTGGTGCAACGTTCCAAATGTTTAAAAAGCATTCATGGTAAGAAGTAACCCCAGGAATCCAACAATAAAAATGTTACAACGTTCTGAAACAATTAGTTTTTATTCAAAAGTGTTGAAAAGTATAGATTTTCTATACTTCCATTGGACTCATAGTTGCGCCAACTTTGGTAATATGCGTAGAAGGTACCATTCATATTTGAGCTGCTTGGATAAAACCAGAGTTGAACAGCTTGCATAAAGCCACATTTAGAATGAGTAAGTAGGGATGTACATTTATAAAAGTTATCTATTTGTGGAAGTGATTAATTTGGGTTACGTTATCAAAAAAATTGGTAAATATTTGTTAAATAAATTGATAAATATTTGGTAAATAAATAATACTTTGTATACCATCGTTAACACAGTTCGCGCTATTTTGGTAATTGAGAAGGTAAATATGTTGTTAGTCATATAAAGTCACGTAATTACGTCGTGTAGTAGTCACAATTGAACTGTTTTGCAGTTATGCCGGGACTAACTGTATGATGAGGTGTAATGCTGTCAAACATTTCACCAATGGATGTTTCTGTCAGAGTAATGATCTGTCAAAGTTAGTATGTATGCAGAGTTAACGTCGGAAAACTATTCACTTCGATATGACCGTGAAGGTAGTAGATCCCACTCTTCGCTTGGATACAGCTTGTTTCAAAGCGGGAAAAAACTTCACCCATTGTAGTAGCGTGTCCTCATATCCCATGTACTTATTAGATCAAGAAGCTGCGTACATAAGACCGTTTGTCATTTCACCTCCTTCAATTTAAGTGAATTAATTCCTCTTTTTATATGATTTTGGAAATTCACACACGTTCATTATGTCAAATTCGTTGATTATTTCATTTTCACACTTAGAATGATATTTTCTAAGTCAGATGACCTCGGACTGGTTGGACGGATGGACCAATCTCAATCGAGGTTTAAAATTACTTGGCAAATGACACTCCACTTGCCTGGGTCAATGAAAACTTTCGAAAAACCACGTTTTTGTCATGTTTTTGACCAGTTTTTGGTTCTTAGCATCTATGCGTGTAAAGCGATCGGGCTGACTAGAAGATAGGACCAACTAGATCCGAAGTGGGGTTCAAGTCCGAATGAATGGAGTTTTATCAATTTTGAGGAGTTTTACGGCCGGACGGCGTTTGACCGACGGACATTGCGGACTTACAATCTACGCACCTTGAAAAGAGGTAAAATGACAACAATTTGGAGGAATGTTATAAGAAATATTTGCTAAAACCTAACAAAATGCTTGTTGTTTATTATTGAAAAATAATAAATCAAATGGACAGCATTTGGTCCGTAAAAGTCACCTTCACCAGTATTTACCGGCCTAAAGTAGGTAGGTAGAGTTAGTTGTCATGTCATTAATTTCGCCTTCGCATCAACATCAAGGAACTAACCAAGAGCGGGAACATCTATAGCACTTGGCTAATGGCGTGAGAAGAATATACGGATCTGTGTTCGTTAAAGCTTGTTAGCCGCCTTTCAACTGCTAAATGAGCAACGCCGCGAATTGCATTGAAGCGAACGCTGCTAAAGCTCTGATTGATCCCCGTCATATGCATACACTTTTAATTTAGTATGTTAATGCTTTTAAATGTTACCAAAATCATGAATGGGAGAAAATGACATTATTTATAAACCATAGGTATTCATTGGGAGTGTATGACGTCAGAATCCCTCTTAACCGTTTTCGGCTTTTCCACGTTGTTTGGTTCATTAATTTTTTTCTTTCAGCATAATAAACTCAAACGTAGCTCAAATTTTGAATGTTGATGGTTTTTATTAGAAAATAAAGCGGTATTCATATTGTGTACAAGACACACAAGTATGTATGAATGTGTTTTGTATTTAGGGAGAGCAGAATTGAGTTCAAGTGCAGGAAACACAGAGAATGATTCATACGACATTTTAAGTACATATCAGCTTTTAAGGCAGTTACTGTTGAAGTTCTAATTCTGGTTAAAGCCAGTTCTATTAAAATATGAAACTCAGAAAGTTGAAAATTGTGATAGCAACAATCATATTGAACGCCGTTAACGTTCCGGCAGTTTGGCAACTTTTCTTAGATTAGATTTCTTAGATTCAATTAGATAATAACGTTATTTAATAATGGAGACGCTTTCCCCTTAATTCCAATTAAAATGGTTAATGGTTGATGGTTAGCGCAAAACATAATTTAGAAAAAGTTTTTTGGTCGTAAATTTGAAGTCAAACAAAATATAAACTACTCAAAATTTGAAATGTACCAACTACAAATCCAACGGTATCCTCCTCCCAGGAAGTCACTGCGCGCAGTCACGGGTTTGGTTTTGTTATCAAAGGCTCGAAAGAACAAGGGGAAGTGAATTTAACAGTGCAGCTGCTGAAAAAAATGTTATAGAGTAAAATTGGACGTAATTCAGCCGAAATGAAAAATGCTTCTGTCAGTTAATAGAGAGTGAAACACAATAACTAAGAAAATGAAGAGTGAATGAAGAAAAATTTGTCTTTAGTAACGAGTTGGCCCACCTCGATCTTGAATGACAGCCTCTACTCTTCTCGGCATACTTTCAATGAGTGAACGTTGGATTTGTAGGTGGTACGTTTCAAATTTTGAGTAGTTTATCAAACATCAACGGAATAAGTCATAAAAAGGAAGAAATGGCTAAAATCCTTAAATTTGTTTTGATAAAAAAATATCATTCAGGAAAAATTTAACATTGTAAACCGACGACAGACAAAAATTTGCTCATTAGGTCGTGATGCAAGACTAGAACTTGTTTTGTGTGTTCCTTGTTCTAGGCCATTTGTCAAATTTATTTGCCGCATATATTTTGAAAATTAGGAATGAGATAAGATAAATTTGTGTACACAATGTATGTCTTATGTACACAAATTGTCGGACTTCACAAAAACTTGCACGCATGTTCATTTTTTGTGTTAATGAATAAATGAGCGTATTTTTCGGTTTATTCTCGTGTCACTTGATTAAACGTCTCCTACGATTTATAGGTGATGTTTGGGGTTGGCACATGAGTACTCTCTTTGAGATGAAACGTAAGATGTCAGCAATCCCGCCCAGTAAGTGAGTGGTCCCGAAGGTTTCTTTTCTTAACTCAGTAATTTTGAGTGTAGAATTGCTTGAATATTTTCCCCAATATCAGCAAATATTTCTTTCGTCTATTTTATGCCTAAACTCATTTGACCAAATTTATAAATAGATCAATTCATGCCAATTAGCCGGCTCGACATTGCTGGCAAGTTTTGACAAAGATCTGCCCTGCTGCCTGCGATTTCGATGACAAAGATTTCTTTTATAAACATGGAAATATTGACGATTTTCATAATTTTTTGGTGATTATAGTATGTACAAGTGGCTGGTTCCCCGTGCATTTTTCGGGCCCACATGCTTGCAAGAGGCTTGTATCAAATCTCATTGCTCCAAGATGAACAGGATGGAATTCAGCCCTAGGGTGCTCAGGGCACATAAAGACGCAAACGCACTCACAAGGACACACTCTATAAAAATGGACACATTTTCATTTCCTGAATTTCAGCGTCCTAGAGTGAACAGGAGAGATTTATTTACCTTTGTAGCTCACCCAGCTCATCTGGCTTCCTACAAATCTCTTCTAATGACGTCAAGAGGATGTTTACCAAATTTCAGCTGTCAAAGATGACAGGGAAAGAAGTTACCAGTAAAGCCGCGTCCACACTATGCCGAATGAGGGTGGGCACCCTCGTAGGATCCGCAAAAGTGAACAAGTGTGGACGCGTGCCAATTTTGCGGAAGGCGACCCGAACGAGGGCGATCCCAAACCGACTTGTGTCGGTCCGGTTCAAAGATTGCGGATCTGCATGAATAGTCTGGACGTGCCGATCACCCTCAGTCGGGTCGGGTGCTTTCATGGTATACATCAGTGAATGGTAGGAGTCTCCAGCAGCTTTAAACCGAAGTGTAACTGCAAGGCGTACACTTGCTGGAATTGCTTTCCTGAAGGTGATGTTTCTTCTAGCAATTTTGGGGCCTACCATGCTTAGCTAATTCTCGAAGTCACAACATTTCATCCGAAAAAAGTTGGCAAAGCCCACGTCGTTTCTATACCCGTAATTTAATGCGTCCTCCTCATCAAGTATCAAATCTTTCATAAATTCGGTGGCGCTGTATTTTTTCCTTCCATTTTTTTATGGATGGACGAACCCAAAATCTTTGAGGGCGGCTGCGACGACGTTCAGCAGTAACTCCAATCAGAATTGCAGCGGCAGCTGCGAGGATTTGATCGTCCTCTCTCATTATTATTATTCACTACCTACTAATAAAATTCCACTGATTTGTCACCAAAAATGAAAATTATACAACTCTTTGGAGGCTACAAGCTGACTGAGGGCGACCGTCCCGTCCACACTACTTTCGCCGTGTGGACGCGATGCCGATCCTAAGAGGCCTAACCGAATGTGCCGACCCGAAGAAACTGATCAACCTCTTTCGGCATAGTGTGGACGCGGCTTAACTTTCAAAACGCTCATAGTATGACCCTCATACCACCTTCCCCACAATCGGCCCACTAGTTGCCTTGAGACGCAGTGTACCAAATAGAACGTAGTATTGGTGCTGTTTCTGGGGGGAGTACTCACATCATTCCAGTAGGACAGCACTCAAGTAGTCACTTTCATCACTCGGGAGTACTCATGCACTTTTCGGATATTTAACCACGATGATAACATTTTTTTAAAACTTTGATTAACCGTCCAAATCTAGTCAATCAAACCTGGTCCTTGAAAAAATTCGCTGTTTGATCTGCGGTTTTGTTCCCGACCTGAACGATTAAGAGGGAGTCAAGTGCATACAAATGGATGGAATAATATCTAATTAGTCTAAAAAAATATTAAATTTGAAGTGATTTCCTAAAATCCATATCTTGAAAACTATCAATGTCGCAATAGTGGCTATTTTTGATTTTGAATTAATTGCTACATTAGGTTTTCCTAAAAATACCGTATTAATTATCTTTTTAATGTAGATTCACCATAGGTAGTAATGCTATGTGATAACCATCTAGAACTGCAACTACTCTACTCCATGAGTTCACTCTAGAAGTTCAAATTAATTTTCGTGTCACCTCTTCTGTTGATCAGGATTTTAGAGGGTAAGTGACTGCAATTTATAACAGTGTACGCATATGCCGTTCCTAAACGAACTGCACGCCTATGAACGTGTGTTGTGATGTGCTTTGGTCAGAAATCAACGAAAATATTCAAATCTTAAATGGAATGAATAGTGAAAGTATGTTTTAGGCTAGAGGATGATGCATGTGAAAAAGCCCTAGGGTTGTACACGTCTAGAAAAGATAAAATTCGTTCTGTTGTCCAATTCGTAAATTTGTCAGTTCAAAATTTTGACGGATGCGTTTTATATCACTTTCCTAGGGGTGTTAGTGGGTCACATGTACGAGAATAAGCTGTTGAGCCAGTGTACATACAATTAGGCTGCATTTCAACATCGTGCTTAGAAGTAGTTGTAGAAGTTGGTGGTGGTTGCTGATCGGTGTGTTGGGCCGTGGGAGATTTCGCTGAGCCGCTGCTGCTTCTAGAACCTCGCAACGAGCCCCGAGACGAGATCCGGGACCCTACAATCAACAGTTCCCCCACAATGATGAGGTGCCCTAGGGTCTTTTCAGATCTTTTCCAGGGTGATTCACCTCTTTTCTGAAGAAATTATGGTTTGTTGAGGTAGGTAATTGGTTTTTAAGGTGATGTAAAGTGGTGAATTTGAGTCTAGGACACCTAAATCATCAGTACCTACACATAATGAGAAGTCCTGTTTTGTTGGACCTTTGCTATGGACTTACATTCTTAAACTAATGAATATAAAGGAGTTTTCTGCTGTGTGTTTTGTTTTGAGAACTCAAATGAGGATTTGTGTGATTCGTGTAGTATAGAGAATTACAATCAGTGGTTCACTTCAGATGATGACGTGCCTTACAGTACTATCAACTCTTTTCTAGGGTATCACGGACATGTTTTGTGCAGTACGTTGTTTGTCTGACCGAAAACAGTGGAGAAGATGATTGATTTAAGATGATCACGATTCCAGTATTAATTTATGGATGAATTTATTGAATGTGGGGCTAATGCAGCAACTCTATTATGGAAGCGTCATCAGTTCCTACATAATAGTAGCTTTCTGCTTTATTTGGTGTAAGAATGAGGTGATGGAATGGACTAGTTTCCTCTACCAAAGCCTGATGTGATAAGCCTGCAAAACCCAGAGGATATCCCTCTAGCTATAAGGTCTCAAGTTCATGCTCTGGTTCCACATCCATCAAAGTGGTGAATTGCAGGGAAGAGCTCATCATATCATTAGCATTCGATTCATAATGCACAGCTTCCACAATCAATAAAACCTAAGAAGTATTATATTTTATTAGAGCTATTTCATTTCTTGAGCTTTCCTATAGACAATGCAGTGCTTTTCTACCGTGTGCGGTTTGTGTGGAGAATTTTAATGTTGTTCATGTAATTTTCACAATCAAAATTACGGGTAGATCCTGAAGTTGTTTTATTCCACTTATTCTCATATCGTATCTGTCTAAGCTATTTAATCTCTCAATCTCTTTTCTACAGACACCAAATTTCTGCTGAGTGTTGTGGTTTTTGTGATTATCGAGGTCCTGGATGCTACACTCCTGATTCCTATCGAATGATGGGATCCTTTCGGAGTTTTCAAACCTTTTCTAAAAACTTTAACCCTATTCCCACAAGATATTTATTATTGTTTATCTCTATGTAGATTGTGAAATATGGTGTGGGATTCTGTGTAGTTTACTGGGTCCAAAACTCTGTAGTCAGTAGATCAACATAGATGAAAATAATACTTACAGCAGTTTTAGAACTTCACTTCTTCTCTGCAGACATTTTGGATTTTTTTGTAACTGCTTTGTGTGTAGGGAAACAAAGTAGAGGATTTGGGTCTTACAAGATTAAGTGTTATAGGTCATCATCAATCAATTATCTCGATCCGTTGCTTTAGGATGTTTTCAGCCTCCCTGTCCTTATGAAACGATAATGATTGGTTGTAGTGTATGTGGTTTTGAATGATGTAAGGTGTGTTTTTGAATTAATGGGCCTTATAACGAAATATTTGAGTTCATTACCCTGAATGACTGACACTGTCAGATCTCCTCACAAACAATGATGATCTAGGGAGAGTGGTGTTTTGTAATCATCTCTCGGTGTTCAGTGTGGACTAACATACGAATGTGAACGTAAAAAAGTAAAATTTACATGACCAAAACTTTACACTGTGGTTAGGTCCTACGGTAACCGTGTAAATAAAATATGTCTGCAGAAAAGAAAATTGGTGACAAAAATAAAGAAGGTATTGTAGTTCTTACGGTTTTTCTACAGAAGAGGGGCGGCTGTGTTAGGCATAGTATACATACCTATATAGTATGGAGTTACCACCTCTAATTATAGTATTGTTGAACAAATTATTCTACATTTTGCTTGGAGTTTTCTTTTTAATGAAAAACTATCACTCCTCCAACATGTCTCAAGTTTCGGCAGTTATCGTAGCAAATTAACCTATACAACTCTTGGGGGATATGTTGATGGGACTATTTAATTAGGCTAATCATTAGGCTTCGTAAAACAGGTAGGTACCAAAAGTTCTCTTTTGAAATAAGACGAGTAGGTAGTAGCCTACTCCTGAATCGGTAAATATCAAAGGGGAAGCAGTCCAAAAAAGCGCTTTTGGAAAAATGGCGAAACAACTGTTCCGTTCCGAAAATATTGGTAAATTGCGTAAAGATAGAAGAAGAGGAAAAAGGATTTTAGAACAAATTTAGTGGCGGATTAACGTCTTTCTAACATGCTCCAACAAAATTAATTTTTTTTCATTGGCTTCATCGATAAACTATTGAAAAGCCACGGTTTGAATACCAGATAATCATTTTTCAAATGAAACTGATTGTTTATTTTGAATCAAACATCTCAGAGTTACGAGGACAACAAGCTGAAACTTGAAGAAAATTTAATTCTTGATCACAATCTTCATCTTGTTGGGCTTCCAGTGTGGGCCATCGGGAGGAGATTTGCTCAAAGAACTCTCTGGATTTCCCTGAATGTAATCCAGAATACTTTAGAGTTTATTGAAGGAATTTCCCATGGTGTAAGTGGGGAGGCGAACCGTGTTTCTGGGCGATTTCTTCGTGAGTGTGGTGAGGTAGGTCACGTTATGTTAGATTGTAGCTTGTATGCAGAAGAGCGCGGGGTGGCGGTAGCCAGGGCTTGAATTGTCTGGAATGGGATGTCTGTGTGGTGAGGGAGGAGTATGCTTGGGAAGTGATGTCAAAGAAGGAGAAGTCCGAGCGCTCTGCCATGGGGGCCAGAAGGGGGGAATCTCTGATTCTTGGTTAGTTAGGAGTATGAATGTAATTCAAGGAATGATTGTGCTTTTTACGTTGGGCCAGGTAGGAAAGGGCAGATGAATATTGAGTATTCTGCCCTCAAGTAGATTAGGTTAGGTAAAAGAGGGTGTATGAATATCGAGTAGTCCACCCTCAGGTAGGTAGGTAGGTATGTGATATTAGGGCAGTCGGGCAGAAGGCTCAAGTCAGTACCCCCGTGTTCATCCACAAATAACTCAAAATCTTTCACATGTACGTCGATTCCGAAAATCGGAATATCAAAAATTTCATCTTTCTTAATTGTTGCTTCTTCTTTGTTTTAACAGAAGAACAGGTTTTATTTTTTAATAGGGAGACCACCACTTTCTCTTCCCATAATGTTCATCGATCGACGAATGGTGCATCTCAATGAACGTCAATTTCAGCTATTGGCTGCAGCTCAAAATCGATCCAGTCTCCTTTTTAAAAGGAACACACCACTAAAATGTGGTGGAAAACAGTCCTTACAGCATTAAGGGACGCGACAGCCTATACTGACCCCAAAAATGCAAAAAAAGGACTGCACCTTCAACATTCACCGATTCAACTATTTCTTCGTTATTTTATTAACCAGATGTAGTAAGCCAGGAGCGAAGCGCAGAAGAGCTGTTTTTTCAAAATTAACTCATTTGGGGCCATTTTAATTTCTTTAATGTACAGAACTTGAAATAAATTGTGAATAAGTTGTACTTTTGATTGATGCCGAATGTGTACTGTACCTGCACATACACTATTTGGTTGAAACAATATTCAACGATTGCGATTTTTTTCCATTCAATTTTGTGAATTCTCAATCTAAAAATTGCCGATGAAAGCACACTCAAAACATAAGAGAGGACGAACGAAAAAATGCACAACATTGAAAAAATGAAAACTCCAAACAAAACTAGTGTAACTTAATTGTTCCATCTATAAACAGTTAGTAACTTACGTATATTTTATACGAGTTAGTAAACAATCATTTTGTGGATTTGATGAATTTAATAAAGCAATGTGTGGTTATTATGATTCGCTCATGATTACGTGTTAAGGAAAAGTTGTTAACAAAATCCGCAGTTACTTGATTATAAATATCATAAAATCACCACTTCTTTCAATAACTATGAATAAATAGGTGTAATAATTGCATTGAATATTAAGGAACCTGAAAATAAAACATTTTAGAGTAAATAATTGGATCCTATTAAGCCATGATGAAAACTACATTTTGCTGTTATGGTAAAATTGGGTTTGATTTAATGTTACCGTAAAATCAGATATTTAGATTGGATTAAGATGGAATTCCATTCAAAACGAAGTATTAACAATCGAGAACGATCAGAAATTACGGACAGGTTTGCTATTATACCGACCATTTCGTTTCTAATGTAGAGGGAAGAAGTAACATGTATAAATGAGTCAACATTATACCTTATTTAAAATAGTTTTAATTTTGAATTCTAGCAACTTCTTAGATTTGTAGTACCTAGGAGCTACTAATTTTGGAAGAGCTCTTTTTCGGAAGATCTCATGTCGAAGACTGTATTTCTAAGATAGATCCTACAATCGATTGTTAAGGCCATTAAACAATCCATTGTTCTGTCTAAATGAATTTACAGCTCTTTAATTTATGATTAAACTCGAAAATTGCCAATGGTACACTTGAGGTGTAAACAAAAGGACTTTTAAAATCCCTATTTTCAAGTAAGCAACTTGAACAAAATTGGTAAGGCCAGGACAGTAGAATGCCGGGTTTGCTGCGAAGAGGCGGAAACAGCAGAACACATACTTTGTAATTGTCCTGCTGTTGCATCAACTAGATTCCGACATTTCGGGAAGGGTGCCCTAACACCCTCTGATATTGCCTTGGAAACACCTGAAAACCACCTACACTTTGTGAACGAAGAGGTTATTAAAAAGGTTATGAATTAAAATGGGGACAGCGTCACAATTGATCCTAGCGGTCTCAGTGACCAGGGGCTCCTCCCATCCCTTATCGGAAAGAAGTAAGTAACGTCAGTGAAGTTAAGCTTCATAAGAACCCAACATCACCTCTAAACGTGAGGTTTTTAAATCCGGTAAAGACAGAGACAAACATGTCAAATAGAAATAAAACTACGTGAAATCCGCCAAAAACTAGAGCGGAGGAGAAAAATAGACGAGGCAACTTTTTTGTTGCTACAACGCCCCTTCGTTCCTACTTCTCTCTCTCGACCGGTCTTGCTACGTAGTTGAACAAAAAAAGAATGTCTTATATTTGAAGTCTGGACAGCACAAACAAGATTTAGTAAAGGGAGAGAAAGTATTTTCTCGTTTTATTATGTATAGAATTCAGAGCTCTACAAAGATAGGTTCACGGGTCTTGGAATAAAAATCCATTATGGAAATTGGTAGAGAGCTGACGGCTGGATAAAGTTCATAACCCCTTTCGAATGTAAACTGTAATTCCAGGCACACAATGAATGACCAGACGGCTAAAAATGCCGGCCTTTATTTAATTTTTGAATCAAGATTTGTGAAAGTTGTGAGAAATATGATTTGAGAGGACGATCTGGAAGTAGGCGGGAATAGGCGTATTGAAACGTAAACCAACGTGTTAGGAGACGCCTCAACAACTGTAAAGTAACACGTGGTTAACAAGCGACGAAGGACGACTCATGAGTGGAGGATTATGGGTTTTCCCCGGTCACGGCGGAAGGGTTGGGAAATTCGACACGTGGGGCTCTGAACACCCGTAAAAATACGCCCGGACCAGCCCAAGAAATTGGTTCAGATCCTCTCTCTTGATTCCGTTACTCTGTCCTAAACCTACTCTGCTCTTTTAAAATTAAGCTGACGCCTGAAATTAATTCTGGTAATCTCTCTCCACCCTTCGTCACCCCATCAGGGAAATACGTTAATCACCATCATGTTCAAACACCTATTCATTATCCAAATTAGTACACCCGTTCAAAATTCACAAGTTCAGAATTTCTCGACTCTTCCAAATTTCCATCCTTTCAAATTGATGCCCCTTAAATTCGCAACAATGGTGAAATGTATTCATTTATACATTTATGAAGCACTATCACTTTTGATTATTTCGAATTTTTCTTGTACATTCAGTATACATCCTTTTGAAAACATGAAAAAATTCTACATACAGTCTGATGTCCACTCAAATTCACTGCTCAACAAATTTTGTTTTTGGTGGATAACAAAGTTATTGAAAATATCGAAAAATTGGGAAAAAACCATTCCTTCTTTTTATCAAGTTCTCGATCATTAATTCTCCGTAATGTTAACCGTCAAACGAAATTTCAAACAAATCTTCTTATTCAAAACGCCATTGCGACCATTCAGACGCCAGCAAATCCCCCAAGCCTTGAATCATGATAAATTCATCAATTAAATGTTTTCAAATTTAATGATCTATAGAATGAATCAAGACGGTGAATGGAATTCTCTTACTTATATCACGTAGGTACAGTCCATGAATGATAAAATGGATAGTTACCATTGTTGTCTATATCTCAGTATCTTAGTATCTCAGTTGTATGTCTTATTTATACAGATTTCACTCTTCGAGCAGATTTATTGTAACACAGATGTGTTTATTTTCCGATGTTATAATTAAACTGGAATTGGGTTTGCGAATTAGAACATTATCGGACTCAGGTTTGAAGAGATGATGTTTGAATGAGGTATCTAAATGCTACAGATTTATTTCAAAGAGATTCGAAAGAGGTTCAGTATGTTTAGTTTCGGTTATTACTTGATGGAACTTCGGTAGGTTTATTCAAATCAAATGATTTGACAAACCCTATCAACGATTTCCGTAACCAACACTAGGTTACCTATCAGGTCTATAAATTGATTGTTTAAATTCATGAAATAAGTCGTTTCTGATTAAATGAGGAGTTTTAACAATTTACCGGGGGTTGATACCACAAGTTGTGTTGATCCTTTTCCAACAATAATCAAACATAACATTGATGAATTAACATGACGGTTTCAAAGGGGAGCGGGCGTGTATTAGGTGCGTACCGAAACTTGGTGTTGGTTTCATCAAATATAGGAATCAAGTTGTCAACAAGATTCAAGTTGAGTGGGTTGGTGTAAGTGAGGAGTTAAGCACCACGGTTAAAATCAAGCCTCAATTAGAAAGTCTCTTGAATTGTTGGTCAAGTGCTTTCGCCCACAAGAGCCTCTTCACTGGAGTAGTTATTTAGGTTTTCAAGTTAAAATAACAAGGTCGATGCGAAGTCTCGAAGCGAATTAATTCCATTGACATCATTCAGGGAAACTAATAATGATCTAGAGGATAAAATGTATCCTCTCCAAAACATACATAAAACACGTACTTACTAAGTGTGTACATAGCTACAAGTACATACTTCATTTATTCTTCTTCTAAATCTAATCCGTTTCTCGATTATCCAGAATGGTGTTAAACAAACAATTCCTTCTCTTTCGCCAAGATTTTGACAAGTTTGTCTTCTTCAGGGGTTAGGGGATGCTACCGTGTGAATATCACATCATTCAGCGATTACAACTAGGGCACAAGTACAATTTTGCATATGGGGGCAGCGTTACAGAAAGGGTTATTATAGCGTTATTAGAGGGTGAATGGGTCGACTAACGTCTAAGGAGGTGATGGAATGGACTAGTAGCTCCTTGCAAGGGCTGAGGCGGTGAGCCTGCAACACTCAGAGGACACCCCTGGAGCTAATGCAGCTTTAAGCTCTGGTACACCAGTTTCGAGAAACGTAAAGGGGGAACTATCCATATCCACCACATGGGTAACTCACAGTAGGCGCTCAACAAACTAACACGATGGAAGCAAAACAAGCATCAGAACACGACTATAGTCTGGAAAAGACAATTTATCTGTCAAAATTTTGGCGAAGGAGCAGGACTTACCTGCTTGGTCCCATACCCGACAAAGGAAAAACGATCGCTGCGCTTTGGGTTGATTTTGTCAAATGCTGTTTATATTTTAAAGTAAAAATTCTTCTTCTACAGAGTTTAACACGAGTTGTGTCCGACCGCTCTCCCACGTAACTTACAACTCATCGTCTACCAAAAGTGCCTCCTAAAAAAACTATTATCCTTCCGACTGTATGAAAGGGTCTTTAAGATTTCAAATATTTCATTTCTTGAGCGAGGAGTTGTTAGAGAGCAGAATTAAAATATACATGAAATCCGACGCCAAATCAATTTGTTCGAAGGAAGTTGATTTTGGGTAATCAATCAATCACCGTAAAAACCCACGATTTTCCACAAGCAATCCTCATTTTCTATGTGAAATTCAATAGCAACAAGAGATTTTTGGCCTCTAGACAGTTGTTAAGAGACCTGCACTGTCCTACTACAAAAAGTAATAGGGTCACTAAGCATTTGAAAAATAAGTAATTTTGGACTTTTGCAAAATCTACTTTTTGGACTCCGTTTTCACGCTTCAATTCGACCTGAAAAAGTTGTGTCAGGCGTGAAGGAGACAGGAAATGTTTCACTCTTTTTGATTGTATTTTCATATTTGCATTTTTAGTGCAAATTAAGGGAGTTATGGGAATTTTAATGAAGCCAGGTCGAAAACACGAAACAATCATAAAAGTGAAATGACTCGGAAACGAATAAAAGAATCTAAAGACGAAAGAGGCACTTTCGGTCGGAAATGAGCTGCAGCACAATTGGCAGACACGACTCTTGTTACTCCCTGTACATTAGTCTTCATGAACCATGTGGATGGATCAACTCGCATAGGGGCTACCTACCTTATTAAATTAATCAGAGAAACTAACTCTAACAACCCATGAGTCCTGAACAGGTCTATATGAGTGAAAGTGCGTGACCAAAAGTACAGGAATCTTTTCTATTGAGGGTTGCCAGCAGGCAGAATAGGCCATCGGCTAACTAATTCATTATATCTATTTTCCTGCAGTTAAATTGGCTACCAGGAGGAGGTTAAAGCTAATTGCTTTGCTGTATCTTTCAGCTAAGAGCTATCAGCTAACTTCGAAAAAATGCTTCACAGTTACGAACAAGTTGTTTTCTTCTCCGAAATCAAAATTTTCATTCGCACTTTGGGTTTCAGACCATTTTGAAGAAATTTCCCATATCAGTTCCATCGCTCATACATCTGTTCACTTCTCTGAAGATGCACCTTGGTGGGAAACATTTTTCAACCGACCAGGAGGTTCAAAAAGCTGTCATAAACTGGAGCAAGGAGGTGGCGGGAAGTTTTTATGACGAGGGGATTACAAAGCTCATTTCACGGTCGCAAAAGTGCATTGATCGAGAAGGCGATTACGTGGAAAAATAACTTAGATGTATGGCTGTAATACCCTGCTATTTTTGTTTTAAATAAAATTTTTGCAAAGACTGGAAAAATCGAGTACTCTTACTTTCCGAACAACCCTCGTAAATCATTCTTGCCTGCGAACAAGCAGAATCCACTCTGCATAATTTTCTCAGATGTAGTGGGCATCTCGCTCAAAAATGTAAGGTAGTCGGGGACTACCGGATTATAATCTCATTTCTATTAGAACATATCAGCGTCATTAGTAGCTTCTGCCCTTGTGCGAACGTGAAATCGTTGTAACAAGTCGATTTTGTACAGTTTTCATCCGATTATAATGCAATTTTCAGGGAATGTGCGAATTAGGTTGTAGATGGTACCCTATGAGTTCCATCAGTCATAAATCAGCCTGCGCATCTGTGAGATCATACGGGACCATCTACAGCCTAATTTGCACATTCCCAGAAATTGGAATCAATCAAACTGCCGAAATGTTTCAGACACGGAAAAAGCGTTGTTCAGAGTTGTCTAAAATGCAAATTTCAAGTAGGAATTTTCTTTAAGAATGAAAATAAATTTTACGAAACCGAAAAATGAAAACAATGCTTCCGTTACTTGTACATAGGCTCGGGAGCAATTTTTTTCTCAGTTAGTAATGGGCTCCAAGATACACTAAAACCTATTAACTTCTTCTGACAGCTAATTTTCCGCAGCTATTAGCTTCAGCTGTAACTTTCCCCTTATAACCAATTTAGCTTAAGAATTAACTTTCCTTCAATATCTAACAGCTAAAACGTTAGTTGTTGGTCATTCCTAATCTCGGCTGAATTATCTTTAGGTTTTAACTATTGCTAATTTTTGCCCATCTCTGCCATCAGGTACTTGACTCCGCACTTGCACCACTCCTTCTACAGAAACGGCAGTAAAACAACAAAGATTAAAGTAGGCACTTAAAGTTTTTTGGGGATATGATGTGGTTATCAGTTAGGATGATTACCTTGGGACTGGGCGGCAGGGGACTGGGGCCTCAAGGAAGTCATGCTCGGCTGGCGACTCGGGACCCGGTTGTTGCTGCCTTTGCTCCCTCGACGCTCCCCGGGCGGCTTCGTTTCCCGCAGGAGGGAGACGTTCATGAGCCGCGGGTTCGGCGTGTTGAAGATCGTCCGGTTTTCTCGCCATCGGGCTCTGAGAACAGAAGGATGAATGTGTTAGTGGTGTCACGTCACTGTGAAGTCAAGACTAGGGATGGGACATCGAGGGAAAACATCGATATTGATATCGATGTCGATGTTTGAGAGTGGCATCGATATGTCCTCCAATATCGGGTGAAAACATCGATATTTTCGATGTTTTTGATATCGGTGTCCTTATTAGTTAACAGTATCCTTATTACACGCTACTATGATCGCTTTTTGCCAGTATTCTGAGGATTTCGTTTGTTCGTTCGTTCAGCATTTGTGAGTGATTTATATTCCATAAAGATGTCTCCAAGTAAGTGGTGGCGTTTTTATCGAAAGACCAACGCCAAGAAGATGGTAAAAAATGTTCCAGTCATGAAGCATGACGAAATGAGCGAATTTTCAAAGTAACAAGTTTTGCAGAAGGGAAAATTACGCAAAAACCGACAATTTTATTTTCTGACTTTTGATACCTCATCTTAATTTCAAAATTTTTGAAAGCTGAAGTATTTTTTTTTTGTTGCGAATTCGGCCAATCTACCTCGTTTTATCATCTTCAAACTTTGAAGAGATTGAGATATTTCCAATCCGATTTCACCATCGTGTTCAGCGTGAAAAAAACCTTTATTAAAGAGAGTCACCTGCTTGGGGTTTTCGGGTAATTTCCCCCCATTTGAAATGCCCCAAATCTCCCCTTAGGAGTGAGGCGATTGTGCTCATCTTCAAACTTAGCCTTTTGAAAGCCTAGGTAGATTTTTTTGTGCAAATTTGAGTTTTAATCTCAATTTTATCGTCTGGAATGTGGTCTTGGTGTCTTTTGACAGTGGATTTAGAATGCTTTAAAAAGGACATTGATGCAAACATTTTTTGAAAATTCTCATTTTAAATATTTTAGACCGAGAACAATAGGTAGTTTCTTTTTCTTCGAAAATTCGCTAATACTACGGCAGTTGAAAGAATTTTTAATATTTTTCACGTTAGGTAGCAAGCAAACTAAATGGAATTTTTTCTATGAACCAAAGAGAAAACCAAACCGATATTATCGGAGCCAACACATCGATTCTGCCATTTGCTACTTAAAAGTTCGTTATTTTCTGCCATATTCAAAAGTTGCAGTTTGTAGAGGCAACGCGTATCATCGATTTATAGATCGAAAGCGTGGATCGATATATAGACATCGGGTTACAACGGTCTTATCAAGAAGGGCCCCCTATACTGAACTTCTACCCAGAAATATTGTATAGTTACCTATTCTCCCAATACTGTACTCAACAAGAAAATCCGTCGGCGGGTACCTACTTGTCTATGACCAGCTACCGATGAATCGGATGGGTTCCATGCAATGATAGGTGTTGCACTCAATCGCGCACTTTTTCATAAACGCTAAGTGGGTTGAGCCTATTCGGTTCTAGTCTTTGTTACACACTCACGATTCTCTTGGAGGACCGGATAATTCCGCGTACTTTTCATAGAACCGACGCGACGGGTGGACATTGGTATTCATCCGAACCGCGAACCTATTATCAAAGGTATCAACCGAGGCCGGCTGTAGCATAGTGATAGAGGCGGCTGAGAGAAGGAATTGTGGTTCGATCAGTTGAAGTGGGATTTCCTCGGCGATTGTTAGACCCTAGTTGCGAGACCATTTCTATCCGAAACCATAACGTCCATAACTGCGAACCCACTCATTAGCAGAGAGAGAATGCAACCCGATTTGTATTGATCGCTTTCGAGGTAGACGCGCCTGAACCAAAGTGTGAAAGAGAATCCGATCATTTCGACGCTGTTTCAAATGTGAAAGAATACAACGTGATGGATTTTATTTATCACAATCGCGTGTTTTAAAATGTGTGCACATTTCCAGGTTTCAACATAAGAAACAAGTTTGATTCCTTATCTCGCTCTTGTGACAGGTAAGTAATTTAACAAGTAAATAATGATTTGTTATAATATAAATTGTACGGTTACTCAATAATTCGACAGGAAATCGTTCCCTCCAGATTTATGAGAGGAATTTATTATGTAGAATGGTTTAAGATATAGAGAAAGTTGCGATTCCGCTCGCCCGTTCTACCATTCCAAAACGTTCCTGATGGATTTGGGCACCGCAGATACTTCTAAACCATAGATCTTCCAATAAAATATTTGGAGGAACGTAATATATGACTCAATTCACCAAATACTAACATAATATGAAGTGGATGGAAGTGATTGTTTCACTGGAATGGCAGCTAATACGCCGTACGCCGTACGCAAGATTTCTCCCAAACAGCTGGAGCAAAAGATCTGAAATTTTCAGGAAAAATCCATGTTGGTCCGACAACGACCCAATTCTTTAGCCAGCTCTCTCACTTAATTTAAAGTGCCCTTTAAGGATTGTCAAAGTTTTGTAAAATCCCTAAAAACCTCAAAAAAAGTCGAAGCGGCCTAAATATGGACTCTTTTTGAAGAACTTTCCATGAGGAATCGAATGAACCCTTCCCCAGGTTCGTAGCTCAAACCATTCCCGATATACGGCCCGATTTATGGTGCCAACATTTGCGTATTTTTGGTTTATTATTGTTTAGTTTTCATCGCAGTAACCTAGTGACGGAGTGATGTAGTAATCTGGATACTAGAGTGAACTCCTAAAAGGCTTTGTAGCCGATACACGGGTTGAAGCATTGTGATACGCATGAGACGCTGCAAATTGTTTCACTGCGGTTTATTATTCAATTGGCTTGCGTTCATGATTTGAATTTCTACTAAGCTTTGGAGTGTGCGTGTTTCACAGGTGATAGAGTGATTATTGCATTTCAGGAGGCACACAAATATGATCAACTGAACAATCCAAATAGGTATTTTGGTTGAGAACAGATTTACGTGCTCTATGCATATCTCCTGAAATTCAATAATCGCTCTATCACCTGTGATAGAATAAGCACACTCCAATGCTTAGTAGAAATTCAAATCATGAACGCAAGCCAATTGAATAGTAAAACCCAGTGAAAGAATTTGCAGTGTTTTTCTTTAAACAACATTTTAGAATAGTTGATAGTGCAAATATAAGGTATTGTTTGTACTCGAAGAAACCATCATACCAATTGACGTTCTGCTTTTATCGTATTTCCCCAAATGAAGACCAGAGTTCCAATAAGTGATTCGAGTTCAGAGAAAGACGTTTATACGTTGAGTATAAATCCAAACCACCGATAGAAACAGGGCCGTCTTAAAAAATTTGGCGCCCATGGGCTACTAAAAATAGTGCGCCCTTCTTCCTAAGAAAATACACAGAATGGCAAATGGGAGCCGGAAAAGTTCTGCAAAACAAAAGTGTCAGAACTAGAAAAAACTATTGATAACTTTTATAATAAGCAAAAATACAATTTAATTAAATAAAAAACCATTTGAGGACAAATACTTTAACCTAAACAAATGGAACTTATATCTTCTTTATTTTCCTAACCAGTGCAGCTCCGACAGTCCAAATACGACTGAAACAAAAGTACGATCGGTAGGGTGTTACTCCTATTCCGGGTTGCCCTTCTCTATCTATAATTTTTCAGTACATTTGGAAGAAATAGAAATCAGTTTAATATTTTAAGAAGTGTTTTAATTAAAAAATAAGTGAAAACTAATGAAATGAAAAATACATTTTTACTATATCGCAAATAAAAAATTGCCGCCCACCAAAAGGCTTGCGCCCTGGGGCGATAGCCCATTAAGCCCTGTGGTTAGGGCGGCCTTGGATAGAAAGTATTTTGATGGGTTTACACTATTCTGTTAACGTAGGTACGTTGTGTGAGTTGAACTTTGTATAGATATGCCAGGGTGTTTCATATCTGGAGGTTGTAACAAACTGTCAGGGTCTTTTAGAGGAGTATAGGTCAAATTGAACAAGAGGAATATAACTAACTGGATTTACTTTGTAATTATTTCCTTAATACTTGTACAATTATTATTTTTCCTAATCCGCTAAAGTCTCTCCTCAAAACTCCACTAACTTTGACCACGACGACGAAGCTCCCAGCTGCAGCGAAGGTCCTGCGAAGTTTTGATGGGCCCTGATGAGAGTTGACGAGACGTAGCTATGGCCTCGGATCTTGTAGAGTCGGTCGGTGACAGGAACAACGGCCAATTGTTTCTGAGACAGAACTCGATGGAAGCTTGGCCAACGACGCTTGGCTTACGAGAGGTACCGGGATCGTTATCCGGAGCCTCCACCAATTATGTCAGGGTCTTTTAGAGGAATAGAAGGCAAATTGAACAAGAGGAATATAACTGATTGAATTTACTTTACTATTATTTCCTAAATACCTGTACAATTATTATTTTTTCTAATCCGCTAAAGTCTCTCCTCAAAATCCACTAACTTTGCCCACGACGACGAAGCTCCCAGCTGCAGCGAAGGGTCTTGGTGGAAGTCCTGATGAGCCCTGATAAGAGTTGACGGGACGTAGCTATGGTCTCGGATCTTCCGTCGAGTTTTGTCTCAGAAACAATTGGCCGTCGTTCCTGTCCCCTATCAACTCCACAAGATCCGGGAAAAGTTCATTTCCTTTCTCATCATAAATAGAATCCAGACAGCATTCGGATCGCTGCTTCAACGGCAATCCATCAGAAGCCAACTCTTGCTCCGTGTTCAGCCACTCGCCAACACTCCTCACTGCTAACGAATCAACTTGATTCTTCCATGCTGATTACCACATGTAGTCATGCCATTGCCTTCATACTCTAACAACTCGCATCCAACGAGAAAACAACTCGATAGGGTAATCATCACTTTGAAGAGGGAGTGTTGAGCGAGCCTCCACTACTCATTACCAACTTCACGAGTTGATATCAGCTGTTTGATTATATTCATTAGATTACTGTTTTCAAACCTTCAAGAAGATTTGACTTTGTCTGTATAGAGTTCTGTATTTGAATTAACAATCCATAATTCTTTAAAACATGTACGGCGTACATTGTACGCATTGTAATGCGTATCCTTAATTTACTTCTAATTCATCTCGGCACCTGCCAAGTTTGAGCATCTCGTCTTCACATTTCTACCAGTTTTGTACTCTACATTATGTTGCTCCCACTGATGACTGGGCAGATGATGGTGATATTTACTTCGGTTAGTTGAAATGAAATTTGAATGCAAATAATCCGAGATCGTTTGTATGTTCAACTACCTGTCATACGGGCCAGGAGAGGTATTTGCTAACCACCGTGCAGTATTGATCGCCCAGTTCGTTGCGTGCTTATGAATATTCCGTTGGACACGTCATTTCGAATCTAGAGCGTCGATTTCCATGACTTGTTGCCCCCGATAATATTTTCGTCTCAGTCTTCTGATTCTTTTGTCATTATGAGTGCATTGAAATGTATACTACATAAATTAAAGATTCTGTTCTGACTTTTGGATTGTGTATCTGCTTTACATAGTTTATTTCATAACAATACAAGCGAATAAATCACGACTGACGAATATTTACTGAACATACATCGGAAGAAACACAGCATACAGAGGGTGTACCATATAAATTGTGAACTGCTTCAACTTGGTATCTTGATAAAAAATCAAATTTTTATTCGATCTTGAGTAATATAATACATTATTCTTAATGAAATGAAAGATAGGTACCCTAAAAATTGGACAAATGAAAAATTGATTTTAAAATCCGAACTTCAATTACTAGTTTATCCCATTTAAAATTATCCAAGCAATCACCCAATGTATTCCTAATTTTTCATGTGTATCCAACCTGGCCTACAATTTTAAATTATATTTCACAGACTGATTAAAGTGATAGCTTACTAAACATGGAATGTCTGTAGCCACAGCCTTCTTTAAAAGATGTTTTCATTGAAGAACTTTATCAATTCAGTTCAAACTTTATTTTTATATTTACAAATCTGTTTGTAAACATTAGTACTTAGGGCATTTTATTTTAAGAAATTTCTTCCTTCGGTTGCTCAAGTCTATGCAATTGAAGCAAATAATGATGTTCTAGAGGCTCCATGAAATAGTTATCTCTACAGATGATTCCATAATACAGAATAGATACTTTTACAGATGGAACAGATAATATATTAAAGATTATCAGTGATATAAAAGAAAATCGATTCTTGATTCCTTCAAATATCGTTGTGAAAGAATCAATTTTAGGTTCTATCAATTTATACTTTTCACAAACCCAACTAATCCAACATTCCACCCCATATAATGATCAATAAATGTTTTTTCCAAGTTTAGGTTCTATCGAGTACTCAGTAATAATTTCAATCGACTCAATTCACTATGATTTATCATTTCTCTCTTTACTTTACTATTACTTTTGCTATGCAATTAGAATATTTCATCAAAAAACTGATATCTGACAAAACAACTTACAACGAAATCAACAGAACAGTTAAAACAAGTTAGCAACTATAGATCTCTCGTTGATAACTTCTTGTAAAACAGATATTCTGTGAATCCTTATATCGCACCCACCGTGGAATAAGGGAACAATACAAAACTTGTAATTTCTGAGTTAGTACCAGTGTTGAAAAGCAGTAAAGTTCTATTTCGTCTGTCAAATATGAAAACGAGGCTAACTGAAACCTACTCCACGAGAAAGCAGTCGTGTCTTTATTTTTATATTCCACAGAGAAAGCGTGGGAAAAACTATTGATAAATCAGAATGAACACAGTTCTTGCAGAATGACGAATTGGCTTTTCTATTTTTGTAAACTAATAAACAAGTAAACAAAGTGACCTTACGTCAAGGTAACATCGAGAATGTTCTCCCAACAAACATATGAGAGAGAAAAGTTATCTCACTTCAATATTTTTCGCACAAACCATGTACATCGAACCAAGTGCATTTGGGAAGGAGCAAAACTTGGAACGGGATTTCCTGAAAATTAGCGTTTTTGAGTTGCCTTGTTTCTATGACGGGTGCGATATACTGTGCTCGAGTAATCAACCAAATTTTAGTTCCTCGACCTTCCATTGATTTGCCGTGGCTGCAGTATATTCTAGTTACCTTGCACTATTGCCATCAACGCAGTTTTCCATAAAATTGCAGTTTCTGTGTGTGGAGAATTCACCTGTGTGTTCGTAGAATTATTCCCAAATAAAAGAAGGGCCAAGCCGACCAGGTAGCGTCGTCCCTTCCACCCTCCTTCGAAGGGAGTAGGGTAGAAGGGGGTTCGTTCCGTATATAAACGAGACGGTAACCTACAATCGGTGGAAGCCCTATATGCCTTAAAGTAAGACCTGCGTTATATATTTTTACCTAACCTAAGCCTTTGAGTAATAACTCTGTTCGGTCAGTTAGGCCTTCCCTTCCTCCCTTACGATTGAGGTGCGGCAGTCTCAAGAGACTGGTAACGCCTCTTCGTACAAACCTCTACCTCCGTAGCCAGCAAATTTGGTGTTGCAGTCTCGAGGGACTGGTACCGCCAACTTAGTGCGCTACGTTCATCTCTCTCTCCCTACCAGCAAGCAAAATTGGTGCTTCGGTCGTACGCGGCTGGTATCGCCCTTCAACACGCCAAATCTCACCATTTACTTAAAACGACCGAAAGGGGTAAAAACGTAGCTAGTATCTCCCTTCAGGAGAGAAAGTAGAAATAGAAGTAGAATCTCCCTTAAGGAATTCACTACACTCTCCACAACGCGCTTAAGGTGATGATGCCGCAGTTCCCTCAGTCTCGTGTGGGGATAGAATCAGCTAATATAATTACAATGGAGTTTCGTTTTCAACTGTTCCTCTTCAAATCGAGTTTTCAAGACTTACGGTATATATTTGCTGACAGGTGAGGTATAGGTAAGGCATAAGTGGATTTATGCTTCGTGCCAAATCCCGTATATTGAATAGGCGTTTTGATATCTGCTTTTGTTTCATTATTGGGAATACTGGCTATACTTGAAACGATCCATGAGTCTTTGGGTCATATCCATGAGTCTTTGGTCATCTATTAATCAATTACAAGGTATGGAGACACAGTGATCAGCTGAAAGATCCGTGTGGCTAATTTGGTTCTTAATCGATCTACCACGCTAAGGTATAGACCGGGCTCTTTTTATGGCAGTTAAAATGCTTGCTGAGTTTAGGTATAGCATCACAGGCAACGTCTACTACGCGTATAAATAAATCAGTGATTAACGAAGAAGGATTATTCTCACAGAAATCATAAACATCATCATTGTGTCATAATTTAGAGTGCTGTTTCCCATTCTTTTTGTACACGTCTGTACAAACAGCAAATTTGAATTTGAAAAATTTGACATTATACAACTACAATGATCTTGACTTCATAAAACGTTGTTATTCCGGTATAACGGTATGTTTTGTTCAACGACCAAATCGGGTAAGGAGTTGGATACAGTAGTTGTAAACGGGCTTTTCTCTTTCCTCTGACATTGCAATCCGCTCACGTTTATTTCAGGTTGGAACGATCTGCCGGTCCAAATATAGCTCATTCTATCGGTTTTCACTAGAGACACCGTTATTCCCAACGAGGCTAAGCCGGTGAACTTCAAGAGTCTATTTATAAAACGGGACTTGCTGTTGATGGAATCTCCCTGACTTCTGCGATAGGTTCTCACCCCTACCCAATTGCAGTCTCTTAATGATGAGTAAATATCAAATTGACGTTATTTCTGTAAGCGCTGTTGAATATGTATTTATAGTATACCTAATGTAACTTCAACTTACACCAGATATAAAGTTCCAGTCATGCAACATCACATTAAGAGCGCATCATGGAGATAAACCCCAATTTTATACTGATTCAAAATTATTTTCTAGCGAAGGAAGGTAGTGGAAGTGTGATGACTTTTGTTTCAAAACTCCTTGAACAATCCTGATATTGTGTCTGCTAAAACTTGTTTCGAGAAAAATGCAACGAACCACACGATCAGAGACTCGATGACGCCTTATTGATTTCATCGTAAATGTAAAATCTATCCAACTAGGATGACTTTTACTGTTTGTAACTGATTTAAGGCATGACCGCCTTAGTTAAACTTCCACTGTTTTGAAAAATGCGGTCGTGGTGATGCAATACCTAGAATATCAAGAAGGATGCGATTTATGGGAAGTTGAAGGTACCGCTTATTTTTTTCCGAACCAGCGAAATGGGTTGTCAAGGTTCTGTTTTGGTTTGTGTCAGCAAAGGTCAAACCGATGGGACCTTGTTTTCCAATATAAGAATTGGCTTCATTCCCGTTCATCTCATGGGGGAGATTTCCTGTAAATGGCGGCTCCTCCCCATAAACTCTGTTGGCGCTAGAAATCTTTAGGTTCTGTCGCAAAGGGAAAGAAGAGATGGTTTTCTTACCCAAATAGAAATTTCAACTTGTCTATTTCTAGTAGCCCTACTTCATTTAAAACTGTATGAAAACAAATGCATCAAACACAAATAATGAAATGCCAATACTTATTTACCGTCAAAACTCCTGATTAACGCTGTAGATACCCCTGGCCAATCGTTCTCTCGCCAATACGCTGTTTACACTGGATGCACGTTGAGCACGAGTCCCTTTGACGATTCTACATTTTACCGCGCAGTGTAAAAGATCCACTGGATTTACCAACAAGTGGCGAATCGAGCTCTGATATTCGGGAACGTTTGTGAACAGGATTCCCAAACTCATTTTGGCACTGGTGACAGTTAACACTGCACCGAGTTTCTTGCTGGTGATTGGTCGGAAATAGTCTTTTCGAAGAAAGTTCTAATGGTGTAAACACCCCACTCATAAATAACTTCGTAAACGGATACCCTGAGCAGTTATATCTAACTGATAACGAAATGATAAGATACGCCTGGCACCCCAAGTTGGAAGCAAAGAAGTGAATGTGCTCTGGCTTTGTTTTTTCGAGCTCTTTGATTGGTCAATCGCATATTCCCGCCTCAGTGATAACTTAAAATACGCAGAAATTCCGCCTCGTATTTCGATGACCTTGGAGCATGTGCTCACGTCCATCTCATTGGTCCGGAATGCATCCCTGAGCGCTGAAGGAATATTTCGCGCATTGGTTCAAGAAGGGAAGGCCAGTATTGTTTCACTAGCTTTAATCGGCGAATTTTCTTATCTTTCTGGTCAATGAAGTCAATGCCATGAATTCCAAACCCTTGGTGTATTCAATTACCACAAGTTCCTACTTGTTCAACAGATCTGATCGCCTTGAAATTTTAGTCACGACATTTGGGTTGTCGAGGAAGGTCTTATAAGAATCCCTGGTCACATAAAAAAAGTTGATTCTCCCCTTGGGGTGGTTCCCTAGAGAAAATGCCTTGTAATTAAATATCGAATCCCCAATTTTTAGTTGCCCAACTTGAAAAAATTTTTTAGCTCCCTCGGTTTTAGGTTTAGAGAGCCGTGGTTGGTCTCATTCAGTCCAGAAAAGTAAATTCTTTCAAAAGAATTCCCCACTTATTTCCCGGATCGGTTAGGGACGAGTAGAAAAAATGGTAAAATGGTTTTTCCTTTCTTGAGGTTTTTGATGGTTTGAAAAGGACTTGGACAAAAATCGAATATTTAGTTGGAATCTGCAATGACTTTCCTAAAAGATCATTTGTCTTTTGAAGAAGTTTGAGAGAAGTTGTTGATTACTGCAAAATTCAGTGTAGAGAAAGGTCAAAATACTGCCCAATAAAGGCCTTATTCGAAACAACCGAACAAATGGCTATAATTTTTGGATTCTGCTCCCTCAAAAACCCCTAGAATAGATAAAAAGAAGCCGGCAGCTCGGAGTTCATTCTTCTCTGTAATTCAAGGATGACTTCCTCTCGTATGATTCGTGTGACCCAGTGAAATTTGAGATATACAACTATGTTTGCGGCCTCCGCCCGAGCAACTGCTCGGAAAAAATCGTTAACCATAAAGAGCCCGTGTTATTTCGAAACAAATAAAACCCCCCGTCGAGTCTCCCGAGTAGACGTAACAATGTAAACGAGGGAATAATATCATTCGCTTCGCCAACATCTTTCATCCGCTCGACTTGCCGCCGTTTTCAATCCCTTTTATTGACTCACGCGATACCGTAGGGCTCTTTGCCGGGGTTGGGGGCCCCATAAGCAGAGGAGGGGCGGTGGACACGGGGTTTGTATGAGGGCGTTGGTGTGCTTTGCGACAATAAGCCCTTATATAGCGTTTCTGCTTCTAATCTTCTCCTGGAAATGGATGGAATCATAAAATCTCGCGAGGTTTCGGTTAGGTTTCCTTTCCAAGGGGATTATCACGCGGCGGCTCCTCGCAACTTTTTCGTTGGCATTCTCCAGTAACATCCAGTGTCATCTCCACCTTTCATGGAATGGAGGACCGAACATTCGACTCTCTGGTTCATAACGACACAGAAATCATACGAACTAGTTCACTTCGATCTGTCTGCTAGGGATGAGCCTGTGGTACCCTCAGCTTCTACCAGAGAATCCAGTCCAGTCTGCAATTCTTAATCAATTTTCATGATACTTTTTTATTTGATCCCAGTTTTATTCTAGCTCTGCAACAAAATTCGGAACTTTTGGTTTTCCTGGCAGGAGGGGGAAGGGAGGGAGAAACAGCCAATTCCGTATACCGCTGCTCAAGGGAAGAATCTCAAACGATTCATGTCATTTTTTTGGTCCAATTAAGATTTTGGTTTGGTATTTTTACGTATTTCAGAACTTTTAACTTTTACAATGAAAGGAGGTGAATGGAGGATATAGTTCCGTTATTTGGTTCTTTTTTTACAAAGGATTATAAAAGATTTTAAAACGGATCAAATAAAAGTGCCCTCCTATGAAAACGGGGCTCAGGTATGCATTACTTCTCAATATGTTTGAATAATATAATAGCGTAGCGCTCTCAATATTTTTGATGAATCAGGTTCATTTTATACAAAAATTCCCTAATATCGGCTTGAAAATTACGTATTCATCGATACCGCAGGCTCCACCGTTTCTCTTCATTCAAAACAACTAGAGCGAGGTTTGGGAAGACAGAGGGTGACGGGTGGTCGGGACAAGCAAAAGGAATTAATTTGCATTCTCAAAGGCGAGGTGGGTCCAATTACTGCGGTCGGCCACCTGGGCGGTGAGCGGTCAATGAAAATTCATGAGACCCCATAATGGTTCCATAGTGGGCTTGAATAAGGTCCTGTACAAGGATCATCTACCGTGATGGCGGTACATTTGGAGGCAGTTCGGGACTGAATTCGCTTTTTATTGGACGCCGCAAAAAAAGGACACCCCCAGGTTTCGTTGAAGGTTTAATAAAGTTTTTGTAATGATATCCGTCTGGTGTGACAGGTGGTTTTAATAAAATTTGGCTGTCAGTGTTCGTGTTTGGGTAATGAATGTCTCCATGAAACAACAGCACAGTTAGTTTACTGGTTAAACCATTGGTTTCTAACCTTCTTAGGCCTACCTCCCCTTTCTGGAGATGGAGTAATATTTGTCGCCCCCTATCATTTCCATTGTATGAATAGAATAGTTGTGATTAACTGTCCATAGCTTCACTCATATTTCGATCTAAAAACTCCGTCCGCAAACATTTTTCAAGCGTTCGAACAGCTTCAAACGAAAATGGATCAAGAATATAATCAGGAATGTGTTGCTTAGTCAGATCGGTAAACCTTGCTTCCTTACCAGTCTTCGACTGGTTAAGAAGATCAATGAAAATTTAATGATGATAATGTCTTCTGGGCGGTAGAGAATCATGGTATCTGAGTTCGGTCATGAAAGAACAACTGTTTCCTTTCATGAAAGAACAACTGTTTCCTTTGGCATCGACAAGGTCCGCCTTGTTTCCTCAATGTTTTACGTCGGCCTCGTTTAGTATTTCAAAGATACCTGCAAGGTACGCAATTTCAAATAAATGCTGCCTGCAATGTTCGCTTAAAACGCTCTCAAGCGTCATGAAGCTCAGTAACTGTCGCAAATAACTCGAAGAAACTTCGCAAACAGTTACCTTTCGAGAGGCACCTCACAGCTGTATGGAGTAGTATTCCTCGTAATTTTCTCAGCCAAGCTGACGGTAGAGATATCGACATATCATACGTTCCTTGCATAGCTTGCATTACAGTATAATTATTCCAATTTATTCGGTTTTTGAGTATTCATCGCCCCTCCATTTGCCCCTCACTAATTTAATTTACTACAAATAAAAAGTGTATATTGGTGATTGATATGGAGAGGTCTGGACCGGTACAGCATCTTGCTTACAAGCGCATATGTGAGTGGGGAAGAAGTTGCTTGTTAATATTAGTATTTCATGTTGAATACATCTTTAGTTTTCTATTGCGCCATAATTGCCGCAAAAGTAAGAGCCTTTCTGTCGCAAGAGCCTTTTATCCTTCCTCTTCCCTTTGTTTCTGCACAGGGTTGCCCTATGGTTAGGAGTAAATTCTATTAAATCATTTTTGGTTCCGAGTCTAAATGTAGGTAGCGGAAGCTTCGTTTTCATTTTCAAGAGTTGACAAATTTAGTTTTCTCCAAAATCAAAATTTCCGCTCATTATTCGTTTTAGACCATTTCAACAATTTTCGTTCATTTTTTCGATTTTGAAGAAAGCTTACAAATTGTGGAACCCGAAGATTGATGAATGGCTAATCTTTTCGGTGAGGATGATGGATTAAGCTTCAAACAGTCTGAATCCACTAAATTCAGGATCAGACAATAGATATGTATTTTTGAGATTTGCCATCCGATATCGTTACGATGTTGACGTACAGGAAGGAGGTGGTGGAATGGACAAGTTGAGTCTTCCAAGGGTGAGGCGAAATGCCTGCAGCAGCCAGATGATAACAGTAAAGCTCCAGGTTTACGTTCAGGAGTAGCAGGTTCACGGAACGAGAAGTGAGAACTATTCATATCTATAACAAACGGTTATACCCGTATACCGGTTGTAGAGGTATCAGACCTCTCTAGAATTCGTCTCAGCGATATGATAAGCCAAAAACTACCGTACTAAAGTGATGTGGTTCGTTCAACGATGTCGATGGTATCGTTCCCAAATTGGATCGACAACAAAAACAAGACGCCATATTCTGTTGTTTTTAACGGTTCTAGGAACCAAATTTCAGGGCGACAGTTTCCTAGTTGTGACTGGGAGGGTGGAATGTTGGAGAGACAAATACATCGCATCATCAAAATAAACGGCAACAAAACTATACAGTTCAGTTTCAATAAGTCGAAAGCTTAAATCCTGCAGCAGGGAACAGATTGAAAGACGTATTACGGAAAAATGCAGACCTCAATCTTGAAAAAGCTGGTTCACTAATAATATGTATATAAACAGACACCATCAATAGTTGATGGAGTATTTGCTAAAAGCAATTACGAGTTCCTGATGAATCTACCTGCCAAATGTTAAGGCCACTGCTCAAAAATTGTGGTCTGTAGTACAGGATGACACTCGTCTTATCACCAAAATCGGATGAACCAAATACTATAGAGCATATTTTGGGTTTGTGGTAACTTACTTCTCTATTTTATTATGATCACATGCATTTCATAGCTGATCAAGGGTTAGAGAGTGACAGTTTCCTGCCAATAAAAAACCTATTTGTTTGAATCATAATGATGAAGTGTTCTTCTTAATAACTTATCTAAGCCTACGCTATTAAATATACTATAGGGTTTGTAAGTTGTTAATCTACCAAATTTCAAGTAGATAGCTGCTTTTGTAGAGCAAATCAGGCCGAAAGCAAGCACACTCATATCGCCTCACCCAAATCGACTGCACAGCTGTACAGCATGCCGAATCACACGCATTAGATAAATGCAGGCCCCTTTGAGAAAAAACTGGCTCACGTAAAATATTCAATAAAAACTCAAGAAAAGGAGAAGAAGAATGCATTACTTACAGTGCACTTTTATATTCAAGGTTGTACCTAAATCATCGCTTTTTCTCTGGGTTGCGACGAGTGCCATGTAGTGTAGCACACGCCATCTAGCCGTACCTATCGCTCCAAGTTCTATTTATTCCACCTCCGACAAGTTTTTTTATTTCATTCTACCGCTTACTTCACGTTCCACCTCTATACATAATGCCGCGAACCCGATATTTCAACTTCTTTCCGCGGAGTCGTGAAACAAGTGAAAAACGGATGGGAAAAAAAAAGGAAAGAAAATAACCTGCATCGCTATGTTTCAACTTTCAACCTCCCTTGGAAGTCGTGAGAGCACTTATACACTGCATAAGCTCGATATTTTTACAGTACATTCCAAATGAAGTGTACAACATTGTTTGACACTGCTTCTAAAGCGAGGCAACGCTTTGAATACAACTTAAGATGCTGCTACGATCTTTTATTGTGACGAAGAAGTAGTTGAAGAACAAGTGACGAATTACAGGAAAAACAAGAAAACTCCAAATACCAAAAAAAGCGAATCGATAAAACAAAGGTGCACCCCACGTATCTAAAAACCCTCAATTGATATTCTGAACTTCTTATGAGTTTTGCTGACATACTAAAATGGTATATCTTTCCCATTTCGTGATATACCAATACCATTTATTAAAATGTTGGCCAAAACGGCGAACAGTTGTTCAGAGGCGATCGACATGTGATCCGACCCCTTCCAAAGGCTGAGACTATTAGTCTGCAACACCCAGTGGTTACCCTTGGAGCTATAATGCCTCAGTTTTATATTCAGTGATAGCAGTTCTATGAAATGGGAAACTATTTTTATCTATAACAATTTTGATTAAAAGCAATGACATCACGAAACATTATGCCTTAGAATAGAATTACTTGAAAATACTCCAACAACGGCCAATCCACCGTCTCTATTTGATTGATTTGTCTGTTTACCACTTTGGATAGACTGTATTAGGTACGGTACAGAGTCAAGATTCAAACAGGAACGTTTAATATCTGCATAGTTTAGCATTCATAGCATTTCTATTTGTTGGGCATTTTCTAATCGTCAGCTAAATGGGATTTAAGTCAACAACAGACAGTTGACTTCTGCAAAGGAGGAATGAGCTATACAGGTGAGATGCAGATCTCCAAAATATGTTATCATCAATGTTCGATCAGCAAGTTTCAATAAATGCATAGCGCAGCATACATCCAGCAGTTACCATACATCTACTAGTTGAGTTGGTGTAAGTAATTTTTCTATACATGTGGTAAATAGGTTTTACATTGATGACAGACTGTTGACTTTTAGAAATAGGGATTGAGCTATATGGGTGGGATGCTGATCTTCAAAGTGGGTTATCATCATTGTTTGATCATCAAGGTTCAGTATCTGCATGGTGCAGCATGCATCCAGCAGTTACCATACTTCTATTAGTTGATGCGCACACGTTTTCTTTGCGTCTTCCAATTAGGTTTTACGTTGATGATAGGCAATTGAATTTTAGAAAGAGGGATTGAGCTATACAGGTGAGTTTCAGATCTTCAAATGGGGGTTATCATCATTGTAATGATCAAAGTTCAATATCTGCAGTATTTCAATAGTGCAGCATGCATCCAACAATTACCACACTTCTACTAGTTGAAGTTGCGTCCTCTTTCTTTGCATCTGGTAAATAGTTTTTACATTGACGATAGTTGGTTGACTTTAAGAAACAAGGATTGAGCTACACAGGTGAGATACAGATCTTCAAAGTGGGTTATCATCAATGTCCGATCAACAAGGTTCAATATCTACATGGTTCAGCATGCATGCAGTGTACTTCTATAGTTGGTGCACGCACGTTTTCTATGAGTCCGCCAAGTAGGTTATCCATCAACAACAGACTTCTAAAATGAGGGATTGAGCTGTAACGTGAGATACTGATCTCCAAAGTGGGTTCATTATCTATGTCTAAAACGTAGGAAGTACCATATCAATCCCAGTGACTTCAAGTAATTCTTTCTATCACAGTGAACTTGGTTCAACTTGGACAAGGCTTGATAACCCAGCGAATCGTCGTTGGAATACAAATCCCTGGAACTTTTATTGCCGCCAACTACTGAGAAACCCAGTTAAAATAAAGACACTAGAAGAGATCTTCCTTAAGGTTATGGACCCATTAGTGGAAGAAGACTACAACATTTACTTAATCCCATGTTCTAGCGTCAAACCCGTATGTTAAGGAATTCGGCGTTCTATCTAACAGGGCTCAATATTACGTAGAATATTATAATATTATCATGCTTGAATATAGAAGCTACAGTCTTGAAGAAATACTGAAGAGGAAATCTGAGTGCAGTCCAAAATTCTCATCTAGTTTCATATCCTGAATAACAAGACGTTCAACGAGTGCGTTTTCTTTTCGCGAAACGTTTACAAGTAAACGAATTCTTTTTTACGAGCACAGTTTCGTCTCTGAAACACCCCGAAGTTACCATTCTTTCTGGAGGTGGGAAGGTATTTGTGAATTATTCAACAGAAAAGTCTATATTATCTCTGGAGTGAGATGCGAGACTGTATCTCATTTTTAAAGCTATAAAAATGGTTAGAACTCGCATTGCGAGGACCTCAATGTGAAAGATTTCAGTTATGCTGAGCTCACTGTACTTTTAAAAGGAATAATGTATGTGTTCCGAATATCAGTAAAGTTGGTGTCCTTTTTTTATATCTAGTTAACACCGTGCAAGTATTTTGAGGGGAAAAAGTGGTTTGCGCATGCGCAGTAGCTACGAATGATGTGATCGTGAGGAAACTCATAAGCCATAATCTGATCGTAATTTCATGACTGTACTTCGAATCCGAGTACACGCGAATAACGAGATCGGAACATCAGGTCTTGAGAAAATGAGGCTTGACGGGTTCAACGTTTTCGGATTCGGTGAGTGAAGTATTATTTCAGGATAAATAAACTAGAGTAGGACGGTGGTAGTGAGGAGAAAGAGCCTCCAGTTTAAATTGAATGCATTTTTGTCTACATGATTTTGGACAATTGAAAAATTCGGTTAAAATTGTAGTTAGTTTGATGTATTGCCTCTATGTGAACAGATTCCATGTACATGTAGATGATTTAGTTTAAGAACTCTCAGGGATTGAGAAAATACCTACCACAGGATACAATTTGATTATATGCTGTAGCGTTGATAATTATAGGTCAAACATTTTGATCACGAGTTTTGTAACCAAACATCTGCAAGGAGATTTTTTTGGCCCTTGGTGAACCATAAATTACTTACCGACCATTGATTTTAGTTCCCTACGGTTTTTGCCTAGTAGCCAATCAGTAATTTTGGTGTTGGGTTTCGCCACCATAAGTTTACTATGGACGTGTCCTTCGATATTGAGCCATCTACTTGTGGTTTGTTGGTTGACCCACATGTTGATGGTCCCTCTGAAGGTATACCGACTGCCGGCTCAGGGCCTACAAATGGGGATCGAGAGCCCCTTGCAAGTTCGTCAGCCTTCTCGTTACCAGGTATTCCTTTATGCCCTGGCACCCATTCCAGGCGAACCCGGTTGTGTTTTGCCAGGTTATTAATGGTTTGCATGCAGTCCCAAACCAATCGTGAAAAGATGGTTGGTGCATTAATGCTTTTATTGAGGCTTGGCTGTCTGAGAGGATGCGAACGTGGGCTTCCACAGATTCCATGTACAAACATTATTTAGTTTAAGAATATACAATATGGAGTGAGAAAATACTTACCACGGGATACAATTTGATTGTATTCTGTAGCGTTTATAATCTAGTTGATAACTATAGGTCAAACATTTTGATCACGATTTGAGGTAACCAAGAAATCTGCGGCATTCTTTCTCTGGTACCTAAATGAACCATAAATTACTTACGTAACTTCCAATCCTGCGCGTTCTGCACCACAGTTGGTGTACTTACAGTGGTAGTTCTTAATCTGAAAGCTTGCCCATGAAATCAGTTTAGAAGGAGGGTATGCATCGAACTAACTTGATTCGTGAAACCAACTACACAAACTCAACAATGAAGCGGCAAATTTTAAAAAGGAGAACTCCCAATATTAACTCCTAAACAATTCTACAGAACTGGCAACAACCCATCAACATTATTGGCAAGATAGGCTATTAGAATTTAAAAATGTACAGGACATGAAAAAAAAAAAAAAATTTTTCTAAAATTAACCAAATAAAACGTTACTTATAAGATGTTGCCCACCAGAGAATAAGTTCCAGTGAACTTGTGCTCTTTGGTGGCGTTCTAAGGAAATACTTTCATAGAATATTCAATCAAAGAACCTTCAACATAAAAGTATGAATAAACAACTGATTATTTTAGACTTGAATGAAGATAAATTAATATTATTCTGAAGTGTAAAACCCAATGCTTAAACATGAAAGTTCCTTCTATAGAATTCAGAATTAACGCTCGGAAGAATTATAGGGAATGTATTTGTAATTGCGTATATTAGAAGTCACACAGACGTTTTCAACATTAATATGGGTGGAAAAAACATGAGCATGAAATCGAAAAATGTGCACGTGTGTGATGGTTTTGACATTAAAGTGCCTACGAAGGAGGGTGCTGGGGTATCGTATGAAGTTATTCAAGATTTCTTTCATCTGACAGTTTTGCACAATTTGAACAGTCTTATGAGATTTGTCAGAGCTACTCTAAAGAACAATCCCATACTTGATTATGGAGTAAATTAGTCCACAGTCAACTGTTTTAAGGTGTGATAGTGACAAAAACTATCGAATCTTTTGTAGAATGAAAATCTGACGACGAGAGGTCTGTTGAGTAAGTTTTTCATTTGTTTCCTGACTTCAAAGAAAACCTCGAGAGGAAGCTTCGTAAATGAAAATGAACTAAAGAGAGAGGTGGAAAATTGGATGTCTGATTGGCGGGTGACGGCTTCGAGACCGAAATAAAAAATTCTTGAATCGTAATGAAAAAAGTTTAGGAACTAAGTCCATTATGTAGAGAAGTAGTATCTAGTTGAATGTTACTGCGAATAAATACATTTTGTTTTTAATTTTGCAAGCTGCGAGGTGATAGAATGGTATAGTTGCCCCTTCCATTGAGCTGAATGCGGATATAATGCTCCGCCACGCTCAGAGGATGACCCAGACGCTTGAAAACGTCTGATTCATCTACCAAGGCGACGGATTCTAAAATCGGGAAGGGCCAACTAACCATATCCATCACAAAGCATCTTTCAATTTTCCGCGACGTAGCGTAACATACTTTTTTGATAAGCTTTTTACATATCAACTTCATCGCTGGGCAAAGCTCATGAAAATGTAAGGGAATCTGTCAAAATCTTGAAATCTAATGTCACGTCGAGGTGTATCTTACGACAGGGGTACTTTTTCTTTAGCAGGAACGTGGGGAAATGTTTGTGGGTTAGTATTGTTGGATTTGGCTGAAGATGTTGATCGATACATGTGCATTATGGAATTCGTACGGAAGTGCAGCTTGGCTTTGGTGGTGAGAAGAATAAGAGAAAAGTCTTCAAAAAAAGACGAGGCATCAAATGAGAGGGATTGTCGAATGCGAAAGACGTCAGAATAAAGATATTTTGGTCGTAACGTGTAATATTTACGTTGAATATTGTAAGGACAAGATGAAGAGGTGGGTAGGGGTTGAGAAAGGGGCGACTTGGTGGAGTGCGTTTATGTTTCGACTGGGAAATGCGACCTAAGGAATTCATGAGCGGCGTATGGAGCGGCCGTGAGATGAATTAGAAATGCCCGTCAATAATGGACCTTGTTGAATAAAGCGGATATTGGACTGTCGGGGTGAGGTCGGTGGAAGAGAGAGGAACACAGAACGAGGGAGTGAGGGAGGGAGAGAGAATTATGAGGAAGGGGGAAGAAAGTTGCAGGTAGGGCATAATGGATGTTTGGTGGGCGAATTTCCATCCGTTTTGGTTGGTCTCATAGCCTGGGAGGAAGGGGGTCCTATATACAACTTTCTCAACTTTCCCCTCGTTCGGTTGAGAGTTGCGATATTTGACCAGTATGAGGGAAGGAGTTTGCCGTCCCTATTGCTAAACAGGTTTGATTTCGAACAACGAAGGGGGTCATCCAGGGTAGGTGAAAATGGTGCTGAGAAAGCATGAAGACGTGCAAAACTGCATGAAAATAGAGTCGTGAGCAGGAACTATGAAATTCCAAATACCCATTGTGCTTCATATTATTGTGTTTGGAAAGATAACAAAATATGAGTTACAATCTAAACCACAATCTAAGCTAGGCAACATAAGATGTAGAAACAACGCACGAGTGGGTTGCCTGTTGCTTGTCCGACGCTAAAACGTGGTTTTTCAGAGTTTTAACTGGCAAATTCATGCCTAGGTATTTTTGGCACGCAATCGATTGGGATAGATACCAGATCCGTAGAAATTCATCCGTAACAAATAAAACTACTTTCGAACATAAAAGTGAGCGCCAGAATTTCACCATGTCATCATTTCCATGTAATTTTGGACGCCGAATCAAGGGAGATGGTTCCCAGACCAGTCCGAGGTAATCTGACTTAGGAAGTCTCGTCTCATTTTAAGGGAGTAAAACGTAAATAAATTTCAATTTTTCATGTCCCAATTTGTTTTTATTCTCTTGTTTTGACGAGTTGACAGTCATGAAAAGTTCGGGGAGGGGGTTATGAGAGGGATAAAAATGATAAACCATTGCGAAATAATTCGCAGCTTTTTTCTTCTTGATATTCTCTTTCCATTTCAGTTTGATATCAAGAGTCATCCCCAAGTATGTAGCGGTGCTAGCTATGGGTATTTGATTCAACATCATAGGTAATGCAGTTATTCGTTTGTTTGTGAAGTTGATGTGAGACAATTTTAGCTCATTCAGTTTGAGCCGCCACTTTGGGTCCATTCACTTACCTCATTAACGGCAAGCTCTAGTTTTGAAGTAGCTTCTTCAACGGATTCACCAACTCCAAGAAAGGCTGCATCGACCACAAAAGTTACAATGGTTGTGTTTCGGTTGCTTTGTTCACCACTTGTATACAGAGGATATAGCAGTGGGGCATATACACTTCCTTGAGGAACTCCGGTCGTTATTTCTTTTAGGATTGGGTGCTCCCCTTCATGCTTTACTTAAAGATATCTTCTTGAAATATATGATTTAAACAGTGACTAGATTTTGGTTTATTATTCAATAATCAACCATTGTAATCGCTCTTGAAAAAAAAAAAAAAAAAAAATTCTAACCCCCTGAAAATTTCATGGTTTACGTTTCAAAGGGTGTAGAATCCGAATCTGCAATAACATTTTTTCCGTCCGTCCGCCGTACGCACGATTTCTCCCAAACGGCTGTAGCAAAATATCTGACATTTTCAGGAAAAATCAATATTGGTCCGACAACGCCCCATTCTTTAGCCAGCACTCTCACTTGATTTAAAGTGCCCTTTAAGGGTTGTAAAGTTTTTAAAACCCCTAAAAACCTCAAAACAAGTCGAAGCGGCCTAAATTTGGACTCTTTTTGAAGAACGTTCCATGAGGAATCGAATGAGCCCTTCCCCAGGTTCGTAGCTCAAACCATTCCCGATATGCGGCCCGATTTATGGTGCCAACATTCGCATATTTTTGGTTTATTATTGTTTATGTTTTCATCGCAGTAACCTAGTGATGTAGTAATGTGGATACTGGAGTGAATTCCTAAAAGGCTTTGTAGCCGATACACGGGTTGAAGCATATAATTCTGATACGCATGAAACGCTGCAAATTCTCTCACTGGGGTTTATTATTCATTGGGCTTGCGTTCATGATATGAATTTCTACTTAGCTTTTGAGTTTGCGTGTTTCACAGGTGATAGAGCAATTATTGAATTTCAGGAGGCACACAAATATGATCAACTGATCAATCCAAATAGGTATTTTGGTTGAGAAAAGATTTACGTGCTCTATGCATATCTCCTGAAATTCAATAATCGCTCTGCCACCAGTGAAACAGGGACACTCCAAAGCTTAGTAGAAATTCAAATCATGAACGCAAGCCAATTGAATAATAAACCCCAGTGAAAGAATTTGCAGCGTTTTTTGCTGCATATCTCTTTCATTATTATACAGGACTCCTTCTTCCCTTAATCTTGAAGTTGTTTGATAATATTCCCTGTGAGGACATCGTCGTCTACGTGTTTGGAGGTTCAGTTGAGTAAAATTGGGATTGAACAAGGTGAGAATCACGAATGCATTGACTTTGATGAGATAAAATAGTGAGTGACAGTCTTTAGTTGAAGCAGGTAGGTATGACACGGGCCTACTATCTACCGGATGCAATAAATAGGTAATTAATTACATTGCATTACTCAATACATTTCACCTGCTGTGTCAGAGTGGGTTAGATTGTTTCTGGGGCTGTTCTGGCAGTAATGGATTTCCCTCACTCTTTCTTGATGATACAGCAACTTCTCCTGTCTCCTGTGGCGTTATCTACACTCTATGAGTGTGCCTGGGATGGACCACGTGGAGGTACCAGGTTTTGATGAAATGCAGTACTTATTACGGACATGGGCAGGACCTAGGTGCTAGTCACCTCTTCTTCTAACGTTTGGTCTCCCCATTATCGGATAAAATGTTTAGTAATCTCCTAATCTGGTTGAAAAAGGACTGAGAAAGGGCGAGTACTGAGTATCTTCAAAGCCTATCACGAATCCTTCCTACATTCTAGATTCCTAAGCTATTAAATTGTACTGAATATCATACATCGATTTTCAGTCACAATCTAAGTCACGTTCACACAATAACTACAATCACAACCTGTTAACCCAGACTTTCATACTAGCCAGAGGCGCAATACAGTGGACCATTGGTAGGACCATTTCTGTACCACTTGTACCCTTCACAATGCTCGAACTACAAACTGTTCACTGTACTTCATAAACCACCCATTCCTATAATTCGAATATTCTTCTTTCACTTTGTTTGCGATTGATTGTTGTATTTTGAAGCACCTCCCTCTCTCTTGATCAATAACATTCACACTTCCGTTCATTGCGTAACTGTTCGAACTGCGTCTTTTCTATTGTGAGTTCAGTGAACAATGATTTCCATCGATCAGCCCTATATGACATGTGCACAAAACGGTCTTCACCACATTAAGATAGCAGATACGTCTACTCAAGATTGGTTCCAAGAGTGATTTCGCAGCACGTTATGGCGGTGGTAGAAGGTTAAACAGTTGCCCCGGGCGAGAGAATGAATATCTTTGAGAATGGCGAGACTCTTATCGGGATCGTGATTTGCGGGGCAGTTTCCGTCCAATTCAGCGCCCCGCCGGCCGCTCGCTAATGAAATATTGCTACGCAAGTTCACAAGACCCCGTCTACGGGTTTATTCACCTTTAGGTTGGTTATTTCAGCATTTTAAACTTTCCACGGTATTAATAATAAATAAGATTCGTTAACCGGGTTTTCTCCACCATAGGAGTAATTGGAATACATAGCTTTTTTGAAATTACAAATTAAAAAATGTTTGAAATTCATATGAAAACCAAACATGATGTAATAATGTGATTGTATAGCATTAGCAAACTGAATTAAACTTTTAGCAAACTGAATTAAACTTTTCGCAATTAGAATTAAACTTTTAGCAAACTGAATTACACTTTTCGCAATTAGAGTTAAACCTTTCATAATTACAATTAAACCTTCCGCGCCTTCTTCGAGTTGTGTTCCTTATAACAGGAGGGGAGTCACTATCACTACTAATTCGACCATCCCTCCTTCTTGAAAACGTTGACTTTCACGAAAAAAATGCTGCAAATTCTTTCACTGGGGTGTATTATTCAATGGGCTTGCGTTCATGATTTGAATTTCTACTAAGCTTTGGAGTGTGCGTGTTTCACAGGTGATAGAGCGATTATTGAATTTCAGGAGATGTGCATAGAGCACTTAAATCGGTGATTGATCAGTTGATCATATTTGTGTGGCTCCTGAAATTCAATAATCGCTCTATCACCTGTGAAAAACGCACACTCCAAAGCTTAGTAGAATTCAAATCATGAATCATTGAATAATAAACCCCAGAGAAAGAATTTGCAGCGTTTTTTCAAGAGCGATTACAATGGAAAAATATTCTATTTGAAAATTTTAAATTTCGTAAGACGGAGCATATCAGAATGCTTCAACCATTGTATCGGCTATAAACCCTTTTAGGAGTTCACTCCAGTATCCACATTCACTACATCACTAGGTTACTGCAATAAAAAAAAAAAGTGGATGCAAATGTTGGCACTATACATCGGGAATGGTTTGAGCTACGGACCTGGGGAGGGCTCATTCGATTCCTAATGGAATGTTCTTTAAAAAGAGTCCAAATTTAAGCAGCCTTGACTTTTTTTGAGGTTTTTAGGGATTTTACAAAACTTTGACAACCCTTAAAGGTCACTTTAAATTAAGTGAGAGAGCTGGCTGAAGAATTGGGGCGTTGTCGGACCAATATGGATTTTTCCTGAAAATTTCAGATTTTTTGCTCCTGCCGTTTGGGAGAAATCGTGCTTACGGCGGACGGATCAAAAAATTTGTATTGCACATTTGGATTCTATGCCCTTTGAAACGTAAACCATGAAATTTTCAGGGGGGTTTAAATTTTTTTTCCAAGAGCGATTACAATGGTTTATTATTGAATAATAAACCAAAAATTCAACTCTCTTATCTCTCTGTGGGTTCGCCATTTCACTTCTGGTAGGAACAATCTATTTAGGAACCTTGACGCAGACTGACTTGAGAGACCTTCTTTCTATTTTATCCCAAGCTCGACTCCGGCCTAACGAATAGAAACTCATATTTGAGATTTACCAATGATCAGGTCTAGGTCCAATAGATGCTACCTATTGATAAGGTCCAAATTCGTTACAATATCGCAAATGAGCTCACTAGGCGTCAATTCGTATGCCATGAAGGAATACCAATAAAAGTTGTTGCGAAGAAGGCTTCATTGCACGAGAAAGTTCCCCGTTGAATACGCTTTCACATAAATCACCCAAAACGGATAAACTCGAACACCCGACCGCCGCCACTCTGCGTAGCTGCCGGGTTTGACCGCAAAACAAACTTTCAACAGTTGGCCGGTCGCCCCGATCCATCCAATCAGCAAGTTTACCGAGGGATTACCAGGGATTCCCTTTGGTTCGATCAGGTCTCCGGGAAGCGTGTTATGTGAAATTTCTAGATGGATATACCGATTCAGATGCCTGCGAAATCCGTTTGATAGCGGGGGAATAACGGCAATTCACCGGAGGTTACAACAGGGGCAAGGTAGACAAAAAAATCTACTTCCCTTCGAACCAGAGCGAACCACATTCCTCGTTGAAGTTCTAAAATTTAATAAACCCGTTGCTAACCGTCGGCAGCAGAATAAAACTGTTGTAGGTAGTTGATTTTCAAACGGTTATCTCGTTCTCAATATCGGCTGGTCGTAGAGGATTTCAATGATTTTTTCATATTAAATAAATTTAATATAATTGTGTCAACATCCAAGCAAGTGCCACTAAAAACTCAGAAAATATGGCATGTTTTACTTTCGAGACCACCTGTACTTGATAAAAGCTTTCTTTTCACTAAGGGGAGATTTTTTCTTTTTTAATTTATTTTAATAAATAAATTTCAACAACTTATTAGTAATTTATTTCTAGTACCATAATTTAATATGCAGTCCTCTTGTACGTACCAGGAGTTTCTCTTGATCTAATAATTGTTAGTTCGCACTTCACTCGCGATAAGTTTCTTTATACGTCAAGTGTCAGTTCGAACGGCTTTTTTCTCTTTAGTCCTCGAAAAAGGTTGTCAACGTCAAGGAGATGGACGGCCTCTGCGTTGACGTGGCCCCTTAGCCGTTCAGAGTGTTTAACGGCGAATTTTCTTATTGTGGCAGCGACGCTCTCGTTCTTCAAGTCATTATGAAGATGTTGTCCTTTCGAGTGTCCCAAGGTGCATCGACAATGCTCCTTAAAACTTGGTTCTGGAATGTTTGCACAATCTTGATGTTGCTATTAGCAGTGCATTCACTGCGAGGGGGATGGAGAATTGTTCTACTCCAAAATCAGAAGGGGGTAGGGTAAGGGTTGGATTATACCCCACCCTCAAGACCGTTCGGTCGTGCGGGTCAGGTATAACCCCAGCGCCGTCTTCCAACGATGGTCGACTCAATGTAGTTAGGTCTGATGAATTGGTAAGCGTTCGGAATGGTTAGTGAGAAATTGAGTTATTTACATTTCCTCAGTTTTTTTTTTATTGGCATTAGATTTCTCCATACAGCCATATATATGTACTTACATAAAATAATTTGTCACATGGTCACATCGATATTAATAATTATAAATTGGTAAGGCACTTAATTCAAATATTATAGTTGATTTCATTTAAAAAACTCGTTATTTTAAAACTCGTTCATTTCCTCAGTTATTTTAAAAAGAACTAAAAGGCTTGTTTGATGAATAATTAAAGAGTTTCGTAGCAAGTATATGGAATTTTGGTTCACGAATATGAATCAGTCCGAAACCATCGTGTTGCTACAGGAAATTAGGCCCAAATGGAGGATTTTATGTCTCTCTCATTTTCCGCAAAAATAGAGTCGATCCTCTTGCAAGATTCAACTCAAATTAGGTGGATAGCTGGGCCAACATGTCTAAAAATTTTCTGTTGAACAATTTAATTTAGGGGCTGGGGAATCACATCGCAGGATCGCCGCTGCAGTAGGGATGGGTATCGATAACCAAGATTACAAAACATCGATATTTTACCGTTGATTATAATGGGCCCTCCAATAATACCGAGTACCGATACTTCAATTCCGATATTTCGAAATATCGGCAAATGTTTCCTCACCAGCTTAAAAAAATTGGTTTTAATATTTTTCTTTGGTTGATTTTCTCTACTCAACGAACTCACCAACCAATCTTTGGGCACTTGTAATGGAATCTTGAAATGCAAAGAAATAGTGGCTTTAATACTAGATGGAAAACAGGAAAATAAGAAGAAGAAGTAGGAAGGATGCAGTAGGAGGCTATATTACGGCTTTAGTATTTACTGTTCCCTTACCTCTCACAGGTTCAAAAAATCAAAACAAAGATTATCTTCTGTTCTGTTTAAGTAGATACGATTAGGTTTTTTGCAGTTCAAGTTTGAAAAATTGATGTTGGAAACGATACACGATATTTATAAAAATCGATACTTTGCTTGACCGATTGGAGTATCGATACCAACCTTCCGATATAGTATCGGTACAAAATATCGATACTTGTTCTACGATACCCATCCCTACGCTGCAGTGCCGTCCGTTCATCATCCGTTCATTTTTTTCTACCGTTGGCTCATGAGGGCCTAGGCGGGTTGTGGTCGGTAGGTGCAGGGCAGCATGGGGAAACACGAAACTTATGAGGGGATGGAATGGTATGGTTGCCCCTTCCATTGAGCTGAATGCGGAATATTCCACCATGGTCTAGACGCTTGAAGGCGGCTGACTCATCTTCCAAAGCGACGGATGCTAGAACCATATCCATCACGAACTCGAGGGCACCGTTTCTCCTCGGCAGTGAGTTATCGAGGTACATGTGTAGGAGACACATCATACTAGATGTAGAACACATTCATCTGATGTAGGACATACAACACGAAAATCCAACGCTGTCAGGGTCAAAGATATCTGTTGTACTACCGAAACATCTACTATCGAATGTCTAGCTTAAAGTTGGATTAACCTTAATTAAAAATGGAATAGATTATTAGTACATATTAAACATCACTGAACTCGTGAGAAAATTTCTCGGATTCCAAACAAGACTTCTTGCACGCATGACAGCATCCCATTAAGGGCTGGTAATTCGTTGATGTTCGGCGTTCGTTTTAGAATTGCACCATTACATTTAAACACAGATGTATAGGAGTTATCTTGATCAATTTGGTTCCGGAGAAGCAATGAGATGTGGATATTGTAGAAACGTTTACAAGGAATTTTGAAAACGCCGCAACTTTCTTGTTTTCTAGTGTAACTCCAAAATCGTGGTGTTCTATCGAAGTGGAATTGAGAGTAAATAGAAAACGGATTCCAAAAAGACTGCAAATTCTTTCACTGAGGTTTATTATGACATTTCCCATTTTTAAGGGTGTGATAAAATAATTGTGTTTCAATGAAGTAAAGCGATTATTTTTACGTTGATTTCAGTTCGGCACGTAAATCTGTTCTCAACCAAAATACCTATTTGGATTGATCAGTTGATCATATTTGTGTGCCTCCTGAAATTCAATAATCGCTTATCACTTGTGAAACACGGACACTTGAAGCTTATAGAAATTCAAATTATGAACGCAAGCCAATTGAATAATAAACCCCAGTGAAAGAATTTGGAGCGTTTTTTTAATGGTTATCAGAATGTTTCAACCCGTGTATCGGCTACAAAGCCTTTTAGGAGTTCACTCCAGTATCCACAATACTACATCACTACGTCACTAGGTTACTGATATCAACACAAGAACAATAATAAACCAAAATAACGCGAATGTTGCCACCATAAATAGGGCCATAGATCGGGTTTGAAACGTCGGTGTTCTTTCGATTCCTAGTGGAAGGAAGAGTTTTAGGCCGCCTTCGTTTTTTTGAGGTTCTATTAGGGATTTTACAAACGCTTTGACAACCCTTGAAGGGCACTTCAAATTAAGTGAGAGAGCTGGCTCAAGAACTGGGGCTTCGTCGGACCAACATGGATTTTTCCTGAAAATTTCAGCTTTTTTGCTTCAGCCGTTTGGGAGAAATCGTGCGTACAGCGTACGGCGGACAGATTTAAAATTTTTTATTGAAGATTCAGATTCTACACCCTTAGAAAAGTAAACCATGAAATTTTCAGTTGGGGTTAAACAATTTTTTTTCAAGAGCGATTACAATGGTTTATTATTGAATAATAAACCAAAAGGGGATTTTTCCGTATAGGGAGTAATTGGAAACCAGTTATCTTCCGTAATTTATGATCAATTCAGGAATTTGTGGAGTGAAAGCAGTATTGTATTCTCTACTATTTTTGTGTGACGAAAAGTTTTCCTGTCCATGAAGTTGAAAAATAGGTTTTTTAAAAAGACAGCGGTGTGAAGGAGTGATTTTACGTTTAGGGACGTGGTGTATAATTGAAATCAGCGCAAAATGTCAAATACACCCGTTATATTTGAGAGGACGTGTTATGAAGGAATATTATTTGATTTGCTTCTATCGAACTCTATGGTATTTACCTTAAACCAAAGGAAAACCTTTACTTCGAATGTACACAATGTGGTGAGCTTGATCATGAACACCGACGGTATGACCCATTAATTTTTTTCCCGTATTTTGTTAGTACAAGTAATTTTTACAGCATCTGCGGGTTCAGGTAAAAGTTCAGTTGTTTAAAAGGCACAGTGCGCAAAGTCGATTAACCTTTATGTAATTATTTGTTTTGTCCTTTCTCTTGAAAGCAAGAAAACCGTGGCAGTAGGTAGTGATTGAAGTGGAGTCCCTCAGGTGCCCTTGCCTTAAGCCCGCCCGTAAATATTGCAAGACCCTGGAGGCGCGCCAACCCCAACGTGTCCAGCTCTGATCTGAAGCCAAGACGAGATTTCCACTGCCATCAACTTGGCGTTTTTTCTCTCGCTAAAAGCGTTTCCAAGGGATCGTGTTTTCTTTCTTTATAGAACTATAATGAAAATCATTGCGAGATCTTGAGAACTGATGTTCATCGAACCTCGTTTTTCATAATTCATGTAAAGTGGTGGTTCTTCAACCGCTCACCCAATCAATCTAGTCTGATGCGTGGCGGCAAACTGACGGGATGAGATGGTGGATTTAGGGCGTCTATTAAACGAGCAAATGAATGTTTTCTAAAAATATTAAGGGCCTCGCAAAGATATTAGTGGGAGCTTTACTTCGTCATTCCATGTCCTTACTTTTCACTAGCCCCCTGGGAAAAAAAAACGAAACATGAATTTCGAGCGTCAAGGGAAACCGTCACAAATACTAAGGGGGTTTTAAGTACTGCATAAGCGGCACTGATCAATTTTGAAAGCTGAAATTTGAATGATAACTTGTGTGAGACATCTGAAATCTAGCCCTGGCGCTCCTTATTAGCTAAAAGAGCAAATTGTTTCACAATTGTTAACAATGTATCCAATACAATCAACGTAATATACCTCATTGGCGGTAAGGGTGAACTTTGCAAAATTACTTTTGCTTCAGGCTGATGTCATGGCGTAAGTCCTCAATTGTACATGATAATTATTGCTGGAAAGGCGTCTTAAGGGTGCTGAATGAAAACTGTCAGTGACTGGGGGATTGAAACGTTGTACATGATGAAGTTGAAACTTAGTTGAGCATCGGGTTAGGATTTCTTTGGAGTCTTCAAGTTTCAGGTAGTGGTAGATCTCTTTTCGAACCAAACGACTACTTGCCTTTTTGTAGCATGGCGTTTTGGTTGCTGCTCTAGCAGTCTGAATTGTGATTTGGAGCAGGTTCCCCAAACCGCTACTGCATTCGTCCAGATTGGCCGGATGAGAACTTGGTAAATCAGTGAGAACGTTGATGAACAGTGAGAAGTGTGGAGAGTTTAGTGGTGATCGAAGTTGGTAGCAGCGTGTTCTTAGCCTTTTTAAGAGCAAAGAAAGCTAAAGAGCTCAAGACCTATTTTCTGTCCTAAAAAACCTTGAAACCAGAAAATTAAATGGTATTCTAACTGAAAATTTCAAAATTTTTGAGGTTTTTTGCACAACCAAACTAAAATTACAGTGAAACAAAAACATTTTTTGATCCAAATCAATAAAATAAATTAAAATAGTGACGAAATAATGATTTATAGCTACTACAACCTCCATTTAAACTCTTTTATAATGAAAATTGAATGTGCTAGAAAATGTTTAAATATCAAACCAAAATCATAATTGAAAAAAAAAAACTAAACGTGAATCAATCAAAATTTCCCGCAAGGGTTTATTTACCTATTTAGGTATTTGTAAAAAAATGGGCGAGCCCAATTACGAAAAATAGACAAATACAATTAACAGTTAATCTAGTAGGTACTGTACGGCAGGGGGGAGAGGGGGGAGAGAGAGGAAGGAACAAATTAATTACAATCGAAACGAAAGAAAATTGACGGTGGTGTACAGAAAATAGTTATGTGATGTCCCTTCAGTTCATGTTTGTTACTGATGATGATGTAACCGTCGAAATTGATTTAACTGTGTAACTCATTATTTTTGTGGGAATATTGACAGATTACTATGTTACTCCGTTTTCATTGAAATGGGTGTGGGCGATTGGTTTAATCCGTGAGTTGGCCAATCGGTTACACCTGAACTGATCGTGTGACAAAAGAAGAAACCGCTCCGAATGACGACGATCTCAAAAAGTGCAAGCCCTCCATCCGCCTCCAATTTAGTGGCCGAACCGCCCCTGAACAGTGAACCCGTTGACGCGCCTCTATCCCAGACAGGTAAGTGACCACCTCTTAACAATATTTCCCAGAAATCGGACGATTCTTTCAACATTTACCTAACACAGTCGGCTAAAGCGAAAAACGTTACGAAATTCAGACTTAGGCGTTAATGAATAGCCATCCAGGCATTCTCTTAATCACAATGTTGTTTGTTAGCAAGTACTTGGGGAACCAAGTAGTGTTCAAGCAACAAAGAAGAGTCACTTCCGATCCTGGGAAACATTTACATGCTGATTACGGACGTCCTAAAAAGTCTTCTCAGCAGAAAAGCAATCAACCTTCGCCTAATTATTTGAAGAGGTTTTTTTTCAACTTTTCTGCCCAATTCAAGACGATTAGCTTATCATCTCAACATCCTCCTTTCGCCCGTCAATCACGTCGTACTCACCGACTAAGGACAATCCTCGACCAACAAGTTGCCGGCTCAACAAGTCACTGTCGTCCTGCCATCTCCCTCATCCGTCTTACTTTCTTCAAACCAGAAACAAATGGCCCGATCGCGCCGAAATAAAACGCTCCTTTATCCCAACGTCCGACTGTTCCCTGAAGGATTTTCACTTCAAGCGCCACTTCCATTTTTCCTTTCGCCGATCTTCTGAATGATCGATCATGAACTGCCCCTATACATTATTCATTGGACTTACCGTTTCTCTTACTCTTCCAAACTTATTCTGGCTTTCCAAGGGGTTTTCCACGGCTTGATTCCCCTTGAAGATCTCTCTCTCTCTCTTAAGTTAGGAGATTTTTTCGATTCTTATTTTAGCTTCACCCCATCTGCCCTTTTATTTACCAAGTCTTTTCTGCCCAGATCCTCACTGACTGCTTCATTTTCGCCTTCCCTAACGTTTCACTTCTGGCTCAGACACACCATTCCAACATCCCGATTGCTGATTTAGGTCGATACAATTGTTGACAACCGAATCCGTTTCAGAATCTTTCAACTTCATCACTGGTATCAGTTGGACAATATTTTGTTCTGAGGAATATTTCATATCGACAACACCATGGATCTTATTGGAACGGTTGCGTAGTCCATGGGTTTTTAAACTGCCTTTGTAACTCAGGAGGGGGTTCATCAACAAATAAAATAGTATAACGAAGTAAAATAGAAGTCGGGAGGACGCCAATTGGGATTTGGGAGAGTGAGGAAGACGGAGGAGGTAGGGAGGGATGAAAGGAAGTTCCCCTGTAGAATGACCATCAGTTTAAGTAAGAGGCCCGGATGACACGGGTGGTGATAGCACGAAGTACTGCTCACGAGATGCCGTGATCGAGTAATTTCGTGGCCCTTTTCCAGTTCTACAACCCGCGCCTTGCGACGGTCTCAGCCATAACCTTGATGTTATTGGGCGCCACTCCTTTCAGCTCAAATACCGAATATCGCAGGTCGCTCCCCTTACAAATATATCTGTCTTGACCATCCAGGTCTTATACATGTCACTAACAACTTGGACATCCAAGATTATGGCAGACTCATCGTCGAGTAAATGAAGAAATCTAAAATTATTAAATTTCCAATTATTCACCTCGATGTTTTTAGACGCTGGATTGAATAAAACAAAACAACTTTGGTGATAACAAGTGGACTGGTATTTAAATTAATTTGCAAAGTTATTAAAGTTCATTGAAAAGAAAATTTAATTGACCTACTGGCAATGCAAAAATGAAGACAAATAGAAAAGAATGATCGATCGTGGACTTGAAAGTTCAGATAAATTAAGTTTGTTCGAAGCTATGTTGAGGGTTGATTGTGAAGTATGAGGACGACTGAAGGTTCTTTTTCTTTAATGGACAAAATACGGGCTGACCTTGTTGAATTCGAATCCGCTGAGATGTCTGGACATGCGAAACGTCGGATATAACGCCGAAGTCGTGGTCTTCGGATGGTCGACAAACCAAAATGGATTCGTGGGTGCAATTTGGAAAACCGTTGAAACGACGGAAAATCCAGATGAAAAGTTCCACGTGTGTGGTGATACAACCGAGCTCAATCAAGAAGAAAGGCAGCCAAAATGTAACGAACCGGGCCAGGACGTGGCAGAAACTGACTTGATATCGGATTGATATCAAGTGATATAGTTGAAAGACGGGTGATGACATTGGCGAAGGCGGGGAAGGGCTCGAACGTTCATAACGCTCGGACAATGATCAAACTTATAGCTACTTATTATTTGTTTTGTTTTCGATATTGGGAACAGATGTGTCAACACCCATCGAGCTTAACGTCAACGATATCTGCGGGTTGCCCCGGTCACTCGGCACATAGATACAGTCTCTCTCTCTTCACACCCCAGCCGTTGGATGACAATGCACCTGCTATCTGCCTCGCAACCGCATCATGACGGAGAATGCGGCAAACATGAGTTCTTAGATCCAACTGCACCTGTAGTAGGTTCTCATTTCTAACCCGACAGGCACGGCAAAGGATATCTACCGCCTCTCGACTACCCCTAGAACACCGCGGTGGGAAGTGTAGCTACTTGGACGGCATGAAAACGGCGGTAGTCGCGGGCTCCAATGCCCTCTGAATCCAATAGGGAGTTCAGACAACAGTTGGAGTTCATTGCCATCCATTGAATCATGAAGAGCAGCAGCGAACTCAGCAGGTACCACAACTGCTGCCTGACAAAGTCAACGTCAGCAGAAGTGCGGGCGACCTCCCAGCTATGCCCTAAAGGCTAACAGCCGCTGCTGTAGAGATGGGACATTTAGCACACAAACAGACATACGCCTATCGTTTTCTCGTGGATTTGATCTTAGATTGATCTAAAACTGATTCGTATGTAGCTATTTAATTCCCATTGTACATCCCCCCCCCCCCCCAGGGTCAATTCTAACAGATATCCCTCCACTAACGAACCCTTGCTTCAGAGGGACTTTCTGAAAACACTTAAATCTGTATTCCCACTTAAAATTGGATTTTAGACGTTCAGATCGATGAAACTAATCCCGTTCGGCCGCACGTTCCGTTGAAAGTTCAAGTTCAAACCCCCTAAAGTTTCGGATCCCCGATTAGTAGATCTGCGGCCAGCAGTTAATTGGGGTGTCACTACCCGGTTTCTCCCCAATTCTGAAACTGTCACGGACAAAGCTCCCCCCTCTATTTCGTTATTGAGCCCTCTTGATATAAACCGAGTTTAATTCAATTGGTAGCTGGTTATCAGATACTGCCCTACTCTCCGTGATATCTCGAGTTAGAATATTCAAGAGATGATCAACCCGTAAAGTCTACGATGTCAAATTAGTTGGCTAACGATAAAATATCGATTTTCAGCTTATTTTAGTGACATTTAAATATATTTTTCAGTACGATTTTGTTTAGACGTCTTTATATGCCCTTCTTCCTGTTCTATCGAATTGTAGTACTGAGTATTATTCTGCTAAAAATTATAAATGCCTAGATTTTTAGCTATTTTTTTTTGCCATTTCAAGTGTTTTTCTTTCAGTGGATTATTTTTAAAATTCATGAATTGAACGTGAAATCAAAACTCCAGTAGTATTTTTGGTTTATTATTCAATAATAAACCATTGTAATCGCTCTGGAAAAAAAAATTCTAACCCCCACTGAAAATTTCATGGTTTACGTTTCAAAGGGTGTAGAATCCGAATCTGCAATAAAAAATTTTCCGTCCGTCCGCCGTACCGTACGCCGTACGCATGATATCTCCAAAATGGCTGGAGCAAAAAATCTGAAATTTTCAGGAAAAATCCATCTTGGCCCGACGACGCCCCAATTCTTGAGCCAGCTCTCTCACTCAATTTAAAGTGCCCTTTAAGGGCTGTCAAATTTTTGTAAAATCCCTAGAAACCTCAAAACAAGTCCAAGCGGCATGAATGTAAACTTATTTCAAGAACATACCGTCAGGAATCGAATGAGCCCCTCCCCAGGTCCGTAGGTCAAACCATTCCCGATGTATGGCCCGATTTATGGTGCCAACATTTGCGTTTTTCGTTTATTATTGTTTGTTTGTAACCTAGTGATGTCCGGCCGATAGCGTCGAGTTGTAGTGAATGTGGATACTGGAGTGATAGCCGATGTGAATACTTGTAGTGTAGTTGAAGCATTCTGATATGCATGAAACGCTGATAATATATAGGTAAATATTATTCAATATTATTACTGGGGTTTATTATTCAATATTATTACTGGGGTAAATAAGTATTCTTTCACTGGGGTTTATTATTCAATTGGCTTGCGTTCATGATTTGAATCTTACTAAGCTTCGGGGTGTGCGTGTTTTACAGGTGATAGAGCGATCATTGAATTTCAGGAGATATGATTAAATCGTTCTCCATCTATTTGGATTGATCAGTTGATGATATTTGTGTGCCTCCTCTACATCTGTCTACCTTTGGCTACATCGTTTAAATTTGGATTTGGGGAAGTTTTAACGCAATACGAGTGCTAAAGGACTTGATAAATTATAGATGTTTTTATTGTGGGGGGGTATTGAGGTTCAATAAAAAAACGCTGCAAATTCTTTCACTGGGGTTTATTATTCAATTGGCTTGCGTTCATGATTTGAATTTCTACTATTTTATTTTTTGTGTCTTGTCATTTGTGATTTTTCAGTATTTCGTAATTTTGGAACTACTATCAAATGTTTTTTCTAGTTTCCATCTAGTTAGATTGAAAAAATTACATTTTTACAACAAAAAGTTTGAAAGAATTATAGTCCAAGTGGCCTGTTTGATACATCGCGCTTTTGTGAGTTACCTGTTCGTGTAACATTCATACATAAGTTTAAATACCTATGTGTAAGCAATTCTATACCTTCTTATCTAGTTCAATTGAAATAAATAATATAGTTTTTCAACAAAGAAAAGAGTTGAACAAAAGTAATCATTTTCCAAGAGGCCTTTTGAAGCCAATTGCGTGTTTTGGAAGCAAGAGTTCGTTTTTAGCCATTAACGACTATTAACGGCTGTTATTTCAAACAATAAAGAATTTTTTATGAAAAATGTGATTTTAAAATTGTATTCTGGTTCTTTTGTATTTACTGCAATGGAAAGTAGAGAAACCAGCAAGATAATCATTGAAAAATCAAGGGCGGTCGACAGACAGCTGCGCGAGCGCCGGTGTGACTCAGGTTGGCGCGAACGCGTGAAGGTTGATGGTTGTATCACATGTGAAGGCTGAACGGCTAAGGAAAATTCTTGGACTGAAGAAAAATCGAACACGCGGCACGATCGTTTTGCCGCAACAAAGCGTGATGCCGCGCTGTTACGTCTGACACATCTGTAGAGTTGTATTGTTTGATCGCACTGATAGATCGCGATGGGCGCCCGCTCGCCCCCGTCGATCGCGTTCGTTGTTCACTTAAGACACGGCGTCGAGGTATGGTATCCATGATGCGTCTGCGGCCGGCGTCTGCGGCTTGCGATTTCTTCATGTACCTACCGAAACAGGCGCCAGCTGCGCCGCGCTGCAGGAGAGTTATCTCTCAAGAGACGCGGAGCTGCAGGCGGCGTACCTATGTGCCAGCGTCAGTTTCGATCAATCATCAATCATCATCATCATCATCATCAATCTATATACAGACGAAAATATCAGAGCAGGTAGGTATATCAGGGGGTGGTAACGTTGGGCGGGTGGAATTCTCCGCCACCCCCCCTCTGGACCGCGCCTGTGAAGGGGACCCCACCAATGAGGACCGTCTCCGAGGGCAACCGCTGGGTGGAATTCACCCCCCCCCCCCTCTCGACCGCGCCAGTGAAGGGGACCCCACCGAAGAGGAGCGTCTCCCAGGGCAACCTGCTCCCCTCCTCGGGGACTTGGAATATACGATTTTTGGTGTATTATTCAATAATCACTGGGGTTTATTATTCAATTGCCTTGCATTCATGATTTGAATTTTTACTGAGCTTTGGAGTGTGCGCGTTTCACAGGTGATAGAGCGATTATTGAATTTCAGGAGATATGCATGGAGCACGTAAATGTGTTCTCAACCAAAATACCTATTTGGATTGATCAGTTGATCATATTTGTGAGCCTCCTGAAATTCAATAATCGCTCTATACTGTGAAACGCGCACACTCCAAAGCTTAGTGGAAATTCAAATCATGAACGCAAGTCAATTGAATAATAAACCCCAGTGAAAGAATTTGCAGCGTTTTTCTTTGTAAAACTCAGAAAGCTTGTCTGATACCCTCTTCTATATTTAACATTCGTTTTCCACTCATATATCAGCTTCTGTTATGTGTAAAACTTCTGAACACTATAGTAAGTGCAAACCTGTAGCTACAACCATAAGTGTAACCAGGCATTTAGTGCGTAAATGTGCACCTATCTACAGAAATGTGAATACTCCATCAATTTTGCTGGTTTTGTGAATGTAGATCAGTACAGAAACGCAGCAGATTGAAGTAGAAAGCAAAAACCAGACTAGACTGGCCACTTCACCACCTCCATTATACATATAAATAGTTATTCAGAGGAAGGTTCTGAGGGTTTATTCAGGTTCGGTGTTATCGGTCATGAAAAAGAAACTTGTCCCCTACGTTTCGGAGTTTTACTTCTCTTTTACATTGTCAAGGGCGATCTAGAAACATACACAAAAATGGAATAAACTATTTGTGTTGAACTTTCATGAGAATTTTATGTAGGTATTATTTCGATTTCCAGTCGATTAAATTTAAATAGCACTTACTCAAATCTTGCACGTCCGATCTTTATTCACTGTCAGTGTCTTGTTCCTCTCGACGCTTATCATTTACTTTATACCAAATTTTAATACATGGCATTCGGTTGCCACAATTGTTTTTCTCAAATTAGAAAGAATGGCCTTGGCGGGAATGGATTTGATCCTATTTTTGTTTTTGTTTTTGCATATTTCCTACGTCATACCTTTGGTTATGACGGCGGGTTTTTAGGTGGGACCTAGTCATGCCGTAGTATGATTTTGGGTAGTCTCTACATGGAACTTGGTACAACAGTTGTAGTTTCATTCCTTTTTTCTCATTAACACTTTTAAATGAAAAATGTATATGGAGATGCCTATCTCTGCAAACAGATAAAAATTAGAAAAGAGGAAGAGAAGGGAAGTACATTACTTTTAATTTTACTTCATAGTCAGCTTCTAAAGTACTTGTTCGCTCGGAGTTTAATTTTATTTTAGTTCGGGGTTCAATCTGGGCTTCCACGAGGATCTGATTCAGATTTGTCTTTTTTGGTTCATTATTCAATAATAAACCATTGTAATCGCTCTGGAAAAAAAATTCTAACCCCCCCTGAAAATTTCATAGTTTACGATTCAAAGGGTGTAGAATCCGAATCTGCAATAAAAATTTTTCCGTCCGTCCGCCGTACGCCGTACGCTGTACGCACGATATCTCCGAAACGGCTGGAGCAAAAAATCTGAAATTTTCAGGAAAAATCCATCTTGGTCCGACGACGCCCCAATTCTTGAGCCAGCTCTCTCACTCAATTTAAAGTGCCCTTTAAGGGCTGTCAAAGTTTTGTAAAATCCTGTACGCCGTAAAACCTCAAAACAAGTCAAGGCGGATTAAATGTAAACTTATTTTTTTTCCTATTTGAAGACCATACCATGAGGAATAGAATGAGCCCCTCCGGAGGTCCGTAGGTCAAACCATTCCCGATGTATGGCCCGATTTATGGTGCCAACATTTGCGTTTTTTGGTTTATTATTGTTTGTTTGAAACCTAGTGATGCCGATAGCGTCGAGTTGTAGTGAATGTGGACACTGGAGTGATAGCCGATGTGGATACTTGTAGTTTATAGCCGATACACGGGTTGAAGCATTCTGATGTGCATGAAACGCTGATAATAAATAGGTAAATATTATTCAATATTATTACTGGGGTTTATTATTATTATAGCACGTAAATCGGTTGTTAACCAAAATACCTATTTGGATTGATCAGTTGATCATATTTGTGTGCCTCCTGAAATTCAATTGCTAGGCATGCGTTCATGATTTGAATTTCTACTAAGCTTTGAGGCACACAAATATGATCAACTGAACAATCCAAATAGGTTTTTTGGTTGAGAACAGATTTACGTGCTCTATGCATATCTTCTGAAATTCAATAATCGCTCTCTATCACCTGTGAAACACGCACACTCCAAAGCTCAGTAGAAATTCAAATCATGAACGCAAGCCAATGGAATAAACCCCAGTGAAAGAATTTTCAGCGTTTTCCATCAGGTCTAGGATGAGTAGCTGGCACTGAAAGTCTGGATGATGTTGATGAGATCGAACACTTCCATTTTCGATTTCTCGCTATTGCCGCTCGCGTTCTGCTTGAATCTGTTCTTGCCGTTGATCTAGGAATTTCTTCACTTTTGTCATAGCACTTCCTCTAATAATCGAAAATGACGTAGTGTATGAATTACTTCTGGCAGAATGTAGCGATTCGGAAGAATTTTACGACTTCTTAATTGCCTCCCTTCCATGGTCCTTTAGATTGAGATTTCACCAACAACGACACCCTGTTAGATCCTCAAACCCTACTAACACGACAACACGTAATTAATGGAGAACGAATTTAATAGAACACGAACTTCAGGATAACTAAGAAGAAAGAACAACAGTTTGAGGTCAGAATTTGTCAGGACAATGATATTTTTCAGATAAGGACAACCAGTCGAGATATGCAAATCATAAGGGAAAACAACTGAAAATGGGATTTCTAGCCGAGACAGCAATTTAAATTTGATTAATTAATTAAACAAGTTCTATGAAGTGAGGCAGTTAAAAGTTGGAAGGTGGAGAAGTCGGAGTTTGCTCTTTCGAGAGTTCAACCAATCGGTTAATAAAGATGTTCTTTTAAGAATTAAGTTTTCTTTTAAGATTTTAACAAAACTTATTACACATTACGTCTTTTTTATTTTATGAATTAATTTATTCAGAAAGTTGTAACGGAGTTGGGATAACAGAGGCGCTCAAGTTGTAAGTTCTTGCCAGCGTGAAGGGAGAGGGGAGGAGTTAAGGAGGGGTTTGGGAAGTGGCAGAGTTAAGGAGGGGCGTCGTAAATTCTGCAGAGGGAGACCAGAGCTCGCCGGACGGGGGTGCAGGTAATTGCGGGAGGGCCCTCTGCCCTGGGAGCTTCGGGGGAGGACGAGTTACACGGCGGAGCGGGGAGAGTTACCGGGGTTGAAAGCTTCGCCTTCCCGTAGTTGTTCCAAGGGCTTGCGGTGCGCCGAGAGGAAATTGCGCCCTCTTGGGCGATGCGGCCTTCTCCCCCAGAAAACCGCGGGGTCCTTCGACCCCTGCTTTAAATCCCACCCTTGAAACTCACTCCCTCTCTGACACAACCTCTCCATCTCTCTCTGTCTCTTTCACACATATACGCACTTTTTTTTACAACGTCAAAAAATTTTCAATGCTTTTTGAAGATTCTAAGCCTAAACTTGAAGTTTATTTCAAACTGGGGTTTATTATTCAATCGGCTTGATTTTCTACTAAGTTTGGAGTGTGCGTGTTTCACAGGATAGGGCGATTATTGAATTTCAGTAGATATACATGGAGCACGTGAATCTGTTCTCGACCAAAATACCTATTTGGATCAGATGAGTCATATTTGTGTGCCTCCTGAAATTCAATAATCGCCCTATCCTGTGAAACACGCACACTCCAAAGCTTAGTAGAAAATCAAATCATGAACGCAAGCCGATTGAATAATAAACCAGCCAGTGAAAGACTTTGCAGCGTTTTTTTATTGAACCTCAATACCCCCCCCCCCCACAATAAAAGCATCTATAATTTATCAAGTCCTTTGGCACTCGTATTGCGTTAAAACTTCCCCAAATCCAAATTTAAACGATGTAGCCAAAGGTAGACAGATGTAGAATGGGCTCACAAATATCATCAACTGATCAATCCAAATAGGTGTTTTGGATGAGAACCGATTTACGTGGTCTATGCATATCTCCTGATATTCAGTAATCGCTCTATCACCTGTAAAACACGCACACTCCAAAGCTTAGTAAGATTCAAATCATGAATGCAAGCAAATTGAATAATAAACCCCAGTGAAAGAATTTGCAGCGTTTTTTTATGCCTATCAGAGAACTTCAACCCGTGTATCGGCTTCTAACTACACTACAAGTATTCACATCGGCTATCACTCCAGTATCCACATTCACTACAACTCGACGCTATCGGCCGGACATCACTATGTTACAAACAAACAATAATAAACGAAAAAACGCAAATATTGGCACCATAAATCGGGCCATACATCGGGAATGGTTTGACCTACGGACGTGGGGAAGGGCTCATTCGATTCCTCATGTTATGTTCTTCAAATAGGAAAATATTTAGGCCGATTCGACTAGTTTTGAGGTTTTCATTGATTTTACAAAACTTTTACAGCCCTTAAAGGGCACTTTAAATTGAGTGAGGGAGCTGGCTCAAGAATTAGGGCGTCGTCGGACCAAGATGGATTTTTCCTGAAAATTTCAGATTTTTTGCTCCAGCCGTTTCGGAGATATCGTGCGTACGGCGGACGGACGGAAAATTTTTTATTGCAGATTCGGATTCTACACCCTTTGAAACGTAAACCATGAAATTTTCAGGGGGGTTAGAATTTTTTTTTCCAGAGCGATTACAATGGTTTATTATTGAATAATAAACCAAAATGTGGCACATTCATTGTTATGGCAATGAAAAAATAATTAATGCGTACATTCATGGTTTTGGCGTAACCTAGGAAAGTTACTAAACATTCATGGATTCAGTTCTGTCTGTTCAGCCGTTAAATAAACTCCTGAACCCCCTGGATCGATTTTTATCTGCTGGAGGGGGTCTATATCTAACCTTAGTGATGCCTAACTCAAAAATCAATTTTTGGCACATTCATGGTTTTGGCATAAAGAGGACGATATATACTTAACAAAACAGAACAAAAAGTAAGGCGATAGATTGAATAAAAGCTGAGAAAATGGGGCATGAAACTGACTTATTTTCAACTGGATTTCATCAGTCCCAAAATTTATCAACTACCCTTGGTCCATTCAGCCCGGATGATTTCTTTAGAAGTCAAGGGGGAGCCTCGACCTGCCGGCTGACGTCTTAAGAAGTCATGGAGTTCTCCGCTAATCAACATTTTTCTGTAGCGCCACGATAACTTGCAGTACAGGACTAATTGTGGCCAGCCTTCTCCATTGAGAAGACGTTTGGCTTCCTGATTACTCAGAAATGCCTGATTGAAGGCCGCAATCCTAAACTCAGACAGAACGGGACAGCTGCAAAGAAAGTGATATAGATCTTCTCTCGCATGCCTATTACACAAGGAGCATTCCTCACAACGATCCGTCACGTATGGTCTGGCATTAAGGCATAGTAGCTAGCCCCGCAGCTTAAACAGCCATCTGCTAGCATAAATGTCCACACTGTTCTCCCTGATCAAACTAGCTGATTTGATGTGAGGGTCTAGCACCCTGTATAGGGTAAAATTGCTAGACTCCTCACACCTTTGCCGTGCGAGATCCCACCTTTCCTCTTTATATCGTGCGAGTAACTGCTCTGCATCTGACCTCAAAGTCCTGGTATTCATTGTTGCCAAGTTATTTGGGATGTCGTGCTTGTTTGTCAAATGGTCCCAGTGCTTTGCCCAGGATATATTCCTCGCCACTAATTCCTTGGCCACAATTTTTGGGAGTCTTTTGTCTGTCAAGCCAAACATTTTCATTGGATACTTTTGGTGTAATTCCAATGTATGAGCTCCAATTGGATCAAATTCTGTCTCAAGACGTAGGATGTAGTTCGGTGCGAAGTTCGGCAGTCGGAACAGCTTGCGAATGAACATGTACTGCACACTCTCCGCCGCTTCAAAATCCTGATATCCCCAACACTGGGCTGCATAGGCTAGAACAGTTCGCACAGCCACCCGGTAAACCTGCATTTTGGATTCTAACGGGATAGCCGGATCAGCAAAAAGATTGCCCCAGACATTGTTGAGAGCGAATTTAGCAGAAGCGGATTTCTGTTTCACATGTTGAACAAATGAGAGTCGAGGCGTCAGAGTCACACCCAAATATTTGTAATTTGAAACAATATCTATGCTATTGCCTTTCCAACTCCCAGTGCTCTGATATTCTACTCCTGCCTCCATTCTGTAGTAGCTAGCTGTAGCAGCCAGAGTAGCTGATGATGACAATTGGAAGGTTGTGGAAAGCTCCTACTGAATCAACAGTTTACAAAAAAACTACGGACCAAATTTGTCTCTCTAAAGGCTATTAGAAGGAATGTTGGCCGCGTTCAAACGAATTCTACCGCACAGGTGCCGGAAAACCCCTGAAACGAAACAATTTTACAGGCCCCCATCTATTAAAACTCCGAATTAAAAGGCGCCTCGCTGAATTGAAATGTCCCTCTGTTTTCCCTCCGCTCTCTTATGAAAGTTTAGTTTTCCGACGACGTAAAACTGCGTTCACGGGCCCCTTTACCGCTTTAATTGCGACATTTCCACCCCCCAGACCCGCTCATCCTTCCGAATTTTGCATTATTCACGCGGAAATTTCAGAAAGAGAAAACGCGAGGTGTTTCGCCTCAAGGTTTTTTTTTCTCATACTCTCGAAAAAGCCTGGTGAAGCGTAAAGTTTTCCTCCTACCTTAAACTCCCTAAACTCGCTGAAGGTTTGTGGAAGGTTGTAGCAGAGGGGGAAGGTCTGTCCCTTTACATTACAGAACATCCTTCTGTCCGCTAAAGGGTAAAAAACTAGGAAAAAACGTCCTGGGATCTATTTGAGTATGCATTAGCGCATGGGGCTTCCGTAATGAGATTACCTCCCACATTTGCCGTTTACTTCTCTCGTCCCGTTTTACGTCTTTTTTTCAAGGAAGCCGTGTCCTCGCCGTCGCCGGTGATTACTTTCCTTACTGGGATTATGGGATGGAGAAATTTATGCTGAGATAAAACACAAAGGTTTAGCATTTCCTTGTAATGATCTCTCTTCAATGCATATGACCAGTTTATATATAACTATTAAAAGGAGATTATAACAAAACCAAATGTAAGTTTCGTCTGTAGATTGGGAGCTGTCATAACGAAATTCATATCAGACGGCCTTCATTCTGTAACACTTAATTTGCATCCGTTGTTGATGACATTTTCAGGTTGGAAACGGTTCCAAATAAAATTCATTAATAACAACCTACAGTCTTTCAATTTTCATAAATTTTCAGGAAATGTCCGCGTTGGGATAGAGAATCCCCTGTTAATTGAATCACTCAAAAAGCAATACTTCACTCCGCACACGCGCTAATGTAATATACGCCAAGTATACTTGTCTCACATTCTAGTTGTCCGATTGCGCTCAAATATTTAGGGTAGTCGGGGAGGATAGGTCTGATAAACACATATCAATTTAAACGTGGTAGTATCATTATTGTATCAGTTATAATGTTAGAGCGGGAAACCTTCAATACAAGACCCAACAAAAAGAAAATGTTAATTACGGACCCCAGCCACCATACTCTGAATATCAACAACCTCCCTCCCGTCTCTACAATGTTTAGCCCCGCACGCAGCCTCCCTATAGGGACTTCGAACAAGGAGGTTCTCCCCTTCAATGCCATTACAAACTCCTGTGCTTGCGAACGTGCTATACTGAATCGAGTCCTAATACGTTTTATGGATTCTCATAATTTAAAAACATAAATTTACACATTTCGAACGTGATTGAAGTTTTTTTTTTTCATTATTGAGAGTGATAAAAAGTCAAAAATTAAAACTAGCGATAAATAATATAAGTAAACTGGGATGATTAATTAATCAATTCCATATTACTCTCTGTATTTGACCTTTATCTGCAGACTAGGTCTCGAGAAAACCATGCTTGATGGAATTCACATTCCCCCATCCGTTCCAGTTAGCGACTTTGTTTGTGCGTCTTTAAATCTATGAAACGAAGATAGTTTCTGTATTTTCGTTAGATATTCTAAGGAATTTGTGAGTTTGGTTGTTGGTAGTTCCCCGTAAGTTTCAGTGTTCACAAATAAATACTTCACTCTGCACTTTTGCAAATATAAAATCCATTATGCATTATATTACGAGAGAAAGTACTTCTGGCGGCCCTTGTCATTACTGTTATCAGACTTTCTAAAAGGAAAAGACCACCCACCTTAGAACCCATGAAAAGCTTTTCCTAAACACAGAAGGGGATGGGAGAGGGTGAGGGGACTTCATTAGAAGGAGTCAAGATTCCTGGAAGAAATAGGGTTGGTACCCTGAATAACACCAACTCACCCCCATCCCACAATACCCTGAATAACACCAACCTCTCTCTCCCGTCTGCACAATGGTTAGCCTTGAACGCAGCCACCCCATAGGGACTTCGAAAGGAAGGGGGTCCCCTTAGACGTCATTACCGGCTCTACATCCTCCACCTATCAGCTCCCGCCTTACCGACGGTCTTCCTTTTCAACAAAAAGGTTCGGAACGTCCTCCTAAATCGAATTGTCGGGTAATTCGGCCGCTGACGGATCCAGCCTCTCAGCTGGACCCCCCCCCCCCCTATCAACTGCTTTATTTGATTTACTACACACAGTTCGTTACTCTCCCTAACTTACGTTTTACTTTCCCTTCAAATCAACCAATGGAAGCCTCCTGATCGCTTTTCAAGAAGAAATAATCAACAATGAGCCTTTGAATGAATCAATTGCTAACGAGTTCTAATTCGCAGATAGAGTTAACCGTTTTGCCTTTCTGTGAGCCCGTTAACATATGTAATATTTCTCATTGGCACTTGTAACACGGTCATCGTATCACACTTTTAGTGCTTCTTACATGGAAAAAACACTACCTAGTTATATCTATGGTCACACTAGGCGCTGGATCTCCGGTCGTCTAAGACCTCAGTGACGAGCGCGTTATTGTGACCTTGGTCTTATTGGACAGATTTTTTTTTGGCCAGAATCATTCTATACTGCTTTGTTTCTTACGAATTCAGGAGTATGAGCAACGTTTCTTTGTAGAATGCCATTTCAATCTCATTAGCAGACCTTCGTGGCAAGTTTGGTCAAAAGCTTGCTCCACGTCGAAGTATGCTGATCTGAAGGATTGGCTTTTATGGAATGAATTTTTAATGAAATTAGCGTATCTCTGTAATTGGAGTGAACACGAGTTCGATTGACGAAAGCCGAACTGCTAATTTGGAATAAGATGACCAGTGTGCAGTTGGGAGTATAATAGGGCGTTCGAGAGAACTTGGCGTTTGAGAAATCTTGGAGAGAATCGAAAGATGGCTGATTGAACGGTTTGATGAGGCGAGGTGAGTAGACTTGTTTGGTTTTAGGATCATGCTTATTGATTCGTGTTTCCATTGTTTTGGGAAGAATTCTAAACTTGCGCACCATGTAAATAAGTGTGCAAGATGAGCGAGCTGTTTACGAGGTCCTCTAAGGAGGAGAGGTTGGACGATCATATTAAGTCCACGGGCTGTACTCGTGCTTGATGATCTTATCGCGTCCCGTACATTCTTCGGTGAAAAGTAGATTGGTGGAGACAAACAAGAATGGCCATCTGGAACAAGTGTTGGAGTTACAATGTCGAGAGGTTGAAATCGTTCTTCAAGCATCGACCCAAACAAACGTATCTAACGAGGTCCATCTTGCAAGGGTGGAATCCCTTCAGTTTTCTTTGTAAGAACTTTGGTAGCACGGAATAAAGGGCACTCTTTCACTGCCAATGAAACTAACATCTCCCTCTGCTATTCATGTCAACTGTTCACCATTTTGCCAACAAAATTACCATTTTATTGAATTGACATGAATGTGTCCATTGGCCTAGGGTACGTGAGTAGGTCCGAAAACTGGAACTTTCTACTGTAAAATGCAATGAGTTCACTTCATTTTACAAAGATTTCCGTTTACAACCAATGCGTACCTAGAGAACTATACGTTAGTCTTTTGTCATCGTATGGAAATCGTTTGCCACTCATTGGGAAGCTCTCAATTAGGGATCGATATTTTGGGCGGTATTTCCTATCAGATCCGATATTTTTCAGCTGCACATAACACCATCTTGCAGCCATTACTATAGAGCTGTAGATAGGTTTCTCCAAGCCGTCATATTCCTGTTGACGGCTAGTTTTTGAATGGCTGAATCAACAGTTGTTTAGTGTACAATATAATGACGGCGCCAGGTTATACAGTACCCGCACGACCTCCCGGTCTTGATGGTACTGTAGCTCTTGCCCCTTCAAATATATACATATATTGACGATGATGTTGGTTTATTACGTTCAGTATTATACTTTTGAAATCTACAAATGGAAAAACAAAAAAATAACCGGAATTCCTGAGCTTCTTGGATGCACTCCGTGTTAAAGCCATTTATTAGCGGTCATTTTCTACAACACAAAAGTTGCATCTTCTGTTAGAACCGAGGAGTTGAAGGGATACAGGAGCTTAAGGTCATTCTTTTTGGTTCTTCAAATGTGTCAGTTTGGAGGCAGGCATTTTCTAATCAAATTATTCTGAACGCATGTATTGGACGAAAACAACCCACCCTTGTTGGTCTAGTCATCAATTCTTTCATCCAGAAATTGGAAATCAACTGACTGCGACATTCAGACATGGAAAAGTAAATTCCGCAGCAACACAAGTTGAAAATCTGTATTTTAAAGACATCAATGTTTCACATGAGCCCACTCTCACTCCACGTTTATCTGTTAGCTCGACCTCGAGAACCAATGACTTTGACAGATGAAAAATAACGTCTACTTCCTTGAATGTAGTAAAAATCGTCTTGCTACCAATGTAGGGATGTCAAGAAAATATCATATATCAAAATATCGATATTCTTCCGTCGTTATATCGATATTGTACGATCATGCTGAATTTTAATTTCGGGGCTGGGGTGTATCTTGGATGTAATCATGTGAGGAAGCTTGGTTTCGTCAATTCATATAGATTGAGGCCACGAGGTCGCATTGATCCAAGTAGCCATCGATGATCTAATTCCGACAGCTTGAACTGTCTGTCGTTAGTTGGTTGTGGCATCGTTTTCAAAACCTTCACCCCGAAGCGGTCATTGAATGTAATTGTAGGACAGTGAAGGATTTAGCGTCTTTACGTGCAGTTTTAAAGAAAGGGGCCTATCTAGGTTCAACGAAGCACTGAGATTGCTTATTCTCAAATGTAGTTGAGTTGCTTCTCCTACTTTTAAGCTTCTGTAGAAACTTCTTCAACGATCCAGTGCTTTGAATGAATATCTACGGAAACCTATTCCAGTCGATTTATTGTTAAAGATTTTACTAGAAAATGCCACCCTTTTTGACTATATGGTCTGAAAGCAAAACCTCGGAAAACTACGTGTTTAACCGTTTTGCCTGGAGATGATTCATGATTTTCACGCTTATGATGTTCTCGACTGCTGAATTTTAAAGCTTTTAGTAGTGAGTCTCGAGGGTCAGTCAAATGAACTCAACGTTTATTTGGCCATATATTCGATTTATTTATTAATTTTCTTCAGGGCGTATACATGGTTTTGCTGAAATTTACACATCTTCTATATGCATTTGCACTTTTACTTTCATTATGTAGTTCTATTATTTATGCCTAATCATTAGAAATTCTTCACTATGCCTCAACTATATGTTTAATAACCAGAATCCACAGATATAGCTGATTGAGTACCCCAACCTTATAAAAGCATGGCGCTCTCGCCGCCTGAGCTCGGTCCTGGTCCTTGTGCCAGTTCGCACGTTACGCTGTCCGTTTCTATCCGACCTTTGCTCATAAGTTCAGTGTTATTCTTCTGCCAAATAAATCGTTTTTTTAAAATTCACTCCTAAAACGCGAACTGGAAGCCCTAAACTTTCGACCCGTTTGGGAGAGGGAACGGGTGGGCTGTTCTTCATGTAATTATAATTATCGGGAAAGAGAGGATGTATTTTATCACGGTTAACTCAGTTTTGGTGTATATGCTATTAATACAAATGATTTTGTCTCTGTATGATTATGTCTTCTTTGAAGATACAAAAAGTTGGTAAAAATTGGAAAACTATGTATGCGGTGTTTGGTCGTACCGGAAGGTTCTGTTTGAGGAGTATAACTCGTGATGCAGACGATCTTTAGTTTCAAGTAAAGTTACTATAATTAATTAATTTTATATTATATTTCTGTACATGCAAAGGTTCTTTGTTAGTTTAATACAGGCAAGATTCATTAAGCTGATTGCATTTAGTTCGACTCAGGCAGACAGTCTCAGCCTAAGTCCATTGCTACTTAAGAGTTCTTTTGATGAATGTATGAACTGGTGAGATTTATCAATAATAAAGTAACTTTTCCTCTCTCTTCTTCTTCTTTGGTACATAACTCAATGATGTGACTCTCCTGTGACACAGGCTATTACACAGCTCCACATTATTTCCAGTAGTTTTCCTAAATGTTAATAAATAAACTCTCTACAGGCTATTTATTACACTTACTTGCTAAACAGCCGCAGTACGACGCATATGATGATGAACATGAGCGCCATCCCGACCAGCACTCCGATCATCGCCGGATCGATGTAGGTCTCGGGTTCTGGGGGCTCGTAGTTCGCTGGAAACACACGACAAACGGTTCAAGTTCAACACTATTAAATATGTAATCATTTTTGCAAATTTTTCCCAAAATTTCCTTTGAGGCATTCTGAACCCATTCCAGGTTTTGTACTTTATACAGGGTGCATCACTTGAGATGGGTGACTCCCCCTAAATTTCCTTCCAGAAAACTGGAATTAAAAATAATAAACCTAAAGGGGGGTCAAGAGGTAACCTCAAGTTTCAATGGAAGATTTGAGACACTAAAACATCGAAAAATGAAAAACGGGTTCCACCACCTTCAAGCAGAGTGGAAATACTATAGAAAACGCCCAGTTCAATTTTTTGATAGATATATATTTGGGACACCCTGTATATCTGTTCTTATATTCGTCTGTGGAATTCAGGATATTTCGATAGTTAAAATGGCAGCCCCGTTGTCCACAGTGCTAGAACCTTTTCTTAAGCTATCCATTTCTCTAAGTACTCGGATAACCTAGGCCCAAAACCGGTTAAAAAAATAATGATAATAAAATAACATAACATAACTGAAAATAAATAAAAAAAAGTACCTAGTCATAAAGACTTGGTTCTGCGAATTCAAAACGCTTCGTACAATTAAAAAATAATGTTACGAAAAATATAATAGATGTGTAAATTAGGTACTAAAATGGTAAATATTCTGTTCAACAACATACAACTATTTTTTTGATCTTGGAACAATGAATGAGGCCTCCGAAACTAGCAATATTTAAAGACAAAGAAGGTCTGGCATCACTGATGGCCTTAGTAGTGTGCTATCTAACAGCAATTCCGATACATGATAGACTTCTGTGCAGTAATTGGGGGAGAGACAAAATGATCTTGTGATCCGATGTCATAAAAACTTCAACTTGAACGAGGTCGAGCGGGGGATGTCGCGACCTAATGACTTGGGAGCCTCCGTCAGTGGAATTTGGCGGCCGTTCAATACAACAAGAATGAAATTCCGCCTCGTCGTCCGCCCGCTTTCAGGATGAAGACGAATTTCTCCGAACGGAGCGAAATGAGATCCGATCACGGAGTTTTCTACGAATGAAGGAATCTTTTCAGCTGTGTGCGTAGGAATCTACTTCGCTTAACGATATAAAACTTCTTCTAAGTTGAGCGTGGCACGTAGATTCTTAGGTCATTGAAATACTTCGGAAAATCTTTCAAGATATGCGTATTGTTCAAGGAAACGGTAAATTGAGATGGAACCTAAAACGTCCAATTCGTATCGGGTAATCAAATCGTCATTTCCAAACTAACCTCTGAATTTAAGCGAATCCGATCAATACACCATGCTACAATGACGTTTGATGGATTTAAGTTTAGGCTGGCGTAGTATTAACTAATAATTTTAGAGTAATGTAATTCATAGTAATTCTATACTGCCTAGTCCAACAGCCTAACCTCCCACTTCCCTGAAAATACCATCAAAAACTGAGGAAAACTGTTGAATTAAGAATCACGGAAAATGTCAATCACACGGGAAATGTAAGTGTCAATATAATAAATTGAATGTAATAAATTAAAACAGAAATCACGTGATCGCATGATCTAACGTAGATAGTAACGACGAACTAAAGATCATGTATAGTTAGTGATGGAAAAATCGCGTGATATTACCAAAAATGTCAAAATATCATGATCATCTGTAAGTTATGACGTCAAAATCTCGTGATCATGAGTAATAGGGATTCCATGATAATGAGGAAAATGCAAATGGCAAAAGTCAGTTGTGACGTATAGGTACTTACTAATGTAGAAATAATGAGATCATATGAAAGCAATAATGTCAAAATCAAATGTTCAAATGATCATCCTTAACTAATAATGAAATAATCACGTGTAATATGTGGGGAATAATTGACGTGATCTACGTAAATATTCATTAATATTGATGATGGCGGAATCACATGATCGAAAGTTAGCAATCACGTGTAAGTAACAGTGTTTTATTGTCATTAAAGACAAGCTATAAATCAGAATACAGAAATCTCTTGTGACTTGTAAGTAATAATGTAGAAATCGCGTCATTATTTGTAAGCAATAATTCCGAAATCAAGTGATCACGTGATGAGAAGTGAGATATAAATACAAAAATCTCGTGTGATATTCAAGTAATAATGTCAAATTCATCTGAACCCAACCAAATCGTAATGATTTGATAACCTATATATATACATTTTAAGGTAATAAAAATAACAGGTGTTATTAATGACACATTTCATTTATCATTAGCTGATGGTTAGAAGTATTTCATATTGAATTCTTAAAATGTTTGTGATAGCAATACTTCAAAATCTGTTCAAATAAAACCTAAAAGTCACTGTAACTTTTACACTGTCAGTTCTTACAGGTTGAAGGACCTTCAGCTGGATAAGATAGTGTTTTTTGTTGCAGTTTCAAACCTTTTGGTGTCCGTGAAAGTGAATAATCATAGTGAAATTTCCCGATACATCTTCCATGCAGCAAAATTGAAAAGCAGAACTGTTTATCCCCAGAGGATATAATATAATTTGGCTGGGCAGGAGGTATAAACGAAGAAGAAAGGTCGGAAGGTGCCTACGTAGGCACGCGATCCGCCCAAAATCTAAAAATAAGTGCAATATCAGAGAGTGGTGCCTCTAAATAGGCCATTGTGGAAATACATTAAATTTTTCGAAAGTAAAGATCCATATCTAATAGTGTAGACGAGGTACTGTGATGAATTTTAGTGCCGATTAACTATCGCGTATAAATCATGGATTACTAAAAACTTCTCATTAACTCATATTTATGTGATAGGAAACCCCACATACGTTTCCTAAGGTGAAAGAAATGAGTACCTCGGTACTTGTCGATTTGACATCACATTCTAGTGAGAGGACTGAGGCCTTGAAAAAAGTTCTGCTAAAAGCTGTTAGCGAATTTTTATTGGAAAGGAAGCTAATGCAATGGTTCTGAAAACTTTATAATAAAAATGTTCAAAAAAATATCTCAACCGAAATCCGTTTTGAAGCATTCTGAATTGATTCCTGTATTTTAACTCATGTACATTCATGGGGGCTGTATGGCCCTACTAGAGCAATTATAAAATTAAAAAAGAACTAAACTAACACCACATAACTATTTTTAAACTTCGGCTACTGCCTTTGTCAAAACTACGAACGAGAATGATTTTTAGGAGTTGTGAACGACGTCAAAAGAGAAACTCAAGTTAACCAGTTGCATGTAATTTAAGCGCTGGTGAATCGAGTGCACCCAAAATGTTGCAATGAGCTATTTCGGATCGGTGTAGCATCCTGCTATTTTCGTGGGGTTTCATTTTACGAAGGATTTTGATACCGAAACAATAATCAAAAGATGCATTATGGGACATTGCATCACATCTCATCACTGAAGGACGATGGTTGTTAACCCTCAAGTTAATTGGGTTTTAGCTTTTCCAACGTAGAAATAAGGGCATTCTTTGTAAAGCAACTCATACAAACATGACATTGTGCCTATGATATTCTGCCTATGATTATGAGTTGGAGTTTTTGGAGCTGAAAACTGCTTCATCTTTTACAATGAGGCAAACTTTGCATAGACGTCTATTGTTAGGGTGAGAATACCCACAATGGATGATGCCTGACAAAACGAGAGCGTGTTGACATTGGGAAAACTGTTTGTGTAATAGGATTTGAAGAGAGGAGTGGATCTTCTTGGTCTTCCAATATTACAATATATATATTAAAACATTGCACATCTTTAAAAAATGTCAAAAAAACGGCTAAAAACCGTTTAATTTTCATTTTTTAGCGCTTAAAAATACCACTCAAAAAATATTGTCAACTAAGAAACTGGTAATTTAAAAATAATGATTAAACCTTCAATTATTAAAACTTGAATTTATGCTGAAACTGTAATGAAATTTCAATAAAATGAGATATGGAGGGGGGTTACCAGTAAATTTTACTCTGAAAATTCTTAGTACATGATAATGTGTAAGTAATGATGTTGAAACCACAAGATCAGAAGTAATAATGATGAATTAAGATGATTAGAGACATGATTGCACAGAATTCAAGCGATATGAATGTAATGCTATCAACAACTCACGATTGTACATGAAATTTCCTATTCTCGTAACTTTTTAAGGATATTGTTCAGTTCGCAACCACGTAAAGGATCGATTTTACAATGTTTAGAAGAAATTAGCTCTGTGTATATTTAAATATTCCTTTTCTGATACTTTTTGGCATTTCTTTCTAATTTTGGTAATATTCTGTTGTAGGGAAGAAGGTATCTGCTTACCTATGCATTCTAATCTGTTGTGCTTGGCGATGAAGAGCGGGACCATTTCGAATCTACACGAACACCGGCCATCTCTGCACTCCGTCTGCAACACCCTGATTTCACACTGCTCGTTGAACCAACATGTTCCGTTGATGTCAACTTCTGCAAAAGACAAAAATTGGATCGCAAGTTCAGCATTTTCAGAAAGTGAGTGTTTCATATTATCACACTTATAAACATGATTATAGACACATATGAATGTTGAGTACAGGATCGACTTGCTGGAAATGACTAATTCTCCAATACGGTACGTAAGTAGTAATTGTATTCTTACAACTATCGGAACTAATCTCTTACACCTAATACTAATACATGTTTTTAAAACTAGGCCAAATTCTTAACCGAATCGAAAAAACCATTAAAAAACGTCTGCCAAGTGGGTGTGGCACATAGCTTCCTCGTATTCATAACATGACTGTATAGATCATTGAAAATTATTATTGACTAAAGAACTTCGTTCAATTAGGCGAAGTAAATATTGAATTAGGGTAAATTTATTGTTATGCAGGAGCATAACTTGAGAAAATAAAGGTAGGGATGTTCAACTATTGAACAAACTATAAAATATACCTAATAATAAAAATTGACATTGACGCTGAATGGATAGATGACTGAAGTGATAAATAATTATTATGACATTTCTAAAATCCCTGAAAATTTCATCGAAATTGGTCAAGAACTCCCGGAGTAATGCGCGTAACAAGGATTTCACGTTTGCGCATGCGCAGAGGGTACAACTGATCCGGGGGTCATGAAACCTATAGGGGACCATCTACACCCCAACCCGCACAATCCCTGAAAATTTCATCAAAATCGGACTATAACTTCGTGTAGTTTTGCCCGTAACAAGGATTTGCTGACAGACAGTTAGACACACAGACAGACACGGAACCAAAATTGTTCAGAACGGTCTGAAACGCAAAATGCGAGTGGAATTTTTGATTTTGGAGACAAAAAATTTTTCACATTCCGGAAGTGAAAACAATGCTTCCGCTATCTTGGCAGACTCGGAAGCAATAAACGTGTCATGATTCGCATCGTCTCTTTCACAGGTTCGGTCTTGAAATGGTCTGCAACGGATTTGGATTTTCCTCATGTTCGGGTTGTTTCACACCCGCTTGATCAGTTCTGTTAGGTTCTGATTCCCTCTAATGATGAAGCCTTTCACACAAGGAAGTCCTAAAAACGTAACCAAAAAGGGTTGTAGGGACAAGCATTTAGGGGCACAACGTGTCCAGAACGGAAGAAATTCTTCAGTCTTCGTAAGTGTCTGTGCTAGCGCAAAACCTGGCGTTTACAAGTTTTTTAGCCAGAAAATGTCATAGTAATCAGATGAAAGCACGATTTAAATGAATTATTGCACCAAAACGAGTTTTAGGACCACTAGTAAATGTCTTCCAAATCAACACAACCCTAAGATGAAAACTGGTTGCATTTGACTTTCGACAAAATAATAGGTAGTTATTACAAAAACCGAACTCCACATGCTTTCAAGAAATTAATTGTTCCCCGATTTTTCGACTACAATTTAATAGATTTCTCACAAGTTGAACGTCCCAGTGTTGAATTTGGGTCTGGTAGTGTTCGTCTCAGCGTTTACAAATACTTTGGAAATGACCCTTCACACATGTCGGTGGAAATATCAATTTTACGGACTTTTTGTAACATTTTTTTTTGTCGGTATTGCAATGGTTCATGATTGGAAATATTAGACCAAAATCGCTTTTTTCCCTCACGATATCATCTTTGTGGGGGTTGGAGGGGATTCTTTTGCGAAAATCTTTCTAAGGAACTCGATTTAAAAAATGATGTGATTTTTGGCAGATGATGTATGAGAATGGAAGCCAAAGATATCAGGTGCGACGCGTTCTGAAAACGTTTATTAATTAATCATCATGATACATGTCTAATAAATATAAGTTAATTTTATTGAATACCGAAAAACGAATCGAAACGAACAACTTTTCTTTCACCGTAATGAATTCTTGAGGAACAACTTTGAATGACAAATATTTCAACGTTCCCGCGTCTCCTTGGTGATGCAGCAAGCACATATATTTTGTGCGTGAAGCCGGAGTTTTAAAAAAATTCTATTAGATTACGTTCTGTATACAATACTTTTCGTTTTGCTAAGTAAAGCATTTAAACATTAGGTGCCCACTACAGAGTAATCGCTGTCCAACGAGGAGAGGGTCGCTGTCTCACGTTTACAAATCCATAGTATACAATAATTTATATCCTAGGGTATGAACGAAATTTGGCATAGTAATCTTGAGTTAGGTATCACAGTTAGGAATAATATAATGTTTAGTAGTCGCTCGTCAGGATCAGATCGACAGTACTTTTTCTTTTGAGGCGACGGGGGTGGAGTTGCCTTGCCCATGAGATGAGGAGATGTTCAAAAGCTGTGGAATGATGTGTCAAAATAGAGGTGTGCATTCGGTTTATAGTCGTGCTTATAACTTGTCCCACGAATGGTACGTCTAGATAGAAAAGAATTTTTCACAAACCATGGTGCGTCAGTCATCATGCGAAGTGCACTACTTTGTTGGGTTTGTTCTCTATAAATTTGTGCCTTGCTAGCGAGTCCATACTGCCAGATTGGACGAATCATAGTTAGGTAGAATAGACATTTGTTGTCTGGAGATAGTGGCGAATTTCGGTTGAGCAACGGTTTCAGTAGATGTATGCGGGAGCGGAGTCTTTTCACAAGTTCACCAATGTGGATATCGTAAGTGAGTCTTTGTTGCTGATGTAGTCCTAGGTAGCATACCACCTCTGTTTCAGGTTTGTTTTCGCTGTTCATTACAATACGGTCGGTTTGGTAAATTCTTTTCAGTGTGAATGTCGTTGTGCATGATTTTTCGGGGTTCATTTTGATACGCCATTGATCGGTCCATTCTTGAATATTAATATTATTGAGGTGGAGCTGGAGTTTGGTGGATGCTGCTGTGCCAAAGGAACCGCGAAAGAGAACTGTATAATCATCAGCGAACATTGCTGAGTTAGTATCTTGTGGAGTGGCTATGTCATGTACGTACATTAGAAAGAGGATGGGCCCCGATGGGTACCGATGCTAAGATACCGCGGCTTCCAGAGCACCAACGCACTTTATATGAAAAAATCTGTTTGTTATGAATGATTGAATCAATTTGTAATACGTGTCAGATAGAAGTGATAGGCGTACCTATTTATTATTAATATTCTACCGTCTTTCAACGGGACTGAGCCACAATTCACCCATTCTATGAGAATTATTTTTATAGAACTCAGTATTTCTCTCCGTTGGAAGAAGGAGGAGAGACGTTTCGGCTACAAGAAGAAATGAAAATCTGTTTCTAAAACCAGGACAAAAAACCTGAATGGAGGACACGAATGTGCCATCGATAGCGGGAGTAGGCCCTTTTATATTCCTTCTAGTTACCTCGTCCTGCGGCAGGAAGGCTCGAGATTTATTTCGAACGATTCGCCGGCAGATGTCGCCGATATATCAGGCCACGGGATGAATTTTCGAGATAGAGAGTGAACCGAACCAGATAGGGACAACGGACCTCCTGGTAAAACCGTTCGATACGCTGTCCTGGTTGTAAAACTCCCTCTATCGCAAGAACGAGTGATTCGCACCAAGTTGAATATTTATAAATTTGTGACTACTTGCTTTAAATTCAGTTATTTACCATGTGCCTGGTAACTTAATTTAATTGAATACAACATTTAAAAAGTGGAACCCCCTGGACCTTCGAATGATTTTGACTTGAGCTTACGGCCAACATCCACGAAACATTGAACATGCTTCTGCAGCTCACTACTACTATCTTGGGAGTATTTTCTTTACACAAAGAATGTTGTTTACAAACCATTTAACCAAGTTACAGGTTCTTTAGATTCAATTTTGTGAGAACGATGCCAACCTAGGTACATGAAAATAAACATGTCATGTAGGTTTTTTCTCAGGAAAAATCCATATTGGTCCGACAACGCCCCAATTCTTTAGCCACCTCTCTCACTGAATTTAAAGTGCCACTTAACGGAGTGATGGAAAATTATTTGTACACAGTAGGTATCACAGAATGGATGGTAAAAATTACACATACTTGATGGGAAGTAAAACGCTAAAAATTGTCATATTCTCCAACCTCACTAATTTGCCAACCGTAAGTGTTTGCAGTTGTTTACAGTGGTAGCGAATGAAATTGGAGATGGAACAATTTTATAAACCCCAACCACCCAAATTTAGATCTCTTACCTTTGCAGTACCCCTCTCCAACAAAATCAGCAGGAAATTGAAAACATTCTACAGAAACATCTAAATGGCATACAAAAACGAAAACCACTGCCTGGAAGTACTTTTCAAATTCAAAAGATAAAGTTAATCAGAATGACCGTAACAACTTCATGTCAAAACGTAGAAAATTCCAAATTCTCTTGCTGCCTGAAGTATTACGGCCAAACGACACAGAATGTATATATTCCCCTTTCCCGTTTCTTGAAATTGCTGATCCTGATCGTTTTAGCTTACAGGTGTCCTCAGGATGTTGCAGGCTAGTCGCGTCTAACCTTGGAGGAGGCACAACTAGTCCATGCCATCACTTCCATGTCATGGTCTAGTACATATGTCTAACATACATTCCTGCCTTGATTTAGGCTCTACAATCAGTTAAGCCACTCATTATAGGTACTGCTGGAAAGTGGTTTCTGCAGTTTATCGGACAACTTGTTTTCTTTTGTCCGTATTTTGCTTATCTTCCTCCTTCAGGCTGAGTATAAAACGTGCGGAAGAGCCGCCGACAGATGTGAGCTCGAGTAAGTACAGGGATCCGAAGGTGGCAGGTGTTCGAGGGGAAATTTCTGTTTCAACCGACGCACGCGCCGGGCCGAGCCACGAAGTGTATTTCCTTCTGTTTGCTCCCAGGATTCCCCTCGGGGGAAAAAACCCCTGGAACCTGTGATCCCTCCGGCTCAAGAACTCGGAGAAAAAAAGGAGGAGAAAAACGGGACGTCGTTGCCGCGTCAAGGGACGCAATTCTTTCTGCCGTGAAGGGCTTTCAGAGTGAATAGATAGGAGGCGAAGATTCTCTTTTCAGCCAAACAACCTTTTCGAGACCCTGGAAATCGATTTGAGGGTTAAACATCATTCTATTGGACATCGACAGGTGCATTGTCTGGATTTCAATTTAAAAATTCATTACAGAACCTAATGACAACACTACTCTCAATCAGTAAGGACCACCAGGATAGTAGTTACAGAAAATCAGGTAGCCTCCTTTGGAAATCACCTTGAAAGACTTCTGTCGTCTTTCACCAGTACGCATCACGGTTGAACCCAAAGTGAAAAGTTGAAAATTACCTTACGGAGTTTGATTCCCAGTCTCCCAGCTAAAACTCCAGAATTGGACATTTTAGAGGGCTCCGTGGGATGAGTAGACACCTATTAAGGTGGGCTGCCCAGAAATCGTGGGCTGAGCGGACGCAAGGTTTCTAGTGTGGGTAGAGCGGACACTGAAACTTGTTTAACAACTAATTACCGGTTATATGTTTGAATCTGTTGGATATGTCTGACACTTGTTTCTCACTTTTGAAGAATTGGGCACCCTGATGGTCGCCGTCGTACATGAAGTCTGATTTTGAGGTTGTTGCGCTAAATGCAATGAAGACTCAACTGCCGAACGCTAAATTGTCAGGGTGCAAACATTTCGACAATCCACCCACAGTTTTAAACACTCCTGCACTCAGCAGCCAATCCTAAGCCTGGATTAAGTGTGAAGGGTAGTTGTGTCCGCTCATCCCACGCCACCTTTTGGAGAACCCAGACAATAATTAGCTAAAACAAACCAACCATCGCTCAGATGTCAAGTCAAGCTAACATTTTCCTCTTAACCATGTCTTTTTCTGTTCTCTTGCCTTTTTATTTCTCTTATATAAGTTTTCGTGATACTGAATAACATTGAAAACTGATTAATAAGAGATAGGTCCGATCCTGGTTTGATGTTGGGAAGAGGGATGGGGGTAATGGCCGATCTATTCAAGCGCTCCTTATAAAAACTAGACTTCTTAGCCAATTCTCGTGTTTTTTGTTCGGTTAAGAATTTGATGTGGTTTGAAAAAATAATCATAATCGTGTGACATTATTTTAATAGGTCTGATCCGATAAAAACTGGCATACGGATCAGGGGCGGCTGCTGACGGGAGCACAGGCTCACCTGTACCCCCTGGCCAAGATGAAAAAGATAGCTGAAAACAATATTATAACTATAATATTTTCATACACTTTTCCAACTTTTCCCCATGAATTCTCATTGAAGAGCAGAAGAGTTTCAAATACACGCGCCAAACTGAGCCTCAGGATGGGTGAGAGGATGGTGGAGTCGTGAGTTTGGTGAATTGTGTTAGGGGTTCGCTGTCCGGGAGTACGCTCCGTCCGTACTCCGAACGGAAAGAGAACACAACGTTTGATTCCATCCGGGTCCATAGAATGAACCAATGAGACAGCTCCCGAAGTTTCAGGGAATAGTTGTCTGCTACCCACTAGAATGCGTGCATGTAATCACCAAAACACCCTATCGTCAGTTGATTGTCCCCAACCCTTGTGAATGAACTGTGTTGTCTAGAAATACGCGATGACTATAGTAAGTGCTACAAAACGTGAGTTCGCTAAATTGTCGGTGCGGAAAACATTGGTTATTTGCCAATTCCAGTATTGACAGGACTGCAAAAAACCTCAAAGGCAAGCAGAAATTGTTCCACGATTCCCAAGTTCAACCCTCAGTACTACAAAAAGGTAGATTGGCTCTGCGGATGTAAGGTAAGTAATGAACTTTTATGCTTCCCTTGTCTTCTTTTCTGGATGAAGCATGGGTTAAAGATGGAATCGACGGTGGTTCTTGCTGGGCTGATATGAATTTCAACTGTTGCAAAACACGGTTTTCGGAAGTTCGACAATCATTTCAAAATGTTCATTTTTTGGCAGGTAGTTACGTACCTACTAGTGAACTTGTTTAAAGGTAGGATTGAGTCGAGGATTTGAAGCCGAGAAAAGCCAATTTTTATCTCACATTCCCTTCGTGGTTGCCCATTACGTTCTTGGTTCAACCCCCGGGTTTCAGGACAGGACCGCCACTGATAGGGACGGCACTGTAATGCATGCATTACTCAGCAATACATTTGTTTTTGTCCTTCATAATTTATAATTTGTATTAGAAAATTCGTTGTTGAACCACAAACGTAATTTGTTATTGAATGACGTTAACGCTTATTAACCTGCGAAATATTTAGATGAGACCTTATTATAACTAACACGCCGTTTCGCGGGATGATCCCTCGTTAGGAGGGCAATCATTAATCACAGGTAATTGGAGGCAGCTTTGCTCGACGCTAACCAACTCGCCATACAGATGCAAATCCGCGGCATTTAGTTTGTGTCCCCGCTGTTATCTTGACCTCAGGGGGCGGTTTCGGGGCACCGGCAAGTTACGGTTGTAGTTCGGATTACCGAGATTTGACAGTAACATGTTCGCTATGTTAATTGAACGCCAAGGTTTCGGACATTGACGACTGACCTCGATCTCGGTCAGTTCAGCCTACAACAGAACGTAGACATTTGAGTTTTGTGGAGGATGTGGGTGTTTCCTTTTAAAATAATTGATCATCAGTTTTATGTTTGCAAAATAATTCGGCATTTCTCAATAAAATGGAACCAAAGACCATGGAACCCTCCATTCGACACGTTAACTTGGGTATACTCAGGAACACTTGACTTTAACAGAAGGGAGACCTCTATATAGGCAGACGCCTCACAATCACTTGTCTAGACGGTTGCTGACAGTTTTTTACTGCTACTGATTCATTACAAACTCAGAACAGCCTTCTTTTTCTCAACCCTTATCCTTGAGAGTACGTCAGATCCGTCTGCATAGAACGTTTCGTTTCCCAACCAAGTACACTAAATTTATTTTGATGAAAATTCACCTTTCCAAAAATAATAATTCTCTCATTATTGGCGTAGACTCAATAAAGAATGTTTACAATAGAATAACTAATATTATCCCTAGCCTTTCGACTTGGCGACTAGTCCATTCCATCACATCTATGTAATCGTGCTTAAGAACCGTTTATCCTCTCATATTGACTGTCCTTTCGTTCCTTTTCTTTCCATTGCCCCCTCAAGCAAAATGGGCTATTTATTTTACCTGTTAGCCCATAAAAATGGCTTTTTAACCCTGGCCTCTTCCCTCCACCCAAATCAGCCACCTCCACCGTGGTTTTTGAGAGCCTCGCGAGTATGGTGGATGTAGATAGACCACCCTTCCCGTTATGTGAAACTGCTAGCCCTGAGGACAAATCTAAATCTTAGCTTGTTACGGGTGGAAACCCTAAAACATTACCCACCGCTAGGTCAGCGGCTAGCTTCCGGCATGGGTCTGACGCGAGGGATTATGGTGCGCAATAGCTAAATCGGAAATAATTTGGGCGCTACTTATTTGGGTCACCTTAACCATTGAGGAGATACGGGGGAGGTAGGGGTGTTTTGAGAGAAACACTGAAATAAATGTTCTGTTGTATATTATTTAAAGAACTGAATCTACTGAAAAGCCCTGGTGATCCTTCCGGCAGTTCCTAAACTTTTGCCCTAACCTAAAGTCTTATGGTTCGAAAACCTACTAACTTAACAAATGAGTGTTAATCATAAGTGGCCGAAGAGTAGGGTGACCGAAGGCTGACACCAGATAAAGGCAGTTGAACAGGTAGAAGTAGTTAGAAGAAGAAGGATAGCCACACCATGTGAAGCAGGTATAGTGGTAGCAATGGAAGAAGAGATAAAGACAAGATCAGACAAAGAAAAGAAAAGATCAGAAACGGAACGAAGTTACCTAGTTCCAGCATGAAAAGAAAGTAGGTATAGTGGTAGTAGGTAAGCATCTCACCATTCATGGGATCTTTCACAAATATCCACCACAGCGAAGGAAAATCAATTTTCCATCCAACCAAGCAATATAAGCTCATTCAAGAAGCATACAAAAATAACCTGTTGGAGTCAATCAAAAAGAAAATGTAAGACCATTACCTAAATGGCCACTAGGTCAAGAGCAACATGCTAGTGATGGAGTCAAGGTTATTCTCTAGGTGTTGCTGGCTTATAGCCTCAGCTCCTGTTACGGGAAACTAGTCCATCCCATCACTTCTAAGTCATAGTTTTGATGTAAGATCTTCAGTTCTGGTTTAAGATCTTCAACAGGGATGACCTCAGGTTTCCTAGGGTAGTTCTAACATTACCAGTAGAAAAATTCTTTACTGGTTTCTGACGGGCTGAGGCTCTCATTAAAACAACTAGCAGGACACTGCAAACATATTACGGGTACAGTTATTTATTTATTTAATAACACAGGCAAGGCCCAGGGTTGAGTCAGATATTGGCCAAGAGTCCAGATGACTTGAGATGATTATAATAATTATAATCATGAGGCTCATTTGCCCTGCGTCATTTGCACGCAAGGCAAATGAGCCTCAATAAGCTACCAAGGGCCAGTCTAAACTCTCAAATTAGTAAAAATTATACTCTAATAATTCCTATTACGGTTTATTTGATTAGTAAGCATCTAAAGTGAAACCATGCTCCTCTTTAACACCGTGCGGAGCCTTAGAGCTCAAGACCGTTTAGGGCTTTAACGACCGGCAAAACGGCGTTCTTACCCTCATCGCTTCATATAATACTTAATAAATAGACTTATTAAGTTAAAATAGCTTACTACCCTTTGTAAAAAATGTTCGTTGCTTAGGAGTCACTACAAGAGAGCAGCGTGGAAGAAATAATGATTTCAATAATGAAGGAAACTGACTAGAACGTTACCAGTGGAAAAATCCTTTGGTTATTTCTGTTGACGTGAATTTGACTCGGAAACAGCTAGAAGAGCACTGCAAACATAGCATGGACATTATGGAGCCATCGTATGCCTGAAAGGCCACTCCAAATCCCCAAATGATATGAAAATGTATTTAATTTATGGAACGAGCCTAAGTAGGTTTCCACGGGTTTGAGTAAACTCCAACATAGTAAAAGTGTATTTCACTGGCTAAAAACCAACTAGCAAAAATGTCAAATTCCCGTCCATCACCTCTCCATGCAACCCAATCGTCACCCAGAACACTCGTAGCAACCTTTCATTGCTTCTACAGTGGCCACGATTTTCTTTTGCTAACAAACTGGCTATTAGCAATTAAAGACCACAGTAGAAGAACGGTCAGCTGTTTTCAATTTTCCCTTGGAAAATTTTCAAGTCTAAAAACGCCATTGCCTATCACTGTGAAACATGAATTAAGTTTTTCTAAGACTGAAGTAATCATGGGAGTTAGGTAATAGAACGATAACAATAAAATTAAAAAGCTGCACTTACAAAAACTAGACTAGACAAAATTTAAAAAATTTAATTATTGCCAAAATAAATTGATGAAAAACTTATTTCCCAAACATACAGGTAGAAAACGGGCTAACAGTTGGCGGGGTGGGCGAGTTTCGCGTAGAACTTCTTTGCATTTTTACCACAGAACTACATCAAATTCTTCAAGTCCGCCTTCTTTTCTTTTGACAATGGTGGTGTCATAGGCTTTCTTTGGGAAGAAAAACTGGTTTTCGGAGAGAGAGTTTTCTTGTGGAACTCAGACAGTCTTGGTTTTTCTTACTGACACTATGACCACTTTGCCGCTAATAAGCATAAATGACAGCGTAGGCTTCCATCAGGAACACACAGAGATCGATATAAAGAAACAAAGTTAGGGTTTAGGAGGTTTTTAAGCACCCAAAGTAAAAGTTTTTCTTCTCTGTTAATAACATGCGGACCCTACGATCTCGAAAACACTTCAAAACACATTAAAAGTCACCCACAACTGCGAACAAAGATCCAACTCACTTTGTTTTCAAGGGTCCCGCCACACCTCGATCTTTTCTCTTTGATGATGAGGAACGGCCGTGTTTTCTCGCTCACCTCCATCAAACGACTCTCAAACGAGGAAAAAAAAATCTCCTTATGAGGCTCCTTTCAACTGTTGCTCTCAGTACGGCGTTCATCACTGTGCCCACTCAAAGCGGAACAAGAATAAGGAGGAGTCAATTTTTTTTAATGTATTTTCCCGTTTATTTTTCCCGGCATGTCATTCCCATTCCCCTTTGAGCTTCGTGCTCAACACAAAACACATGTCTGGCCGGGAAAAGAGTAAAAAGGTTCGCAATTGCGAGGCTCGTGGGGCGGTTTTTTTTTATATTTTTACGAGCGAGGTGTAAAAACCTTTTACCGGCTCCACTTTTATTGTTGAAGTGCGGACGTTGATAGGGGAAAAGGGCGATATGAAGGGTTGTGACTTTGATGTGGTTTTTATGAATCATCTTTCATTCTGTTTCGTTCTTTTCCGTGTGAGATGATTTTCGTCTGGGTCATGACAGGACGGGAAGTGGTACGAGAAGTGGAACATGGGACGTGGAACGACTTCAACAACTAGTGCTATAACGTGAGCACGTGTATTGGAAATTTTTGCATTTTTCTCCATGGTTTTGCTCATTTAATAGAAATTTAAGGTCAATTTTCAGCATCAATTTGAGCTTCAATATATATTAGCTAGTTAATTACCTATATGATTTTCGAAAAAAATATTTGTATCACTAATTTGCTCAAAAATATAAATTCAACTATTATCACCATTTTTTCATAATTTAAAAAAATAAAATTGTAGAAATTTGACCAATTTAATGTTTTTAAAAAGCGTTGTTCAACGAACCCATCCATTCGTTTCAAATGCTTGATCTTTTGGTGCAAGAACGAAGTTCATATCGTGAGTTATTGTCTGGAATGACTCAAACGTAGATGAATATATAGTTTATTTTATATAATTTTCTTTTCATGATACATAACTAACCGATGACCGAGCTGGATAGTGTAACTCCACGAGGAATCGAATGAGCTCTTCCCCAGGTCCGTAGGTCAAACCATTCCCGATCTATATCCCGATTTATGGTGCCAATATTCGAGTTATTTTGGTTTATTATTAATTTTGTGTAGATACCTGTAACCTGGTGACGTACTGATGTGGATACTGGAGTGAACTCCTAAAAGGCTTTGTAGATACACGGGTTGAAGCATTCTGGTAATTTTCAGGAAAAATCAGAAAAATCTGAATTTTCAGAAAACGCTGCAAATTCTTTCACTGGGGTTTATTCAATATTCAATTTGAATTTCGATTAAGCTTTGGAGTGTGCGTGTTTCACAGGTGATAGAGCGATTATTGACTGTTCTCAAAAATATCTATTTGGATTGTTCAGTTGATCATATTTGTGGCTCCACATCACCTGTGATAGAGCGATTATATGAATTTCAGAATAATAAACCCCAGAGGCACACAAATATGACCTCAACACTGATCAACCAAATATTGGACGTTATTTTTAATTGTCGTTTATAAAGTATCATTATCGTCATTAGCTCTGGTAATCAAAGTACTCAATTTGATCTGAATTACAAGTAGGTGGATGAAAGGCGGTGGTCAACAACTTCGGGGACAACGATATCCGAGAAACCTCCTTCGCTCACCAAGCAGCCGAGGGTCCGGAACTACACGAGAGTCCGAATGAACGTGGCAAATTAATCAAATATTTTTTAAACCACAAAATTATAGCTTGAAGGAATTAACTTTGAAGTGTTACATCGTTATTGACACGATACACTTGACTTAGGACCTCTGCCACAATTCATCTTCGTGATTTCACTTCAACTATAAAAAACGCTGCAAATTCTTTCACTGGGGTCAATTATTTAATTGGCTTGCGTTCATGATTTGAATTTCGAAAGCTTTGGAGTGTCTCTTTCACAGGTGATCGAGCGATTATTGAATTCAGGAGATAGCATAGAGCATATAATCTGTTCTCAACCAAAATAAAATTTGGATTGATCAGTTGATATTTGTGTGCCTCCTGAAATTCATAATCGGTCTATCACCTGTGAAACGCACACTCCAAAGCTTAGTATAAATTTAAATCATGAACGCAAGCCTATTGAATAATGAACCCCAGTGAAAGAATTTGCAGGATTTTTTATGGTTATCAGAATGCTTCAACCCGTGTATCGGCTTCAAAGCCTTTTAGGAGTTCACTCCAGTATCCACATTACTACATCACTAGGTTACAGATATCAACACAAAAACAATAATAAACCAGAATAACACGAATGTACAATAAATCGGTGGATGAAATGGTTTGACCTACGTGGTCAATTCGATTCCTCGTGGAGTGAGTGTTCTTCAAAAAGAGTACAAATTTAGGCCGCCTTGACTTTTTTTGAGGTTTTTAGGGATTTTACAAAACTTTGACAAGCCTTAAAGGGCACTTTAAATCAAGTGAGAGAGCTGGCTCAAGAATTGTGGCGTCGCCGGACCAACATGGATTTTTCCTGAAAATTTCAGCTTACTTGCTCCAGCCATTTGGGAGAAATCCAAACTTTTTTATTGCAGATTCGGATTCTACACCCTTTGAAACGAAACCATGAAATTTTCAGGGGGGGGGGGGGGGGGGGGGTTAAAATTTTTTTTCGAGCGATTACAATGGTTTATTATTGAATAATAAAAATACTCATTCACTGAGGAGCAACTTCGGAAACTCTACAATAACGAGACGGCAACTAAATATACATTCAAGGTGTCTCGACTTAAGTAAGTAACACTGCAGGGATTGTTTTTGCAAGTAATTTGCAACAAAAAGTGCCTCATAGAGCTTTGTTTTTATAGGCTTCGTTTACGAGTTATCGACGATTTAAGATTTTTTTCGTGTTTTCGACCTTATCTCCTAAAAATGGCTGTTACTCCTACATTTTTTGAGTGTTCTCAAATATAAGCATACCGTTGGAAAGAGCATTAAATTTCTTATCTCTTCAATGACAAGTCTAAATCATTCAAGAGAGCTAAAATACTGAAATATGAGGTCAAAGTACAAATTCTAAAAATTCAGTTTTTTTTTTCAATCTGATTTTTCTTTACATAAAAAAATTAACAGTCAAATACAAATACAGCAAAGGTTTTCAAATTTTATCAGCTTCCCAACGGTATAGACGAAAAATTGATAAAAGTAACAACTAGGGGAGAAAACGGGGTTTGAATGCGAAAAAGTGGTATTTTTAACGAGTATACTGTATGATTTAAATGTGGTGTTCTACGTAATTTTTCCAGCTGTATCGAATGATGACTATTGCAGATCTCTAGGACTAACGAATAAGGGGGAAAGTGCCCGAGCCTCAGATAATAGCCCTTTAAAATCATGTTTTAGAGCTACTGTTGAAAAATTCCCAAACCCTCGGGCAGAAATGCTTTTTTTGATATTCCGGCCCTCACAAATATTGTGGTTGATCGGTTGATAGCAATTTTCACAATAAACCGCAGGGTTTTCATTAATTTATTTCGTCTCTTTCATTCTTTTGTTTTTCGAGGGGTTCTCATTCAATTACTCCTAACGAGAGTATAATTTTGTGTTGAAAAAACGTCAATTATTTGATTACTTTTATAATTAATACTTATGAAAGTGATTATTCATCATTTAAACCATCAAATGAGTTAGGGAATTTGTTAACAGTAGCTCTGAGGTTGGTTTTTAAAGTTCCCTTCTAAGATCTTCGAGGATCAAAGAGCTCTTTCTCCTTATTCATTGATCCTAAAGGTCTGCCAGAGTAACCATTCAATTCTGCTAGAGAAATTACTTAGAATTCTACATTTAGATCATAAAGTTGTCGAGGATCGTTTTCCCCTGAAATTCATCGATTGTTGTTTAAAATACAACGTTTTTTTCGCATTCAAAAGCCGTATTCACTCATTGTTGTCACTGTTATCAATTTAAGCTATATCATTGGAACGATAATGGAAACGACTGTTCATTTTTTTAAGGAGGGAAAAATCAAATTGAAAACACTCAACTTTTTGGAACTTTTCACAGTTTGTACTTTGACCTCTTTTTTAGTCTCTTAATTTTCTTGAAAAATTATGATTTGGTATTGGAGAGACAATAAATTTAATGCTCTTTCCAACGGTATCCTCAGGTTTGAGGACACGCAAAGGATAAAGGTGTCAATGCCATTTTTATGAAGTAAGGCCGAAAACACGAAACAAATCTTTTATCTTCAATAACTCGAAAACGAAGCCTTTAAAAACGAAATTCTTAGAGGCACTTTTTGTTGTACTTACTAGCGAAATCGATCCCTGGATTCTTACCTTCTGACATAGAAACACCTGTATCGGCTTATACTCTCCATCAAACAAGGTAGGTCCGTTTTCTTTGTGAAAATGTGACAGAAAAACTCGATTTAAGCCTTGAACATTTTTTTATATTGATAAGCTTTGGAAGGTTTGCATCAGACCAATGTTAAAGTAGCTAGGTGTTATTGAAACTTGAAGGGAGGAACTCACCAAAAATGGTGAGAGAGTGAAATGTAGGTTACACTATTATGAGCAAATAAATCATTGATTAGTTATGAATTACGAGGCAAGTGAATGTTTTCTAACTATAATTTGGGTTTATAAACAAATGGCTTATATTATGATGTGCAAAATTTCGAAAATTCGTTCATACATTCATGTACATGATGCAAGACTAAAACTTTGTACAGTTTCGTTGCTGGCTCTACGGGGAGTTGTTCATTCTGTTGTGATTCCACAAACCATATCCCCCCTCCAACTCCCCAACCAGACAAAATGACGTCCCTGATTAGGACTGAGAGAGCAATGGAGTGTCCTGACCCCCTTGTTAACCCTCTGCCTCCCGTCACCGGGTCTGGGTGACCCGGGAAGGGAAGGGGGCTCGTTGTTCGTCCGATTGGAATATTCTCATCGATTTCGACTAACCGCACGACTCGGCGAGAGCTGTCCTCGAGGGCCCGTTAATTGTGAGGGACCTCAACAACCACCACCGACGTAGTTGGTGTCAGTTTTACTGTTATTCGCGTTGGGGTAGTCCCTTTGGGGACCGGCAACTCAAGCTTATCAGACTGCACGAAGTGCATCGTAGTTGGGGAAACTCGGGGCTTTTTACCCCCCAAAACTCCCTAAAATTTAAATGCACGAACCACTTTTTTTTAAGTTGCAAAGTATCCCGGTAATAGGCTTCCAGCCATAAAATATATCTACTCAATTAAGGGTAAAATTAAAATCCAGGCATCTTTTCGGAATGATACGAAATTTACATAATTCATGTAGTAGGTTTACATGAAAAAATCAAACTTCCTCAAAATTCACTAATATTGTAGGATATTAGTAGAAAATTACAAATAAATACTCAATTTTGGTCTAAAAACCTTTTTAAACCATCAAAAACCTCCAAAAACGAACAAAAAAAGAGCAAAAATCACATTTATAACTTTTTAAAAATATTGTTTGAACAGAATGAGACCAAACAAGGTTCTACGAAATTGAAACTAAGGATGATAATGAGAATTTTCTCCAGCAGCTATCCCAAGAGGAAAAGCAACTTGAAATTTTTATCAGATATTCTTCGTCAATCCAAATGCCTGAATAAAATTTAAAGCAGTTGAATTGCACGGAGAATCGAGGTAGGATTGGGCTTTCACGGTGGAATCGATGCTTTCCACCCGGAATTGGCTAACTAAAAAAATCATTTGCATATTTTATTGATGAATTGATAGTGACTCTCTAGGAACTCCTCGTTCAATAAGCAAGGGATTTGAAGACCCTTCCATCAAGCCGGAAGAGCTGCTCAAAAGTCATCCGAGTTCTGATCGAATGGTATCTTATCGATTCAAATATTCCAGGTTGATTCATCAATGAAAATTTTTTGTTTAGGAGCTTCTTTTGGTCGGCAATGAGTTGTGAAATACTCGGGAGAGCGGTTTTTACAAAAATGTGTAGACAGCATATGACAAAATCAACTCAAAGCGCAGCAATCGTTTCTCTTCCATAGGACCAAACAAACAATCACTCCGCTTTAGCTAAACTTTTGACAGATAAGTTTTCTCTTTTTCAGAATGTGGTCGTGTTCTGATATAATATATTATGTTTTGCTTCTATCTTGTTAGTTTTTGTCATTGCCTCTTGTGAATTACTCATGTGATGAATATGGATAGCTCCCCTTTACGTTTCTCGATCTGGTGAACTAGAGAATAAAGCGGCATTAGCTTCAGGGGTATCTGTCCCCTGAGTGTTGCGGGATTATCGCCTCACCCATCGGAAGCGGCTAGCAGTCCATTCCATCACCTCCTTTATACGTTATAGTCTTGTTGCCGATGTCCCCTTTCCCTCACACTGCCACCATAGGCAAAATGGTAGTTGCACCTGGTTGCAACCTGTGATGTCCCTCTTGATTTTACGTATCGTTTATCGTTGAATCGAGTAGTAACTGTCTGGGTCGTCCTCGCTCTACAAATAGGGGAACGAGGGGTAATACCGTCCGTAGCTGTTTCGGATATTTGAATCGACACCAGAAACGTGGGAATGAGCGCCGATCCTAGAGAAATGTCCCGCCAACTAGGTTCTAGCGTTACCCTAACTGCAAAGTTAGTCTTCTTGACGTGAGTGCAGTGAGTATTTTTCCGAATCTTTTGATGTTATTTCTTGTGCATCGGAAATAAGCAATGTAAGTCCCATTTTCAACTCTTTTTTAGATTAGTTTGCATGTATATACGCAGAATTTCATCATCTTTCTGAAGCATTAACCAAATTTAAGTTTTGATTGTAAATGAAGTCAGCGTGAATGAATTACGAAAAACGTAAACATTGGGGTAATGCCGCCCATCGTATCGGGGGAATGCCGTGCATTTCTGAAAAGTCAAAAAAAGATGGAAAATAACAACAAATAACCAACAAAGCGCCAAATTCAGCTGGATTTTGATCAACTCACTACTAGCAGCAGAGATGGGGTTCAAAAGAAGAAGAAGAAAGGTGGAAATCGTGAAAAAAATTGAAAGACCTCAAAAAAAGAAAGAGAAGCACAAGAGAACCAGAAGTGAGAGCAGTGACAGTGATGACTGGGGAGATATCTCTGAGGGAGACCTTGTTGTAGACACAGACGAAGATGTTGAAGAATTCTTGACTTCGTCTTTTGTGGACAGCTTGTGTACAATTTGCCAAGAAGCCGATAATAATTCGTCAAAGTGGAATTGCGAGCACTGCAATCACAGCAGCCACTACATGTGTTCCATTGGACGACCTGATCACGGACTATGTGACGTATGCAAGGCTATTTTATAATTTTGTAAAGAAAGAAAAGCTAAATATTAGTGTGGGTTCAAAAAAATTCTATATACAAGGCTGTAGTTTACCTATTTCTAAGTCATCGTTCATTTTAACTATAGTTTATTGACTTTTTTCATGGTTTTTATTGTTATAAATACATTTAACTTTCTAACTTTGGGAAAAATGGGTTGAATGACGGTTGAGAGGGGAACATAATTCAGTTCTCGGGGTTGGGCGTCATTACCCCATAGTGCGGGCGGCATTACCCCACAGTGTGGAAATGCCGCCCAAAGCACTTTATTAACATTCACGGCTGTTTTTCCTTTAAAAATCCTTTTATGTAAGGGAAATGCTCAGATATCGAAAATAGAATAAATTCTAGAGCCATTCGTCCAAGAAAAACATTTTTATGACGTTCTGTCCCTTAACTGTATGGTTCCCTAATAAATTTTCGTGTTGAACCAACAGTTGATGCATTCAAGAGACAGGAAGTGTAGCGCTGTTTCCAACGGTATCCTTAAATTTGAGTTATTAGTACTAATTAAGGGTGTTTTTGTGCTCTGAACAACTTTTGATTTCTGACAATCTACAAGAAATCTTAAGTTTGGAAAATAACAATTTTTTTGTCCATAAATAACGATTTTAGGGGGGGTTGTGTTTCCTGGTAGATGAAGAAGTTTGCATCGTGCGACCATGAGTTTTTGTCAACGCAAGAGCATGGCTGCAAAATTTCGAGTTCTGAGAATAATTTCGCGGCGAAAACATCCTTCACGGCGCAATGAACCTTCAGACCTCAGTGGTGATTAAATTCGAGAAAAAAATGGTAGGTAGTCCAAGAACGGAGAGGAAAAAAGTTGATGAAAAAGTTTCCTGACGAGGAAAAGCGGAAGATGAAAGGAAACTGGGACCAACGGATACGGTCTATGGAAAATTAAAGCCCGGGGGAGTTTCAAGGGATTGATTTCACGAAGCTGAGACGACGAACACAAGAGATGTGTGATGAACCGGGCAGCCGTCATATTGTAATGCAGATGAGTCTCGTTCAGAAGGGTTCACAGAACTCGTTTGATTCGAACGGAAAAAATGCTGCAAAATATTGCACAGATTCAAATCTACACTGATTTGAAGAGCCCTCACCAGATTTCGCACGCCCGGCAGAAGCTAAAACTTAAATTTCAGCTATCTGCGTTGATTGGAACATGAAAATTTTATACTATTTTCATGTTTTATGAGTTTTAACGGCGTGAATTGATCTACTCAGTCAACTAATATGTTTGGTTCCGATTTCTAGTACAAAAGAACTTTTGCTACTAGAGTGAGTTGTTGTCGCTTGTCAATCATTCTCGTACTTCATATCTGACTTGTAATAATGTAATAGTTGTAACAATAATTATTACAATTATTGTAATCGCGCCCTGTGAATCGAGGAGTCATGTGATCTATTCAATCAACAATTAGGTTGGATCCATCATTTGTTACGAGAGAGATTATACTGTTGGGTTCCAAAACTTACAACTAGAGTGAGTTGGTGTCGCTTACCACTCGTTCCCGTACATGAAATCTGAATTTTTTTCTTTTGGCTTCGGCCTTTATTTTTCATTAGCCAACTTGATGACAATGTGCTTGTTTGTATAACATATTATTTTAGGGTTGTAATCAATTTTACACAAGAATTTAGATACAGCACTGTACAGTTCTACTTTTTCAGTCTATATGATCGTGGACATTGAGTCTTGATTGTAAGAGAAAAGGCGATATTCCGTCAATTATGTTAAATAACTAGTATGCTGACTAGAAAATAGTATATTTTTTTATTTTTCAACAAATTCTTCTCAAAGTTTTTGTTAACTGAAAGACAATTACAATTCAGTCATTAGTCAGCATTGATTCACTCATAAAACAACATTTTCATCAATTTACCTATTTCTAATATAGGTGCTTATCATGAAAATAATAAAACTTAGCTGCACTAATATAAAATTGTACATGCAAATAGCAGTAGCCATGTTTCTTCTGGAGAGGGTTCATAGTCATTGTGGTTTTGCAATGCAGCAAGCTCCATAATTCTTCGTGTTCATTTAGAAATATTTGATAGGGGTTTTTTTTAGAAATCTTCCAAAATGAAGGGAAAATACTAATAAAAAAGTAGGTAATCTAACGATAAAAAAACACCATAACGAAAAAATGATTCAAAACTCAACCTATGTGGTGAACTCCTTGCCAAGATCTAAAAAAATTAGTGCTGATGTGAGAAGAAATAATATAAATATAACAAAAACCAACACTGTTTTGAGGAACATTGCCTCTGAGTAAGATGCCAAAACATGCATTAGTGGGAATATCTGCCTGAATGGCGTAGATCCGATCGTACAATAGACGGAACATCTGCATATGAGGCAGACCACTGCTTAGGGAAATGGCGATTGCCTTGGCTGAGTGATCCAGGGAGTAAGCAGGGCCCTGTCACACCAAAGAGATGATGTCGACTGAGGCACATGGGGACCCTTCCAGTCGAACTAAAAAGTGTATCTGCCTATCAGGCAGATTTTAACCACGAGGGGGTTAAAAATATCATTGAAGATAATAAACCAACAAATTCATGGATTGGCTTTCACCGGATAGTGCTATTTATCCTTATTCAGTAATGCATTACAGCAACGATAAGGTTTTCCGATAAGAAACATCCATTTTGTCTTTTTCTACGTTTTCCCAGACAAACAAAACAAAACCAATTAAGTGATAATTTTAAATGAATGTCTAATTGTTTGGGAACGTTCCAACAATCCCAGGACAATAGTTCGTTATATTAAACTTGGTAAAACTGCTATTAAGTAATCGGAAATGATAATTCACTTTTTACGATCAAATCATGATAGATAGGTCAGTGTTTCCTCTTGGGTAATGTTGAGCGAGTGTGCTTAAATCTTTCTCTCTCGCTTTTTCCTGTGACTGGCCTTTCTGTATTACTTATCGCGGGGGCCCCGGATTTTTCTCGGATGGCGAGTTAATGGAATAGAACCGAAAAAAAAAAAAAACGGTAAAAATAAGAGGCCGGGCGTTAATGAGATTTGGGAGTCCGACGCCCGGTTTTCTTCGGGAGGCGCCGGCGCCTTCTACTCCGGCGATTCTCCAACCCCACAACAGTTCGGTCAATGACGAGAGGAAGAAAAACCTCGTTAGAAGCCGTCACAGAGCGGAATCTTCTCAGAAGAGAAGCTTCGGAGCCGAGCGAAAGAAAAATGATCCTAAAACTGCCATTCCACGCCGTAAGCATCAACGTAAGCGACCCTTGTAAGCATCGGCTTACACAATCTCCATCAACCCTCCCTCCGTCGCGTAAGCTCCGTTTCCACAGCCGCTTGCCTTTGGAAATACAAATAACGCCCCCTCGCACGTAAGCTACAGAAGAGCGAATAACATCATAGGTACCTTACACAACTCCACAAAGAGTAGAGCCACCTCATATCCCACTAGATTCATCTTTCAAACGGATGACACGTCAAAACATCCACAGAAAGGAAAAAATGACGCATACCCTCCAGACTGGCAAATATAATTTCGTTTCAAGCGGATTTTCAACGGTATTTCGTCAGATATAAACGGAAACTTTTCGGGTGACATTTATGAGGATTGATGCAGGTTTTTCTTCGGGTTTGATGAAAAGTCCTCTGATTATTCAAGCCGGTCCGGGGAATATTTCATTCGGGATGAAGGTTATTTGCTCTCTAACCAGTGGGTGGAGGGGATAGTTTGATCTTGTATGACATTGAAGCGGAATTATTAGTTATGAAAGTAGGAGGTCGACATTGGAAAAAACCGGACGAATGATTACAGAAACCCGCCCGAGAGCATTGGTGAGTTTTTGAAACAAAAGAACTTCACCGCGTGTACCAGATAGAGAAAGGCATAAAGAAGGCCAAAAGACTTTCGTATCAAAAGTTTTTTAACAAAAGTTGGATTTTGTGTTCTCTTGAAATTTGACCCGTTGAATGAACCTTTTCGAAGTATCGTGAAGAAAGGAAAGTCTGAGGAAAACTTGCCAGATGTAGCACTGATTCCTTTGACCAACCCACTCTCAACTTTTCTTGTAGTCTTTTTCGCATTTTAAAAGTTTTTTTGTCTTTGCTTGAGAAGTTTTTGAAAAAAATTGACAAATTTAGGGACTGGGTCAATAAATTAGGGTAGAATTGACCGAAAGATCCTTCATTTTCCCCGATGATGTTTTTGTATAAAATTCGTCAGAAATTTCTCTTTTTTCTCTTGTTTCATTACTAGCAGGGATTACACCCCTTAGAACTTTTTGACAAAACTCAACATGCGTATTTATGAGCATAAATTCGTTGTATATTATGTTGGTAATTTGGCATTATAGGACATGATTCACACCGACCTACAGATTCCTAATTCCCCTGTCAGACTAACGTGAACATCAAAGGGGCTGCGCAGCAAGTTTTTGGCTTCTCCTGAAAAATTTTCAGTAGAAGTGGACAAATCGAGTTTTGCTTGAATCATCCTCAATTGGAAGAAGTTTACGCTTAACAAGGACGACAAACAATAATAGCATCCGAATCTTCAGAAAAACTCAAATATGTTTGAACAAAAATTCAACAACCCCTATATTCTATAATTTATAACTTACTCTAGGATGTCACAATACTAGAAATGGTCATTGAAGTGAAGTATTTCATGCTCATAATTGAAAACAACAGCATAACCACCGTATAACAGCATCCAGGTGAATACAGATAGCATGACAGGAATGATAAGGTTAGTTAGTGTTTTGAGTATAGGATGAGAAATTGAGCTAAAAAACTAGAAAATGGACAAATAATGATATCAAGATCAATGGTCACCTGGAAGGTGTTATATTGGTGTTATATCAGGCTCGACTGGCCATACGTCAAGGGTTGATTCTAGGACAAATTTGTTCACTTGATTCCCGAACCCCACCTAAAATCCTACTGTTTTTACTTGAAAGATTTTTTTAGTGATTTCGACCGTCCCTCACTAAAACGGCCATAACTCCCTCAATTATTGAGTACATTGAAATCTGACTACATCGCTGGAAAGAGCGTTAAATTTGCCAATTCCCTGATGCCAAGACAAGAATTTCGAAGCAGACGCAAGAGCCAGAAAATGAGTTTAAATTATAAATTTTGAAAAATGTCCGAAGATTCCAAGACGAGTCTTTTGAAACTTTTAATTTTTTAATTTTTCCGGGCTATGTTCTTACTTTGATATTATGAAATATTCAAGAGGCAATATTAAAAAACATTGAGCGTATGTGAAGGCTCAAAATAAATGACGGAGAATAACTTTCCCTTTCACAGATGGTCGCTGAACAGGTCGAGCCGAGGCGAGATCACGGGGTTTCAGGACAAGAGAAAATAAAGGGTTGGTGGGATATTACAACTGTCATGCTCACAAGTGACATGGGGAGGTAATGGCATTGTATAGTTACCCCTTTCAAGGACTGAGGCGATTACACCGCAATACCCAAGGATGTCTTAGACACCAGAAGGCATCCGAAATATCTCCAGAGGAGGCAGATTCGGAATCGGGAAGCGAAATTTATCAATGTCCATGACAAGGAACATCCTAAAAATTTTGAAATGGGAAAACTTGGGAAATGTTGAATTTGCTCAGGAGACGTTGAGTCGTTGAGTTTGTCTTGGAAAATGATCATTTTGAATCGGGAAATATTGAGTTTGACTTACGAAAAGTGAAATTTCACTTCAGAAAACATTAATTTGTTTACAGAAATGGTTAAATCGACTTAAAGTATGTGGATTCACTTGGGAAATGTTCATTTTGATTCGGAAAGTATTGAAAAAAGAATTGTTGATATTAGTGTAGAGTAGTTGTTGGAAATCTTGATTTAGACTTAGGCAGTATATACTTTTACTCAAGAATTGATGAATATGACTCGACCTCATTTGGAATTTTCGTTATAACTGCCCAAGAACGTGAAATGTCTATGCTGTTATAGTTCATCGAAGTATATTGGAGTATATTACGTAAACCGGTATTCTGAGTTGAAGGACCATCTATAATAGTACAGAAATGAGGAAGCTTCGTGACACGAAGTTCGTATAATAATCTGCAGAGTAATTTATTCGTTTTGAGGTTGTGTTTGAAACAGTGTTTGCGGGTTGTGCTTAAAGATAAAAGACTCAAGCTTTGCTTGTCATCTTCAGACAGGTTGGAGGACTTGGGAGTGCGAAAAGTTGGCGGCGGGAACATAAGGGCTCAGGCCCGACGGATGCTTCAGGTCTTCCATCATTCCAAACGCCTCTTCTCCCATTCCCTGTATCATATTTTGCACGTTTCCCCGGAATTATTCTTCTCTTTATCCGAAAACACGGATGTGAATCACCTCGTGTTCAACGTTAGTAGCTAGTTAATGATATCCACGATACTACAAACTTAACTTAGAGGCAATTTAACAAATCTACGTTATGTTCTGTCAACTAAACCAAATGATAAAGTAGACAGAGGAATAAGACTGGCATAAGAATTCATCTTTGTATTTACTGTTAAGGTTTGTTTAAGCTTACGTTGATGCATAATGATAACTTTATTATGGAAATTGTTAAATTTGTTCGGATAGACGTACAGTTTCACTGGAAAAAGCTGTTACTAGCTTGGTAATAGATAAGGTTCTTCCTGTTTCTTGAAACTGCCATCCTAGAACTGAAACATGAAGCTTTTTAGCCTCAGGGGTATCCTCTGGGTGTTGCTTTCTAACCAACCTTATTTGGAGGGGGCAATCACTCCAATCCATCACCTTCTCATGTTATCACGAGGAACAGTTGGCTTTTATCCTCGCGACCAACCAGCACACTGTTATTTCACGAGCTCGTGTTAATTTCTACTCTACCCAAGTTTACGAAAAATTGGTTTATTGTTTTCATTTTACGCAGTAAAGAAGGTCATTTACATAAATCTTCGTTGATGAACTTAAATTTCGTTAATAAACCACAAACTTAACGAAGCGGTAATGGTGGACAGGGGGATAAGACTGTCGTTGAGGTTTGGTTATGGTTATGGCGCTTTGTACCCATTAGGCTAATTTTCAAGATCTCCACTACAATAGATGAATAATAATATATAGACGAATAGCAGGGATGAAAGAACAGAAAAAAACGCAGCAAATTCTTTCAATGGTTATTATTCAATTGGCTTGAGTTCTTGATTTGAATTTCTACTAAGCTTTGGAGTTGATCGAGCGATTATTGAATTTCCCAGATACGCAAAGAGCACGAAAATCTCCAACCAAAATAACAATTTGGATTGATTGACCATATTTGTGTGCCTCCTGAAATTCAATAATCGCTCTATCACCTTAGATAAGAAATTCTTGAAAGCAAGGAATGCTAAGTAGTGAAAGAATTTGCAATTTTTTTAATGTTCTCAGAATACTTCAACCCGTGTATCGGCTATAAACCTTTTACGAGTTAAATCCAATATCCACGTACACTACATCACTAGGTTACTGCAAATCAAAACAAAAACAATAATAAACCAAAATAACGCAAATGTTGGCACCATAAATCGGGCCTTAGATCGGGAATATTTTGACCTACAGACCTGGGGAAGGGCTCATTAAATTTCTCGTGGAATTTTCTTCAAAAAGAGTACAAATTTAGGCCGCCTTTACTGTTTTTGAGGTTTTTAGGGATTTTACAAAACTTTGATAAAACTTAAAGGGCACTTTAAATTAAGTGAGAGTGCTGGCTAAAGAATTGGCGTTGTCGGATCAATATTGATTTTTCCTAAAAATTTCAGATTTTTTGCTCCAGCCGTTTGGGAGAAATCGTGCGTACGGCGTACCCCCACAATGGTTTATTATTGAATAATAAACCAATAAAGGGGGAAGAAACACCTAATACGATCTCAAACTCTTTTAAACTGTATTGATTGACATTCAAATGTACTAATGTACTTAAGACAATTCACGTGAATGTTCGAGTTTAAAATTGAATCTTCAACACTTGTAACAAGTTACTTCACAGTTCTGATAACTCAACATAATATTTCCTCAAGTGTACCTACCTATATTGTATCATGACAAGGTAGGCACCAAATATGAAACATGTGTCAAAGTATCTGCCCTCCAGCAGTCACTGTGAATAATTTAAATTAGGTTTAAGCATTTTATTTCTAGTTATTAATTTCTTGGTTTTATTGTCTTTCCAAGTTTCAATCATAATTTATTGCAACAAAGCTTCTTCTGCTGCTAGTCTTAAAATCAAGTTATATCTTAGCTTGTTTCCAATTTTTACTACGGTGTAAGTGATCCTAGGTCTTCTTTTTGATCTCCTTCCAGTTTGATGTTGTTGGAGGCGATGAGCGAACTCGTCTAGTGTGAGATTTAGATGTTATGAGACCGCTGTAAATTGGCGTTGAAATGTCGTATCTACATTTCTAATTTCGGGGAAGTCCAAATCTCTATGAATCAAGGAGCTCCTCACCTAGTATTCTGCATTCGTGATCACGCGTAGAACACGGTTTTGTTCCGTCTGTATTCTTTTGATTTGGGCAACACCGGCGTATATCCAAATTAAGCAGCCGTATTACCAAACGGGCCTAACCGTAATTTATTTCATTTATTTATTTATACATGGGCAAGCCCAAATTACAATCAACAATACATTCGTACGAGCGGAAAGTCACATAAATTAAGAAAATACAAAATCATGAGGTAAATTAATCTTTTGTTGCTCAATGAATGTGGGGATTTTGGACTTATGATTGGTTTCAGGAGATTTATGCAGATTCATATTCGTTTTCCTAGGTCACCAACTTTGGTCCAAATACTAGCCTTTGATCGAGCCTGATCCCAAGATATCTGATGCGAGCTTTTTGAGGTACTGTATTGTTCAGTGCAATAGGAATCACTCGTGATCTCTTTTGTAGGTGAATGTCACCAATGGATATCTCCTTGGCAAAACCTTCCCTTCCACGTTGTCAGAATTCAAAATCTTCGAAGTCGACATCCACGCCGTCGGCTCCATGGGAGCTTTTAGGGCTGCCACTGAGATAAACTATTGCCAGGTGACTCTTGAGTTTTATGTGGGAGATAGAGTTTTATGTGGGTCCTCAGTGACTTCACGGCTAGTTCAGTCAGGAAGCGCAATCGTATTCTGGCGGCACATATCTATGATAACTCCGACATTGAAAGTGCTGAATTTGATTGCATAATTGTGGGATTCGCTTGAGGGAAGATAAATGAAAACGAGACGGTTTTATCCTCGTATTTAAGCCAATTCACCGAGTAACTACATGCCTTGACCTACACAATATTGCTTCCGAGGCAACCTGTAGGTAGCGGAAGCTCTATTTTCATTTGCTGGAGATGAAACGTTATACTCATACACATTTTCTTATAATTACGATTTCCATTCGCATTTTACGTTTGAGTCCATTCTGAACAAATTTTGTTTTGTGTCTGCCAATGTGTCCTTTTGACAAGTTAATTCCTACAGTTTTCAAACGATTTGCTTGAAATTTCAGAAAGGATGTGCGAGTAGGGTGTAGAAGAAATTCATTAATATCTCTCTGGAAGTAACTGCTCAAAAATCAATTCTTCATTCCGCGCTTGTTCAAACGTCAAATTCACCGAGCATCATTTCTTAAGTTCTAGAAGTCAAATTTGGAGGGAAATTGGGAATGAAGAATCTAATACCCTCATATTAATTTCAACTCGATTGAAATCAGTCAAATAATCTGGTTGGTTACAATTTCAGCTACCAGAGTGATTATACTGTTTTGTGCCAAGATTCGCTTCTACAGTGAGTTGGCGTCGCTCATCATTCATTCCAGTACTAGATATCTGATTAGTGATTGGTATTCACTGCGCCTCTAGGGTGGCGAAAGGGTCACCCGTTATATGATATGCGGATTCATCCATTTGAAGGAGTTTATTCATACGAGAAAATTCAACATTTAGTATGTTTCTTGATAATTTATGACATTTTAGCGATACACACATCCATGTTACCGATACTAAGGAGCTATATGGCACACCCATCACGGCAAATGTTCTTATTACTTCCCAATTTTTCGGTTTATAAAAGCTTTGTTTATGGGTTCACCATGGTGGAGAAAAATGTTGTTCTTCTTTTCATAAGACCAACACTGTACTCTTTATGTGACTTAAAGTTTTATCATAGCCTAACGACTTGCTTCAGTAACAAATAACGAATCTGCTTCTCTTTTTGAAAGGCCCCTCCAAACTTCAGACTCTAAATAACTAAACGGATTTATTAGCTGAGTTGGCGGACGTTTGACCGCGGGGTCGGGTCGAGACACGCACCGCAATCCGAGTACTGCAGTCATCATTTCGAGGCGGAGCTCGCTGGCGCCAATCAAAAATCGATACGGCTGCTGGGCATCTCGCCGCGGGGGTTTTTTTCCCCGGCGTTCGAACGTTAACTGTTGATTCCCCTTCTGTTTGCAGACCACTTAGCTGCCCATTTCATTATCCTCAGAGAACCGTCGTGCTCTTGCGAATTCCTCTGCGCCTGATTCCTTCTCGGTAATCGTTGGATACATAATTATCGCTGAATTCCTTCCCAGGGAATCTTCACTGGCTGGTGCATTGCTCGATTCTTTTCTGAAGTGTTCCGAGAAGGTAACAGTTCAAATGTCTCAGTTACCAGACACCCATACGACCGTCCAACAGAAAAAGACCGAAACTCCCACTTTTTGCATTAGGACTGTTGCACACCGGTGGATTCTTTTCACTCTAGGCCTGGTTAACCAGTGGTTAGACGATGAAACATCATTACAGGGAAGGAATCTGACAGTAACCTCTACACCCTACTCTACTACCACCTATATTATCTATACCACTGGTTTCCGACCTGGGGGCGATCGCCCAGAAGTAGGCGATTTCAATTGCTAGGGGCCGATTAGTTAGTGAGGGGGAAAATGAAGGGGCAATGAGTACTCCAAAACCGAAAAAAACTATACCAACAACACGTATTATGTGCTGTAGAGAAAAACCTATTCAACGAACGTATGATCTGTCGATGTCTCTCCCATCAGCTTTGCCGAGAAAATGACGAGGAATACTACACCATACAGGTGTGAGGATCTCTCAAAAGGTAGGTAACTCTGCGACGTTTCTTCGAGTTATTTGTGACAGCTACTAAGGTTTCTTGACGCTTGTGATCGCTTTGAGCGGCAATTTCAAGCAGCGTAAATTTTAAATTGCGTACCTTGCAGGTATCTTCGAAAAACTAAAAGAGGTCAACGTAAAGCTTTGAGGAGACAAGACGGGCCTTAACGAATCAAAGGAATCAATTGTTCTTTCATTACCAAAATTCGAAATTCGCAAGATTAAAGTTGCCAGCAAGGAGCTGATTCAGTTTCTCAACCTCAAAACGTGTTCACTGTCAGATACCATGAAGACAATATTATTATTTTCATTGATCTCCTTAACCAGTTAAAGACTGAGCTGGAAGCAAGATTTACCGATCTGACTAGGCAACACGTTCCTGATTATATTCTAGATCCATTTTCATTTGAAGCTGTTCAAACGCTTGAAATATGCTTGAGGATGACTGTGAAGCGAAGCTTATCTTCAAGCGGAATGGTTACGAGTTAAGTGAAACGGACTAAGTCGCTCGCGACGAAGTTGTGGAAACCCATTTCAAATAAAAACGGAGTAAGATAGAACGTTGTCTATATTTCCACGAAAGTAAAGAGTTACACTGTTAAATCGATTTCGACGGTTAGGTCATCATCACTAACAATAACTGTTGATAAATAACAATAAAAATATTGTCTGTTCACAATTTTAGTCTAGTTGAACTCATTATTGTGAACCCACTGGACGTTCTCTGGTCTTCAATGACTGACACACATTTGAATTTCCATGATTTTAAAATTCAATCGCTTCTCTTGAAAACTTTGCAGCCCGTTTTTCTTAAACTTTGAAAAGTCATGAACTTTGACTTGAAAAGAGAAAAGAAAGTTTTTTGTCCAGCATAATGTGGAGTGAAATTCAAAACGTAAAAACTCAAATTTGACTTCTTTCAAGTTAAGCTCTCTTTCTCTTTGAACCGTCACGTGCACTGTTCCGTGGAAGTTTGATTCATGTGTAGAATTTCACCTTAGTAACTATGAGGAAAGTAAGATGAAGCGCCTACACGAGGTACTGGAAGAGTTAAGGCGATAGAAATTGGGTTCAGAGAAGTATGAAAAATGACGACTGTCCAATTATCTCTGTACGCGCCGAAGGCGGGCCCACGCACCACATTTCGGCAACCTCGAGTTATAAATCACCTCGGTAATCGAGAAACTAATCCCATTAACTTTCTGCTAATTTGATAGAGATTGGCGATGGGGTGAGCACCTCTTAATGGAAGTGTCGAAGGTATCAAACTTTGAATTGACTCAATTCTCACTCTTGTTCTTGTTTCATCGTGATATACGAACTGTCACACCTTAACATGTATCAAGGGCGAAAACTTCGTGAAACCCAATCTTGGGGGCTGGTGATTAACCCACCAGTTATTTATTTTATAATATTTATTTCCATTGTAGTATTACAAAGGTAAATAAAATACAATGATGAAGGTACGTACCACTCTTAGTCTAAGAGCAGTTATGCAGTTATACGTACTGGAAGGATTACTCTCTTTGAAAAGTGAAACCGCGCGCAGAGAGAGGCGTGGCAAATAATAAATAAACTATGATCCAATACAAAATATATACGTATGCAGATTAAATGTATAGGTGTAAATAAGAAGCCAAATCGGCCCAAGTACAGTTCAAAAGAACTTCGGGAAGAGTTAAGGCGATTGGGAGTCCAATCCCTCTGTACGCCGAATGAGGAACCGTAATGTCTTCCATCGCATTAAGCTTAAAATAAACTGACGTAAAGTAATTAATGAAGTTGTTCGCACCAATGATTTGAGCCGGATACTGAAATATACAGGGTGTCCCAGGAGTTAAGCACAATCCGACTCCCACGTGCTCTACAACTCATTTCCGACCAAAAATTGCAATTTTTTCGCCAGGGGCCTCGTTTCTGAGCTACTTACTCGCAATTTAAGATTTTTTCCGTGTTTTCGATCTTATGTCATTAAAACTGTCATAACTCCCTCAATTGTGGAGATAGCTCAAATTTGATGACAACGTTGGAAGGAGCGTTGAATTTTTTTTTTATTTATAAGAAGCTAAGTGAAGCGAAGGAGTTAGGGACAAAATTATGAAAGTTTTGGGACGAAATACTGAAAGTGTTCAACTAATTTAGACGTTATTTACTTCTATGTCAACCCAACGTTACCCTAAGGTTTTACATATACAGGGTGTCCCAGGAGTTATGCACAATCCGGCTCCTACGTGTTCTACAACTCATTTCCAACCAAAAATGCCTCCTAGCAATTTTTTGCCAGAGGCCTCGTTTTCGAGCTATTCGCGATTTAAGATTTTTTTCTTGTTTTCGATCTTAAGTCATTAAAACTGTCATAACTCCCTCAATTTTGAAGATAGCTCAAATTTGATGACACCGTTGGAAAGAGCGTTGAATTTTCTATCTATTTGATATCAAAAAACTTTTTAAAAATTGCATTGAAGATGTGAAATTGCATGCGCGAAATGGCAGTTTTATCAAAATCCTAAAATCTCCTGTTTTTCATCTCGCCAAGAAACCCCATGAATGCTTAACGCAGAACTGTGCAGGCCTGAAAAAACGTGCGCCAAAATGTCAGCTTTCCAACGGTGTAGTCGTTTTGGGTTTTAAAAATATTTTTTGTTAAGCAAATGGTGTCTAAGTGTCGAAAAACAAGTGTTTTCGGTTAAAATTGATTGGTTCCAAAAGTCTTGCTTAGTCTTGCTGGGCGGGATATAGGTACGTAATTTATATCGAAATTCGGCTACGATGATTTCGATGTCGGAAGACTGAATAAGATGCAATTCAAGTTTTCGAATGTCCGAAAATGAATACCTCAGAATCGAAATGCAGTTAAGCTTTTTGCTAGATATTAATCATGCGCTTAATCGCTAAGAACATAGCTGGTAGTAATAAAAAAAACCTTAGTGACAAAAAACAATTAGGTAGTAGATAAAAAAACAGAAATTCTACTAGATAAAGAAGGATCAGTGAGATAAACAATATTATCTAAATATTTTTTCGTCATACATCCGACGTGTTCGCTAATGTGAGTTGTACACAGGAGGATCTCTTGCTGCTTCAGAATTACCATTGGCAAAACTGTACACAAAAATCATATCAACATACTCACTTTTGGTATAGCTACTCAAATGAAAGCAAATCATCGCAATAAATCGTAAATGAACACAAACAATAGCTGTCTCTCAGATCTTCGATTATCCTGACTTTGGCTGGACAGCTTGGAAATGCGGTAGCGCTGATCACAAACGAACGTTTTCATTCATTAAATTCATTTTAATTTTTCATTTTTAAATATATATTTTTTAATTTAAATCCTAACAATCTTGTTTAAACTCTTTTTGTATGAACTCGATTTAAACCCCAATATCTTACCATTGTCCAACAGCTGGATAACATGTTCGAGTCAATAAACATTTTACTAAAACTGAATTTGGTCAGAAACAACAAATTATCAACATTGCAACACCCAATGCTACGGGCAAATCAGATTGGAGTTGATAATACACGGCGCAAAAAGCAACCCCTCCTTCAAGACCGGGGGGTTGTGCGGGTCATTGCATATCCTCGCCCCTGACCAAGACAATGCCTCCTCCGTAGCTTTCCCAATTTTCTAACATTAGGTCTTTTTTAGTGATACAGGGTGTCCCAGGACTTATGCACAATCCGACTCCTACGTGTTCTACAACTCATTTCCGACTGCGATGAGTTGCATTCATCTTCGAGACTTTCGGACAAACCTCAATTTTAACAGAAAACACACGTTTTTCTGCAGTCAAACACCATTTCCTTAACTGAAAATATTTTTAAAAACCAAAACGACTGCACCGTTGGAAAGCTGATATTTCGGCGCACGTTTTACCAGGCCTGCACAGTTCTGCGTCAAGCATTCATGGGGTTTCTAGGCGAGATGGAAAACAGGCGATTTTAAGATTTTGACAAAACTGCCATTTCGCGCAGCAATCGCACATCTTCAATGCAATTTAAAAAAAAAGGCTTTCTGACATCAAATAGATAGAAAATTCAACGCTCTTTCCAACGGTGTCATCAAATTTGAGCTATCTTCACAATTGAGGGAGTTATGACAGTTTTAATGACTTAAGATCGAAAACAAGAAAAAATCTTGAATCACGAATAGCTCGAAAACGAGGCCTCTGGCAAAAAATTGCTACGAGACATTTTTGGTTGGAAATGAGTTGTAGAACACGTAGGAGTCGGATTGTGCATAACTCCTGGGACACCCTGTATATGTAAAACCTTTGGGTAACAAATTGATACAGTTTATATGCTTTAAAGGGTTATTACTACAATAGGGTAGACATAGAAGTAAATAACGTTTAAATTAGTTGAACACTTTCAGTATTTCGTCCCAAAACTTTCATAATTTTGTCCCTAACTCCTTCGCTTCACTTAGCTTCTAGGTAGAGTCTTAACTGGTGTCGCAAATATTTTTCATCTCAACTCTCACATTGCACGAAGTTGTTTGTAATTACTTCAATATTATGCAACACAGTGAAGGGACAGCGGAAAATATTGTCCCCCCCCCCCCCCTATTTGTTTGAAGTTTGAAGGGAAAACCTTGACCCGGAAAAAGTTGTCATCTTTTATGGCGCAGTTTCAAGTTCACCCAATTACTCGGAAGGAAAATCAGACTTTATGAGCCAACGGCGTGACGAGCGGCTATGAATAAAACTTGGAAAGATGAAGGTCAAGTCATACCGAATTACCTACTATGTACTTGTCGACTTCGTTCAGTTTTTTCAAGTTTTCCTGTTCCAGTTTGACGTGACCTCTTCACTTTTACTTGGATTCCTAGTCTATCTACGGGCATGTTGGCCAGTTTTTTCAACAAAACATATTGATAAGTAATGCATGCATTATAGGGATGCGTAGATGGCACAGCAGCTTCATTATAATTTAGAAAATAAAGAAATCTTCAGATGAAAGATGTTGAGGTAATTGGTCAAGCCGGAAAATGTAAGGGTCATAGTTTCACAATTCCAGCCCCCCCTCCCCCCAAATAAGCACGTATATATGTTTAGTGACAGCAGAAATATGTTAGGAATCATGGAATTAATAAGATGTTTCAATAGGGTGTACGGCTGTTTCAAGAATTTCACGTTAGCACATGCGCAGAGCGCACCGCTGATTATATTGAGATCAAGATACCTTATCCGCATAGTCCCTCAAAAAATGAACTAAATTCATTAACAATTGAGGATGTTATGCCTGTAACAAGGAAATCCGGACAGACAGACAGACCGACAGACACGGACCAAATTTGTTCAGTAGGCTATGAAACGTAAAATACTAATGGAAAGTTTGAATTTGGACAACAAAACTTTTTTGGCTCCCGAAAGTGAACACAAGGCTTCTGCTGCTTCGCAGACTCGGAAGCAAAATGCAAAATTTTATCACTTTATAGTCTTTTATCAACCACCATCTTTGAACGTTTCTAATATTGTTTTCCAAATGTCCAAAAACCCAAAAAGACATGACCGCTCCCGAACCTATTGGCGTATGTATTAATTGCATTGAGAGTAAATCAGTGTCGGTAGAAGATCGGAAGAGGAACGAACGTAGTCGGCCAACTGCGGGTTCATTCGGTTTGCTTCTCATAAGGTTCAATAGCATAAACAGCTACCTACTCACCCCGCATGACAACTCAGCTCCAATTACTGCTATCAGAATGACTTGGCGTCTTCATTACTATTTACCGAGCCAGAAATCTGATATTATGCAATTGCTTAATGTTACATGTCAAATTAGGCGGTGGGAGGTCGAGAGACACACGAAAACAGTTGTTAAACCCCGCTAAGCCGTTTGGTTCCCACGTAATGATCACATACACCTGACAAGTTTGATTGGCACTATGCCACTACGTATATAGCTTTCTCAATCATTGTAACGTCTGCTCGCATTAGATACATAGAATTATTTAGTAAAATGAGGTGACGGATTTTGGATCAATAGCTGACTGGATCAATATTACCAATTAATAACTGAATTCCTTGTTTTTGATGGAGCAGTGCTGGTGCTAAATCTATTAAACTTTTACATTCCTGAAGGTCCCTCGACTCGTGAAAAATGCACCGAAATTCTTGCAGTTGGCTGAGTATGATTTAGAATTTTTCCGTTTGGTCATGCGCAGAAACGATTGGTGATACGACACCTACGAAACGCTTGAGGAATTACTATGCAACAATTCCGAGACCACCCCACAATGTTAAGCGAAATCGAGTATTAGATCATGAGAAATAAAATGAAAAAGGTACATTTAAAACAGCGAGCAAGGAAACTAGTAGGTAGCATTAGGTACTGCTTTTGTGGAGGACAGCTACTACGTTTCGAGTTTGGGTTCTCTCACATTTTTGGTTACACAAAAAGGAAAATGGTATTCCTTTTTTGAAATGACAAGCACAAGGTCCTACTTTCAAGGTTAGTGGTAGGGGGAGGTGACAACACCTAGGTGCATCTATGCAACAGGAAAAACAAAAATCTCCCTATATAATGCCAGAAATGCGGTGGATTGAGCTGCTTAAGCCCATGAAATCCAAAGATTTGTTCGTACCTAATGTCAAGGCAGTGTATTTTGCTTACCTACGATAATTGCGTCAATCGTATGTTCATTTTTTGTGCGTATATAAGTACTAGGAGAGACTGTCAAAGAAATTATGCAGATTATCACAATTTTGAGAAAAAAATTGTTTGGAAATGTACGAGTTCTTAAGAAATTGCGTACAACCACTCATTCACGGATCTGCAAAATATGAAGGATTTAAAAAAATGGAAAACAAATTAAATGTATTCCTTGAGAAACATCGGAAAAAATTTATTGATTTTTATTCCATACGTTACATGTATGAATGATTTTTCTATTTTAGTAGTTCCTTTACTTTCATATCTCTTGCTGATCAGTTCCTATAGTCAGTTCTTAGTGAATTTATTGTTGTTATCGACCATGCTGTGGGAATTGAAATTAGCGAAAACGGGTCTATTTTGAAAATGAACACCTCCTACTTCTCCTATTTAGGGTGTTTCATTTTATGTGCCGATTTTGAGCTGTACGGAATTTCTTTATCTTAAAGTTGGCAGGTCTGATCTTATCAGTTTTATCAGAAATTGGTGATAGAAGACTGTTTTGATCGCATTGTTCAGAATGGTGGAAGTGTCACGGTAACTGTAAACTCAAGGCCAATCGTGAGACGGTGAGATGTTCCACAGGAGTGGGCTGTGCCTCGATTGCTCATCAAATTCGAAGAACCAGGATCGGTTGAAGATGTCAAAACTCTGGTGTGTTCACGAAGTTGTCAGTCTCTCTTCAATCAGGAACTCGTTTTTGATAACGTTCAGGCCGACCCGCAGAAATCATTTTGACGGTGTTCGTAAGAGTTGGGGATCCCACTCAGTCCCATTCACCAGAATTCTGGAGAAAAACTTAAGATTTCATCTTCAAAAAGTTCAACTGACTCAAGAGCTCGTGACTATTGACTGAAGGAAAGCGCAGTGAGTTTTTAAACTGGCTCCTGGAAAGGGAACGTAATGTCACCTTTAGTGATAAGGCTCATTTCCATATGAAAGGCTGTGCAAACGATCAGAACTGCAGATACTGGGGGTTTGGACAATCTACAACGAATGGAAGAATCTGAAATGGACGCGCAAAGAATAACATTTTGGTATGGTTATTTGAGTGGGGTTTTGATTGGATAATTTTTCTTCGAAGACAATAATAGAAATGCCTGGAATCTCAATGGAGAAAGTTACCGCAGAATGATAAATGAATGTTCGTTTTCAGTGCTAGAGGGTACGGTTATCAAAAGAATCTAGTTCCAGCAAGATCGGGTCACTTTTCACACGCATCGGTAAACAATCGTTGCCGGTAACATTTAGAGATCGAATTCTACCTTGTAACGGCCATCAAAACTGGGCTGCACAGTCTTGATTCTTTTCCATCCGTGATTGTACGAAAACAAGACTTGAAACACCCCAGAACCGAAAGAAGAAATTTCTCGTGTAATTGGCGAAAAAGATGTAGAGATGTATGAAAGAGTCGTGGTAAATTTCATTTAGAGAATCAATGCTTGCCATCGTGCACGTGGTGAACAAATGCCAAATATTGTTTTTTTTTGCACTTAATTTGCTGAATTCTGCTAAAATTGGACAGTTTTTTTAACTGTTGTTCAAGTGGCATAATTTTGTGTTCCACAAATTATCGTCATCCCAAATATGCAAAGGGTATTGAACGAACTGTAACAGATGAGGAACATCCATTACCCCATCAGATGGAACAGTGTAGGATGGTCTAAGGTAGGCAGCGGGAATAGGTAGGTTTATATTGAAGCGGGTAGTAACGGGTGGACTAGATGTGATCAGCGGGCAGTGCATAAACTAGACGCGGGCGCAGGAGAGACAGATCGCTCCCACGTGACTCTCCTCGGAATCCCCAGAAGAAATTAGCGGCTCCCGCTTTCGGGACTGTCGATTCGAAGAGAACTTAGAACTGGCAGGCGATTGCCCAGAAATAGGACACTTCCATCAACAACTAACGTGGTAGTTCAGCGCCGTATCAAGAAAACCACTTAAAGTCGTGCTGTTTGAAGCTGGGAGCGATTTTATTTCCAACAATGAACCTTTGAAATCGGGCAAGAAACAGTAATTTGACCTCCCTCAACAGCCGTTGGTTTGTGTATCAGGATACGTGGATTTAAAAAATTGAATTAAAAAAAATGTATATTTACATTCCGTCGTGCGAAGCTTTTATCCGGAACTCCTGGACTAAACTATACGAAACTTGTCTGAAAAATCCTACATCGATCCAGTAATCTCAGCACCTTCATCAAAATACCCTAGGGGATGATATTTAAGGATTAAACTACGAGTATAAAGGAATCGAAATATTAAAAACTTCCGGTGTAAGGGGGTAGTATTTTATTTGATTCAGATAAAAATTAGTTTCGTCAATCGAATGAGACCACTCGGATTGCTGTACAATCGTCAGTTCGCTCATCATTTGAAAGACATTTTCCGAAGAAGTGAAAGGTAAAAACAATAATTCATGCAAAATAGATAAAGAAAGATGCTTACAAGAAAAATTAATTAAAAAAAAAAAAAAATTACAGTAAAATAACGAAAAAGGAAGGCTTTTACGAAGTGCCGACTTTAAAGTATAAAATGAATCAGAAGAAAGATCAAAATCTTGATCCGAGATACTATTAAGTAGTCTATGGGTTCGGTGCAGTAGATTGTTAAATAAATAGTCAGTTGGCGCTTGGCGAGACGCTTCAGTCATCGCATTAAAAAGGTAACAATGAAGTTTATAGGGGGCTGTTAAGGATTTAAACCAAGGAACGGCCGACAATGTCATCACAATCGTGCAATTAGTCTTTGAGTTTTGTCCGCAATAACTCATCCGCGAAGGCGCAGTAGTTTTTAATTGCCCAACAAGGATAAAATTCATAGGGAACGCAACGAGTTTGATCGAAATCGAACAATAGATAACAATAGATATGGTATCCGCAGGCAACTGTTTATGTTTTAGTTGTTACATATTCGACAGCAATCGCCGCTTGATTTTCATGAAATGCAAATGTTTTTTTCGAATGATGGCCGCCCGACGAGGATTCTTTTGTTGTCACAACTCGGACATTTTAATCAAAGTAGCACGTGGTTTGAATGCTACGTGTTACGGGGATGTAAACGTGTAAGAGGAGATGGTGATTTATATACATGAGGTGGTAGGGAAAGGGCGGTTGTGCCGTGTAATTCGATTGTTTGGTACAACGAGTTTCCGCCGTCTCACGGCCGAGCGCGCTTCAGCTCACGTGCGAATTATAGCGAGTGTGGGCGAAGATTAATCAGGTGAACGCGGATGAGGCTGAGGGAAATGAACCAATTTCAAGTGAAACGCATTCAGGTAGGACGGAATTGCAGTTGGTTGAAATGATCATAATCAAATTAAGTGGTTTGGCCATCAAACACGCATTAAAATTAATTCACAAAGGTTTATTATTTCTGTAACGGAAAGCCCTTCTACGCAGATGACCTTTGACATTTTACGAAGTTATTTGATCAGGCGTTTCAAGACGTGGAATAACCTTGACCTTATTCTTCTAAAAATGCTTCAAAGATTCGGTTTCCATGGTTCACAACCAGTTGGTTTTCTACATATTTGCACAACGATGATTTTTGGCCTGGGTGTGAAATTCCTCATCGCAGCCATTTGTTTTGTTTTTGGGGCATATATTCTTGGTGTTTACCATTTAGAGCTCACGCAATTTGCAACTACTCACCAAGCAAAGAAACAGATATGCTTGGAAGTATAGATCGGGCTCCACTGAAGTCTCTGCCGAAGCTCGTGATACTTCAAAACTATGGAATCACCTCTGATTGAAAACATACTCTAGTCCTGAGTCCTGAAAAAAATAAATGTTAAAATTAGGAGAACTATTAGGAGGTGGTCATGTCCTTCCTTTGACTCTGCGAATTCCTATATTCACGGCCTTGTACCCACAGCTGATGGTAGTCTAGGCGTCATGGAGATGCTAGCTAAAATCCCTGCAATAGGATTTAATAAACTAAGAAATATTTGCTCACTCCTATTCGCTGATATGGATGGTCAGGAAGACTTGCATTGTTCATCAGCATCTGAGAGTCGGGTTGTTGGTAGTTAACGTCTATATGGGACCACAGACGGAGCATAGCTTAAGCTAGTACTGCATGGATTAAAAATCATTCTACAAAGTTGAAGGGATGGAGATCACTTGGTTTGATGAAGGTCCATTTTGGATCTCTACCAACTAGGATACGTACAACTAGGGTATGACGCACTGGAACAATCCACCTATCCTTGAATGGGATGCCCTAGACGAGAGGGTGCAACATACATGCTTCAGAGCCGCCCTTTAATGGTACGACCTAGATGCGCACGTTACGATGATGCTTTGAGGTTTTCAAATAGATATGCTTGACAGAAACGATGGTCTACTTGGTTAGAACCCCACTTACACCTTGAAGATCGATGATATCATCCTGCCATTCTAGTAGTGGCACCATCAGGGGCACATACTAGAAATGTTTTAGTGGTCTCGGGTACAGAAAGGAGTTCACTTATGGATGTCAACTCTGCCAAAATGAAGAGGTACCAACTTGATGCTCCACTCCAAGTAACAGCACAGCTAGCGGATGTACAACCTGGCCAGATACAGCAACTATAACCTGATACATGATGTCAATAACTCAGCCGACACATGCAGGCTTTCCCCTCATGATACTGCAATTGATGACCACCAGCTTCTTAACAGGAGGAGTGTTCATATGATTAGTGTTTAGAGCGACCACTCCCCCGGTATGTAGTGATGGCTGGCTGACTTAGCGTCGTGGGTCCCGGAGCTAGGTTCACAGAAGTACAATGGTGAGGGGTAATGCCTTCTGATAGTTCAGTTCCCTAACCCCTCCCTTGACCACCCTCCACCAACAAAGAGGCAGACCGACTCAGGCCTATTCCCACCAGATATGCCCGGGCCGGATCCACCACATATTCGGATTCTCCATGAACTTTGCCAAAACCTGAGTACCTTTCGAGTAGATGCGAGCATTATGACTGCTCAACAAAAATTACAAACGATTGAAGAAAAGTGACAGCTAAAAAATTGTAAAACTAGCTGTAGCTCGAATATCCAAGGTAAACCAACAAAATTGAAGTCAGACTCGGATTCCGCTCACCAAATACCTTGAGAAAAGTGGTAATAGACCACCCCCAAATTTTGTAATCCAGTCAAAATTATAAATTTTTTAAATCAATATATTTTGCACTTAATATACATCAATAAATAAATAACTGGTGCATTGTCTAAATGATTCTACGGATGTAGTAAAGGAATGCAATGAATAATTTACCTTCGATTCGGTTTAGACAAATTTCATATTTAATTTTGGAAACAGTCAATCCAAATATAATTGTGTGTTTAATAATTTGGAATTGCAATTTAATAGGCTGTGCGCGATTAAGTAAAGGTATATTGGTCGATTGTGATAAAACACGAGTCCTTGGCTTGGAAAATCGCGTGAGTTTGGCTCTCAATTCGTCCAAGAAAGGAAAGGACCGCAATTACGGAAAAATACCGGGTGGTGTTGGTTTAATTGGTTAGTTACGCCTTAATCCATTCCCTAACCGCTTCCACCTCCCTAATTTCATTTTTCATTTTGAAGCAGTAAAGTGGAATGACAAGTGGCGGAGATAAAAATACCTGAGTTGAAAGTCATGGAAATCCAATCCTTTTCGCTGGATTTTCAACTAGTGTACGAGTTCCAGGTTGCTCAACAATAGTTATCCTGTTTCCTGTTAAAACATTTGGAAAGATATGAAGAGAGATTTAAAGTGGCTCATTATGATTTACGATTCGGAGGGATAGAAATAATAAGATAGTTGTATGTCTCGTATCAACAGGGTAGTAGTCTGAATTTATTTTCCCTAATTGATTGAATTTCCCTGTTCCGAAACCGTAAAATTTCAGTTAGTAAACGAATGAACAACCCATCATGGTTTTCTTCCAGATTATCTGAAATCTGGACTCGGAATTCTCAAGTAAAATTTATTTAACATTGAACCGTATTTTAGTAAAACGGTTGGTATAAGCGGTTGAAACTTATATTCTTTGTTCATTTATTAAATACGTCGTGGCAGCAAAGAGTATAGGCTTAAAGGCCGGTTCATACTCACATACCATTTGCGCAAACCGGTTTTCGCAAGCCATTTTGCTCAGTTATACAACTAATTATGAATGTTTACCTGCTAAACTTACAGATATTCCACTATAGATGATTAAATTAATCCCTCAAATTGACAACTCTCTACAGCTTCGTGCTGTCCTAATAAATTTCGCTACATTATTCATGCTCGTTCTTGGTCTATTCAAAATCTCAAACACTTCTAAACTCTTCGAGCTCTGGGCAAACAGTTATGAAATGCAGCGATGACTCGTCTTGACTGGGATTGCACGTACTACGCATATTGCCCTGCTCCTGTCTCCGACACCTGTAATTACCTTTTCACATTCCCCTTCGGGCTCAACAGATTATTTTAATTTTTGTGATACCTGTCATGTACATACTCGTATATGCTCGGCCGCCCCCCACCGCCCTATCTAGTTTGGAGTAAAGCTAGTGGCCACATCTACATTCATCTTCGACCACCTTCCCATCACCTGCTCGACCAACTCACAACATTCCTCCACCCAACATTCGTCCTTGTCATCTCCAATCCATCAGCCACCACTCTGAAGTATACTACTGAAGGATAGTACTGTTAGCGGTACATTCCCCGGCGGTAGGAGGAGGATTTCTATGAAACTGTCCATATACTAAAAGTACAGGCGGTAGATCGCCACTGAATAACAACACCAAGTCCTTATACTTCTGGGTTATTATGGGTAGAGAATAAGGCTTCTTCTTTTGATTAGGTGACCCGAACTGCAACAGATGGCTAATATCATTACATAACTCTGTAGACAACCAACGTGTTATCTAGAAACGCACTAGGCTGCCGTGGAACCGGATGGGATTTTTCAACTAATTGTTGAAACTTCGAACTTCAAGTTTTGTTTGGACGAAGTCGAGTTAAATATTTGTTGAATCGAGCGTTGTGTCTTATTTCGAGATACCCATATTTATGTTTCACACATTTGACTGTTGAATATGTCTACTTTTACTTTTTTTTAACACGTTCGCTGCGGGTTTTTCACCCACTGGCGGGTTATGTTGACGCGCTAGATGAGTGAGTCTCATGTGGAATGCAATTTCAATCGGAATCCTTTCTCCGTGCGGCTACGCAACTCAAATCACAACCAAGCTAGCGATAACTACCTTGAAAAACATCCGTGGATCGTATAGAGTAAAAAAACGAAGTTGAAATTTGGAAAAGTTGCTTGAATCGAAGTACAAACCAAACTAAAACAACAAATTTACTCTCCAAAACAGGCGAGACATCGAAGCTCTAGTCATGGACTCTCATTGAGTGCTCAGAAGGTTTAAACCAGTAGAGAAACACTTCATTTGGGGTCTTGGGCGAGTGGAGGAGTGATTCAAAATGAATAACCACTTCACCGTACTGAACGAGTTAAAGGATATTTCTAATAACTACTTGACTAGTTGTCTACTAACTAGTTGTTGCTCCAAGCTCACGATATTTAGAAGGTATAGAATGATATTATAGATCGATAATGTGTAATAATTGTCACGCTGATTTGGGGGAATCCTTGAAACCGAAGGGCGACTTTAAGTATTTCAATCTCGGATGAGCGTCTTGCAGGTCGTTTTGTGTCTGACTAGCAGCTGACCTGCGTCTCCGTTGATCGGGAACATCGTCCTGCTTCTTCGATGTATCGACTGTGCGATCGTGATTCAAAACGCCAACCAGATCGATCAGATGATCGTAGCTGTCCTTCATTTCCGTCAGAGCTTCGTAAACGAAAGCGTGCGAATCCCCGGCGATGACCCTGACCCTGAAATTCGGTTCCCCGTCGTCAATATCGCAATTCGGATGTTCGATCGTTTCCGAAATCTGGTTTTCAAGTTCGTGATCCGCCAGGATATCCGACTCGTTCGTGTCATCGAGCTCGTCGAAGTCTTCGTTCAAATATCCTATGTTTTCATGGGGCAGACCGATTAAAGTTTTGAAGTAATTTAGAAAGTTCATACTCTAAAATGCATTGCCGATAATGTCACAAGCTACTACTTACTAGTTGCCTTAGATATCAAAGTTGTAACACATCAAATAGAAACTCCAACGACAATAACAACTTTAGAAATCAATAATCATCGCCGTAACACAAATATGGATCATGATATTGAAAAGGTGAAAATCTGTAATTTATTTTAAATGTTTAGTTGAAGCAAGAGGTATGATTCTGTCAATTATTTCAGGTTGTAGCATAATAATCTATACGTTTGAAAATTAAGACACTACTTGAAAACCAGTGGTGTGTGTAGCATCAAATGCAGTGAGAATGGTTGGGATGTATCCTAGATGGCTTTTATGAAGTTTGTACAAAATCGGTCCAGGCGACCATGAGATATGCATTTTGTCCAAACTCGTTGTGTTGTGGTCGTCACAGAAGAGGGATCAGAGCTACACGAAATTCTCTCCTGTTCATCCTAGGAAGTTGAAATTTGACAGGGAGACTTTGAGGATACGAAGGGATGATTGAAATTATGGGCCCTTTCTTCAGCTGAGTGAACAGAATTCTTTCCTGTTCACCCAAGGAAGTTGGAATCTGATACGGATGATAGCTACAGCTGAGAGAGCTAAAATTTCTTCAGTTCAACTCTGGAAGTTGGAATTTGATAGGGGGACTCTCTGGGATATGGAGGGACGATTGAAATCATGGGCTTTTTTATCATCATCTGAGTGAGCTAAGTTCTCTCCTGGTCAGCCTAGACAGTTGAAAGTCAATATGGAGACTCTCTGTGCCATAGGAAGATGAATGGAATAACAGGCTCCTTTGTGGGCAGCTGATTATTTGTATGTGGTGGTTTATGTGTAGGCCATAATTTTCGTAGTTGGTTTTCTCAAAGCGTAATCTAACGTGCAAACTAACTAACTATCTTCTACTTACCGGAGAACTATTGAAATGTGGATATGAAAATATAGTGTGTAAGGCCATGTTTTTGATCCATGGTTCAATATTTTTCAATGTAGAGGGGAATGGTGAAACCTTTTTCTGTATTAATAATGTACTGAACATGATATTCATTCGGCATTCATTCTATAACGTTCATAAAATCACAAATTAAGATCAGCTAATGTGTAATACGACAGCTAAGACTGTTAGGCGGTACGAAGTTCCCTGGATCAGCTAGGTAACATATACGAGGCATGTCCAGAAAGTAAGAGCACTGGATTTTTCAGTGTTTAAAAAAAAAATGTATTTGAAAAAAAATTACAGGGTTATGTTTGCTATTTTGTAAGTTATTTTTCCACATAATTGCCTTCCAGTTCTATGCAGGTTTTGAGCCTGGGCACTAGCTTTTCAATGCCCTCTTCGAAAAAATCTCCCGCCAACCCCTTCTGCCAATTTGGGACCTCTTCTTCAACTTCCTGATCGGTTGAAATCTTTTTCCGCCCATGTGGGTCTTTAGAGAGCTGAACAGATGGAAATCTGAAGGGGCCAAGTCGGGGGAGAGTGCAGGGTGGTTCAAATGTCGCAACAGAATGAGTCCAAAAGCATTTTGGTGGTGTTTGCCGTGTGCGGGCGGGCGTTGTCGTGCAACAAGCACACTCCTTTCGTCAGCATTTCTCTCCGTTTGTGAACTTATTACTGAGCACACCTCACACTTGAAGGGATTTCTGATGGAAATCGTTCACACAAACTGACACCGCGAAGGAAGTTTTCATACTAGAAAGGTCCCCTGGCGCTCATTGTGTTCAGGAGAACCCCCCACCTATCAGTATGTCCAACCTTGGAAAAAAAGTCCCACTGTACCTGAACACCACAGTACTCTTACTTTCTGGACGTACCTCGTAGATTTCCCAATCTAATTCAACATTTTCCAACCAAGTTTAACATTAGTTTTCAGAATACTCGATAAGTTTCCTGTAAGAATGGATGGTCTATTCTGCAGTTGTTACTTACAAGTTTATTCTAAAGGACTCGTCAGATAGGGAAAAGAGGCGAGTGCTAATGAGTCACAGGACTATTTTTTTGAAGCTTATATTGTGCCAAGTAATCACTCATTAACAATATTAATTTGACTTAAATTCTCCTACATAATTATTGGGACTCAAGATCCATTACTCCAGTCCATATCCTTCTGCGGTTCGGCACATTCACTTCCTACACAAGTTCACGTGGTTCTGTGCGTTTAGGGCGCCTAGTAGGGTCTTGCACATCAAGTAGCTTCACAGCTTCTCCATTGACATGACCTCGTAGTCTGGCTAGATGAGCGGTAGCCATGATTTTGACTGTTTCGTCTATGCTGTCCACCTCCAGGTCGCGGTGAAGAGCATCGTTTCAAAAGTACCACGGTGCGTCAGTGATGCACCGCCTTACGGTATTCCGAAATCGCTGGATAATCAGTCTATTGGTTGGAGCTGTATAGCACCAAAACAGTGCTCCATACGTCCAAACTGGCTTAAGTACTTGATTATATAGAACTAGCTTGTTACCGATGCCCATAAAGGAGGTCATGTACATTTTTCTAAGTTTTATCACCAGTTCGGCCTTTTTTTTCACATGTCATTTCCACCTGAGCTAGGCGTCAAGCGTCATGCCTAGGTATTTGGCTTCATTCGCGTTGGGAATAGCCACGTTGTTGAAATACAATATAGTAGGATGTAGTTGATATTCTGGTTGGTGAATCAACATGCACCGATTTTGCCTCATTTAACCTTATCCTCCGTTTGGACGTCCAATGACTGGTTTTGGAGACAGATCTGTTGAGTTTCCTGATTGATTCGCCATTGCTGTTTCCAACTTCCAGGATTGCAGTGTCGTCAGCTAACGTTGCTGTGTTTCCTTAACAGGACTCGTGAAACCATCGGTTTGAACAGTCAGAATATAGGCAGAATCTTCATGTGACAATTTCTGGGGATATCATTGTTAAAAATTATATTTTTCACTTCATTCTTTCTGTCATTCTCTTCAGAAGAGAGAAAACAATTTCGAATGACTAGTGCGAATTCAGTTTCAATATTCATTACTCACTGTGAAACCAATGAAAGTGACGCACCCATCTTGAAATCACAAATAATAGACATTAGCGAAGTTATTTGTGCGATTTCGGCCGTTTAAATGCCGACCCCCTCTATAGGCAAAATACCAATGTCGGTCATTTCCGTTATTTTCCTAATTGCTTCAATGACCCACCATGAACTTACGTTTAGATAAGTTCGTATAGCGGAGAAATGCCAATTCCACGATCAAATTGGTGCCCCATGGACTAAAGCAGGGAACATACCATTTTCTGCTATAAATCTCCGCTAATGTGAACTATCCAGCGAAATCTGGTTGTGGTGATATTGGAACCCCCATACCGGTCGCTCCTCTGTCAAAGGGTCGACTTGATTCCCCCTTCTGATCTCGCAAATGGAGTGGCGGCGGAGGTTTAATTATTCCATTAAGTAGCTGCCTGGGGACCCCTTTCAAATGGAGCAGCACAGGCGGAATGGCGAGGGGTATTGTTGACCTAGGGTAATGACACAATTGGCACAACTCTCTAGTTCTCTGTACGACTATCGCGTGTGATTCGTTGAGTGGGAAAATAATCCCTCGGAGAGAAATCGCCACAACGTATATTGTTTCTGATTCGAGCAATACAAACGAGGAGCGTTGTTTCTATAATACCCTGAATCACCATTCAAGTGTCATTTCCCACTCGGACCCATCCACCGCTATTTCCTCCACCGATTTTCAAGTGTTTCAGAATGTAGTGGCTACAGATGAAAATTCCAATATTTGAATAATAATTTTAATCGTCAGAAAAGTTAACTTGCAGCCTTCTTTGGCGTAAAAGCTTTTAAAGTAAAGGAAACTAGGAAGGTAACTCAAGATTACCTAAAATAATTTTGAAAAATTAAGCAATTATTGACAAAAACGCTGCAAATTCTTTCACTGGGGTTCATGATTTGAATTTCAACTAAGCTTTGGAGTGTGCGTGTTTCAAGGTGATAGAGCGATTATTTCAGGAGGCACACAAATATGATCAACTGATCAATCAAAATGGCTATTTTGGTTGAGAACTGATTTAAGTGCTCTATGCGTAACTCCTGAAATTCAATAATCGCTCTATCACCTGTGGAACACGCACACTCAAAGCTTAGTAGAAATTCAAATCATGAACGCAGGCCAATTGAATAATGAACCCCAGTGAAAGAATTTGTAGCGTTTTTTGTTTCGATCGCAGTAACCTAGTGATGTACTGAATGTGGATGCAAGGTTGGCAGCATAAATCAGGACATACATCGCGAATGGTTTGACCTACGGACCTGGAGAGGGGCTCATTCGATTCCTCGTGGAAAGTTCTTCAAAAAGAGTCCAAATTTAGGCCGCCTTGACTTTTTTTTGTGGGTTTTAGGGATTTTTCAAAACTTTGACAACTCTTAAGGAGCACTTAAAATTAAGAGAGCTGGCTAAAGAATTGGGGCGTTGTCGGACCAATATGGATTTTCCTGAAAATTTCAGATTTTTTGCTCCAGCCGTTTGGGAGAAATCGTGCGTACGGCGTACGACGTACAGCGGACGGACGGACAAATTTTTATTGTAGATTCGGATTTTACACCCTTTGAAACGTAAACCATGAAATTTTCAGGGGGGTTAGAATTTTTTTTTCAAGAGCGATTACAATGGTTTATTATTGAATAATAAACCAAAATACTATATGGCCCGCAATCTCATCAAAGATTTTGTTCTTTGCTTCGAGGCCTTACAAGTTGGACACCCCTGTTCTAGAAAACAGTCGTTGTATCACAAGATAACGGGGTAGCCATTATTGCAAATCTAGCCCGTGTTTGTACCACTTCCTCTGTTAATTTGAAGCAGTTCCTTTCTAAATCAGATCGCTCAGTAGTTCTGCCGGTTCGTTCACCGCACTGTTTCCAATATTCTCCAACCCTGTTCACCTCTAAAAAACCTAAACCCTTTCCGAAGTCAACTCAAGAACCGACAAACTCCCTCTTTAAAACAAATCTTGCAAAGTATCCTTATCGATATTTAGGCGATAAAATTTCCTTAAAACCACAAATTAAAGCCCGTCACGAGTCGTAAAGTCCAACGTTCGTTTCCAGTTCGACGACAAATTCAGCTGAGTTCCTTTCTAATCCTGATTATTGGAAAGCTCCCCTGCGCAAACAGAACTTCTTTAATTAAAAACACTTTTTTACCGAATGGAGTTGGAGTTGGGGAGGGTATTTTAAACACTTTAGTTATTTCCGAGAATTGTTTTCATTCCACTGATTTGAGACGTTTAATTTCTAAAGCGGGCAATTAATTTGTTTGGGTGTCCAATTTTCCCCTATCAAGGAGGAGTCAGAAGTTTTGACTTCACTCAAGTAATGGAAACACTGTAATCACTTTCATGAATTGGGGAAAGATTCTCTAAAATTAAAATTTCTGAAAGCATTTCATGTTATCTTCAACTCAGATCAATTTTAGTGTAGGTTTATTATATTCAATAATGAACCCTTGTAATCGAACTAGAAAACACACCTTTAACCCGCCTCCAAATTTGCTGTTTCACATGTGTAAAATCCGTGGATCGAATAAAAAAAAAAAAAAAAAAAATACCGTCCAACCGACGCACAGTGGTCCAGATACCGGACCTTTTCTATAGTATTTTCTCTCTGTTTGAAGGTGAAGGAACCACTTCCTCTCTTCCAAATTCAATATAGAATCGAAAGCTAAAATAAAAACAAGGGGGGGGGGGGGGGGGTCAAGAGGTAACCTCTAGTTTCAATCGAAGATTTGAGGCACTAAAACTTAGAAAAATGAAGAACGGGTTCCAGCACCTTCAAGCAGAGTGAATATACAACGGAAAAGGTCCAGTTCAATTTGTTGATAGCTCACACCGTATGGCTGTAATTCCTTAATGGGCCATATAGATGGGAAACCCTGTATATTATACATTGTCACATGAGCGAGTTATGCTGCGGTGGTGTTGAAACCTAACAAACCAAACTTTTTATCTTTACAGGCCGCTAGGGAGTTCATAATGAAATAATCCGAAGTATCTGTAATATCGTGGGGTTCCGAGTAAAAGTGACCAAGTAACATTTGCAAAATTTTACAGGGGAGCGATCTGAAGTTTCACCTATTTTCTTCATACGAACACTGGTTGTGTGATGTCTCATCCGACTATGTTTCGATTTTTCTTTATCCTGTAGGTAGTTAGCTAGTGGCCGCCTATGATATCGTGCTTCAAAATTCACTTCAGATTAAATAAGAGCTGTTTTCCGGAAAACTCTATTTGATCATTTTTACCTGCCTGGAGTTTCAAGCTTCACTCATTTGGTCAATCCAATTCTTCGAAAATCTGTCGCATAGTTACATGAAATTGAGGGATTGAATAGTTTTTTCGTTAATTTATCGTGTTGCCAAGCATCTAATAACAATGATATACCTATTTCTGTTAGAAAAGGTTATCCTTTACCTATCACTGTAATTGGTCATTTTCACCTGCCCACTATGCAATCTTACAAATCTTACACTGTAAAAGTGATCAAATGGCAATTGATAACATTTACATGCACCAGCGAGAGTACATTCATAATCCATCTCGTGTTTTATGGTTGAGTTCAAATGCCATTTGGTCACATAAAACTCTTTGGGTCAGGCAGGTAAAATTTATTTTCAAGTATTTCTTGCACATCAGTTTGAAGATAACGTTCTTAGCAACAACACACAGTTGACAACGTTCCTTAGTACCGGAATGACAAAAAAAGCTCATTTTGAAAAAAAATGTTACTTGGTCACTTTTACCCGGAACCCGTCGATATAGTTCTCAGTAGCCCACCAATTGTCTTCTGCCGCCCAAGAATAACGGGCTGAAATGAGCGGGGAATTCGTCATTTGTCAGGGAAATCCGGGGTCCTCAACGCCCTCCGGCAAGTTGAATAAGTTTGTTCGGAGTTGACGGGAAGGTAATGGACGAGTTGTGATTGTGCGGCACAAGTTGTGATCACGACGACAGAGGAAACCGTGTTCACGTCACTATCTCCTCCCTTCCAGTCCGAATAGTATACGAGTAACGCTACGGGAATATTTGCTTCTCCCCAACGGAACAACGTTCACCGCTTGCATTGATTTAGAACGAGAATCGGGAAATTATGTTTTACAAATAATTCTACGTATCCATTGTGAAATCTCAGGTGGTAAGTAAAAAACCTTAGTAGAAAGTAAAACACTCCAAAGCTTGGTAGAAATTCAAATCATGAATGCAACTCAAATGAATAAAATTGAATAATAAACCCCACTGAAAGAATTTGCAGCGTTTTTTATTTTTATCACCTTTGCAACGGAAGCTCTTTGCTTCATCAGCTTTGCTCTGGTATTGTCAGTAACGCTGAAATCGCCAGCATCCGCTCACGTACGACGGGGCTGAAGAGTTTACTTTGCAGCTAATTTATTCTCTGTTTAATTCTATTGCTAATTTTAAATGGTACTTTTCTCGACTGACGTTAGAGACACAATTTCGAGCAATATACTCCAGCTAATTGTTCCACCATTAGATTGTTTAGGTAGCTGCCTATTCTTTTTCCATAACTGGGTAGTTAATAATCTCTATACACAAAAAGTGCACAACTTTATTAACGATTCAACATAATATTATTTAGTAGAAAATTTACTCATGAGGCTATGGTGTATTATTGGTACAGTTCTTAATGTGTCTGTGATTACTACGCTTGTTATTCCCAGGTGGGACGGAAGTTATAAATACCTCCGTAAAAAAATGATGATTTGAACGAACCAACTTGAATCACCACATTAAGAACCGACCAATAACACCGAAATAACCTTCTGTCCTTTGTTCACCCTTTGGAAACCTGTGAGCGAGCCAGAACTCTAGCCCTAAAGGCACCAACTAGGCTTACACCTCTGAAATTATGGCAGAAACTGAGGCTGCAGGCTGAGGGGAGGAGGACGTGATATAACTGCGAACAGCCATTATATTGTCTTAGGTGCCCCCCACTGCTCTCTAGGGAGCACTGGAGAAAGTTCAACTTGGACAATAGAACTGACTTTGGAGGTGGAGAGGGAAATCCAGGCAGTTTGTCACCGGTCCTATCTCCTCTCCTTATTCCTTCGTGAACCGAAAAGAGTTTTAGAGAGACCCACTTTTTTCTCTTTCTCTTTTTTTTTTTTATAAAGAGAAAGTGTCTCTTCTTTATACGGGAGGCGTCCGTGTGTCAGAAAGCTCGTTCGTGCGGTGCGTTTTTTTTTTCAACTAGTTTTTTTTCTCGTTCAGCTGCATTGGAGTCGATTCGAGTGACGAGTGACATGTTGTGTCCTATTTCGGTCTGATTGATATGGTGACAGAACATAACGTTCCAGCCATGCAGCAATAGAGTATGAGCTCGTTTTCCTGAATCGTCACATTGTATTTAGAAATATAATTATACATATGGCTTAATACCAAACCAATTCTAAATAATATTGTCCCATTCAAACAAATGTTTGGATTTTTTCTGACTTTCGCGAAGGCAAAGTTGTTTTCTTCGTACAGAATATAAATTTTACGCTGACGTTCAAATTCCGTCCAACTTCATTCCTCTACCGGACAAAACATCACAAATCTAGGAGCGCACCGGTTTTTTTGTCTCCACTGCATATTATGTGTATATCTTGTACCGATGTATCAAAAATTTGTTACGGAGAAAGCAGTCATCAGGCCAGAACACTGATGTGAGTAGAAAATTCGCCTACGTTGAAGACATTAAACCTTTGGTATTGTTTGCACAGTTTGCTGCTAGACGACTGTGTTAATTTAATAAGCTTATACACAATTTCTTTCAACCCAAATCCACCTTATTAGTTCGGACATAATGAAGAACGTAATGAAATATGAAATGATGCTGTCAATGTCTTGCTGGGATTCGTTCTGTAAAACCTGGAATGAGAAGTGAAAATGCTGTATTCAAGTACTGCGGGTATCCAAGGGAAAGTGAAGGCTGTGTGAAGTCGTTTTATCGATTCGGCGACCTTTTCTACGCTAGTACGGCGTCGGCTCGAGGGCTCATTGACACGACAAGCTGCGGAACAATCCAATCCGGCCCATTCAAGGAAGTAAATACGCGAAACGGCCATTAGCGTCGACGTGATAAAAGAGAGAACGAAAAACCCCTTTTTACGAGGAACGAAATGAGATTGAGCCCATAACATTATATATCATCATTAAAATGTGTTCATAGGGAGAATTAGGAGTTTGAATTAAACTTATTTACCAAAATTGATTTACACCAAAATAACTAGTTCGAATGTTGTATTAAATTACCCCGGGCTAATTTAAACCTATCACGGAAGAATATGGATAATTGAGGCACTGCGGAAGAATAATATATATTATGGATAATTGAGGCACTGCGTGTATATACGGAACTCAAAGTATTTTCTGGAGTATTTGGGATAATGATAGTCTGTTCTACATTTTCTAAGAGACTGCATTCATTCTTGACCCTGTTTGTCAGTTAAATCGCGTACACAAGATCAATCAGTCAGGTCTAAAAGAGAAGTTAAGTTCTCTTTGTAAGTGAAAATTGAAATTGATCATCGACGTTGAAAGTGGAAAATCAATGGCAGAATTAAGGAGAGCCGGTAATGCGGACATCTCCACAGCGTACTTCGTTGTGATACCTGGTATAGTGAGAATCAAGGTTGATCCCCTGTGATACTATGAAAACTCGGGTATTGAGAAACCTAGGGCACTGAAAGAAATAAAAGGTTCCATTTACAAAAATTTGGGCCAATGGCCCAATTCCTAATAGTGTTTTAACGTACGGATACAGCTATGCTGGAATAGGTAAATATTTGCCCAGCCTCGAGGAGCAACTACTCTTCCTACAGTTGAAAGCATGTCTGGTGGAGCAAATACTTTTAGTGAAGAGGGAAACTATTACATTGGAAGCACGGAAAATGTTTTTGAGACAGAAATGATATTTTATTTTAGCAACTTGAAACACTAGAACGACTAAGAGGGCAATGCCCAGGATAAAATATTTTCTTCTTAAACGCTGTGATGTTTCCAGGGCTTGACATTATAATAAAAAATTAATAATACAATGTGATTGACTTCTAACACTTCGCCTCCCGAGCATTCCTTCAGTCCAAGTAGTTCTCGGAAAATGAAGAACTTTTTCCATGCGAGTGACTTGGTAAATATATCGGCGATCATCTCTTCTGTAGGGCAGTGGTCAATTTTTACAATTCCTTACCTACATCGTCCCGGATGAGATGCTCCTTCAATGCGATGTGCTTTGACTTGGAATTAACTATAGAATTCGACGCCCAGCTTAGTGATGCTTGATTGTCTGTTTGAATTCCAATAGTCGACTGCTTGATGCCTACTTGGCCAATGAGACTTCTCAAGTGCATCGCTTCTCGCAGTGCCGGGTACTCACTTTCAGCTGTAGATTGCACTACTGTTCGCTGTTTCCTAGCCTCCCAGCTAATACGTGAGCCACCAAAAAGAAAACAATACCCCTAGTAGGACCTTCCATCAAATCAGTTACCCCAATTTGCATCGGACATACCAGCCCGATTTATTTTATTTAATAAATTAGAAACAAACCTGCAAAGCTATAAAGGAGTAGCAACTTTTACGGTAGAACACAGCTATCGTCTGTGCTATAGCAAACTTTCTTCAAATTAATGCAAAGGCAGAGCTACACTGGAGCAAATGCTTTCCACAAAAGGGGACACAGTTGCATAAATATTCCAAAGCAACTGCTCTTCCTAAAGTTGAAAAAAACATAAATACTTGGGAAAGATGGAAACAATACCTGCACTGGTGAGTAAATAATTTTACCGAAGAGGCCGCAGAATCGCCGGTATCCAAATGCAGATACATAACCCAAATACAACAACAAAACAAATACGAACAATTAAGGTGAAGTAAATAGTTTTACGGTATAAGATTACAGCTTCACAGCTACGCTGGAAAAACCTTCCTCAAATGACTACAACTGCAGAGCTACGTCAGAGCAAATACTTATTGCGAATGGGGAAACAGTTCGATTGCTATTCTGTTCCACCAACTTTTCCTATAGTTTTCCAACCAGCTATGGAAACTCCAAACTGGAGCAAATACTTTGGACAGTTGAAAAAAATTGCTGCATATGATGAGCAAATAATTTTGCCTAAGAGGAACACAAATTCGCAGGTATCCTAAGGCCGATACATCACCTATATAAAAATACATCTGTACAAGTAATGTGGAGTAAATACTTCTCCAGAAAAAAGAATACAACTAAGCTGCAGTAACCTTCCTTCAAGTGAATGCAATTAAAGAGCTAAGCTGGGAAACAGTTCCACACCTATTCTGAGCCAACAACTTTCCGTAAAGTTAAAACCAGCTAAATAGCTATGCTGGGTCAAATCTTTTGGACAAATTGAAAAAAAAAAAAAAAAAAACGCTGAGCAGCGATTGTACTTAAGTACCTTAAAGCAGAAAACTGCTAAACAGCAAGTATAAAATAACAAGTGCTCTCCTCGCTATGCTCTCCTATGCTCGATATGCTCTCCTCGCTATGCTGTACGCTGAAGCAAATAATTTACCTTAAATGCGAAAGACAGCTATGCTGGTACAGATATTTTACCCTAAACGTGTCCAAGAGCGATGATGCAGGTGTACAGATCTCTAGCTGAACAAAAGCTGATAATCTCCTGACTGGGGGGGATTGCTTCTTGACGCTTAATCTTTAGGAACCCACTAGAAAACTAGGACGATTGAAACGCGCAAAACAACGATTTTATCTATTCGTAAATCATGTGCTTTCTTGAGTGCCACTTTTAATTTTAGAAGTATAACTTAGCAACATCGAACTCTGTGTTGTTTTGTAAGTAGGTTTATTTTTGCCTCGGTAGACACTCATTTCATTACGATTTTACCGTGTCGCTAAACAGAAACGAGAAACTTCCCTCGACGAGAAAACAAAGGCATGAACACATTGAATAAACGCACACGTTAGCTGACCGTCATCAAAGCTGCTTCAAAAAGGATTTCGATACCAACGAATAAATTTTCCCCCAACTCCATCGGGCCGCTTAATATACGTCCCTTTCAACCCTCGAGTTTCTCCTCCACAAAGCTATATATCTCTTCCTTATCACTGACAATCATTATACCGGGGATTTTCAGTCTATTTCATTCATAAAGATCCCTCTCCCTTTCCACTTCATAATGCGAAAATTTCGAGTCCACAACAACTTTTCAAAACGCCCCATTGTTGAAGGAGAGAAAAGCCAGTCGGAGGTTTTCCCATTGTTATCAAAAAGGGGGGTTTAGCTCCGCCACAAAAGCTCCCTTCTCTTTCTTACTCTCTCGCCGAAGACCCTTTTCCAGAACTAAGGTAATTTACGACTTCGTCTATAACTCATTTGCCATCTTCGCGGGTTAATTGTTTACCGTCTTTTCCTTTAGCCCTGGGGGCGGAGGAAGTTACGATTGTGAAAATCCCGTTTTATAATATCCCCTTTTGATGAGGCGATAAAATTTTATGAGGAGGACGTAAAACTCTCAAGTTTCCTGTAAGTGAACGGTCGGTCGTTAAAAACGGACAATTGATTTATGGAGGTTTACTGGAAAACATCTGATGAAGAGGTTCAATCAGTTGGTTTACAATCCTTGTGTTGGTTATAATATTTCGGTGGTTCATCAAATTTCACCAGCTTTCTATTCGTGGGTTTACATTTATTGATAAGTAGACTCTCAAACTCAGAAAAATGTCCTGGTTAATGGGCAGGCGATCAAAACTGTCTGTACAAAATAAATTAACCTTGTACAACCAAGTCCTAAAGCCAGTATGGACCTATGGAGCACAGCTGTGGGGTTGCACTGCGCAGAGTAATCGAAACATTATTCAAACGTTCCAATGAGGAGCATAGTGAATGCACCCTGGTACGTCCAGAATGATAGACTTCACCACGATCAGTCCATCAGGAGGATTGCGACTGCTGACCAAGAGCGACTAAGAGGTCATGTCAACATTGAAGCTGTCCATTTGCTTGATATGAGTGACCTGCTTAGAAGATCGAAGACAAGAAAACCACAAGAAATTGGAACAGTGAATGTGAAATAATGAAATAATTCATCATTTGTCTAACTGGTCAAAACATGTATCAGTATTTTGCAATATTCGTAGTGATTGAGATAAAAATCAAATTGCTAATAAGATGTAAACTTGGTGCAATGCTAATGTAGTTTTTTTTAAAGCTTTCTTTAGTTTACATTTCTTGATAAGTAGATTTTGTTTGATTTTCAATTACAAACCTTCGAAATTTATGGTTTTACGTGTCAAGATTAGTAGCATCCAAAAGTCGAATTTAAAATATCAGTCCATCTTACGACGTCCGCTGTCCGAAGCTTTTCTCCGAAACTATCGAACGGGAGTAAATAAAATTTGAGTCAAAAATCACGTTTGGGGTCTAGTTGGGACTGGGGATTCTCCGAATCTCTCAGTCAATCCTGAGGGGTGAAACGGAATTTCAAAAATCTGAACATCGGAAATTTTTGAAATAACACTTAGTCTAACAATAGTCTATTGTTTGTATGTTCGTTATAGACAGAAACTCCTTCAAAGAAGCGAATGAGTCTAACTGGTACGGGTTTACGTTCATCCGTTTTATCTCCTTTGGGCTAGCACTTTAACGGAATATGAATTTCCACGTGCTTGGAAGTAGCAAAAATTGCCTAGCAGGTACCATGTGAGGATCTCATCAGCTGATATAGTTACAGTGGAATTTTTTCTTCTTTTATTGATGGCAATAGGTGCAACAAAAAGTACTTAGTCATGTTGCCAGGTATTTAGAATATAAGGTAATAAAATGTATAGCTTAATAATAAGTTCACACTCTTGGGATGTATAAAAATGAATGTCGTAACCAGGGGAAGCTGCTAACAAGATCAGGCGCATCTGCAACCCCTGGCCAAAATTCAAACGATGCCTGTTAATAATAATATAATAAGTATAATATTATCATACTGTTTTATAACTTTTCCCTATAAATTCTCATTGAAGAGCAGGAGAGGTTCAAATCCAAGTGCCAAACAGAGCCTCTGGATGGGTGAGAGGATGGTGGAGTCGTGAGTTTGGTGAGGGGGGTTAGGAGTTCGCTGACCGGGAGCAAGCTCCGTTCGTTCCCCGATGGGTGGAGCTTAGACGTATAACACAGTGTTTGATTCGATCCGGCTCCATAGAATGAACCAATGAGAGCACCCGAAAAAAAGTGCGCAAAATTTCAGAGAGCACACTCAAGCGTCCGCTCACCCGCTAGAATGCGTGCATCTAATTACCAAAACACACTCTTATCCTGTTATCAGTTGATTGTCCCCAACCCTTTTGACTGAACTGTGTTAGCTTTAAATACGCGATGAACAGTAAGTTCGCTGAATTGTCGGTGGAAGAGTGATTATTCGCGATGCAGGGCGTCCAATGCCACTATTGACAAGACTCCAGCAAACATCGAAGGGAAGCAGAAATCGTTCCTCGATTCGCAAGTTCAACCCTCATTACCACGAAATGGTAGATTGGCTCTGCGGATGTGAGGTAAGCAATAAACTTTTATGCTTCCCAAGTCTTCATTACGATGGAATTAGGTATTCACCCCCACGGTTGTTCTTGCTGGTTAGATATGAATTTCAACTGTTGCGAAACACGGTTTCCTTTGGTTCAACAATCATTTCAAAATTTGCTGTTTTTTTTTAAAGGTATTTACGTACTCATTAGTGAACTTCTTTTAAAGGTAGGATTGAGTTGCTTGTTTCACGATTTGAAGCCGAGACAAGATTGCTCTCTTTCGCATATGGGTATTCGAAATCTGTATTTGGGAGAGAAAAGCTAATTTTGTCTCACGTTCCCTTCGTGGCTGTCCGTTACGGTCTCGGCGCATCCCCTGGGTTTCAGGGCATGAGCCACTACTGGTCATTACTTCTGTTATCAAAATGTCCCCGCTATGTCTTCCAAGAACTGCAATATATTGTTGCATCCTCGTCGATCCAAGTTCGTGAGTACATCTGCGAAGGATACTTGACGGTTCAGTAGAATTTTGTATTTTCTTGTCTCTTCATCATATTTCTGGCAGTCCATGAGTACTTGTTCCACATCCTCCAGTACATCTCACTGGCCACTAAGTTTTTGTCACAAAGGAGTTTCGTTTTATGGGTTCCTTTTGAAATCAAATATGCTTATTCTAGTGATATAAATGACAATAACATGAAACATGAGTAACTCACTCTGCCCTTAGGCAGCCGAGACAGTTAGGTAAATAATTCTTTATAAGTGGATTTAAGTTTCAGTTACAGATAGGAACAAGAGTGACATGGTAACTACACAGTAGAGGGCTGCTTAGGTCGCTGCGATAAGTGCAGTGAGTGATTCAGTGGGCTCTAGTAGGTCTGAGTGCCATTTCCTTTTCAAGCGTCGTGATGCACGTTCGGGACGTCTATCCTCCAGGATTTCTCTAACTATTGGGTTAGGACGTTCCGATATTTGTAGGGCGAGCTGCTTGTATAATGTTTGGAGAATGGTCTTAACCATCGGTATTTCCAGATCGCTTTGGAGGCAGTCATTTCGCAAGAACCACGGGCAGCCTGCGAGAATCCTGATAGCTCTTTTTTAGATGTGTGTCACACGTTGAACGCCATATTGCACAGCCGTACAAGGCTTGCGTCTTATAATTGTGGACAAGTGAAATGGAGGTAGGTGTCTAATGACCTCGTTAAATTTCAATTGTTCTACTTCTTGGATTTCTACGCCGTGTCCGAATACAGTACATTGCACCCTTGTGAATATAAACTCGTGCACCACAAAAAACTGTAATTGCTACTATTTGTTCTGAATCTACCTAGAAAGCTAAAATATGAATAGAGCTAGAAAGCCAAGTATCGGAGAAAAGCTTTGTAGACTCGCTCGATTTCCACAGAGTTGCACTCATTGTGAGGGGTCCAGATAACGGACGCATACTCCAGAATTGGCTGCACGAGACTTGTAAAGCGTCATCAAACCTAAACGCCTTCAAAAGGTTAGTCATCACGTAATGAGGGTCGTTCCCGTTAACTCTAAATTAATAAAAGATTACGATATCGTTTTATCCGTGTCCACCGCGAAAATTTGAGCTCGAACGGACCTCTAGAACTTCAGAAAGTGAAGTGTGTATTGGATTTTACGTTTGCAGATGCGCAGACTTATGTATTGATTTCTGAGCGATGGAACACATAGGGGCCGATCTTCAGCTTAACTTGTACATTCCCTGAAAATTTCATCAAAACCGGCATAGACTGTTGGAATTTTGTTTATTACAATGATTTTCAGACATACCCCATCCGTTTTGTTCTGAATGGTCTGGATACCATGATGATTTGAGGAAAATCGAGGGCTTCCCAACGTTACTGAGTGCAGTGCTTCGTGAGTTGCAAATTTCGATACCAGCTTCTGTTGTGCATTAAGGAGCAGGTCATGGCTTCTGTTCACCGAAATACACATAAGACGAAGATATCAAACTGTTTTTGAACAACTAGAAGTCAATTACAAGGCATCGAGATCAGTGATTAGCTGAAGGCCCTTGACTCAATTTTCATTCCTAATCAATCTAATGTGCTGAATTATAATTGGTGCTCTTTTATGGCATCTAGAGTGAACAAGATCAGACATGAATTCGCTCGGTGCCGACGTTAGAAATTCTACCATTGACTGTACCACTATACATAAATCAGTGATTTAAGTGGAAGGGTTACTCTAATGAAGACATAATAATCGTCTGTGGAATAATTTGCAGTGTATTATGGTGTTGGGGAGTGGACTTTTCCGCATCTTCAAAATTCCTACTCATTCAAGCCTCCATTCAGATATTCAGCACCACATGTTCACATGCTCGTCAGTTGTTTTTTCAACGAACCGTCTTTGAACTCCTGTATGTCTTTTCTATCGTCTTGTTCCGTAAAGTTCTCTTAAAAGCACCGATCACAAAGACTCAATTTATATCGTCTACCAAATCTTTGAAGAGCTGCTTCAATGTAAGCAATCATATATTTTACCTGATAGTCCCGAAACCGGTAACTCATATATGGCTCATTACGTAGATTCGACGTCGTAAAATCGACAAAATTCGAATTTTATTAACGTTTATTCCATTGACAGCGTTCTTGGAGACAAACGAAGTTCATAAATGCACAATGAAACGTCGTGTAAGTGCGTGATAGGTACAGACACGCACGTTCCGTTGACAAAGGTGAATAGTTGAAATCACTGAGTAAGTTATGAGGCGTTCTGGGGGTTCGGAGAAAAATCAACAAGTTTATCGCTCTAATCGTGAAAAAATTAACCGTTTGGAGGTTATTTGTGACGGAAGTCGTATATTTTACCTGTGTATTTCTCATTTATTTGTACCGGATGACACAATAGAACTACGGTCAAGATTAGCATACACCACAAGAAACAAATCAATTCGTGGTTTGACCTTAAATGCGATCGTGTTGACTAGTACAGTTGTAATGGTATAGAAAGAACTAGGAAAAAAGATAAGAGAACAAATTTAACCCCCTTTAAAATTGGTTTTATGTTTCAAGGCGTGTAGAATTCAAAAATCTAATGAAAAAAGATTCACCCGTCCACCGTCCGAAGCCTCGAATGGCCTCCTACTGGACCAAAGTTAGTCTCAAAAATCCAATATCGATGAGGGATGTTCCACTAGTCTGGGTATCTCGATCAATCACCCCTAAGGGATTATAAATAAGGATTAAAATATCAAAAACTTTTAATGTAAGGGCGGTAGTTTTGGTTCATTATTTCAATAACCAACTTTTGCGATAGGAAAACAACAACAAATTCCTAAAGTCTTTTCTTGTTGCTTTTGCGTTTCAAAATAAGTTAAAAAAAACCCGTCCGTCCGCCACACGTTGTCTGAAGCTTTTCTTCTTAACTGCTGAACCAGAGTTTACGAAATTTGGCTAAAAAATCCAACATCAATCAGGAATGCACCCGTAATGTTAAAAATTAAAAAAAAAAAAAAAAAAAATCGAAATCTCAAACATTTTGACTTATTGTTTATTTAATTTTTTGTTTCAATGATACATTGTTTTGGTTGCACAAGAAAAAACATCTTTAACTCCCCCTCAAAAGTTGTTGCTTTGCTCTTCAAGATATTTTGACTTAATAAAAGGGGAAAGGGCGAGATCCGAAGGTTTTCATCGAAACTGTTGGATCGAAATTTCGCTCGAAAATCCTACACCGATTCGACCGAGATGTGCAGCACTTTTGGGATCTTGATACAGTTTTTAGTTGCATTGCATCATGGATTAGAGCATCGCAGCAGAGAAGAAGAATCCGTGGAAAAGCCAGAAAACCGAGGAATTATTGAAGAGGAATGTCACACGATTGTATTGGAAAAATGCCCTTTCTTCGGGCGGTCTCCGTTTGGGACACTTACTCGGAAATCCAGTTAGCTTGATCAGAAAAAGCAGCGGACGAAAAGTAACGGATTTGAGCTAACGAACAAATTCCGTTATTTTCAAAAGTCGAGTGAATTTGTCATTGTTCGTGATCATCTTATAAATCGGAGCCATACAGATTTTTCGCACACCCGTGCTAAAAATATTGGTTGGTCCTGGGTAAGCAGATTAGCCCAAATACATAATGCACCTATGGCAACCCAGTGCACTTCCAGTGCCCCTCACTCATAGGCGGCCCAAACTTAATACGGCCCTTTCCTCGTTATTTTGGTCCAGTTTTAAAAGATATTCGTAAGTTTGTATAAGTATGATCATATAAAAACAGAACATAAAGACGCCCCTGTGAATTACTTACCAATATGTCTTCCCACTACGTATTCATTCCAGCACACTATACGCTCATTCAAAAATCAATTAAAGGAAAACCGACTCAAGGTGATGATTAAGTGGAAAATGAATCGGTGCATGCCAGCTTTTCTGCATCAGCTTCAGTTCAACTTGAGAGACGTTCAGAAAACGCGAAACAAAGGCGAAAGCCCTCGCCAGGTGCTCGAGACCGAGTTCACGAAGGGAGAGAATTACTTTAGGGGCTGAGACCCTCAGCCGTATAATGACCACGTCAATTGGTTTCAATTCTGAATAGATTCACTCTGCTCCTAAGAAGACAATGGAACTCTCAGAAGACAATACGGAGTAGGAGAACATTGATTCACGTTATTAATGACGGAAAATGTAAATTTGATTCGGATCACGTCAAGATGATGCACTAAATGGGATTGGTTTTTATCAAGTTATAACAACCAAAGTTGTTTAATTAGTTACTTATCTCAATGCAGGACATAAAAAGAAAGAAAACGGAAAACAAAACAATTCAGCTATTGTAATGGGAAAATGGCCTTAAAATGATAAGAAGTTCGATATTTTTGTAGAATACAACTTCAAAAAGTTAGGTGGCAACCAATTTGAATGTTGTCGGTTTTTTTAAATTTTGCTCAAAATGGCGAATCAGAGAGAAAACGATTAAAATGTCCTAGTGATTGGAGTGAGTGTGGATTGTCCTACAATTTATTTTGATTGTAGAAGAATATCACTTTAAAAAAAGGTGCTAACCACGAATGTGAGCGTGGAAAATTTTCAAATAAAAAGAAGTTTTATTTTAGAAGATAATTTGGAAATACATACTCCGACCCACCTCACCACCCGAAGGAAGTTCTGGATATGCAACGTGTTGTTATGAGTGAATTTTTGGACCTCGTCACCTATTTAGTTGTATTATCATCCTGTTAACGAATCAAGTCTGATCCATCTTTTTTGTAGTATTTTGTTTATACTGTCCCTATTCCTAAAACATACCTGAAATTATGGTAAATTTAATCAAAACCCAAACTGACATTCTCTCACCACGTCCTGGCTCAACATTCCCAACTTTGAGCATGTTTTGGGAAAGTTATCCTCAGAGTTTTGGTTTATTATCTTCAATAATGAACTTTTGTACCCCCCCCCCCCTCCCCTCTCATCAAAAGTTGTCTGGTTTACATTGCAGGGTGTAGATTTCAAAAATCTTATACGAAAAATCTGTCGGTCCGCCGTACGCCGTCTGATGTCCGCCATCCGAAGCTACTGGACCAAATTTGGCGCAAAAATCAAACATTGATCCAGAATTTACCAATACATAATCTCAGCATCTTGATCAATCGGCCCTAAGCGATTACATTTGGGGGTATCTATCAAAAATTCAAAATCGGTCGCGGGTCGTTTTGTATGGGATTAATACTGAAATTAGTTTCCTGAATCGAATGAGACTACTCGGGTTGATGTACGATCATCCGTTCGCTAAACATTTAAAAAACCTCAGCTTTCAATTCAATAATTAAGGTTATTCGTGTTTGAGTGACCCGAGAAGTAGCTTCAAGTTAGTTATAATTTTCAATTTTTTTTCAGTAATTAGTTTTTTTAAAGACTTTATTTTTATATCACAATCTAGTTTTTACTTAACTAATAAGTGATATTATTCTGACATGATGTTAACCTAATCAAAACATGCAAACGTGAGCAATTTTGTATGCATACTGATTGTTTGGTGTCCCTACATAATCACTGGACACTGTTACACTATAATTAGGTTCACAACACTAATTCATGTCGTTTTTTCCTTTTCAACCTTCTATCAATTTGTTCAACGTCGAGAAGACGAACGGCCTTTTCGTTGACGAGCCCCTGTAGCCTCTGTTGATGGGCTGCAGCAAATCGGTGTATTTCGGTTTGAACCAAATCCAATCCAAGATCACGATGGAGGTTGTCATTTCTTACGTACCAGGGAGCATTAACTACGTCCCTGAGTACTTTATTTTGAAATTTTTGAATTATTGCAATGTTACTCTTGGCTGCACAGCCCTATAGGGCCATCCAGGCTTGAGGACTTGTTTGTAGAGCATAAGTTTGCTCTCTATTGGCAAGACTGAGCGTCGTCCCATGAGCCAGTAAAGTTTTTTGTATTTCAGCCATAGTTCGTTTTTATTTTTTTTTTTTTACATGTGGTTTCCACCGCAACTTTGCGTCGAGCGTTATCCCCAAGTATTTTGCCTCGTTGGCGTACGGGATGATTTCACCATTGAGAAAAGTCGGAATGTACTGTAGCTTTCGGTTAGTGAAGTCCACATGTATCGACTTGGTCTTATTAATTTTGATCCTCCATTTTGCAGTCCATCTTTCAGTAATTAGTGATGATTTGTGTTTTTCTGAAATGTTAAATGTCAAATTCCCCATTTCTGGTGGGTTCATGTATTGATTTTCAGTATTTTAAACAATAGATGCACGATTATTTTGAGTATAAAAACACGAGTTTTCGTGCCAATTTTTCTCATTTTCCAGGTAGTAATGAATATTTTTGAACAATACAATGAATTGAAGCTAAATCAGCGTTTTTCTCAATTTGAACAACTTACGGACAGAGAGTATTAATGCGGCTAAAGTATGAAGAACTTTCACTGCAGGACGATGTCTGCCAGCAGGGCGGGTATATACATACAATTTTCATCCGCTTTGGGAGCATAAATGAAACCTTCCGCTCAGGGTGGGAACCCCATCTGACAGGTGAAGGGTGAGTAAAACTGGCCCAGCCACCTGCCGCCATCTCACGCTCATAGTTACGCTCATCCATTCAATTATTGAGTTCCATACGAGGTCTCATTGCCGAAGTGAGGCCCTTAGGTCACATTCGACCTGCGGTTGCCATATTTTTCGAGGTGACTCACGTGCGTGCACGTCACTCTCCACCACCAGTAAAGAGAACTATTTGTATCACCTACTTGTCCTAGAGGAAGAACATGTATTACAGGAGAAGTTGGAACGATTGGAAATGTAATCAATTTTACGTTCTCTACTCGTCCCATGAGACGGGCAGTACAAGATAAATTGAAACTATTAGAAAATTATTCAATTTTGTATCTCCCACTTATAGAGAACAAACGGACATTACAGGAGAAATTGGTACTGTTGGAATTAATATGGGTTAAACCATATCCGGCCAAGGGGTCGTATATGTCCTCTCAGCATTACTATTTTCTTTAAATTCCACAGTTCATCTTCCATTGATACTATGTTAAATTATTAAAGACATATAATAATGATGCTGCTAAATTTTTTAACGTTTAAAATCGTCCGCAAAGTGTTTGAAAAAAATGTCAATATAGGCATTTTCCACTTCTCGGATCCGTCGAAGTCAAAGCCAAAATTAAATATAAAAAGTTTCGACGGAATCGAAAGTGTCTCATAGCATTTTTCGTTTAGAGGCTTTTTTCTTGTTTCTAAGATTTTTTTTTACTTTTCACAACAACATAATTGTAAACGAAACATAAAAGGATGTTCCTATTACCCTGATATAAAATCTCCTCGGGAAAAACTTTCCCAGACACTCAGCTTTCCAACGGTATACTCGTTTTTATGTTTGGACGTCTTTTTCTAGGAGAAAATGAGTTTGAATGAAAGAAAAGAAAAATCGAGTTTTTCATGATTTCAAAACTTGGCCGGAATCATATTCTATTCTTATTTTTCTTGAATCGAATGGTGATACACTCCTCAATATCGCAAAAGCAGTTCGTATTCGTTATGATGGAGAGAAGTTCTGAATATTAATTCCTCCGTTTTTCCAAGCTAATTCAATTCAAGTTTTCATTGCTCTTATTTTCGATATGGACCTGAATAGGATTGAATAATTCTGAGAGGAACAAGGCGTGGACGAACGAACTATTTTCTATATTAGACGGCGGTGATGATGAATCCCGATATCGATGCCGTTTACATCCCTCTCGATGTTGATGAACTAACAGATAACGGAAATGTTGATGATACTGGGGGGAGCAGTGATGACTTGAAGAAAGATATCGGTGGCCATGATTTGAGATATCAGATCATATGAGATGATCTCTTGAGACGATTTCAATTAATATCACGAGAATGAAGTCCTTTGTGAGTGAGAAATGATTTTTGTTTCTAGGTAGTGTAGTTTAGGTGAATCACATAAAAAATTAATTCATTAGTTCATTAAGCAATTCGATCCCATGAACTATAAATTCGACAATAATGGAGTTGAAAAATTTCAAAATAGAGCCAGCTCGTGTAAATATACACTAAAACTTCAAGATCATCATGATAAAAATAATAATAATAAATCTTTATTGTTCCTGATGCCTTGTTATGATGCCTTAATACTATTGCAATTGAAGTACGACAAAGCTTATTCATCTTGTGGTTTGTACCTAACAAGTTTCTGTTCAGACCCTTTGTGACAGACTTGCAACTAACCCATGCATTTCTGTAATTTTAGGCTAAGTAATTTGGAGAAATAGCATTTTATACTGCAAGTCCGCGGGCAAGGTCGAATCCACAGACTTAAAACTTGTGCTGGATATGGATAGTTCCCCGTTTCGTGAAACTGGGGTATCCTCTAGGTGTTGCGGGTATATCGCCTCAACCTTCAGAAGGGGGGACTAGCCCATCCTGTCACCTCCAGCCAATATCATGAACCAAGATATCCAAACAAGGAAAGGACTAACTCACGGTTAGCCCTGATTTTAAAGTGTTTATCCACCGTAGGTTAGAACATGGGTTTTTCGAAGGACAAGGTTTCCACTAACTACTAGACAAACGAGAAAACAAGTCTTACCTGGTCCGCATTTGTCGATGTGATTGGTTGCTGGAAGTCCTGGTTTGCACTGACACACTTTTTTGGCCTCATCACACACCGCCCCTCTGAACCCACAATCCGAGGTTTTGTCACATCTATCGCCGAATTTCAGTACGCCCGTTGGTTCCTCCTCTGCAACAACGGAAAATCAATCATTAGTCTTCGTTCTTCAAATAGATACAAAATACAACACAGAAGGATGCTTGTATGTTTCTCCAAGACAACATAAAAGATATTTCATTATCATCTCGGTCCTTATCAATCGTATCTACCAGTTTTATAATTTGGTACAGGATTAATCTAATCGTTTTGGTCTCCTTCTGACATTGGAAAATTAGCGAAATCTAACAGAATAAGTTTGAAAATGTGATTTTCTCACCTACTGTAACATAGACAGTAAAACTAGCTTATGTGGAACCTGGATGTACGGAAAAATCAAGATGTTTGCAATTAAAAGCGTGAAAGTCGGAATGTTTGTTAACTCCATGTAAGAATTGCAATATGGTCATTCGTTACAACAGACAAAGTTTTGAAACAAAGAAAACCAGCAGAAATTCTGAATTTTCTTTGAATGGGGGGGGGGGGGTAATGGCTTGTCTACTCAAGAGATTTTCGTTTTTTTTTTTTTTTTTTTTTTTTTAAGTTTGATTAGGAATTTGTTTCAGTTAGAAAAATTATAAGTGTTTATGATTATGTTTATAATTGCAATAGTATAAAAACAGTACTATATACATGTAATGTATACATTGTTTTCCAATGTGTTTGCAACTTAGAGCAACTGATGAATCTCATTCGTGATTTATATCGAGAAGTATAAAGAAGATCTCAAGATATTAAAGAAAACAACACAAAATGTACCAAAATCGAAAAGAAAGAAACGTTTATTCCGCTTATAAAGACTCAGGGTCTTCGGAATGAATTGAATTCACTTTATTAATCAAGTCCATTCATACATTCTAATATAATCACGAATGAATAGTCGCTATGGTTCCATGGAACCAGTCTTGATATTGTCCGTATTATCACATATCGGAACTTGTTCTCCAGATTATATTCCACAGTACTCTCCTCTCCTTAAAAAGTAAACTTTATGACTTTTTTTGTGGCCTGATAGAGTAGTTGAAGCTGAACCTGGTTTTGTTCAGAATAGGCATGAGAACGAGAGAATTCATGTATTGGCTCACGAATTTATGGGATTCTGTTCCTGGGCTGGTGAGACTGGTGGCTGCTGCTGGGTTGCTGGGAGACAAGAGGCCTGGTTATTTCTTGTGACTGTAGGGTCTCCCTGATCAGTTTAGACTGGTTTATGGCTGTCGATCAACATGTGGACGGAGCGATCCTACATCTCCAGTTCATAAACCTTATCCGTTCTGTACAATACCGTTCATGGACCCTCGTATTGTGATTGCATGAGTGTCTTCACCTCGTCGGAATGATAAAAAACATGACTAGCTGATAACAAGTTAATCGGAATGTAAATATTGCTACGGGTGTGATAGGATGGGTGAACTAAACGTTGAGAACGCATACCCATTTGAAGGTCTCGGGCCAAAGAGTGGGCATTGATGGTTCCTGGTGCCCAGTCTTCTACAAAATCTGCTGTTCATCGAAGAGTTTGTCCTTTAACCATAGATGCTGCTGAAACTCCTAAATCTTCCTGAATGACATTCCAAAGAGTAATGAGCGTGATCGGCTCGCGAGGTTGTAACCCAGCACTGACGAATTCATTTGGAAAAGTTTCACCTTTCATCATGGGTAGCAGGGCAAGCAATGAATTCCGACCCTCACCCAAAGGATAACCTGCTCATTCGATAAGAGTATTTTGCGTACATAGTCAGGAGAAGAGGGGGAATGACAGGTACCAAGGGTCGTTTGGATCTCAAATTAGTGTGATTCTGTTCCTGGGCAGATGAGACTGCAAGGTGCTGCTGAGGCCTGGTTTCTTGACGTGACTTAGAATCCCTAGAACAATATAGGCTGGCTTAAGCCTTTCTGTTGACATGCAGACGGAGCGACCCTTAATATCCAGCTTATAAGTCTCACCTGTTCTGGATAATAGAATATATGGACCCTCGTTTTGCGCTTGCAAGAGTTTCTTCACCTCGTCCACACGAACGGAAACATAATCCGCTTCTCACTAAATTAATCGGAACGTTAGTGTTGCAACGGCTGTGATAGGACGGGTGAATCAGTTGGTCTAGGACCAAAGACTGGGCATTGATGACTACTGGTGTCCATTGAGTGTCTTCTACAACATCTGCTGGTAACCGAGGAATTTGGCCATAAACCATAGACGCTGCCGAAACTTCCAGATCTTCTTTAATAACATTCCAAAGACTAAGGAAGAGTGACAGATAAGATGTGAGCCGGCAAAGGCACTGAGGAATTCATTCGGAAACGTCCACCCTTCATCATGGATCCCCATATGAGAGCAGAGCAAGAAATGAATTACGGCTTACGCCCAATGGATAACCTTTGTGAAAGGAACCAACTCTCATTTGAACCTACCCTTGGATTATCATCTTGAAAGAAGACGAGTCTCTCATTCTTCGAGTCTCATTTGGCCCAGCGCCTTCTCCCGCTGTGTTCCCTGATATTTTTCCGTCTCTCCTGCTCATTCGATAAGACTATTTTGCGGCGAACAAAGGCAGATTGCCGAGGCAGCTTAGATGAGCCGATTTCGCGAGGCGGGCAATGAAGAAGAAGAAACGACCCGAAATGTTCTACTCTGGACCGCCCGTCGTTCATCTTTCTTTTCTCGGGCCCGAGCTTCTATCACAGTCATTTCGAAATGAACAAAAATACCGCTTTTTTATTTGAGGTTGGATTTTTCTCTCTTGTTTTCGAGGCGAAAACGTAACGATGAGCGGGAGATGGCTCTACGAGGTTGCGCCGAGTTCAATTTATTTCGGTGGGAGGATCAGTGGGATTACGGAGGAGGCGGCAAAAAACGGAGCGAATTTTTTCCACCAGTAGGTTATCACGCGGATAAGCTCCAGATATTACTCGTACACGTACACCGCAGTATCATGTTGCGAAGTTAGTCGGTATTTGCTAAACCTAAACACATAACGCGTCTTCACCAAATTGATGCACATAGGACCAGTCTATCTGTGTATATTTAGGTGAGTTCCAAACAATTCTAAATTTTAGACAACGCGGACATCGAGAATCACAGGTTGTCTCATCCAAGATGGACCACCCACCTAAATTCCTTTCTTCGCACTATAAAAAATGCTGTAAGTTTTTTCACGAAGGTTTATCATTGTTGACAACCCCCTCCCCACCCCGCCAATTTTTCTTACTGCCAAGTCGTCAAAATGAAAAAAATTGGGATTCAAAATTGAAATTTACGCCCGTTTCAACATTTTAACCCCTTAAAATGAGAATTTCTGTGTCAGATGAGCTAGGGCTGATGGTCCTGGAGCCCATCTCAACCGATTTTCCCTCGAGAATCTATGAAAATGACAGCCAACAATCAATCAATATAAACCTCAAAACACGTTAGTACGTTTTCGACCAATTTTGGCCCTTGGCATTTATTCATGTGAGAAGATCTACCCCAAATGGAGTCTAGATGCGGAAACATATTTTGAAAGTTAATTTCAAGGCCTTTTAAGGCCTTATGTTGTGCAGGGTAGATTTTGAACTACTCACCTTGAAACGTAAAAAGGCAATATTTGAGGAGGAGGGTACCCCGAACTTCACAATGAAACACAATCACTCATCATTCGAAAAACAATAAACTCGTGTTAGAACGGGCAGCGTTTTTCTTTTTTATTAATGAAGAGTCATCATTGTCATCATCCCACCGGGATATTTTCGTATAACAATTGAGGCTTGCTCTACCGAGGATCATTCTAAAAACAAAGAAACCGTTTTGACAATTCTCAATTCAAGCGTTGAAACAGATTCTTCTCAGACAGCTGGCATTAAGTTGGCGGACAAGAATCGATTGATGAGAAGACCTGCCACGTCCTACGGCGGTTTGTTTTCTCTAAGGGCGCTCCCCTTGTACAAGTGATTGATGGAAGAGATTTCTTCGGAAATTATCTGTCCAACTACCAGAGCCTCCGGAAAACTGAGTTTACTTCCTAAATAATAAGACAGTTAATTTCTCTCCGTCTGCCGGATGTTGTGATTCATTAAATGTCGTTCATACCGTGTTATGTTCTGTCATATTAGACATTTCAAGAGCTCGTATCTTTCTTATATCCCTTTATGACAAACTTGTGTGGATAGTTGAAAATAATTTGGACTGCATCGAGGAAAAGGTAGATAAAGAATTGGGATTCATGGAACCAAAACTTCTTATGAATGTCAGAGGAATTTCCCTGGCAGTGAATTATCTCTTTTGTTGTCTACCGTCTCCTCTCCCTCAAGAAGAAAAGTGATAGATCAGACGTTTCGTTACCGTCTATCAACTGGTTAGTGTCATTCCACATTCGCGGTTTCCTTTATAACCGAAACATATATCAGTTTAAAGAACTCCTATACAATCTGCAATCTGACTTGTTATTCTTGAAAGTACCCAGTTCACCATTAATTCGTTCTTTCAAAATCGTATTATTGAAATACTACACTAGGTTTTTCGGGTAGAAATAAGTTTAAATTATCAGGGGTAATTCCTACTCTATTTCAACCGTTGTGTATTGAATCGTAGAACTATTGTTGTTGATATGAAGAGTGTTGTGAGTCTGTTCGGTTAGGATCAACTGAATGACTGTTATCGTGGCAAATACTTCGTTTCGAGTGGTGCCATAATCTTTCCGAAAACATCAGATTCACAAAGCCTGAAATTGTGTTGGCTGACAAGAACCGATTGATAAGGAGACAGAAGTAGACCCTCGTCTTGGGGTTGTTGGTTTCCTTTAAGGACGCTACCGCTTTTCGAGTGATTGATGGAAGCCCCTTTCTCTTTTCTTTCAGAGTGATCTCTTCAACCTTCAGACCCTCGAAAAACTGAGTTTACCCTGGAAGAAGAGTTAATTTCTTGTTGTCATCGTAAATGCTTAGTAGCCAGGCCAGTATACAGGGTAGCCGGGATGTAATATCCTTGCATAGAGGGTTTAGTATGCATATTCCAATTAGTGACTCGATTCTTAATGTGAAGCACTCAGTGCTATCACGTCGATCTTGGTTTATTATTTTTAGTAATACTCTTTTGTAATCGTATGGCAAAAATGTGTTAGACTCCCCCCTTCCAACCCCTAAAAATGTGTTTTCTTAAGTTTCAAGATGTGTCAGAGGGACTGAGGTAACCAGTGGTGGACCAATGGAAAAGAAAGAAGAAGAAGAAAACAAATAGTTCCTAATTTAATTAAATATTTTATTCTTTGAAATGGGAGAATTTCTCCATCTCTGTATGAGAAGAGTATTGTCAAAACCCACAACCCAGAAGCGACATGCGTTGTAGCGTTCAAATCCTAGGGTCCCTTCGGAACCTTGTGACTTTGAGTTTCGAAGTGTTGATATGACACTCACGCGATCTCTATGACAGCTTATCTGTGTGTGTGGGTCCGACCGAGGACCTGGCTATCCCGCGGATTGTGAGACGACACCTCTCGTTCCCTGAATTTCCAGACGATAACGATAACTCTCGATAGGGTTGACATAAAAACTTCCTTCTTTCTCCAAAAATCAAGCATTCAAAAATGAAAGACGATTTCTTCGGAAAGCTCTTCTTGAGCACATTAAATCGGGCAGATTTCAAAATTGTACAAAAAAAAAAAAAAAAAAAAAGTTTTAAAATGTGTTTTTTCTTAGAACTTTTCTCAAAAAAGGTTATAAAAAATGATCTAGACTATTTAAAAAACTAAGTTCAAACTGCTATTTGCAATACTGAAAAAAAAAAAAAAAACATTCTAAAAATCTAAAATCTTTGTTTGAACACCTAAGTACATGGATATTAATTAGAACAGGTTTTTCTCAATAAAATTGGCAATGCGCCTAGTCTTCTCCCCAGGATCTCCTTTGATGTAACCCAGTTGTTTGGTCGTTCTTGTTTACCAAGTGTTTCCGAAATCGACCTCTTTGCAGAATTCCTGGAAACTTGGAACCTTCTGCAGCTACACTCAAAGTTGAATGTCCGCTCTTCTTTACCATACACCTTCAAATCCATGAGCCAACTCTTCAATTTCGTGCACACTTCCCCCCCCCCTCTCCCAACATTGTTTCACAGACTTTTGCACAACCCACAGATTTATCTACCATTACTGTATTATCTCTGTAATAAGGGTCGCCTGTTCATTCAAATGAACAGACAAACTAATGTCAACCAGTCGTATGATGTGCGCCGAACATGTTCCATGGAATTTTAAATCGTTGTAAGAAGCTTATATTCTACATCATTCGAGATTATCTAAAACATTTCAAAAGATCTATTTGTTCATGTTACCTAGATTAGGGTGCTGTATTGTTTGTTTCTTCATACAGAATATAAACATCGATTGAATGATCAAGTTCAATAGCGGCAGAGTCAGGTTATATCATTCGCAAGTAACGACCCATGTGGAACTCGCCTTGGTCCACCTAAACGGAAAGGTAAGGAACGGGTGACTGAAGTCTTTCAAAATACTGCGATCTTCACTGACCGAAGAAAATAATCAAATCTTACGGGACGCTGACTCGGCAAAGGTATAAAAAGAGAAAAAACGTGTATTGTACGTAAAGAATGCTCGATCGAGCACAGCCGGCCAGCCAATGCTGAGTACTCGAATGGATCCTAAGATAGCCGACCACTCTGAATTCGTCCTGTTTCAAGTAAGAGTGTTTTTGTACGCCTAAACCCAAATATAAACTCCTAGAATAAGCATTGCAGAGCGCTCTGATTTCTCGTGAGCTCGAGAGAAAGCGAACTCTTCTCTCGGTGACGTTTTTCTTCTCTTAACCCTAGGTCATGGACAAAAGCGAAGATGAAGTTTCCATGTTCTTTGGTGACAATATGTATGTAGGCGGCATGTAGTCAGTATGTAGACTTCTCATTAGTCAAGGAAGAACCAGATTCATGTTTCTGGTAGTGACACCATCATAGGCATATATTATTGATGTTTCAGTGTTCTCGGGTTCGGAGATCACTTGCGGATATCAACTCTGCCAAAATTAGGAAGTACCAAGTTGATGGTCCACTCCAAACAGCAGCACAGCTAGCAGATATACAACCTGGCCAGGTTCAGGTAATCGGTGCAACCATTACCTGGAATGACGTTTGGTACGATCGATAACTGAGCTGACACGGGCAGGCTTTCCTCTCATGATACAGAAATGGATGACCACCAGAGTCCATTTGTGATGCGTTTCTGCTTAACGAGCACTGAATCACCTATCCACAATGAATGTTCCTCAACTTGCCTTCGGTTGTCTTGTCGCCGAGGTTGTAACCGTTTACCCATGGTTAATAAACTTCGGTTCAGCAGTTTGGAAAACGGAAAAAAGAAAGAAATAGGATGTTATAGCTAAGAAAAAGGTGTGAAGGAAGCAACTAGAGCTTTTTTTTTGTCCGGAATCGCCTTAACAAGATATTCTGTTTCCTACTTTTCCTTAACGCGTTAGTTTATGTGTAGGTACGTTCTACTCGACCCTGTCGAAGCCCTTATTATCCCTTCGGAAAAGCTCGGCTTTCATTCGCCATCGTTTCCATGTAAAGTCGCCGGATTACGCTTGTAATCTGCCATCTCCCTCGGCCCACCTTTTCTTATCTGTATTCCGGATCCGCTTCCAACTAAAAGTAGTTTGAGCGGCGCTTTCATGAATAATGTATAACCTTCTTGAGGTTATCATGGAAATCTCTGTCGATAATCAAGTATTACCAGTGGCAAAACATTGTCATTCAGGTAATAAGGACGCGCATCAACTCTCGGGTCTTAATGTCAAGATTATTCTGTGGCCCTGTATTTCTATCAATTTTCCATGGATGTCCGAACTGGATAAATGGTAGATGTCGTAATAAATTGCGGTTTATACAAGTGAATTAGACATAATCGCTAAAATTTTAACTTTAAATTCCTACTGAACTGCATTTTTGCCATCCAGGTAGATCATTTCTCACTCGCAGAGTGCGCGAAATTTGATCCATTTCAACTTGTGATGCTAACGTTGGAACTGTGGCGTAACAGACGGGCCCCCAGGACCTGCAATGCGGGAGGGCCCGGGAGCGAGGAGGGAAAATTCGGGAAATGGTGAGCGGGAACCAGCGATCTTGTGTTTGCAGTTTTGGCTTACAGTTTAATAAATGAAAAAATATAACAACACATATTCTATACTAGGAAGATAACAGTATTCAGTACTTGACTTATTTTCTAACTGAACCATTTTCAGGCGCACGAGTTGACCATTGTTAAAAACAGCCCAAGTAAATAGAGAGTTTTTTCACTGTGCATTAAATCAGCTGATTTTTCATATTCAATGCTAAACAGTAACGTTTAGCGTTTACCATGTTTTCATCGTAGGCGGCAAAAATAAAAACTCTATTGATTAAAAAAGCGCACCGGTAATACTCCAAGTAAAAAATTATCATATTCTATACTTATGATATAAAACATTTCAATACTGAATGAACAATGAGGTGTTTTAGTTTCAAACTTTTAGTTGCATTCACTTATGTTGACATTAATTATGTAATGGGTAAACCAAACAAAAACAAAGTTGAGTATGAAATAATTAATTATAGGCGAAGAGGAGAGGAAGTTGTCAACAATGTTTCGTAACCCATTCCCAAATTAATACAAATGCGGGCTTTTGTTGTAGAGAGCCGACAGAGCACGGCCGCTAAGTTACGACTGCTAGCTGCTGGCAACGTAAGGAATATATTTCCGTTATTTCTTGCTCTTTTCAAAGAGTGGCAAACTTTCGTAATGTAACATTATGATCTAAAAACTAAAATGTGATGATGTGTGATGTGGTGATTACGTTCTATCGGCGATCCAATGATCCACAAATAACTGGGGGGGGGGGGGGGGCCGAAAATAAAGTTTGCTGGGGGGGGGGGGGCAAAAAAACTATTACGCCTCTGCGTTGGAACGGAATCACTTTTCGTGTGGCAGATTTTAATTTTAGGTGATATTTTTATATTTATATCATATTATTTTATATGGTATCATCATTTCATATCATCCCATACGACGTCACGCTGCTGACTCGCATTCTAATTTAAAACCAAGGCATCCCGTCAGAATTTCGTTCTGACAATTAGCAAAACCCATTTGTTCTAAATCAACGTTCAAATCTCTGGACCCGTACAACAATGATTTACTTCAACCAGGGTTAGCAATTATTGGTGAAACCGGCCGTATGAGTTGGAGCCACCAAGCCGCTCCGATGTTACGCACCAAATGTTTTCGAGCTGATTTCATTATACACCTTGGGCGGTGCGAGGAAAGCGAAAAATTCACCGTTTTTCCGAGGGCTCCTTTTATTCCAAGTGAAGGGGCCGAACGGGGGAAATTTCCCTAGCGGCGTCGTTATTCCGATGAGTTGTGGGGCGATAATAATTCGGCTCGCCCCGTTCAAATATTTCACGGAGGAAGGCCGTAAAGAATTCGTTTGCCGTAAGGGGTAAGGGCCTCCGCCGAGAAACGCGGGCCCCTTTTCCTCGTGATTTGTGCGTCTGAGGGGAAACTGCGTTAGTGAACAGGTGGGTTGGTGTTTGTCGAACTTTGAGAGCAATAAAAAATAGCGAAGAAAAGATGTTTCTCAAAACCGCTTAGGGTCGCGAAGTTTTATATTGTAGCTTAAAATGAACGCCCTTGGATGATTTTCTCTGTTGGGTAACAAATCGAGTTAAGACGGGATTAAGTTGATTATGATGTAACGGTATTAAGATTAGGATGAGGTTTTAATAGACTTCTTTATTGCTCAGCTTTAGGTTAATGTAAACCTTCTTGCCCCAAACAAACAGCTTCAAATCTGTAGTAATATTATCTGGAGGTGAATTTTGTGAGATTTTGAGGTCGTGGAGCAATCCAGAACCTCAGGATCTACTGAACCGATTGTGAAAACTCATTCAACAATACAAAGTCACATTATTTGAGAGTGTCATAGGCTATATACCATACCGAAGAACTAAAAAAATGTTTTGTATTTGTTCGATTTACAACGTAAGTCTGAGAAAAAATGGTCGAACAAAATTGTTTTTCTAACAGATTTTTAAAGATACTTTTTCTTAAAAAGATCTTTTGATTGGAAGTAAAATTTAATTATTTATGTTAAAAAGTTATCTACCTCATCAGTAAATAGTATTTTATAAGAATAATGGAACTGCATCAATAAAGTATCATGCTGCTGCTTCAAATTCAAAATGTTCTAGAAAAGTGATATTTTTATATGTCGAATTAAGCATGTTAAAATCAAAATTGTGCCAATTATGAGAGGAATTCCGTGAAATCCAGTTGCTATAAAGGAACAGGATCCATAAATTGAATCTCTAATGGTAAATGTTGATTCATAATATTCATGTGCTTGTAATATAATGAAATAGATGTTTAAAATTACTGTTAGAGTCAAACCTGGTTTAGTTTGGGTAACATTTTTAGCTATAATTGCATGATGGGCTAATGTAATGATTACACCAGAACATAGTGAATTTATCCTTTGCCTTAGTAACGTCAGACGGTACAAAATGGTTCAGTTCAACAAAATGGTTCAGCTTTAAACATACATCTGCCCTATACCAAAGTATATGTCTGTGTCCATAGAGATTTAAAGGCTCGATGCAAGAAATGCATGGCGATGCCTCAGCGGGCGTAATATACCATGAATTTAATCCAAGAATTGCGGTTAAACCTAGGTTCGACCGATTTGAACTGACCAGATCAGAGTTATTGCGCCCCTGCGCTCTAATCATAGATTGTGTGGTGCCTACTTGCACCGTGTCGTACGCTTTGTCGGTGCAACGTGCGAACGTTGTTCCAATGAAACGATTCCCTGGAACAAGCATTCATGGTTTGTCCAGTGCACTCCCAAGCTAGGAAGCGAATGTTGGATCTCCCAATTGAGCACGTTGACCACCCTAACAATTTCCATCACCAGATTCATTCCCGCATTTTTTCAGTTTACAGAGCGATAAGTTCATTTCTTTGAGATGTAGACATTAAGGTTTGATTCCTTTGACTTAGTTCTTTCATTTGTTATTTTATACTGGAATTTCATAATTATGTTGTAGTAACAATCACATAGACAGAAGTACGTGAGAGCTTCATGAATAACCAACTTCATGTTGGCTTCATTTTGGCTAATAGATAGGTAATGTTAATTGAGAGAAAAAAAAACCTTCTGACGCGGGACCGGGCGTAACTATTAAATTACGAGATAGGCTGCGGATGTTGACGAGATTGAAATGTTCAAAGTGTATTATGACGTAATAGTTATTACCGGATAACATTTTGGGCTTCGATTTTGATAATTTAGTTCATTCTGAGTGAGAAAATCTTGCCTGCAATCCAAATCGGTAAACTACAAAAGACCGGTCTGACCAAAATGACTGACATTGTTAGCTTTAAAGTTACATCTGTCCCACGATAATCCGACAGCTAAGGGACCGAGAGAGTGTCGGATTACCGAAAATGTCGGATTACCAAAAATGTCATATTATCAAAGATGTGTTATTCTTGATGCTTTTGTACACAATGAAGTTAAAAAAAGGAAGAAACAGTAAAGGTACATGTAATTTATTAATAGCAGGATATAAAATGACAGTACATGTAAGTTTTTAAAAGAAATACGGAAAGAAACGGGAGATGCATGTTGCTGCCGACTGCGCGTCGGACTACCGAGTACGTCGGATTATCGAGGGACAGCTGTAATGTAATAGAGTCAGTACCTTCTAACATATTCAGATTATTATTATTGTTGCGTAGTGCTATATGTTTGGTTTATGTTTATGTTCCAAGTAAGTATATCGTATTTTTTGTGGTACTAGTGGGCGCACATACCAGCTTCACTTCGCTCAACATTCCCTAAAATGTCCCTCTTACAAAAATAATTTTTTTCTTCCAGATTTAAGTGGATTCACGCTCGCAGGCGGAACGATTCAGTTTTGGTCGTGTATGTTCCCATTTCAGTGAATTGGGTTTCACGAGGGATTTGAAAGATGAATTATTGGAGTTTGGCTTAAAACGCGCGTTGAAACCGGATGATGTTCCTAATCTGTTATTGCCTGATCAGAAAAGATAAGCGAGCACATCGAACTGTATCCTGGAACGGACCAAACGTCCAGAAAAACGGCATTTGAAGAGGTACGCTAAGGAAATTTTGGAATCGGTGCAATCAACGGATACCACCGAATAGAGTGTTCTTAAAAATGTAGCAGACTACGTAATCCATGTTTCTTGCGAGGATGGAAGAACTTAACCATCTGACGTGATTGTTTTGACAGCGGAAATTTATAGACTGAAATGCTGAACCTTCACAACTGAAACATTAATCCAAAGTATTCGAAGGTAAATTTTCCAAAAATCAGCTGCGAATTCTGTTTGCAGGAAAATGCCCAGAATTGTTTGGAGACAACATTGCTAAGGCTGTCACTTTGTAAAGACTATCTTCAAAAGCCCTGGACTGCAAGACTGCAACTGGATTTGTAATTGGGCCGGTTTTTGATAAATTAATAGTTACTCAGTCGTTTACTCATTTGGTTGTACATTCGAAGAAAAGGATTGGACTATGTTTAGCAAAATTAAACCCCAAACCTTCACGTAAAGTACTACATATTTTCAACCTCCGCCCCTGGACTTATACAGATCATGCTCAGCCAAATCCCCAAATCTCCAAAAATGTCATAAAAATTGAAAAAATCCGAGCCACCCCTTACAAATTACATTTATTTACGGAGCCTTTATACTGGATGCATTCTCTCTAACTCGAAACACTTCACCCTCGCTTAGACAACTCGTTAAAATAGTAATGCATTCTAAGTGAACTGATTATAGGTTGAGTCATGAAATTCTCTTCTAACGCCTTTCGAGCAACAGCTACCGCTTGACTGAGGTGGAAGTCATTAAGGGGGTTTTAAGCGAGTTTTACGTCCTCTTAACCCAGAAACTGACCGGGGTAAATTACTGTGCTCTGTCTACAGGTAATTTGCCGCGGGATGGAAAACTCATATATATATATATACATGAGCACCACCTTGGAGATGGTTACTCGTTACTATGTCGCTTTATTTATTTGCATTTCAACTAACAAAAAGATTTATGTTTTCTTTATTGGATAACCCTTCTACGTAAATCACTCATCTACGTTTATTAGACATATTCTGTGGTAAATTATCTAAACTCGGCCCTTCACACCTTGTAACTTTATTGTAAATGGCTCAACAAGAGATTTGTATTTCAAAACCATAGATCCATTAGGGAAGAACTCAGCCACAATAGTTCTTCATCTGAACAGTGTGTCTTCAAACCTTGGAAGCCTCCATATAAACGTTTAGTTAGGGGAAGGATAAACCACGATGTTCCATCAATCCACTATTCCTCGCAGTATCTGGTGATGTGGCTTTTAATGCGGCAAAAAAGGCGAAAGGAAGAATACCATTAACCCTCAGCCTACATCATTGTAAATGGCCTTGTAGGTATTGCCGCAGAATAGGTGGTTAAAGTAGGTACGGTGGAAGCGAGGAACCATTAATCTAAATCCCCTAGGAGGAGAATGTGCGCCTTCCTGAAAAGATGGGAGTTATGCAGGAGATTGTGGTGGGAAGAGGGGGAGTTATGGGGCCGAGTTGTTATACCGATCACCCAGGGAGGGTGATCGATGGCCGGATGCTTATCCCGAATGACAATGTCCTTTCTTCAGTCGCCTGAGCCTCCTTGTACGAGGACTGAGGTCAGCAGACGGCGTTATCTTGTCGGGATAAGGGCTAACACGTTTTTGATCCTCGAAGACACGCGTTTTACGAGCGGCGGGACGGGGAAGGTTTTTATAGCCGGACTCGAAGCTGTTTCCCATGCAAAAACCCGACGTCTCCTTCTACCAGTTATTTTACATAACAATTATCTACACGAATTTTGCTTATGACAACAACAGCAGTAGAAAGACCGTATGAGTGGGTGAATAGGAACCACCAGAATTTAGGGTTTCTAAGGGCCAGAAGATCGTCTTAAAAAACCTTGATGTTTAGGAGCACACTACTGGCACTTGTTATCTCCAAACAGCATCCATAGCAACAGATTTGTTTAACAATTATTGTACTACGACAATCAAACTAATTGGGGAGTCATGCGATCTATTCAGTCAACTAATCTGTATACTAATCAGTGTACTAACCGTACACAAAAATCATGTCAACATACTCACGTGTGGTATAGCTACTCAACTGAATGCAACTCATCTCAATCAATCGTAAATTAACACAAACAACAGCCGTCTCTCGGCTCTTCGATTATCTTGACTTTGGCCGGACAGCTTAGAAATGCCGTAGACGCTGCTAATAAAAGAACGGGTTTACGCATCCGACAAAACTAACTCAAATCGTCACTGGAGAGGTCTGGCGTAGTCAGCATTCGATTCAGCGAGAAAAGTTACGCATATCCCTCCTCCAACTTTTTTTCGTCGAGACTTTTGAAAAAACCTCAATTTTAAGAAAACTCACGATTTCTGCAGTTAAAAACCATTTCCTTAACCAAAAATATTGTTTAAAACCAAAAAGACTACACCGTTGGAAAGCTGACACTTCGGCGCACGTTTTACCAGGCCTGCACAGTTCTTCGTCAAACATTGATGGGGTTGCTAGGCGAGATGAAAAACAGGCGATATCAAGATTTTGACAAAACCGCCATTTCGCGCTGCAATCGCACATCTTCAATGCAGCAAATTTTTCTTTCTGACATCAAATAGACAGAAAATTTAACGCTCTTTTCAACGGTGTCATCAAATTTTATCTATCCCCAAAATTGAAGGAGTTATGGCAGTTTTAATGACATAAGATCGAAAACATGACAAAAATCTTAAATCGCGAATAACTCGGAAACGAGGCCGCTGGCGAAAAATTGGTACGAGGCATTTCTGGTCGAAAATGAGTTGTTGAACACTTGGGAGTCGGATTGTACATAATTCCTGGGACACCCTGTATAACAACTCTTAATTAGGTGTAATTTATTTATGGTTTGAATGTTCTCTCGTAAAATCTTGTCTTCCAGTATATTTCAAAGTGTGTATCCATAGAACATTACAAAATTATCGCCGATTCCTAAATAAACATTGATCTACTCTCCTAACTGAATAGTTTGGTTCTAATATTGCGCCGCACCCAACTTAGCAGTCTTCTCTCTTCGTTTGTTTGTAAAAATGTATATCGATCTACTATAAAAATAGAGGAGTTATATCGCACCGAGCTCGTGAATTTACCATTAATTTTACGCGGCATCGAGTTACTTTTTTCCATCCTCGGAACCGCTGATGCGTCGTTATAAAAAATATCTTTAAAAAAAAACACCATCGTGCTCTCAAATTTCTCCCGGCATTCGCTCCCCTGCCTCGGCTACGAGAAAAAAAAGGAGTATTAAAAATGATTATTTAACGCTGAAAAGAATCCTTTAGATGGGTTGAAAACGTGTGACGATGAAAATGGAAGAACGAGCGATAAAAACACCGCAGCCCCATGAATTTCACTTATCTGTCAAGTGGTGAGGTACACATGCTAATGAGACTTTGGGGAAAAAATGCGCGAGGTTCAAATGAGGGATCGGGTCGAGCGATAAGGCCCGTCACCCTACGTTCCTGTTTTCTTCTTTTTTTTCACGAGGAAATGGCTTTTTTTTAATACAAAGCGCTCAAAATTTAGGTCAAGTGCCGCTCAGTGTTTCAAAACGCCAATAAGCCATGACTCTGTGCGATCTATATTGGGCAGAAATTTGGACGCTTATTGCTGCACGGTTTCGACGTAGAACACGATGGTGAAGTCAGATCTTTCGTAGGATCACCATGAAAGCGGTGTCACAGGGGAATGGTAACAATAAAAATGCACACTCGAAAAACTGCAATATTGCTATGGGGGCGATAAATTAGGTAGGGGCGATTGGGGGGTTGTTTAGCACTCAAAAGCGAATATGGAAAAGTAAGGTTGATTCACGCCCAAACAGCCTGACAAGTTTTGGCTTGACAATAATTAGACATATTCATACGTGTCAAATACAAACAAAGTCATGCATCGTTTTGTCAATGAGACAGCAGCAGTAGCGATTAATTGAAGATCTGACTGGACTTGTGACGGATGAGACGATAAAAGCCAGCTTTCAGGATGGTAGTAGACTCAACGGATTTCGGCTGAAGATAACAGTGCCCACCTAAATTTGGGATACTCGAATTGTATGTAACCACTACCGGGAGCTCCAAGAGGCCGATGCATACCGGGGGCGTGACGACTTTGTTTACTATCCCGGGTGGGAGTTTTATCGCAGACGATCATGATAAACAATGAACTATGACTTGTGAAGAACCACAGTCGAAGTTCATTCCTTATCATGCCAAATGGTCAAATGCTGCATGGTCGGCAGTTCGGTTCGCTTCGTAGATGTCTTTGGTTGCGCAAAACGAGTGCTGGTAATTTATATAGAAAAATTATCTTTCATTGATGATAATTTACGTGTGCGGAATATCTAAGGAGTAAAGGTGTGTTACCGAAATTTATCAAATTCTGTGATGAAGAGATCGAAAAAGGCAGCACGATTTGCTCAGAGATGTGCCGGTCCTACAGCACCCTGAGCAACCACGGTTACGTCCACAAAACCGTAAACTACACAGAAAATTTCTTGGACACAGGCAATAAAATGCGTATGGAGAGTGGTCAAAGCTCCCTACGGCATCAAGGAACATGGTGTATGCAATCTGCAGGATCGAAAACTCATTGAAGAATGGTGGAAACACTTAATCCACACGACCCTTTTGACGCTTTTTTTACGCCATGAAAACCGCCACCCTTACGCAATGAGAACTAGAGTACCCACAGACGTGCCTCGACTTGAAGTAAATAAATTTGGCAGGTGACATTAATTCTAACGACTTTTACCGCTTTGCAGATAGCATCAATTCGATACTTAACATACTTGGTGGATCGGCAGGGCCTCAGGTAACATGCAAGGGGACTACCTAATTTGTCGTCATCTGTGTAAGGTAGTTCAAATCCCGTTAATTTGAATGTAGAAAACACACCTATAAAGTTATTGGTAGGGTGATTTATCTGATTGAAACTGTTGATTTGTGAGTTTTTGAAACGATATCGGCAAGTAACATTCAATGCCAAATCGAACAGGTATCTTGTTTTAGAGCACGGGATATCAAATACATGCATACGTGCATTTTGTTCAATGTGGTGTATTGCGATGAAAACTAAAACTACTGTTTACACAAACGTTTACAACAAGTTCGAGACTTGAGTACTTGCGAGTATATAGTACGATTGGAAAAAGACAACACACGTTAAACAAATAAAAACAAAGTCTCCACATAGAGACTTACAAGTTCCTAAGACAAATAACAAGCAACAACGCTACGGCGACATTGGCTTCACATCACTTCCTAAATTCCTTAGACAAATAGCAAGGAAGGAGCAATTTGTTGGAAGGGAAAATGTTGGGAAACCCCTCCCCCCACCAGGGTAAAAAGGTCAAATAATCGGTTGCCAGAATAGGAGTTTTGAAATAATATTTATATTATAAACTAACAAGGACATTAACAGATTAGAAATGTTTAGGATATTTGAAAGTATTCTGTACTTGTCTGCGAGAGTCTCGAAACATAACGGTATCTTGGGCTTTGGGCTGGAAGATGGAAGAAATAACCAGGGGTCCAAAACATGGCTATGATTTCATGCCAAACAGGGAAAAATTCACAGAAAGTAAGTACTAACCATGGTACGTAAATTCTTCTGTGAACTCGAACAATCACGCCTACATTCACATTACGAGTATATATCATTCGCATAGTATCTAATATAATAAATGTTACATATCTCTGGGGCCAGAAAAAAATATGATTAATGTCTAGGTTGGGGTCACCTTACAGAAAATTTAAAGAACCCGACAGTAGAAACCTTTTCCGAAGAAACTAGTTCGGGCGGATTGTATTGGATTCCAAAAGCTTGACGCCCTACACAGAACTCGACCCTACAGTCAATTCTTCCAGTTCAGTTGAGAATCGAGAGTCCGAAAATACCTCTTGAGTCAAGTGGATGACTTTTCAAACTAGTAAGAGGAGAGTTGCTCCACTTCAATGGGAAACCCTACACCACCTACTAATGTGAACTGCGTTTATTGTGAAACAGCCGACGAAGGGAAGATCTGTTTCACTTCCTTTGCTTTCGTCCAGTGCTGTCTGAATTTAGGAGGACGAAGTTTCTAAAGCCAAAAGTGCCTTGGAGACTCGAGGGCTTATTTGAGAGTAACCATACTGTGCTGTCATCAACGTTTGGTATTTCCATAATTAGCAGATGTTTCGGCGGCTAGCATTGGGAATATAAGAACGCTTGAGGATTTTTTCGTCTGCTCTCCCCCGTGACATCTAACATGTGTGTTTCAAGTTCAAGTCTTTCCTCACATTGCAGAAGTTTTGGGGATTTGAGTTGCTTTCAGAACTGGTTTTGACGCCTCTTCTTCGGAAGACTCGGATTTCGATTTTGATTTTGATTAATCTAGTACGTCATGTGCAGCTACGATCGTTATTAAGCATGATTCGCAAAAACTTCTGACACCACGTGACAGTAAATACAAGTCGCGAACTCCAACAACTAGGTATTTATAGGAAAAATCTAATGCGCAAATACATTGGTGAAGAGCGTTCGAAAAACGAATCCTCAAGCGTCCTATGATTCCAGTTGCTAACCCACGCGCCGTCCGTCCATTATGGAAATACCATATGCTGATAATAACACACATACTAATGTCGGCGGTATTTTAATGAGTAAATTCAATTTTTGATTTTGAACAGCATAGTGTCAGATGAAGTTCTGTTCTTTGAATTTGAATTTACTCACTCAATCCTAAGCCATTTTGAAACCGCACAACGAGCCATTTCATAGTGATTCTTGAATGAATGTAAGAAAGCACTTTTCATTTAATTTTTTTTAATGTCTTAACCTTGGCAAATGGACTGGAAAGAAAATTTTATCTAACAAAAAAAGTCAGGCTTTTTGAAGATCTCCAACAGGAAAGATGCGTTGTGGTGGGAGTAAACATTTCAATTTGATTTTTTAAATACATCATTGCACCTACGTTCTTGTTCTTGAGTATGATGTCGCAAAAACTTCTATATTTAAATGCTATTGAATTAATGTAACACTGCAAACAATTATACCTATTGCGTTCATACCAGTCGCGAATCCTACTCATATTATATCCTGAGTGTGGACTCGAAATCTAGGTGCCAAGCATTAAAGCTCCTTTTTCGCATTATGGATTTTGAATAATAACACCAGTGGAAGAATGTCTGTCTGTGTGTTTTAACCAGATGAAGTAATTTTGAATTTACTCACTTCAGGGTCTTAGGCAGATGGACTGGAAAAGCATTAAATTTTATTCTAACAACCAACCGTTTCAGGGAGAGATGAAACCTCTCCAACGTATAGGACGTTTCCAACGGATAGAAATCGTTCACCATTCGTTGAAAAGCTCTCGTTTATCACACATTTCTTTCGTTCTTGTTCTTGGTATTTATGTCGCCATTTTATATTTATTAATGCTATTAATTAATGTATGTGGTAAACAATGCTGCTTGTTTTGTTATTATTAGTTTCCCAGTGGGGAATGCCGGGGACTAAATATATATACCAGTATATCCTGATGTGAAGCGGACTCGTGCTCAATCTAGATTACCAGTACCGATATCTTGGTGAAGTTTATCTTGAACTTTACGATTTGCTAGAAATGATCTTATTTCGAAATATGATTGGAGCTACGTTTGAGGAGGTTATTTTTTAAATATGTGCTGTTTTTACATTCCCTTTATAAAGTTGGCGTATATTCTTTCTATTCCAACGGGTGTAAATAGGTTAATTTTGTTGTTTTTTTTTTAGCACTGTTTTTCTCACAGCCACTTTCATTTGTTTATAGGACCTTCTAAATTTTCTATAAAATTCTGAAGAATCATCCATTTTGTGAGGGACTGCTGCATAGGGGGTTCTCCCGAAAAATCTTGAATTATATCTAAAAACGCTCGTGTTCACTCCCTTTGGAACCCAATTTCCTAAAAAAAAAAAAAAAAAAATTTTCATTACAAATGTCAGACTGGTTAATAACCAGTGGTTATGATATTGCAAAACAAAGGATTTTGCGCATCTTTTTTATTGATGCAGCCCATTACTTGTCACTGAAGCTATGGGAACTAATGAATCTTTGATAAAAAAGGTAATTGGGCAAAATCAACATTTCGGGTTCATGTTCCACCCTAAAATTCCACCCAAAAAAGTGTTGTTAATGAGTAGGTACAAGGAAATTTAATGCTCTTTCCAATGGTGTACTCAAATTCGGTGATAATCTTGAGTCACATTTGAGGAAGAGATTATTAGTGACCAATGGTCGAAAATACGAGAACGAAATCGTAAAATTGAAAAACGTTGAGTAAAGAACGATCTAACAGCTACTTTTTGTCACGAATTAGTTGCACAATACGTGGTTGAAGTTCGAAGAATAAAACGTGAGACACGCTGTCTACGAAAATACATACATGCACAAGCAATACATATCGATTCACTCATTTGAAGGCGCTTTAATTTCTGTGTACTGAATCGTAAGAACAGCCTTATATTCTGCATATTTTCGAATTGAAACATTTCGATTATCTTTACATTACGTTACCTTTATGAGAAAGCAATGTGTCACAACTTGTCAGACGTTTAAAAATTATTGGTTTTTGGAATGACTGTGGAATTCAACTCATGACGTAGGTGATATAACTGCTTCTTCATTTAATAATTGTTTTATTTTTTTTTTTTTTTTAATTATCCCATCAACTGAGCATCGGTAGATCGAGAGAATGTCGACTTGTTGAAGAGTTTATGAGACGGAATAAAAGCCGACGCAGTTGAGAATTGTTTTCTGTGAAAGTTCCGGGATAATAAAAGTGAGTTCGTTGGAAAAAGGGGACTCCGCGGGAGTTTTGAAGAGTTGACGTTTCTGGCGCCACCTGTTGTTTCTCATTGTGTCATCCGCCCCCACCCCCTCCCTCCCCTACCCTCATTCTTAAATAGACCTCTCCACTTTTTCCCCCTACTCGTTTAATACTCCTCGTATTGATTAAAATATCAAAACATATTGGTAAGTAACTCATCCATTGAAGAGCTCCCTTTGACCGGTTTTTACGTGATCAACGAAGTTTATTATATGGGTCACTTCAAAATTTCGGTCACATTTATGTCATTGATCAGTATTGCTGTCAAATCTCAACTAAATACAGTTTTTTAAGTGTTTTAAAATTGTCTCCTATGAGCATGTACATGTTCCATGGAAAAGCATGTAAAAGTTGTGAGTACGGTAGCACCCAGCAGAAAATCCCAAAGTCCGAACTCCCTACAGCTGTCACTAACCGGAGGTATACAAGTTCCATCGTCACTACTCAGCGAAATATTTATTGGGTCTGTTATATCCACTTACACTATGAAAGAACACACCATCTACAATGGATATCTGCCTCAGGAAAAAAATTGGATCAAATCAAGTAGCCTTATCAGCCCATTATTTCAGTGTCACACGGTTTTTCCTCACTCCCTACAATGTTTTGAAAAGTAGTCCCCAACTGACAGGAAAGGGTGTTTATGAAGTTGCTTCTGATTTTTTGGCATCCCTTATTCAAGATGGTCCCGACGCTGGTGGTTGGATTTTGCCTAGACCTTCCCAGTCAGTTCTACCGGGAAAACCATCCCTGGAGGCAGCAGTGTGGGTTTTTTAACTCTCATTCCCTACTCCAATAACATTCTAACTGTGGCAAGTGAACCTTGATCGCACCTGTTGACAATTAGTGTAGTTTTTGGAAGTTCGTTGACAACATTTTGGTTTAACCAGTTTCAATTGATTTGTGGCTTGTGAAGGCGGTGAAAGGCTCACTCCCTACTCTCTCGCTCCCTACAATATGCTGCTAATAGCCCCTCAAACTGTAGGGAGTGAGATTTTGGCAAGGAAACCTTAGTATTTACTGTACCTAAAATTAAGCTAATTGTGCTGTTCCACTCACCTTAATTGAAAGACTTGAGCGGCGATTCCTATGGAGGTTGGTGGCTCGAGGGGAAAAAATGATATTATATACCTCATTCATTATGTGTGCTCACTTGGGTAATATGCCGAGAGAACCGCAGTGATTGATTGGGAACAAGAATATTGATCAAGTTTCAAAAAAAAAAATTTTTTTAAATCGATACCCAAATGTGACCGAAATTTTGAAATGACCCACATGTGTATTAGATAGCCCTTCAATGTAAATGATTTCTCTATGTATACTACCGAATGTGTGGTAAATTATCAAAACTCGACATCTCATGCCTCATTCGATATGGAAATACTAAGGCTGCCGCCAGCCACACGGTTCAACTCCAACCTAGCGTTAAAATGTCTCTGCATCCCTGCTCGTATGCTCGACCGTCTATTAAACCGATTTTCATCGCACAAAGATGTCTGAATCGAACAAAACACAACCCTCTTACTTCGAAAGTTTCTGAAAAACATATTTAACTGTCGCAAAATTTGTTTTACGTTTCAAATGTGCGGAATTCGAAAATCGATTTTAAAAAATCCGTCCCTCTGTCATACGCCGAAACTACAGAACGAATTTTAATGACACATTACAAAAATCACATTTGAGGTCTGGTAGGTACTAAATTCTGACCATCGATCTCAGTCAAACCTAAAGGGTGAATCCGAAGATATTGAAAACTTTCGAAGTAACACTATTGTCTTCGTGTTCGTTATTGATAATCGTACCTTCAAAAAATCGAATGAGCCTACCTGCAGTGCTCTATGTTCCTCCGTTCGTTCTCCCTGAGGCTAGAACTTCGACAGGAAAAAGAACGGAAATACTAATGCAAATTGTAACGTGAACATTTTAATTTTCCCGGCTCGCGGTTCTCGGTGCGGATTCCTGTCTCCCGTATTGTTGCCGCCTGCAGGCCTCGTCAACAATCACCACGTGCGCCGAAACTTTCCGTCGCCGATCCCGATACTGCTTTCCCTTAAGTTTCCCTTTTTTCATTGGAAATATTATTTCAATTTCGTACATTTCTGTCGTACGTCGGACCATACGTTCCCTCGACGACCTTCAAGAAGGAGATTATCGTCTGTCCCGAATATTTCACCACTTGTTCTCCGAAGAGAATCATCATCTTTCGTCTGGATAACCGCCTAGTGAAGTCCTCGTCCAACTCAGCGTCGAGTGACCTCCGTATACCGTACCGGTTCGAGCTGAAACTCTACACCTTGATCAAGTCGGAAAAGTTGTCGTCAAGTTGCCCTGCAGTGCAGATTGCACCTACCGCATCGGAGCCACCATACCATAAGTACCTACCTAAAGTACTGAAAAAACCATAAAAATTATACCGTACTATTCTATTCGACGGCCGATCGAAATTGTAAGTACTTATATTAACGTTTATGACTCCAAGCCCGAGTCTATAGTCACCAAATACCTAATAAGTACCTTATCTTGTCTATATCTGTGACAGTTTCCCCTGAAATTGGGTCCAGTATCGACCGCGTAGTATTTATTTTATTTCCTATTGATTTTGTTAAATAAAGCATCATTTGATTTTTGTATTTCCATGGTTCGCTCTCCTGGGTCTGAACTTTTTATTTTTTTAGTGAACTACGATAATTTTAATGCGTCAATGCTAACGTGGTTGGACTAATATTAAAAATTGTCTACTATCATGTGAGGATCGCATCAGCTGATATAATTGAAGTGAAATTTCGTTGCAACAATAAAGTTTATTTCTTTCTTAATCGGTCTACGATGTTGGAATATAAATGGAATTTTTTTTTATTGCATCTAGAATACAAGTTAAAGTTATGGAAGCGCTGTTTAGATGCTTTAGCACGTATCTAATGCAGATAGATCGGTGATTTACGTAGAAGGATGATAATAAACCTTTGTGTAGTAATTTGCGTGCGATTTTGAGTACAATTAGAATTAATGGATCATCTGGCACGGTCATTTGTTTGCTCATTATGGGGCTAATCTGAAACTCCATTGAGGATGGAACTAATCAAAATGCAAGGGACGGGTCTGTAATTGGTTGGATGGCGTTGTATTCACACGGCTCGTTCGTTAGTAATTGGTTTGCCTGAGGATTCTCTATGCATCTCGCATCCCTGGCTAATCCATCGCGAGAGGTCAACGTAGAGCTTTTAGAGATCCCCGAACGATGAGATCGATAGTACAGCTTTAATATCAAGACGGTCATTTGTGTCATCATTCCTACTTATCGGTATTTTGACTTTACTTCCAAGCACGGATACTAGACTACACGGTAAGGGTCATGAGCTCAGCGCTCAGGGAAAACCCGATGACATTGACGTCATTGATACCCTCGAGTGAGACCGCCTTCCTTCTACGTTATGTCTCTTCAATTTTCACAATCACTTCCTACACAAGTTCCTGTGGTTTTACTCGCTTAAGGCGACGAGTTAAATCTTGTACATTCAGTAGCTTGACAGCTTCCTCATTCCGATATTTGAGTCTGTTAAGGTGAACTTCATCCACGGTGTCAACTCGAAGTTCACGGTGGAGGGCATGATTTCGGAAATACCACGGTTCATCCGTTGTAAAACGCTGTTCTGGAAACTTTGGATTATCTGTCTATTGGTTGAAGCTGTGCAGCCCCACAACTTTTTTTCTTCGAATTCGTGAAAAATTCGTGGGAAAAACTGCCATACATCGCAGAATCAAGTGGATTTTTCTTTCTAACTCTGTAGACTAGATTTCCGGCGATCGATTCCATGAGATCTTCATCTTCATCCATGGGATTATTCCCATCAAAACCTTCTTCTTTGGAACCAGATTAACGAAAATCGGAGGTTTCTTCTAAAGCACTTGTCTTTACTGTTTGAGGCTCCGATGACGACTAATTTTGAAAGGGATGTTGTTTTAATCTTTGACGAGATGAAGGTGAAAAGTGACGTGTGCTTCGATGCTAAACGAGAAGTGATTATGAGACCATACAACTACGTGCAAGTTATGGTTATAAGGAGCATAGTTAGGGAATTCCAAAGCACTTGTGTCTTTACTGTTTGGTTCTGAATCTGTGCCTGAAACTGGATGAATCCATTTCCCAACTAAGCTCCTAATAACTAGTAGTCTAGTATCCGTGTTTCCTAGCAGCTTTTCGAATATAAAGGTCATTTACTGCTTTGATCAATCTAAGGGGACATGTAATGGGGCATGTTGACTTTAAATCACTATCTAGTGATTCTGAACTGACACCATGAAACCCCAATGGCGAATCGGAGAGACCTAAACAATAAAGTTACTAATTGTAATAATAACAATAATATCTCACAGACTAAGGCATCGCTGTATTCTGCGACAAGAGACACTACTGCGTAGTCCGTTCTGCCGGTGGGTTCCAGCCCCTTACACGACTAGAGTGGATAATTGATAGAGCAAAGCCCATTCCACTCTCACCGACCACTCTACCGTCTACTCTAATCTGCGTCTACTCAACTTGTGTTGTCCACAAATCAACAGAGTAGAAACTGTGCAGCTTGTGTTAGCTGTCTGGTCTCCTTGTTATGAGAACGGCCAGGATATAGTTGAGAGAGTCAAAAGAAGGTTCTAGTGTCATATGGTTCATTATTTTCAGTAATAAAGTTTTGTAATCTACCAAAGAAACAAATTTTTAGCCCCCCTTTAGAAGCTGTTGGTTTAATTTTCATGATATGTAAATTTCAAAACATTAATACAAACAAATGCGCCGTCCAAAATTTTCCCCAAAACAACTGTATCAAAGTCGACGAAATTTAGCTCTAAAATCCTACATCGATCAGGGATGTGTCAGTAGTCTTGGCGTGCTGACCAATGTTTAAGGACTAAACTTTCAAAAAATCGCAATCTCGAAACCTTTGGTTGTAGGAGGGTAGTTTTTTCTTGTTTGATTCAGATAGGAATTAGTTTTATGAATCGAATGAGGCCACTCAGGTTGTTTTAAATTGGATTTCCGGATTCTACACATCTTGAAACGTAAAATAACAACATTTATAGGGGCGGACGAAGGGGTGGGGGTTAACATTTTTTCTCGGTTAATTATAAAAAATTATTTAAAAAAGCTGAAGGGTCGTATCCGTCATCGAATTTCGGGACTTCGCCCAATCCTCGCGCGGAACATATTGAGAGGACCTAGGTAGGTAGCATAGCATTATTTTGTAATTTATAATTGTGTTATCTTTGTCATCATTTCAATAGTATTTCGTTTTCTTAAAACAGCCTGATTACGTTTTATTACTACCTTTCTCTGAATCAGGGATTAAACCGGCGTTATATTATTGATTAGCCACAACAAAAGTTAATAACGCCCCTAGTCACAGTATTTTTGAAAATACAGCCCTTCGATTTCACCTTTTATATTTCAATGAGATCGATGCCGAGAATTCAGCCGCAACTACACCCCGAATGTGATTTGTTACCCAAGTTCCATTAACTTCGTCCGAAACTAAAGAAGAAGCAACGAAAGAAAACGATTTTTTGAAATAGGATTTTCCCAAGAGTGTGAGTGTTTGAAATTCCAACATATTGGGCCATCCTCCAGGTTGAACTTGAGGCATGCTAGAAGATGGGACGAATAGTAAAGTTTGGAGGTGATGGAGCGGGCCAACAGGATTTTCCCCGAAAACGCAAATTGCTAAAGAAGACAAAACGAAAGAAAACGATTTTTTGAAATAGGATTTTCGGGTTCTTTATATCTTGAAGAGTAAACCAAAAATAATGCCAGGTTTGGACAGAACACAGCGTTTAAGACCCACAATGAGTTCAGATTGTGGAGTTATGTAACTGCATCATGAGAACGTGTAGTAGTACAGTATTAATGATAACCTCCCTTCAATCTGGACTCACTCATAGCTTCAGGAAACACTGTAGTGTATGTATATAAATTCTATTAGACATAAATTTTCATACATACTCACCCATATTTTTGATAAAAATATTTAGAATGCGAGTTGCTACTATTAATAATAATAATAATAATAATAATAATAATGCCAGGTTGAAGACCCACAATAACTGGCCGTTGAGATCAACCGATAGCCGAGATCTATGGCCATCTCTACAAGCGCCAGAGTGAAGCTAGGAGCTCAATAATTCCATTACATAAGTGAATGGGATGGATGGTGATGACGAGGGTGAGTCGGGGGTGTTATGGGGGTAATAGGAGGAGTTGGCAGACTATACCATTGACACTCTCGCCCCCGGCCATCGATCGCCTTCTAATCCCGCTCCCAACTACCGGCTAATAGACCGTGAAAATTTAATGGGTTCATTTTCTGAAGGGGAAAGTCGAAACGGTGGCAGGGGAGAGCTCTTATGAGTTACTGAGCCCCGGTAGGGTGGAAAGGGTAGGAGGAAACGGTTAATAGGCGCATTAAGGACGAATGGATTAACATCCAGGATGAACATACAGGATCACCGATAATGCGTATTTTATTTATTTATTTTGGTTTATTATTCAATAATAAACCATTGTAATCGCTCTGGAAAAAAAAATACTTCTAACCCCCTGAAAATTTCATGGTTTACGTTTCAAAGGGTGTAGAATCCGAATCTGCAATAAAAAAATTTCCGTCCGTCCGCCGTACGCACGATTTCTCCCAAACGGCTGGAGCAAAAGATCTGAAATTTTCAGGAAAAATCCATCTTGGTCCGACGACGCCCCAATTCTTGAGCCAGCTCTCTCACTCAATTTAAAGTGCCCTTTAAGGGATGCCAATGTTTTGTAAAATCCCTAAAAACCTCAAAAAAAGTCAAGGCGGCCTAAATTTGGACTCTGTTTTGAAGGAACACTCCACGAGGAATCGAATGAACCCCTCCCCAGGTCCGTAGGTCAAACCATTCCCTCAAAAACCAATCATTTAAATTAATTGTGCACAAACGCTATGAAACAGCGTTTTGGCATGAAATAATGTCTGTGTTGTTGGATGAAAATGATGAGACGAAAATAACCCCGTAATTTTTCTCACTGAATCGAATCAACGCATTTCTAAAACTCTCCAAACTATTAAAATCATGAAAAAAATTCACGTTTTCCAACGTGAATTTATCTTACGTGAAGTTATCTTATCAGAATCTTTGAAATTTTCGTACTGTATGTTTTTGAACAGCATTCAATTGAAAATCATTGAAAATACACCACAGAGGCAATATCAACGAAGAACGGTAAATCTCGACAGAAGCAGGTTAACCTACAAAGTGTAAACAAATGTTAACGCGATTGCGCGGCAAAAAAGCGATTTGAAAGTCAAACCACGCGGCACGAGGTTTGCCGCGACAAATGCAAAGCGCGATGCCGCGCTTTTACGTATGACAATTCTATAGAACAGCATAGTTTGATCGCTTATAGAACAGATCGCGTTGGTGGCCCGCTCGCTCGCGTTCGTTTTTCACGTATGACCCTGACGCGTCTGCGGCTGGCGACTTCTTCATGTAGGCGCCGCGCTGTGGGAGAGTTTTCTCTCAAGAGGCGCGACTGTGCAGACCTACATGAAGAAGTCGCCAGCAGACGCGTCAGGGTCATACGTGAAAAACGAAGGCGAGTGAGCGGGCCACCAACGCGATCTCGCGCCGCGCTAAGGGGAGAGTTAAACTCAAGCGGCCAGCGGCCCTGTACTTGTATGGTTCACGAATGAGTGTCCCCGAGATAGGGGGACTGGGTTGCTAACTGACAAGTTAGATGTAGGAGTCCCCCCACCCGGCGGATGCTCCGCGAGATGACTTTGTACCAGTGTCCCCGTCTTGTTTATTACTTCTCAGTGGAGCGCTCCCCGTATCAATCTTCGTATCTTGCATCGATATGTTCTGTCTAGTTCGCTGGTCTGGATGCTCGCTTGGCTCGCATCTCAAAAACAAAAAACGTCTGTCAAGTGGATGTGGCACATAGCTTCCTCGTATCCATAACATGAATGTATAGATCATTGAAAATTATTATTGACTAAAGAACTTCGTTCAATTGGGCGAAGTATATATTGAATTAGGGTAAATATATTATTATGCAGGAGCATAACTTGAGAAAATGAAGGTAGGCATGTTCAACTATTGAACAAACTATAAAATATACCTAATAATAAAAATTGACATTGACGCTGAATGGATAGATGACTGAAGTGATAAATAATTATTATGACATCTACACATCAAAATTTCCCAAATTGGTCAAGAGTTATGCGCGTAACAAGGATTTCACGTTTGCACATGCGCAGACCTTATTGATGAATATACATCAAACCGAACAATCCCTGAAAATTTCATCGAAATTGGTCAAGAACTCCCGGAGTTATGCGCGTAACAAGGATTTCACGTTTGCGCATGCGCGGAGGCTACTATTGATCCGGGGGTCATGAAACTCATAGGGGACCATCTACACATCAAACCGAACAATCCCTGTAAATTTCATCGAAATTGGTCAAGAACTCCCGGAGTTATGCGCGTAACAACGATTTCACGTTTGCGCATGCGCAGAGGCTACTATTGATCCGGGGCCATGAAACCTATAGGGGACCATCTACACCCCAACCCGCACAATCCCTGAAAATTTCATCAAAATCGGACTATAACTTCGTTTAGTTTTGCCCGTAACAAGGATTTTCTGACAGACAGACACGGAACCAAAATTGTTCAGAAAGGTCTAAAACGCAAAATGCGAGTGGAATTTTTTGATTTTGGAGACAAAAAAATTTCACATTCCGAAAGTGAAAACAATGCTTCCGCTACCTTAGTAGACTCGGAAGCAAAAATATCCCACATCACTCCTTCTAGTAAAGTATAGATCAGTTGGACAAATAGATCTGAATGTGTTAACACTTGTGTTTTTGCGTACTAATAATTATTTTATCGATGTAACGGTGAAAATCTTTCCATAATACGTGGCTCTGGTATCCACATATCACCCTATATACACATCGATCCTAGTAAACATCGATATATTCTTCTTATCAGAAGGGGCCTCCTATTCTGAACTTCAGCCGAACTTTCTTTTTTTTTTTAATTTATAATGTTTGATTCTACTTTTACAAATTATATTCCTATTTGCTTATTATTCTGTTATTGACTTGACTTTACTGATTATACCTTTTATTTATTTATTTACTAAACGGGCGGAGCCCAATTACAAATTACAGAAAAAAAGAAAGTTGCTCCTGTGGAGTGTTGAGGTGCAATAAACGTTCGTATTTACAAGAAAAAGTCAGAAGAAATTTCACATAAAACAATCAATTTAACTGGAAGGCGTGAGAGACCTCCGCGCGAAAGGACTGGAGGATCCGTTCCTGGAAAAAGTCTAGGGGGTATTAAGATAGTAGGTGCCCTGCAAATTCAAGTAGATACAATTGTACCTACCGTAGAAAGAAGTTGACAAAATGAAAATTATATGAATCTTAGGGATAGGATTATCCAAGTTGATATCATCTTTGTATAATATGAAACAAGCAGGTAAGTTTGAGAAATTTCCAACAGTTGAAGAAGAGTGGGTACTCAATAAGTTTCAACTCAATCTTTCAATAAGTTTCATTTGATTTGAAAAAAGTTTCATTTGGTTTGGAAATGTTTTCATTTGACTCGGAATTGTTATATGAAGTTGTTAAGAAAGTAACAGTGGTCAATGGCGTTGTTTTAAAAGTGAAGTCAAGGTGCGTATATGAGCGATTCTTCCATTATGCACGAAATTCGCGTTTCAGAACCCACCAGCTGAAATAGAAGTTTTTCATCAACTTGTTTTCGTGAATCCCTTCTAAATATGCTACTGATTACTCCTACGAAAAAACCATTCATAGAAGTTCGTGGAATAAGAGGTATCTTTGAAATCATTATAATGAGGGACTAACTGAAGAAGTGAGGGACTAACTGAATTGTGCACAATTTTAGCACAACAATTTAGTCAAATTTGACATGAAAAATTTTCCACTCTGTTAAGCTCAAAGGGAGAAAAAATTTAAAACTTAAATTCATTGAATTTAAATCATAATCTTAATCCCTCATTTGCTTAGTTAGTCCCTCACTCGTTATGAAATGAGGGATTAACATATGAGGGACTAACTTTTGCGTCTTTCAGAGAGGTGCACCACTCCACATGCTTCTCTCGGGAAAAAGAATAATGAGAAACTGTACCCCCTTTGAAAACACACTAATTATCGCAAATGAATAATATAATTTCTCTTACCTTCGTCTACATTCACGCTGGTGAGGGATTAACTCGTTTGAATGAACAGAAACGACTATCGCACAAATAACCTAAACATTGAAGAGGTTGCCCTGGAAAAGGTTACGTAGAGTTTGGCGGCAACCTGAGCAATGTAGCTAACCGTGGAAACTTGTTACTTCTGCTATTCGAAAAGTGGAGGCGCCCTTTTCAAAAAGGAGTGAGGGACTAACTTGAAAACCTAGGAACACTGGTGTTCAATGCTACTGATTGTTCGGTAGACAACTAGAGAGGCTGCTTACCGTCAAAAGCGTTACTTGAAGACCTTGGAAAATCAATGTTTAAAAAAAATGCTACAAATCACTATTATACGAGTATTAATCACCACTCAAAGTAAGAAATTCTTGTCGTGGGACAAGTGAGGGACTAACTTTTGGGAAGTTTGAATTTAATTTTCATGATGAAAATGGGCGAATATTTTTATGGAAAATGACTGGAAACCAACGAAAGGTCATATATTTTCAAATGAGAAAAAAATTCATTCTCAAAATAACAAACTAATCCCAAAATCGCCAGGGGACTTAATTTCGTCGATAATGGAAGAATGGCCCGTACAAGGTTCTTTACATTCCAGCTAGAAACCCAATGACCTAAGGTAGCTGTAATTGTCAATCACTCAATCCAATAGATTGTCGATCAATCATAACTCATTGAAGTTTGAAATGATGACTAGTTTGACTACCAAGACCATTGTCAAGAGTAGTCGAGGTTGTTGAATAGTAACTATCGAGGTTGTTCAGAATGTAACCGTTGCATAGTTCGATGTTAAGGAAACTAACTTGCAAAGTAGTTTAGAAACTGATGCTTGCACGGTCCACAGTGGTTTGGTCGTCAGGCAGTTTCGAATGTTAAGGTTGTTAGGTTGCTTGGAGTGTAAAGGTCGCATAATTCAACGTTAAGGAAAGAAAGTTATTAAGTTGTCAGGAAACAAACTATTTCGCGGACCAGAGGTCAGAGAATAGGTAACTTTTGACGTGGTTTTGAAAGTAAAGTCAAGTTGCATAGCTAAGGAAGGTTCTTTTTATCCCAACAAGAAACCCACGCACACGAAAAGTGCCAACCGAATCGAGAGAAATGTGGGAAGTGACCCAGTGACATCTGTCATTGTCAATCACTTGATCCAATAGAGAAAAAAAACCGTCTCCCGACGAATCAATCATCTTCTTCCCAACCCTCGATCGACCTTCCATTTTGCTTTTATCCTTCAACTTCCTACGGCCGTAACTCAATACCCTGTCATCATTCGGTGATTCAGTTGGAGTCTTCAAAAGTGAATAGTCGAATGGAAATCTCATTAAGTTGATATTTAATTAAGTCGCTTCCAAATTAGGCATTCCTCATTGCCACTGTAGAAGGTCATCATCAAATCACTATTCTGACTCCAGTGAAAGCAAATTCTTTCTCAATCTTTTTCGTTTATACATTACAGAATTATTAATGTGTTATTTTGTGAATAGCATCTGTCCTAATTGAAAAGAATAAAGTGAAAACAATCACAAAACTAATTATAATTATGATGTAAATAAACTGTCCACATAGGAAATGGGAAAAATTTATCTTGCCCTGTCAAACGTAGAAAATTTCTAGGCATGTGAAATCACCTCTAGCAGCGATTCAGGAAGTAGTTGAGCCATTGAACACGTTCACAGTGATATCGTTGTACCTTTTGCCAATTTCAGAAGATGGAATTGTCTAAATTGCTTTGAAAGATGCAGAAGATGAACTGGATGTTCAATTCTAAATGTTATTTTTTACAACTAACATAAATAACATGTATTCTTGCACTTCAAACATGGTGATCCCACAGCAACACAAAGGAGCGAGATAATGATAAGTTTTAAGAAAAATCTTCAGAAATGCTCTTTGGAATTATTTGAAAGGATAGATATTTGTATTTATTTAAATGAAGAATGAGAAAGATAGATAGATACGCCATGAACGTTTGACGGAGGCCGTATTTATTTAATTACTTGAAGATATGCAATAACTGAAACAGACTTCGTCCTGTCAAAAAGATTTGTAATGTGGCATATTTTGTGCCCACGTATTTGAAAAACGGAACCGTCACTTTGAATGATGTTGGGCCAAGTACAACAGTTTTGTAATGTAATATGAATTTTATTAATTGTTACAAATCATTTGTATGGGACATATTTTTAGGGGTTTTCCAGCAATAATTCTAATTTTTCTCGCCGTAAAAACCAATTCAACGAACATTTTAAAAAAAGATTTGGCCAAATTGGTCCAGGCGTTGTTGAGTTATAAACATTTTGCGATTCCAACGGAGACTAGATTTCTCTTAATAAATAAGTTTCAATTCACATTTTAGGGATCATGGGCAAATTTGTGCATAACATTTATAAATTGATAGGTAGTGTTAATTTTATCTTTGATTTTAATTCATAATTTAACTATAGGTAATTCGTTTTTTAAAAAAAGTTCTCCAGGTAGATTTATAAGTAATTAAATTCGGCCACTAAGAGTCTCCTGTAAGACCAAGCTGCTTTATAAAACCGGATCAGGTCAGCATAACGGTGGCTATTGGTCAGGAACTCGACGACTTCTTGTGTGTTACCAAGAAATTGGCTCCTCATACCGCGAAGTATGGCACATCCCCCCAAGAAGTGCTCGGTGGTTTCGGGTTCTTGCAGATTGCACATGGAGCAAAGTTGCACCGCATTCAGGTCCCATGGCCGACTGTTCAACGGCAGTAATTCTCCTCTATGCTTTATTATAGTTTTTATGTCAGGAAAGCTGAGATCTGATTGTATATAATTAGGTTCCTTATCCAGCTGTCGGTATAGCATGTGGAATCGCGCCTGGTTTGAGCTCAGGATCCATTCTTGGCGCATTTGAAGTTTAATTTTCTCCAATACTTTGGCAGTTATATCATTCCACGAATTCATCGAGCTCGCATTGAAGGGTATATTGTGCTTTATAGCCAATTTTCGCCATTCCGCCGCCCATCCCACGTTTTCCTGCAGGCAGAGCTCAGCCGTTGCTCGAGTCCATCTGCTTTCGGGAGCAGTCAAAACAGAGCCGATATACCGGGCATTCGTTGTCAAAGTGCGCAGGAAAATGTGGTCAACTCCAGTCTCCAGGAACAGGACGTAATTGGGGGTGTTTTTGGGGAGGCCAAAAAGTTTTTCGAGGAAAAACCTCTGTATTTTCTCCAGCTCATGAGACAGTATGTAACCCCACACCTACGCCGAGTAGCAAATGAATGTTATGAGGACTGTGTCGAAGATATTAAATTTTATTGGGAGCGTAACATCATTAGAGGCAATGAGAGTGTGCCAAACCGAGTTTATGGCAATTTTGGCTACTTTAAATTTTTGTTTGAAGAGGATTTTCGTAGAGAGGTTGTTTGTAGGTGTCACCCCAAGGTATGTGTACTCATTTGTTCTATATTTGCTGTGTACTGCTCTGTGGGGCAAATATGAAATTTCCAGGGGGGGTTAGAAATTTTTTTTTTAAGAGCGATTACAATGGTTTGTTATTGAATAATAAACCAATATCGTTTTGATGGTGAAAATGTTGAAGAAAATGGGTGTATGATTCAATTTTATGAATCCTAATGTTTCATTTTCTCGTTTTGACGACTTAACAGTCAAGAAAAGTTATGAGGCGGGGGGGGGGGGGGGTTAAAAGAAGAATAAACCCTTGTGAAATAATTTGCAGCGTTTTACTTTTACTAATCGAATCTGCTGACACAGAAGCAGACGGGCAAAAAAGGAACCACACCTGCCCTAGAACGATCCTATGTGTATGGAAATGGGGATTCAAATCTTTAGTTTCAGAGATAAACTACGATTCACCTCCCGAAAATTGTATCAGTCCTTTCTCTGCCGTGATAGAGTTGGAAGAGGAAAGACAGAAAAATACCAATCAATAGCTACAGGTTTATAATCGAATTTGTTCAATTGGTTACCGGGGATACGGTCGAAATGGGGGCCCCCTTTATGAATAAGGCAGGACCCTCACCGCTCGAACCTTTGGGAAGAATTTCTTCGATAGTGATGAGAAGGGAGAAGAGAGAGGGGTAGGTCTCAGAAATAATTCAAGTCTACATTTTCAGCTTTTCTCCCACCCTTTTCTACTTTCAGAAAGTCTGAACAAAAAAAAAAGAAGGCAATGGGAGGAAAAAAAGCGGGAAATCACAATAGAAGGGAAACGGCAGTAGGTATAAAGCTGATACTGGAAGCTGGAGCTTTTTTTCTCTCCTTTTATTCCAGGGGGTTCTCTAGCCGTCAGTATCCGGTTCTTTGGATCGAGTTTTTTCCCTAGATCGAGGGTCGGGCGAATTCAGCTGTACCGGCCCACGCACACCCACGCGACGTCGTTGTTAACACGACAGAATCGACAGACACGTTGGGACGAATCGTTTATGCGAGCTCAGAATGGAGTCAGCGAATTGAAAAATGGAATTTTTTCTTGCTTCTACCTCCCCCCCTCTCCACCTCGTCTCACCTTCGTCGAGTCAACAAAGGATCTTGACGGTATTTCCTGGATGTGAGAGGATTATGAGGGGAAAAGGTCTTTTTCGAATGGCGTCGGGATCCGTTGTGGGCTAAACAGTACAATAGCGTCGCGTGAACCTCTTTTCAATTAGTCAGTGAGGAGGAGGTCGAAATACAATGCGAAGCATCAAGCATGCAGAGGCAGCCAAGAACCGTAATAACCTCGTAGCAGAGTGTTAAATGTGTTTAAAATGCCCCAAAACGAGTTTTTGCGGAGCTAACACCAGGTCAGAACACAAACCCGCAAATCCTGGGAAGAAGAAAATGGAAGATTATGAAGAACGTATATGCTCAGGAATTACTCGTAAAGAGTTACAATGTTAAATAGATTACAATGGCTCGGTGATAATCAGTAACAAACAAGGACTGATTTTATAGACAGAAGCGAAATGCAGCTTGTATCCGATTGGTCAGGATAAACTAAGGGACTGGGAGGGTGACAGTTCCTATCAGACAGGGTGCGTTTACACAGTGAACTATTGTGAAGTCGAGAACGTTCTCTTTCAAAGTTTCAGAGATCGTTCAACAGTAGATGCTTGAATTATTTAAGCACGAACGAAGACAAATTTGATATTAATATGTCAATTAAGTGTTTTAAAACCTCAATTATAGATACGCTTTTAAAGAAGTATGTGTAGGCGTACCTAGAGCACTTTTAACTTTAACTATAAGAATAAATATTTTTTGTATTGATTTGGAAATATGTATTTAGTTTATTTTGATTGAAATGAAACCTGATGATTCATTAAGAATGAATTTAATTTTAATTTCTGTGCGAAGTGGGAGAGAGGCCTACGCGAGCCCTAACTCATGTACAGATTGCAAATAAATGAGTTAATCAATCAATAAATCAATCTCTCTTTCTCTATCACACTCTCTCTTTCACTCACTCACTCATTCTAACCCTCCCTCCATCTGATCGTTTTACTATTCTGTGAACTGTGAGCGATTGAACTTCGACGATAAAATTCTACGTTTGAAACGTAAAAAACGTTCATCGATAGCTGCTCCAATCTGTAAGTGAGACTCAGAGGTGACTTAAGGGGTCAGCGGAAGGAACTCGAGAAGACGGTTGATCCCTCAAACAAGAGCGCCCCATTAGGATCCCTGATGTTGCCATTGTTCCTTCCACCCTCATTTATGACAATTCACGACACCGCACCTTTTCCCCTCTTGGTAAATGAACTCGCCATATGCCATGTCTTCATAGCTGGAAAGAATTGCCTGAGATAAAAAATGTCAACGGCTAAGAACCAGCATAGCATAACTCAATATTCCTAACTTTTCAGGAGAGGGAAAAAACTGATTATTCGACGACTTCTAACGAAAAATTTAGCTAAGAGATCAGCATAGCATAACTCAAGAAACACGAGTATTTCAGCATAGCATAACTAAACCCGTGTTCTTCTGGCACTGATTCCAAGGTAACTAAAAAATAGGGATGGAATATTAGTGGTTTATTTTGAAGATGAATCCTTCAACAACAATACCAAGCTAAATTTCACGAGTTTGAGGAATTAATTTCTACAAAAATGGATGGCAGCTTACATCAGATGTAGCGACGGGTGACGACTCCACGGTAAACAGGTGAGTTATGTCATGCTGCTGCTCAATTCCAGTTATGCTATGCTGACTAAATCGACGATAGCGGCGCTCCGTGTGGTTTTATAAAAAAAATTAATGGTTCCATCGAATCGAGCGCAAAAATTTGAATAGGAAAGTGCAAAAACCTCAAAATGGGAAAAATTGAGTTATGTCATGCTGGTTCTTCGCCGTCGATTATATGCTTTTTAGTTCTCCTTCTATAGGAGTTGTCTAAGTTTTGTTTATCGACTCTCCTGCAACAACCACTTAAGATTTCCTCCGGTAGAATCATTGAAATCATCGTGGTTAAGATTCTACGACATTAATTCTCAAAAATTAAGTCTCTGTTACTGTGAGTACTTCGCGGTCCTATAAATAAACTCTTTCTCTCCGAATATCAACGCTGTGAATTGTCCCTAAAAACATTTGTAAGTGTTTAAATTTAAATTTCTTCTTCTACCGTTCTGAAATAAAATTTAAGACAATTTTCGAGAAATTATCTTGGGTTCGTAGAAGATTCGCAAACGTACGAAATATAAATCAATATTTGTCATTATCACAAGGATATAAAATATAAATGTAGAGACTGAACTAATTTGGCGCTGAGACAGATTACTGTCTTGTAACCAGCAATACAGATGCGGCAACTGTGTAGAATTCCATGCTGTTTTTTTCTTCTTTCTTAGCGGAGAGGAAAAGGAAGGCCATATTTCTCGGTCGCGTGAGGGGGTTAGTTCCGCCGCACACTGGAGTAGGTCGGTGACCGAGTGCTCTCCGCTCCTGCTTTATGGAGCGTTCAACGAAATCGAACCACTTAAGGAACCGAGTTTATCTTCCCCACTAGCTCAGAGTTTTACATCATTTAGCTAAAGTTAAAATCGCTCCTGTTTAGTAATATTTATGATGATCAGCGTAATGATTCGTGTTCGGGGAAAACCGTTTTATTGACATGGATATGACTTTTGTCTGGGGGTCAAGGAATCAAACCATTGTAATCGCTCTGGAAGAAAAATTCTAACCCCCCTGAAAATTTCATGGTTTACGTTTCAAAGGGTGTAGAATCCGAATCTGCAATAAAAAATTTTCCGTCCGTCCGCCGTACGCCGACGATTTCTCCGAAACGGCTTGAGCAAAAGATCTGAAATTTTCAGGAAAAATCCATCTTAGTAAGACGACGCCTCAATTCTTGAGCCGTCGCTGCCAAAGGGCTGTCAAAGTATTGTAAAATCCCTAAAAACCTCAAAACAAGTCGAAGCGGCCTAAATTTGTACCTATTTGAAGAACATACCATGAGGAATCGAATGAGCCCCTCCCCAGGTCCGTAGGTCAAACCATTCCCGATGGTTTATTATTGTTTGTTTGTAACCTAGTGATGTCCGGCCGATAGCGTCGAGTTGTGGTGAATGTGGATACTAGAGTGATAGAAGATGTGGATACTTGTAGTTTATAGCCGATACACGGGTTGAAGCATTCTGATATGCATGAAACGCTGATAATATATAGGTAAATATTATTCAATATTATTACTGGGGTTTATTATTCAATATTATTACTGGGGTAAATAAGTATTCTTTCGGTGGGGTTTATTATTCAATTGGCTTGCGTTCATGATTTGAATTTTTACTAAGCTTTGGAGTGTGCGTGTTTCACTGGTGATAGAGCGATTATTGAATTTCTGGAGATATGCATAGAGCACCTGTTCTCAACCAAAATACCTTTGGATTGATCAGTTGATCATATTTGTGTGCCTCCTGAAATTTAATAATCACTCTATCACCTGTGAAACACGCACACTATATTTAGTAGAAATTCAAATCATGAACGCAAGCCAATTGAATAATAAACCCCAGTGAAAGAATTTGCAGCGTTTTTTTTATTGTGTATCTATTTTTCCAACTGATCTATACTTTACTAGAAGGATTGATATAGGATATTTTTTTGTTTTTGAGATGCGAGCGTAGCGAGCATCCAGACCATCAAACTAGACAGAACACATTCGAACACACATCGTAAGCGTGTACCTTTATCGATAGGAGGCTGCTAAGCCAAAATAAAAGGTTCTAATATGTTTCCGAGATAAAAAGCTACGAGTTTCTTGAAAAACATGAACGCATTTTAGTCATTAAACAATCGGTGGGCTTTGAAAATCCTTTTTCATAAAACAATCGTAAAGCCTGAACATGAGCATTTCTTTTGAAAGATTCAGTCTTCACAGACTAATTGGGACTCTTTTTATGAAATCTAGAATGGGCAACACAACATTTGAATACATTGACTACACTGACTACCTCTGAGCTGCGAGGCTTCGAGTTGAGATAATGCAGCACTGACTTTATGTTATACACATAGATGATACATTATTCAGAAGTGGCATTAGTAAAGAAATATCGAACCTCTGTGTAATAATTTGCAGCGTTTTATGGTTTATAGTTGACGTTTATTATTGTAATTCATAATAATTATTAATATGGAACAATTATTTATTAAAGATCGATAATTTACTGCCTGTTGAATTTCAAATAGGTCATGGCTCGTGGGCCGAACCTAATCGAAACTCATTTTGGTTTACGAAGCAGAACAATATGCGGAGCGCTCCCAAGCTGTGTTTGTAGTCTGAAAATCCTCCCGCTGTTATCACAACGTGAAAGCGGCGCCGACCCACATTTCTCTCGAACTACTGAAGCAGTCGGAGGAAAACACTAGTTTTGCCTTCGCGTTCCACCGAGGGCGAAGCGAAAGGGGGAGCGCTCGGGCCATTCATCCCCCATTTTCACCCCCTAATGGACCCCTCATTAACCCGAACTGTTTCTCAGGACCCGGGCGTGCTCGGTTTCTCCGTTAGGTTTCCTTCAAACCGAGCACCGAGGAGATAACGAAGGTTCCTTATTGTTATAACTCCAGGGAAACTTCGTTATCCCTGTGTACCCCCACCTAATGGGCGAGAGCCGCGATTTTCAGAATGGGCGGGAAGGGGTCCTATTCTTTGTGTAATTGTTCGGCAGGGATCAAAAGAAAAATCCCGGAGGGCTTAGAATTGGGCAAATACTACAGTAATCGTAATAAAAGATTTAGAAAACTTTGTAAATTATTCCACAAAGGTTCATTATCTCTGTGCTACATAGCCCTTCCACGTAAATCACTCATGTTTATTGGACGTTGTCTGTAGTACATTATCTAATCTCTTTGAAATATAAGATACAACTATTGCATTCTAAATGCCTTAAAAAGGGCTATGCAAAATGATTCATCGGCTTCAAATCCAGAGGCCGATTAGGAAATAAATTACCCTGTCACTCTTACATTGCGTAAACCTTTAGTAATCGCATCCTAGATACTTTAAGAGGGTTATGAAATGTAAATAAACATTTATATGTACTTCACCTCCATAGATCGGTCAGGAAACAAATTACCCACAACGGTCCTTCAGGTGATCAGTATGTTCATTAGTGTACAGTTGTACACTTGTTTGTGTACATGATCTAAATTCAGCGTCTTGCATCTCCATACCTTGTAATTGTGTTTTAAGTGCAATAAAAAGATGTCTAGTTGTAGTTCAGCACGGAAGATCGATCAAGGAATCACCGCAATAAACATAATGAAAGAAAATGAGAACTCAGCAAATTATAAAAAAAACCTCTCCATAGTCGGGCTAGGTAAACAAATTACCCACAACGATCCTTCAGGTGATCAGTATGATTCATTAGGATGTACAGTTGTACAAAAATATCGATACTTGTTTGTGTACATTATCTAAATTAAGCGTCTTGCATCTCCATATCTTGTAGTTGAGTTTTAGGAAATGCATAAAAAGAAGTCTAGTGTAGTTAGTAATGCGCAGAAGATCGATCAATGAATCACCGCAATAAATATAATAAAAGAAAATGAGAACTCAGCAAATTAGTTCATAAAGGTAAAAAAACCTCTGTGCTAGATAGCCCTCCCATGTAAATCACTAATTTATGTTCATCAGACGTTGTCTGCGGTACATAGTCTTAACTCTATGTAAAACTCAACAGGCTATGTGACCATTATCGCGACATGAGAGCTTTCAAGTACCATAATGTGTGACATATTCGTGTTAAGAGTAAAATTTCATGCAAGAAAATCACCCATGAATGAGCGGAATCGACAGTTGAAAGTTGCAGGCGTCTACACTACTTCAGTGAGCGGTATCTCTGATAGTCTGACTGGATATTCGGATTCAGCACCTTCAGAATAGGGATGGCCATCGAAACATAAAATATCGATTTATCGATGTTTTGATAGTATCGGCATTAAAATATCGATGCCGATATATAGCTTTTCCAAGTCAAATTCGGAAATCGCCAAACCAATTTCAGAATTTTCCATTTCAATTTCAGACTTTTCCATTTCCATTTCAGACTTTTCCATTTCAATTTCAGAATGTGATCAATATCCGGGTGGGAGCGTAAGAAAGTGGGATAAAGAGAATCAAATAAGTAGGTAGCACACAAATGTATTGATAAAATTAAAAAATTATCACGAAAGGTGAGAAGGAACTGGTTCATCAAAATTGAAAACGTGAAACGGGCTAACGTGAAATTCTTGAAACGACAGAAAAGTTACACCTGTTTCAAAAATTTCACGTTAGCGCATGAACAGAGCGTACCGCTGATTATATTGAGATGAAATTCGTATGGGACTTCAAGAGGTCTTTTCCTCATAGTCCCTCAAAATATGAGCTAAATTCATTGAAAAATGTGGAAGTTATGGTTGTAACAAGGAAATGCGGACTGACCAGACAGGGAACCAAATTTGCTTAGTAGGCTATGAAACGCAAAATGCGAGTGGAAATTCTGAATTCGGACATCAAAAATTGTTTGGCTTCCGAAAATGAACACAAGGCTTCCGTTGCTTCGCAGACTCGGAAGCAAAACATGCGCATAATTTATTATGTTATCAATTTCGTGATAATTTTTTAGTTGTATCAATACATTTGTGTGCTACCTACTTATTTCCCTCTCTTTATCCCACTTTATTACGCTCCCACCAGGGTATTGATCACATTCTGCAATTGAAATGGAAAATTCTGAAATTGAAATGGAAAAGTCTGAAATTGAAATGGAAAATTCTGAAATTGGTTCGGAAATTGATTTGGAAATTTCCGAATCTGACTTGGAAAAGGTTAATCATCGATAGCAGGCGCTACCGACAGTTTCGACCAGAAAATATCGATACTTTAAAAAAATATTGGTTAAAAAGTCGAATAAAATGTATGTATTTAATGCACTTAGTAGACCAGATGCCACAATTGAGTTTTCAGAAGTTCAAATTTGATTTAAAAAGAAAAGTTAATTAATACTTGTCAATAAATTAGAAATATACGCTTTTTCTGATTTAAGATAAAATATGTTTAAATTGAAACTATGTTCAGTTTAATGTATTATTATTTCTAATTTTGTTGTATCTATAGTTTTGTAACAAATTATATTGTTTGATAAGCTACCCAAGTTCTCTTAGAGGGGTTGTAGCATTTATGTCCTTCCTTAAATAATGTAGAATGTACCTATGTTTGGAACCTATGGTTCAAACAACTGAGAATAAACAAAAAAGAAGAATAAAAGAATCAACCGTGAACAAGCTACAATCTCAAAAAGTACAACACAACACTTGCTGGAAAACCTCAACAACAAGTTGTTGTCAACAACCGCAATCTTCCAATTTCCCTATGGAACCTCCAAACCACTACTCTTCTTCTTCTATTTTTATAGTCTTGAACCAACACTCTTGGCCGCAGCCAAAACCACTACTTGACATCCTATGGATATCATCCATGGATAGATGTCGATATCCATGCCAGAAGAACTCATTTTTGTGGGCATAATATTCTTCAAACTCGTGCGATGCGAAAAAAATGGAACTAACGATCGATATCATTTTATAAGTCAACAGGATATGTGATATTATCAGATGAAGCTGATATTTCGGTTAAAAGAATATATCGGCTAAAATATCGGAAAAAATATTGGTCACTAACTATCGATATCCGATACTATTGGCCCTTTCATCATCGATAGAAAAATATCGATATATCGGAGGAAAATATCGATATTTCGATACTATCGACTATCGATGGCCATCCCTACTTCAGAAACACAGTTACCGAGGTTCCTTGTTGAATGGAAATGTTCAAGGGTCTGAAAGTGCCATGTTAGACAAATTGGGTCACTCGTCCCACTACAGGGTGTCCCAAGATTTGTTCCCCCCTCCTAAAATTGTCAAATAGTAGATGATGATGAACTGTAAAATGTGGCACATGAATTTTCATTGTTTTTTAACCCTGATTCACGTGATGCTATCCGTTTCTTGATTCGACTCAATTTTCGCGGAATAATTACCATAATTTGTTTATTTTGCTTGAAAAGTCATCAACAACTTGTGGGACACCCTGTATATAACGGATGGACGGGTTTTTAGTATTCGATTTTCGGATTCATTATCTCTATACAATATGGCCGTTCCAAATTAGAATATTCATAAAATAACCTACGGATAATGCAATACATAAGGAATTTCAAAGGAAATTGAAATATGTCCCATATAAATGAGTTTTTATACCTTACTTTTCGATATAATACCGATTTTTTCACCTAACGCTTTCAGATTGTAATGCCCTGCGTTTCAGTCCGATCACAATACTTTCCATTGATCATCCCGGTGAAGTACGGAAAGTTAGAAGAAATCTAGATTTTCCAACACTGAAAATATTTGTCATTGAATCACTAAGACTAATAAGACTTAACTGGTAAGGGTGATGAAAGGGATGTTGGGAGTCGGAGCAAATTTACCAAGTTAACGCGAAATGGTAGGTACGAAGTTTATATCCCTAACGAAGTTTATAACTCCCTTTGGCCGGATGATGGAATCAATAAGGCTCAACAGCTTGATAGTGTAGTTTGTGTGTTGGAGAGAGGGGAAGAGTTGTGGTCTCGGAGTGTATGGCGGAAGGAGGGGTGGGGGAGCTCTTTCAACTATGAAAACAATTTCCTGATGGTAGTGGGGGCGAAGGAAGCGTCGAAGCTTCTTTGACCGTCCAATTACCCAGTTGATTCAATTACCCGGGTGACGAACCACAGGCGTCCGCTGTACGTTAAATTACAGTAAGCTGTAGTTGCTGTAGGGTAAATGCGTTTGAGCTCAACATCCTACACTAGGAATTTCTTCCAAAGGCACCTGTTTTGGTGTATTATTTTCAACAATAAACTTCGTGTAATCGACCAAGAAAAACCCTCAAAATGTGTTTTTTTACGTTTCAATATGTGCAGAGGGGTTTTAGCAACATCGCTGAAACCCGTTAAATTTTGAGTGGAAAGCCTAGCAGCTGCTCATATCCTCGGGGGAAACGTACTTTCTTCTCCAACGTAGGTGTCTACCTGATAGTCCTACTTCACCATCCTGGCGTCTGGAGGCAGAAAGGAAGAAGGTATATTAAACAACATATTCTGGGTACAGGAAAGGTAACCTGAAAGTGAATCGTAGCCAATCTCGAAAGTATCCCTCGTTCTTATGGTCTCGTTAGTGAGACCAAGTGCTTGGTTGTACTTGAATCAAGACTGCATGAGATGAAATCTGCAGCCTGTGATGCGAGCTATTGGGCAACACTGGCGGTCAGCCTCATGAATATCTTCTTCCATGGCGGAGTCGGTTTTGAGGTATGTGGATGAGATGAGATTGAGGTAGTACAAGTCAAGTTCCTTAAGGCTGCGCTTGCTCTCTCCTTTCGACGCCGGACTCCTATCTGCGCCTGGAAACTGGTCGACCGCACCTTGGCGCGGCATGCTTCAGACGTGTAATCAACTATTGGGAGGAAGTCTTACAAATGGAGGACTCCAGATGGCCGAAGATCTGTTTTCAACAGCTAGCAGCGTTGCACCGGAAAGCAGTCAATATCCTCGATCGAAATTATGTGCCAGGCCTGGTGGACTGGCAAAATTGATTGGTTCAGAAGATATTTGGTTTCAAATGGATCCGGAGGTTCTTAAAAGAGAAAAACTCAATTTATTCGAAAGATGGGATAATAACCTGCATTCTAGAGATGTGGAGCATGCATTGCACTCACGCTACAATCAGTTTTATCCTAGAGTATGTACCTTTCACCAGGGAAATGTAAAATACTTGGGTTTCGGCAAAAACGTAAATTTTGAGAGAGTGATAGCCCAATTCAGGTTGTCATACAACGGGAAAATCAATTTCTACTTTAAGAGGAATAGTCACACACTGGACTGCTCTCTCCCATGTATGAATTGCAATATGCAGGAGCTGGAGACTCTGGTTCACTTCATGCTCATGAGGGACACCCCGTTATAAAAGTAAATATCAGAGGAAGATACAGCATTTATGTTTATCTCAAGGGGGTGGGCCCCAGCGGAGCTGTCAACAAGCTGTTAGGCCAATCCGGCGGAAACTACAGCGTAGAATCCAGAAATCGAATTTTAAAAATCTGTCCGTCCGCTGTCCGCAGCTAGGAACATAGAGCCTGCTTCGTACAGTTGTATAAGCGTTTAATATTTTCAATCATTCAAAGGGGCGTACTTCTAGGAAGAGTATTATTACGTTTTGTTTCCTCAACATTTAGGTGGGTTGGACCATCTTGCTGTTGCTCTGTGGCTGCCCTTTGCGTGATTTATTTGTTCAATTTGTAGCCTTTGTAATCGTATAAAGAAAAATGGTTAACCCCACCTTCCCGGAATTTCGTCAGTCTACTTCTACCTAGACCGGTTGCCACAAACGCAAAGGTGCTATCGGTCAAAAGCTGTGAATTTGCCTTTATTCTCTCGATAGGGTTGTGTTATTATTATTATTATTTTGTTGTTAGTTTTTGTTTTCGTGTTTCAATAAAAATTGTCTCTCTTTTTCATCTTCAGGCACGTTCTAGATTAGAAATGCAAGCAGGCGAAATTCAATGCAGCAGAAGCTTCAGTTGTGTTCGGTGCGGAAATCAGTTATCTGACACAGATTCATGCCAGCTGTGTACATAACTGGAGCAAATGCAATATTTCAGAACTCGGTGGCGTCCCTTCTTTTGATGAATATGGATCCATCCTGTAATTCAAATTGGTTTCTACAACTTCAACGCGAGTAACTTAGTGCTATACGGCTAATAGTGGAGATAGTAAACGAGAAATTATCTGAACATTCTAGCTTGCCCCTATCACAGATTGAGAAAATTTCGTTGTCTATCCGAGAGCATCTGTTTTGGTTGTAGTAGAAGCATATCAGGTTGCTGTATGAGCAAGAGTTCGCAATCAATCGTTGTCAGAGATTATTCTGTCTTTGTGAATGTTGTCACTATCCCCTAGGTAGGATTGGCGAAAGTTAAAATCCACTCTGCATCGATGTAAAATTCGTATTCTACATTCAGAGTACATCGATCTTTGGATGTCGTCGCTCACAGAAAGTCCTAATAAAGGGTAAGAACACAACTGAACTGTCACGCAGCGGAAGCTCTAATTGGGTCCAAAAAAAATGCACTTGGGCATATTCGAAAAATCTCTCAGGATTTGGATGGAGCAAAGATCACACAGGGTGTTCTCAGGGCTAAGAGTTGGCATAAACATTGCCAAGTGAGATTGTCAAATTTTACCTGTCAAATGAGTCTGTACAAATAAAGCATACGTCCAGATTCGAAGCATTTATGGAAATATTCAATTCGTCGTCGATCATTACAAATGGCATCTGTGTCGTAACTGCCTACAGTTCTGTCGAAGTGTGACTCATGTTTTCCCTTGGTCTTCTTCTTAGTGGCTTTTTCCCCCTCTTCGTCTTTTGGTTTGGTTTCTTTCGTGGCTTTCTATTAATTTTTCCCTTTCAGTTTACCTTTCCCTGCTGGTTCCTGCTCCATCCGAGGAATACGGCCAATAGTGGAGATAGTAAACGAGAAATTATCTAAAGATTCTAGATTGCCCCTATTACAGATTGGGAAGCATATCAGGTTGCTGTAGGAGCAAGAGTTCGGAATCAATCGTTGCAAGGATTATTGTCTTTATGAATGTTGTCACTATTTCCGAGGTAGGATTGAAGAAAGTTAAAATCCACTCTGCATCGATGTACAATTCGTATTCTACATTCAGAGTACATCGATCTTTAGATGTCGTAGCTTACAAAGGGTCCTAATAACGGGTAAGAACATATGCGGACGGTGTTTCACGCAGCGGAAGCTCTAATTGGGTCCATAGCGGAAATCAAATTGCTGACTCTGATTCATGGCAGCTGGGTACACAAGTCAAGCAAGCGCATTTAGGTCAGAACCTGGCGGCGCCCCTTCCTTTGATGAATATGGATCAAGTGATTAAGCTCATCAGTCGAGGTGAGACCGCGAGGTAACCTCCGGTCGTAGGGTTGAATTCCTCCCTTCAGTCGTAACTGTTCGACCCACTACCCTGTGAGTTGTGGATGTTGTATACTATGGGACAGAAACTTATTGAGAACGAACCGAACGGGCTCGAAATCGGTCGGCAGCTTCGTTGCCACACAAAATTGTAACATAATTAATAAACAATCAATGTACCAAATTCACACACTAGCATCGGTACTTGTTAAATTTAGGTTGTAACGTGGTAGGTTGAAATGGTTTAGTTGCCCCGTCCAAGGGCTGATGCGATTAAGGCCCAAAACACCCAGAGGATACCTAGACGCTAGATGGCGTCAGGTTATGCTTAGAGACGGCATATTCTAGAATACGGAAGGGGAAATATATCCATCACTATCCCGGTGCTTTTCAAAAAAGCTGGGATGGGGCTCAAGTGGAGGGGGGAGAAATAGATGGGGTAGGGATCAATTGAAATAATTAAAGGTGTATGAACCGCATTGTTCTCCCTACTAGAAAACTCTTCGTTTTCTCATCAGTTCAACTAATTAGCAACAGGTGTCGCGAATTCATTCCTTATCAAGTTTTTTAATAATAGAACTGTTGAGATAGCCCAATCAGTCCCGCATGGTATCAAGTAACCAAACCCCGTGTTTCACTTACACACACACACACACAATTTCGTTCATTTGGCTTGCATTCATGATTTTAATTTCTACTAAGCTTTGGAGTGTGCGTGTTTCACAGGTGATAGAGAGATTATTGAATTTCAGGAGGCACACAAATATGATCAACTGATCAATCCAAATTGGTATTTTGGTTGAGAACCGATTTAAGTGCTCTATGCATATCTCCTGAAATTCAATAATCGCTCTATCACCTGTGAAACACGCACACTACAAAGCTTAGTAGAAATTCAAATCGTGAATGCAAGCCAAATGAATAAAATTGAATAATAAACTTCAGTGAAAGAATTTGCAGCGTTTTTTAATGGTTTTATGATTTTATGGCACTTGTGACACGTACATACAGCGTTTTGTTTTGTCTTGGGCCTAGGTGTGTCTGCGGGGCAAAACGTTTCTCTTGTGTCCAAGTGTGTATACCATATTCATATGGGGCAACAATTTTCCTGTCGAACGCGGGGTACGAAACCGAGGACCTGAGGTTGTTAGTCCCGCACGAAACCCCTGCGCTACGGGTCCCACATCGAATGACCTTCCAATTTGTTCACTTGGTAATGCGAAGACGGATGTTGGCAGCATAAGATCATGCCATACATCGGGAATGGTTTGAGCTACAGACCTATGAGGAGGAGCTCATTCGATTCCTCATGGAAAGTTCTTCAAAAAAGTCCATATTTAGGCCGCCTTGACTTTTTTTTTTGAGGTTTTTAGGGATTTTACAAAACTTTGATAACCCTTAAAGGGCACTTTAAATTAAGTGAGAGAGCTGGCTAAATAATTGGGGCGTTGTCGGACCAATATGGATTTTTCCTGAAAATTTCATATTTTTTGCTCCAGCCGTTTGGGAGAAAACGTGCGTACGGTGGACGGACGGAAAAATTGTTATAGCAGATTTGGATTCTACACCCTTTGAAACGTAAACCATGAAATTTTCAGGGGGGGTTAAATTTTTTTTTCAAGAGCGATTACAATGCTTTATTATTGAATAATAAACCAAAAGAAAAAAAAAGAAATAAAAAAAAAAAAACTTCTTGGCAGTGGTTCTTAAAAAACTTTGAATAAAGTGTTCCATTGTAATCCGCATTTAATTTTAAATAATTAATAATTGATTTGATTGAGGCAAAATTTCGAAAAAAAATCAGTGAACTATTGCCGTTTTTGAGATTTTAATAGTGAATGTTTCTAAATTTGACCAATTTACTGTGGTAATACTCGATAGAATTGTTATTGTAACAAATACCGAAGCGACTCAGTAGACAGAGGGCCAGATCGTTGGAAAGCCATTTGTAGAAGTGTCCGATATGATAAGAATGGCAAACAAAAAGCTCAAAATCGCCTATTGCGAACCCATTTTTTTCAACAGAATTTTCAGTCAAAAACTTATAAAATTACGAATACCAACAAAAATTACATTAAAGTTGTTGAGTAATTGCTACTTGAAATTTGTTGTAAAAAGTTGTATTTTAAAATATTTATGAGAAACAGCAATATAACTCATTAGAAACAGTTTTGGTACATTAAATGCACATCAAATTTTGATAATTAACAATTTCTCAACAAAAATTTTTCGAATTTCAATAACATTAGACTTAGTTTAGCATGATAAAAATTTAGATCAATGAAAATTGCTCTTTTAGTAATTGTATAGCTGGAAATTTCGTGATTAAAATTAAAAACACTAAATTTGTGGCATCTCATAACTTGTTCAGTTTACTTTTTGCTTTTTAAAATTGAACGTGACAATTTAAACAGAAAGTTTAGTAAATATCGAGCTGAAACTGGCGTGCATTCATGTATTTCTCTACTTGGTACATTAAATGGTATATTGACTCGATCGAGACGATCAAATAATTATAGTGTATGAAATCAAAATTTTTCTAAAATCATTAAAACATTAGATGCAAAGGGGAACCGGATTTCGTAGCAATGATCTCAGTCATTAATGGATGAATTCGAAGGTTTAAAATGTATAATATCTGAAAATCAAAAACATTCAGGATAACACTTTTTTAAATGTTTATTTTTTATAGATATCGATGATTGATTTATGACACCTTGAGCGGACAAGATAGGTTACATATAATGTACCACTGACAACCTTTACTACACAGTGATCAGTGATTTACGTGGAAGGGAATTCAAAAATAATGAACCTCGTGTAATAATTTGCAGCGTTTTTTTTTAATTTTTCATTATTATTGGATGACAATTTTTAAAAAGTTTGGAGGCGCCGGGTATCGATCCCGGTACCTCTCACATGCTAAGCGAGCGCTCTACCACTTGAGCTACGCCCCCTGAATGTGTTTCAAACAGGATCAGAAATTGGATCGGATCACGGCGCGGTTGACCGGACTAGAGGTCGATTGGTTTGCTCAACGAACGGGTTTGGCCGGAATCCCTGACAACGGCACCTTGAAAGCGACGGATGGGCGGTCGGGGCTTCATTGTTTCGGCTAGCAGGCGCGGATGCTATGAAACCGCGTGACTTAGCGGCCGTGCGGTTTAGTATCCCGCACCTTCCTCATGTTGAATATTCCGGGAAAAATAGTGAGAGAGATAGGGAGAAGATATTAGATCGATGAATAAATAAATTGTTTATTTCATGTCCACAAAAAGTTGAAACATGTAAAAAATACAATAAACATTACGGCATTATATTAACCGTCTGCCGGAGTTTTGGACTTCGAAATAACCGTGGGTATTTCTGATATTGCATAATAGAGGAGAAAGACAAAATAACAAATAGCGCCAAGCCAATCTACAAAATTCGACCAGAGCAGTCCAATCGATTGCAAAATCTCTAGTCATGTATGGTTGGCCGAATGCAATAATACGAAACTCCGTCGCCAGAAGAGAAGGAAAAGACATTAGATTTTGAATTTAGATATGTAAATACTGGATGTCCTAGTATGAAGTTGGAGGTTTTAAATTAGTGGTAATTTTTGGAAAATGTTTAATATTACGGCATGTTTTTACGGAGCGTAGCAGGGTTTGTAAAATAGATTTAGCACAAACCCATATAACACCACAATATACCATGATTTATTGATCTTTTTCAGAAAAGATGTACAACCACAAACTTCTGAGATGTATGGGAGCCGGAACAGTAAAAGTTCGCGTTGGGAAGTCGAACAATTTAATATTTGACAACTCGGTGATTTAAAATTTATCCAGACGGACAGAGACTGGAATATAAGGCCGCGCTGCGCTATCACAACTCAACTCTATACGTATGTTTAATACGTATGTTTCTCAAATTTATACGTATGTTTCTGAGTGTACCTAGTAAGTATTATCTTTAGATGTATATTCTAGTGCTGGTGGTCCGATGATCCGCGTAGGAGGTTTATCAAATACAGAAATAATAAACTTTTGTGTAACAATTAGCAGAGTTTTCTATTTTGATCGTCTAAACTTTAACATTTGGGAAGCATTAAACAAAAAACGCTGCAAATTCTTTCAATGGGGTTTATTATTCAATTTTATTCATTTGGCTTGCATTCATGATTTGATGCAAGCCAAATGAATGAAATTGAATAATAAACCCCGGTGAAAGAATTTGCAGCGTTTTTTGAGGTTTTTAGGGATTTCACAAAGCTTTGACAATCCTTAAAGGGCACTTTAAATTGAGTGAGAGAGCTGGCTAAAGAATTGGGGCGTTGTCGGACCAATATTGATTTTTCCTTGCAAAAAAAATTTTATTGCAGATTTGGATTCTGCACCCTTTGAAACGTAACCCATGAAATTTTCAGGGGGGGGGTTAGAATTTTGTTTTCAAGAGCGATTACAATGGTTTATTATTGAATAATAAACCAAAACTAACGTGGTCTGCTCCCATAAAAATGAATTTAACCGGTCAGGTGATCATGGTAGCAAACAAAAACGAGGTCTTGTTTGAGATTCATTGTTGGTACAACAATTCAGCTCTATGTCGTGCAACACGGCTGGGTCACTTTACATTCCTCGCGTTTTCACCGAAGACAAAACACACTCCGGAATTTTCCGCAACCGAACGAACCGACCGATTCAGAAGCTCCCATCGGTTCCGAGCTATTCAGGAGGTTCGGCGCCTCTGCCACCGCTGACCCGCTCGCGTTCGCCGACTTCTGTAATCGATTCCGCGATGGAAACTCCAACTCCCTCTCGCTCCCTCACCTAGCAGGCCGCTTCCCCGGCAATATTTCAGGAATCCTCCGGGCCGGTGGGGGCGTTTGAATGCGGATTACAGAGGGAATTCCACTACAGAGTGGCGGAGGTTACAATTACAGAGAAAACCCTAAGGGAGAGAGAGTGGTGGAAGTACGTGGGTGTGAGGATGGAACTAGAGGGAGAGTGATACATGGGAGAGCAGGGAGGTTTCGAACGGTTTATATCTATCGGGAGGGATCGCTTGCATTATGTACGTACACGGGGGAAGGATTAGTTTTCACAACGTCGCGCTGGGTTTATGAACCAATTGTTACAAAATTTACGCTCCTCTAGGCTCGACCTGAGTGGATTTGATTTAATCGTTCCGATTGAATGGATTGCCCATTTCGTTTTATTTACAAATAAGACCCAAGCGAATTACAAATAATCGGTGAGCGGTTAGGATACACAAATACTGCAAGAGGAAAAACAATCAGAATGCAGCAAATTATTACAAAAAGGTTCATTATTATTATTAAGGTTTATTTCTTTATTGCTTAAGTTTTTTCTATAAGTCAAATGCTAAATCAGCCCTCTTGTATTTACATAAACAGCCTAGCGAATTTGAATACAATAGCACCTTCAGCAATTCGTATTCGTTCCGCCCTACAACTCGTTCTGTTGTTCATGTTCCGCTATCAAGGTTAAAAAGAACTTCATGCCACATTTTTTACAGTTCACCTCTTTTGATGAGAATAGTACCTGATACCATAAAAAAACCATCTATACATTCAAGAGCAGTGTATAAATAAACTGTTTTCAGCTGACTAATGTCACAAGGATATCAACATGTTCAAGTTTGTTGTATATTTGGTGAAGGTTTCAGTATCGATGAACTGTAAATACTACCAACCTACTACCAACTACTACTAATACTATCAACCAATTGGAAATTCGTTTGATTCTCGTATTGATTGAAATTGCTGTGAAATTTGGAAGAATGTAATTTTATCATTAACATAGATTGAAATCGGTCTCCACAGTCAAATAGTATGTTATACTCGGGACTCTAGAGCAGAGATGGGCGTCCCTGATTAACGAATACTTTTACAGTTACATTCGCGATTACAAAAGTATTTGTAAAAGTAATCGAATAACGAGTGTAATCAATTAATTTTGTATTCGCGAGATGCGATTACTTTTTCGAATACTTTTGGCGATTACAACGGTCCATGCCATTGATAGTTATGTTTGATGTTCGTCGCAGACGGTCTTCTACCTGAATTTAATTAATAAAAATTGACTTTTATAATAAACCCTGAAAAAGATCGACATATTACACAAAGTCAGTAGCATGCATAGCTCATAGATAAACAATAAAATAGACAATAATTTTATGAAAAATCACATTTTTGTATTAGTACAAATTAAGATTTGAAATCTAACGATGTTTCCATATTTTAACTTCTTGGTTTTAAATTAGTATGTACTTCTGGTTCCAATTTTATGTGATCACAAGTAGGTACCATTATTATTGAATGATCAATTTGCTATGCTACCTCAACCGACTACCTATGGGAAAGGATTATTGGATGTAGTTCACAACTGATGTTAGCGAATTAGCAAGAAAAAAAGAGGCTATCTAAGAAAAGAAAAGTATTGGAAGAATTAGAAGAACTGGAACTTTTTTTCGATAATCGTGTGGGCATACCTAGTAGTTCTTCTTGGCGAAATCGACCCAAATGGCAACTTGTGAAGTTTGACCATTCTAGCCTGAAGGAAAAATGTGTTGCCATAAGGCTACAATGTTGAAGAATTTGGTAAGTATTTCTGCATTTTCCAAATTTTTGGTAAAATGAACCAACTTTAGGCTCATAAAGTTGATTGTGTGTGTGAGCAAGTGGGGGTACTTGAAAGGAATATCAGTTATAGTATTATTTCATTATACATAACATTATGAATAATGATTACTTAACAGTTTTGTCAAATTTCGAACTGAAAAATGGGCGCAAAAATTTTGAGAACAAAGTTTTGTCGTTTTCGATGTATGTTGTAAATTTGGACGCTGGATTGATTGGAATGTGTTTCAACATTCCAATTTCAAGAGTTAAGTACGATTAACTGTCAAATTTACTTTTCTCAGCCGGGGTCATTCCCACGGCGGGGGGTTATAACAACAAAAACATAACTTTCCTCTTAATTTTCCCATCACTCAACAACGAAGATTCTTGGATTCTTCGAAGATTCTCACTTCTGAGACTTCGAAAAACAAAGTAATCGTTATTCGTATCTGTAATCGCAAAAAAGTGTTCGTTAATCGAATAACGCCCATCTCTGCTCTAGAGTCTGCTCCCCCACCCAGCGCAGAACTGCGTTCTTTGGTGAGGGGTAGTTCCTGGTTCTAAGGATTGTTATGTATGTTATATGGGAGAGTATGGTAATTTATTTTGTAAACAATAAGAAAAAAAAAGCCTTTGTGTAATAATTTGCAGCATTTTTTTTTATCTCCCCTATAGTTGTAAAACAAAAGTTTGATTTTTTTATAAATACAACCGGTGTGTCATATTATTTATTGGGAGTGATATTCATATTTGAGATTTCAATGCGTTGATAAATGATTTCCATAACCCCTATCAAAGGGAAAGTAATCCGTTTTGCGATGTATAAATCAGCTTGTTTACAAGGTTTGCATTAAACATGCGTATGCAATATGAGATGTGAGCTGGAATACAAATCACTGAGCGGGTTCTGCATTACTACGGAGTAGAGTCGTTGATGTTACAATTCCAGAGATTAACAGAGCTGAGAGAGCTCTGTGTGGTACGGAGGTGCGATACGCTCTAATACCGGAAGGTTGTACGAGGTTTATATTAAAATATCAGCGACCTCTCGGGTTATGCACCCCGGTGGGAAGAAGAGATTAATTCTCACAGCGTCGGGTTTTATGAAGCTGCTGATGAAAAATTCAATTTTTTCATACGGCGGGTCCTCGGTGAATGATTAATGTAATCCCTCTCGGCTTGCATTTTCAAGAGCTATGTACTAATACAATATCAATATGCCAAGAGGCTGAGAATTACAAGCCACCACTTTATCGAGGAACGTGTAAACATACAGGGTATAGAATATGCTGTTTGATGATGAAATCATATGTCAAATTCAATGCAAATATCGATTTATTGGTAACAATAATGAAATCACATACACGAACGTAATCGGTTCGGTAGGGGGTGGTTGCAGATCCCGTTCAATGGAAGGTCTGAGCAACACCGCGTGGCTGGCATCAGCCCAAGTGTTTTAATCTTGAATGGATATGGAGGCGCTAGGTGCCGAGTTTTGACAATGCCCCGAGCCTCTTTTAATGTTCATCTACCAGTGTTTTACTTAGAAGGACAAAGTTAATACAGGAATGATAAACCACTGTTTTAATTTCATCTCCTTAAATTTCAATTGGATTTCTATGTGTGTTTCCGTTTTAGAAAGCACTATCTCTGGATGTGCAGTGTAGTTTTGGTAGTCCGGTGATTCACACAGTGAGGGTTATCAACAGAGAAATGATAAACTTTTTTCCCCTCTTCATCTATTGATAAATTATAGACCAGTGATTAGCGTCAGAAACAATAAACCTTTTTGTAATCACTGAAAGCGTCTTAATTACAGGTGCCGTTGCAACAGGCCAATTTTCTTCGAAAATTCTGTAAAACAACACGAGTATACGAATGATGTTCCGTCGTACCGTGGAACGGTGAAAGGTGATTGAATTCATGCATGATTCATGAGGCGTCGCTCTGTTTGGCGACGGCTTTCGTCGAAATGTCGCTGGGAAATTCAATATCTTCGGCGAATCCCTTCCTTGATGCCGCCCGAAAAAATTATTATTCATTCATTATTGTTGGCCGTGTTTATCGTATTGATCCGGAAATATTGTCTTGGCTGTCACAAGAACTGAAAGTTGGTTTACGATTCGTGACTGTTCTCTGTGTCGGTAACCTACATCTTGCTCCTGTTCCGGTTGCAAATTCCGCTAGCTCTTACGCAAAAGTTGAATTTGTGCAGGAGGGAAGGATTTAAGTTCAAATGAACCAATTTTTGTGACTTTTACGAATTGTGTTCAAATTTCTTTGGATATCCGTTTAGATGCACTTCATAACAATTTCGGGAGATTGTCGACAAATCTCAAATAAACAAACGAGAGCAACGCCGAAGCAGCCCATCCTATTTCTTAGCCCCAAAACATCCGCTCGAACGAGTTGTAAAAAGAGCTCCAGACGAATGAATTTCGGAATAGAAAATGTTTATTCCCCAAGGGTGGTTATATTATCACAATGTACACGTGTATATCACATGCAAAAATCATAATAGAAATCAAGTCATTATTAAGAGGAAGTCTATGTCAAAATTTTTATGAATAGAATAGAATATTATATTTATTGGCACAGGTACATACATTTTTAATACAAAAATATTGATAGTGAATCAATTATAGTTATTAGGAAAAAATAGAACAGAAGTCCACTTGAAACAAACACATTACAAATAAAAAAGTTTACTCCCATTTATGTTGTTCCTCAAAATTATTAAAACCATATTCAGTTTTTGTTATATTCAATAATTGTAGGATTGTCAAATACGCCAAAGGTAAAATTCAAAAATTCGCAAGGTCTATCTGAATCCAAAAGAATCTACTCATTACTAGATCTATTCATTCCTAGATTAGGATATTCCTATATTTTTGGGATGCGAGCACATCCAGACCACTGAATAAGACAGAATGCAGCGGGTTATTTGCCGTCAACCCCTGAAGTGCCTACCTCACTTCAATTCAATCGATACAGTATTACTTCCATTCAAGGTTTTTAGGGATTTTACAGAACAATTTAAATTAATGTCAGAAGCGTCTGCCCACAAGACGAGGGCGTTGTCGGACCAATATGTTTTTTACTGATAATTTCTTGCTTGATTGATTTTGATTTTTTGCTCCAGCTCGTTTGAGAAATCGTGCTACGGAGGAAAGGACGGAAAAATTTGTATTGCAGATTTGGATTCAACACCCTTTGATACGTAAACCATGAAATTTTCAGGGGGGTTAGAATTTTCTTTTTTTTTCAAGAGCGATTACAATGGTTTATTATTGAATAATAAACCAAAAATGAAGCAACACTCCTTCAACCGTAATTTTCTATCTTAACCCGTTACTTAGATGCGATTTGTTGAAGATTTTTCGAAAAAAATTTTCGACTTTCTCAATATTTCTATGCCCATATTTCTCAACTTGAAAACGACTTTGCTATCAAAATTTCTGACCAAATTTATGGATTCAGCGTTAACTTTTCCAATTGTTTGTTGCATTTTCAAAATCAAAAACTAACTTTTAAGATCAGTAATTGCAGTTCAAACGTTCAATACTTTGACGAAAACTCTCGTTTCGCAAAATACTTAAATATAACTACATTTCCAAAAAACCTGCTGGAAGCTGTCAGTTTTCAGACAGATTTGAAAATTAAATCATCTTTTTAATGGTATCGCCAACATAGCAATTCTTTAACGCCTTCATGGGGAGATAAGAGACATTAAGACAACAAATAGGTTCAAGAGAAGGACTAGAAGGAATCAATCATTCCCAATTTCCAGTACGAGATGATTAATCATCAATCAATAGTCTCGTTACATGATATAAGAGACATAAGAATTCGATGCATGAATCTCACTTGGCTCAGTAATTAATAAAATTTGGGTTGTGAAAGGAATTTCATGTTAGCTTTGCACAGCTACGATACCATAGCTTTGAAATTGGTATAAGGTTAGAAGACCGTTTTCCGACTACCCTGAAAATTTGAGTACGATCGGATTTCTGGTACCTAACAAGATGAGGTTTGGTGGAAGTTGGAGGATGCGCAGCATGGTGTATGCATTTCTTTGCAAAGGACCTCATTGGAGATCAGCTAAAGCCTAACCAGCATATCCCTTGACAGTTTCATCAAAATTGGATAAAACAGGCTTAGGCTTATTAGAAGGATCTGTGGACGCGCAGACAGACAGATCAACAGGCACGAAAAGAAATGATTATGTGATAAATTAAGATGTGAAGGTTGAAGGGCCAGTTCGAGAGTCGAAGTGGCAACTCGAGAAAGACAGGAGGACGAGTTCAGCCGCTTCCAATTATAATAAATTATCTGAAGATAACAAAATGAGGTAGCGGAACAATCCGCAAAGCAACCACTTAACCCTCCAGTGGTTAGGAGGCATGAGATTTTAGCGAATGATCTTCATACGACGCAACAGGTCCGTCCACAACCGAGCTCAAAAAAAATGGACTACTTTTGGAAGCGACCTAATGAACCAACCACAATCAGAAGGTCTCATTAAATACAAAGAAATCATCTCTATTTAAATCCGGCAAAATAATAGTAAACCAAAGAGTATTACCGTAAAGAGGTTTGTTATTTCGGTATTTGATTGCCTGCCGACGCGGACCTCGGGACTATAATCATATCGAATGATTATTATTGAACGCACCCATCAGCTTGAGACCGAAATAGGAGTAAATAAAACGACTAACTACACTCCACTGGTCCATTTATGGTAAGGGTTGTTAAAGAATGAAGTTTACGTAGGTTTTGAATAATGTGAACGTGCTTGGACTAAATCGACTAAAATCCCCTAGTACCACGAGGATAAAGTCAGCTGGTATGATTGTTTTTTCCTAAGCTCAATGATCTTCTAGCTGGAAAACGCTTAGCTATGAAAATGAAATAAAGGCAGAGGTGTCAAATTGACTGTGATGATTGAGCGTGTAGATTGGTTTTATGATGGAACTCTTATTTAAACTCTTAAAAAGGTTCGAAAAAAATACAAAAAAAATTGCGATCACGTAGAGAGGTAGTCGAATGTTACAGAGTGAAAATACTTTCTTGGTTATTTCGTTTTTTTAAAAATCGATTTTTCAATTTTTCACAACTTAAGAAAATCGGCAGCCCTGATTGTCGAGAGATTGACTTCATGGCTGGTGATGAGTACTTGCGATGTACGTATCGATCACTATCTAATATACATATAAAATTTCCATGTCACAATGTTAGATACCGTGCTCCTCCGAAACGACTTTACCGATTTTTAGCAAATTTTATATGCGTACTAGCTGACCTGGCAAACGTTGTTTTTTCTTATAAATTGTTTCTAGTTTCTAGATAAATTCTGTGAAGTTTTAGTAAAGAAAAGTAAAAGTAAAGTAAACAAGTATTTTCAACTTGGATTTTCGTCCGACTACCCGGAGGTGTCGCGGACGTCGCCAGCCGTCCTCTAGCGAGGATCGGAACTAGGTCTGACGATTTCGCTCGTGGCTTCCCATTGCTTCACGCCCCTGGGTTGGGAGCGATTTGGATTCACGTGACATCGAGATCGAAGGTGAACTGTCTAACGACAGGACATGTATACAACATTTGATAGGATTTTGGCCCTAAACATTGGTGCCTGCCATATTCGAACCGGGCAAATCAGTACTCCCACTGAAATTAAACAGCCAAAGGAAGTGATGCCGTAGCTTGCTCGGACAACCTGTCCCATACCGAAATTTTTATACATTAGATATTCTTGCAAATTTCAAGGTATTTTGGTTGTGACTGGAAGACAACAATGGGTTTGCGTTTGCGTTTAAGGATATAACTTTTTTATAAGCTTACTTTTTTAATTTATTTGTAAAAAATAATACTATACATAATAAAAAAATAATAAGGAAAATTATTGTCCAGAAGGTTTGGATGGAGTAGGGTGGATGTGTTGAAGAGGGTTAGGGGTCCCCTGAGAAGTCCATTCTCCCAGCTGGAGGCAGCAAGAGACTGGTTCTGGGGACTACTCCCCTTTCGGTGGTCCCCTCCGCCCCGGCTTCGTCCGACGAGCTTAAAATCTCTCTAGAACTTACCTAATCACGATAATGATGGCCACGTGGAATTCTTTTTGAAATAAATTACTAGATGGATAGTTTGGAATCACTCATATAACCAACCAATCCCAACGCGTTACGACGGGGACATCATTAAATGAATCATTACCCAGCTTAATTGTTAGATCCCAACAGAGCTACCGCTGGATTTTTGCATATTTATTCCACCTGATCAAGATTTTATCGAGACATGTGCACATTATAACTAACACTCTGATTACGTACTAAATTGTCTATGCCGGTATAAGTACCTATTTTAAACGGTGTGGTAAGATTAGCTGTTGTGATTGTGGTAATCATTCATCTCATCTCAAGGGTAATTTGAGAGTGATTTGGTGGTTGCCCAAGCAAAATTGTTAGAAGTCACTTCAACTAAGAAGCAAATTCTCCTGTCATAAACATATAACTAGCTCTTCTAATCCACCATAACCAATAATTACTACGTTTTTCACTTTTGTACTACTAGCTTTATTCATATGATCGAATCAACAGTTAGAATTTCATCACCTGATGAATTAGGGTCTTAAAGGGACAGGAAAAAATCATTGAACGAAATTTAATCGCCGAAATTAATCGGGCGTTAAATTACATCTAAAACTATCGGCATAGTAAAAGTGGACATCGGTGAGTTGTACATAGTTAGTCCAATAATAAAGCTTATTCCTCCTCCGAGATGTTTCATGCTAATGATTGTAATACGCCGTTTTTCATATTCTTGACAAAATTGTTCAACGTTCTTTGCCCAAGGAAACTAATTACCTACATTTAAGAAGGCGCTGCCAGTCTTGACACGTGTCGACGTCAAAGCCATTATTAAAGATTCTCTGCGATACCTAGTCGCTTATTTCACTCTAACTTGTCAGTCGAGTACCGTAGGGAAATAGCGGTAGTTTGAATGAAGCTTGTTCTTCAAATATGAAGTCGCTGAACTCGCATTGTTTGTGTTGACACTTGAGACAGGCACCATTATCCAGCCGGTGGTGTCACAACTAATTTCCGCATGAAGTTCAACTAATCGATTTTTCAAATCCGCTTTATTATTCGGAAGTTGTTTACCTATTTTAGATGATATTGCAGGAGTTTTAATCACTCGCTTTGTGATAATCTTCCCCTATTAAATATATTGGGCAATAATTGTCCACCCAATTGAAACGATTAAGTAGGCGTATTAAAATAATATAACGCTTGCAATGTAGTAGTTTGTAAATAGTATAGGGTCATTCCATACCGAGACAGACTCCGATTTTGTTCATATTTGGTGTAGTTGCTTCCTTTATCGAATAAAAAAGGCCTGCCAGGTCAGCTCCTAGAAAAATGAACGGTTTTGGAAGCTATGGCACTATGATTTTTTGACGATTTTGGTTTATCATTCAATAATAAACCATTATGATCGCTCTTGAAAAAAAAAGTCTAACCCCCCCTGAAAATTTCATGGTTTACGTTTCAAAGGGTGTAGAATCCAAATCTGCAATAAAACTTTTTCCCTCCGTCCGCCGTACGCACGATTTCTCCCAAACGGCTGAAGCAAAAAAGCTGAAATTTTCAGGAAAAATTCCATGTTGGTCCGACGACGCCCCAATTCTATCTTACTTAATTTAAAGTGCCCTTTAAGGGTTGTCAAAGTTTTGTAAAATTCCTAAAAACCTCAAGAAAAGTCAAGGCGGCCTAAATTTGTACTCTTCTTGAAGAACACTCCACGAGGAATCGAATGAGCCCCTCCGCAGGTCCGTAGCTCAAACCATTCCCGATCTATGGTGCCCACATTCGCGTTATTTTGGTTTATTATTGTTTTTGTGTTGATATCAGTAACCTAGTGACGTAGTGATTAGTAATGTGGATACTGGAGTGAACTCCTAAAAGGCTTTGTAGCCGATACACGGGTTGAAGCATTCTGATAATTTTCAGGAAAAATCAGAAAATCTGAAATTTTCAGGAAAACGCTGCAAATTCTTTCACTGGGGTTTACTATTCAACTGGCTTGCGTTCATGATTTGAATTTATACTAAGCTTTGGAGTGTGCCCGTTTCACAGGTGATAGAGCGATTATTGAATTTCAGGAGATATGCATAGAGCACGTAAATCTGTTCTCAACCAAAATACCTATTTGGATTGTTCAGTTGATCATATTTGTGTGCCTCCTGAAATTCAATAATCACTCTATCACCTGTGATTTTATGACCTAAACATGGTTTTTGACATTTTAAGTCTTCACTTTGCTACATAAACTCGAAAATGTAACGCGGACAGCGTCACGAAAATATTTCTAATGGTTTTCGCTTACAATCGCTTCGTTGCTACGGATCATTATCTTCGACATTTGTGATCGTTCAAAACTCGTTCACCACTCATTTGAAAGCTGTTGATTTACTTAATCTCGTTACGTTAACCCCTGGACATTCGGAACCTCAGCGACCACCCGATGGAACCATTACATCGCAATCATCAACGAGCGCAATCTAACGTAGTTATCATTGGTCCTACAAAACGGCACTCGTTGGAACTGGTGCGCGAATATCGTTTACGCAAAAAGCTGCTTGATGAATACTACATTACCCACAAATGAAATTGAAATCGGCGAGGTACGTGATACATTTATCGAGATGCCTCATTCTCTCGCCGACGTTGAATTTGATAAGCGTTTTACATCAAAACTGGCCTCCAATTGGTACGTGGTGTGTGGGCGGCAGGGGGCGCAAAGACATGAAATGTCCCTCGTGGTTGCGTACCTGTACGAAAGCTGTTTTTTTCTGCATTTTATGTCTTTACTTTGCTAGGTACATAAACTCGAGAATGTAACGCAGACAGGATCACGAAAAAACGCTGCAAATTCTTTCACTGGGGTTTATTATTCAATGATTCATGATTCGCTAGGGTGTAGAATCCGAATCTGCAATAAAAAATTTTCCGTCCGTCCGCCGTACGCCGTACGCACGATTTCTCCCAAACAGCTGAAGCAAAAATGAAATTTTTAGGTCTTGTAGAGCGACGCTCAAACCATTTCCGAATTTCAAGATCTTATGCTGCCATTCTGCATTACATTCACTACATCACTAGGTTACTGCAATCAACTCGGGTAAACCCTATTTGGATTGACAGTTGATGAAAAACAACAGCGTCTTTTTTTTTTTTTTAAATTTTTTTTTTTAACGCAATCGCAGTAACCTAGGACTGGATAAATTATGAACTCAAAACTTTATAACCGATACACGGGTTGAAGCATTCTGATATGCATGAAACGCTGCAAATTCTTTCACTGGTGTTTATTATTCAATTTCATTCATTTGGCTTGCATTCATTATTTGAATTTCTACTAAGCTTTGGAGGGTGCGTGTTTCACAGGTGATAGAGCGATTATTGAATTTCAGGAGATATGCAAGAGCACGTAAATCTGTTCTCAACCAAAATAGGATTGATCAGTTCATCATATTTGTGTGCCTCCTGAAATTCAATAATCGCTCTATCACCTGTGAAACACGCACACAAATTTCAGTGATCAACATGATTCAAGGCACACAAATATGATCAACTGATCAATCCAAATAGGTATTTTGGTTGAGAACAGATTTACGTGCTCTATGCATATCTCCTGAAATTCAATAATCGCTCTATCCTGTGAAACACGCACACTCCAAAGCTTAGTAGAAATTCAAATCATGAACGCAAGCCAATTGAATAATAAACCCCAGTGAAAGAATTTGCAGCGTTTTAGTATCGAAAGCAAAATTTCTAAAGAAACTGATCAGTCCACCTTCATTTATCCGATTAATTTAGCCAAATGGATCAATATGCACCTATCAAATACTTCGGTAGCAGCGAATCCAGAAAACCCCCGAGTATGTCATAGTGATGCCACTGTTTCAACTATAATCAACAGAATTCATCATCCGAAGTCGATGTCATCGTTACGGTGCATGATCCACATCCCAAACTTACGTATAAATTATTGTAATGTATGTAAATTTGAAGCGGCTGCATACAGCTATCAGGCGGAGTTGAATCTATTCAAATGAACGTTGCTAAGTTGAATGTGAATTGTGTAAGTACTTACGTCGTAGCATCCATTTATCATTAGAGCCAGCCAATATACTGGATTCCAAATTACCTGGAAAGAAAAACCATGGTTATTCACAAATTTGATATTCGACAAACCACTAACCAGTAGCAAATTCCCGATTGTGTGGCATTATTTATTACCCCAATTTATAAATAAATATTAATCTTTAAATTAATGTTAAATATTTATTAATATTATAAATCTGATGACAAATCTTTAATCTCAAACTTCGGAGCGGCTTGCACAAAATCCACGACTCCCAAGTTGTTCGGAAAACTGGCTGATGATTAGATGACTCCATTGTTCTCCAGTTTCATTGTCCTAGAGCGGCATGGATTTACTAGAGGTAGGTCTACGGTTACCAAGCTAGAAGCTGAGATTTTACATAACCGGGTTGAAGCATTCTGATATGCATGAAACGCTGCAAATTCTTTCACTGGGGTTTTGGTTTATAATTGTTTTTCTTTGATAGTAGTAACTTAGTGACGTAGCGATGTAGTAATGTGGATACTGGAGTGAACTCCTAAAACGCTTTGTAGCCGATACACGTGTTGAAGCATTCTGATAACCATAAAAAACGCTGCAAATTCTTTCATTGGGGTTTATTATTAAATTGACTTGCGTTCATGATTTGAATTTCTACTATGTTTTGGAGTGTGCGCGTTTCACAGGTGACGGAGCGATTATTGAATTTCAGGAGATATGCATAGAGCACGTAAATCAGTTTTCAACCAAAATACCTATTTGGCTTGATCAGTTGATCATACCTATGTGCCTCCTGAAATTCAATATTCGCTCCATCACTTGTGAAACACGCACACTCCAATGCTTAGTAGAAATTCAAATCATGAACGCAAGCCAATTGAATAATAAACCCTAGTGATTTACATTTTATCATCCTTTCTTGGCATCCTGTTTTGTTTATCTGCTTCTGGTCCCATGGTAATTCCATGTTGTAATTCATTAACTCGGTTTGTACTGTCTATGTGTATTGGCTTTTGTCATTGATTTAAATGAATACCAAGCGTCCATCCACGCCACTTCGAAATAGGAAGATGCTGACTCGGTGTTCGGCGAATACCAAATTTGTGGAACCGGCTTAATGTGTTTCCTCTCTTGGCCATACATCGGGAATGGTTTGAGCTACGGGCCTGGGGAAGGGCTCTTCGATTCCTCATGGAAAGTTCTTCAAAAAGACCAAATTTAGGCAACCTTCGACTTTTTTGAGGTTTTTAAACGGGATTTTACAAAACTTTGACAACCCTTAAAGGGCACTTTAAATTAAGTGAGGTAAGTGAGTTAAAAAGTTAAGTGAGCTAAACAATTGCCGCGTCGTCGGACCAACATGGATTTTTCCTGAAAATATCTCTCAGCCGTTTGGGAGAAATCGTGCGTACCGGCGTACGGCAGACGGACGGAAAAATTTGTATTGCAGATTCGGATTCTACACCCTTTCAAACGTAAACAATGAAATTTTCAGGGGGGTTAGAATTTTTTTCCAGAGCAATTACAATGGTTTATTATTAAATAATAAACCAAAAATAATCCGGCACAGATTTAAAAACAAGAGAAAGATTGAAAGATCAGGCCCGTTGAGAGTGTGGAGCGGGACTGATGCTCGCTACTTGACGAACATTCGTCTCCTTAGAAGCGAGCGAAAAATCGACACTGGTAGGAGGATCCCCGAGTACAAACGTTTGGCAGTCGGGGAATACCGAGCTTCCATCCGCACCACCACGAAATAGATAAGCATCTGTTCGGTGCTCACCGAATACTGAATGTGTGGAGTCGGCTCAGTACATTTCCCTCTCCTGGACGAGGCCTTGATTCAGAAGGATGACAGTAAAACTGCCCTCCAACAAATTCGTGCTGTAAAAGTTCAACAGGTAATGACATAAGATAATGAGAATTCAGTTCCGTAATCATCAGTCATTCGACAACACAGAAAGACCAAACAAGAACAAGACTAAAACACCCATTCATCAATCGGGAAAAGCCGGTGAAATTCATTTAACACTCCGTTAATGACTAATCGACCGAGCCCTGTTTGTAAACACATTGTGTAAGGCTTCAACAAGGAACATTGTTTTCCTTTTATTTTGGAGTCTGGGTAGTGGAACGAGTCGGTTGACTGATTATACCTAATTATCATCAAGCCGCTCGGTCGACCTTCGCTCATTTCTGGCGTTCCGCTCAAATTAACATGTTAATCGGGCTTTCTGTCTTACGCGAATCCAAATGGATTGTAAAAAAAGCTTCGTTTTTGGTTCATTATCTTCAATACAATGATAAGCAAATCTTTGTAATCGATCAAGAAACAAAATTAACTCTCATCCGCAAAAATGGTTGGTGAACGTTTCAAGATCGGCAAGTTTGATTAACTGGATATGTTAAAATCCGTCCGCCCGTCGTCCGTAAGCCGTCTACGAAATTTGTAAAAAAATCCAACATCGATCCGAGATGGGCCAGTCTCGGCATCTTGATCAATCAACCTTAAGGATTTAATCTCAAAACTTTCCTGCTTACTGTTCTTTGTTCTTATCTCAAGAACTTTCCATGTAAGATGGTCGTTTTTCGTATGATGCATATAGAAATTAGTTGATTGAATCAAAGAGACCACTTACCCAAGCTGTATACCCTATACATACTCCCAATATGTTTTATGTCACAAAATCAATATTGATCTCAAAATCAGAATAGTAAAATCTGCATCATTCTCGTCTAAATCGTCCTTAAGTACGAAATGCCTCAATCAAGCCTCAATGGGTCATTTTTTATCACAAATTAGCAGAAATAACCATTAAGACGAATAGCTCAATAGGGAGAAACACTAACAAAATAGAAGAAGAAGGGAAACGTTTATTTATTAATGAACATGTAAACAAATTAGCCGAAATATTCGAAATAAACAATAAATCACTAATAATTTGTAAGCCTGAAGTGGGGTCATGACAGAGCATACGGCTTGTAAATCAACTAGTGTCAGCGAAACTAGTATATTTTATAGCAATTATACTTATTAATGCAATTAATAACGTATACCTAAACTTCACCATCACGTGTCGATGACGACAGTGAGTTATGGTGCCCAGGTTTGGGGTTTCATGGAGTATGAAGAGGTAGAAAGATTCAAACGATTCTTCCTGAAGAAACTTTTGCGGTTGCCCATGAATGCCCTTAATTACGAATTGAAGCAGGAGAAGGTGTTCTTGAGAACTCTTGAGCTAAATGCAAAATATCTATTAAAGGTGCTCAAGCTCCCCCAAGAACGTTTCCCTAGACTCACAGCGACGGAAGTAATTCGAAGAAGAGTTGCCTTGCAGGAGTCTGGAGGAACTTCATCGCTCAACTGACGGAGACATCGGTCCCGGATCCTCTCGATCCACCCGGTTTCAAGGAGTTGGCTGGCGCAGTGCTGGACGCACGAAGGGCCGAATTTCAGGAATCACTCGGGATCATGGCAACCAACGCACGGTACCACCTTCTTAACCAACCACCGGATTTCAGCGTGGATTACTTCTCGTCTACATCTCAGTTTGAGGCAATGGTGATAGCCAAATGTAGGGGAAAGCTCCTAAATCTCAACTGGCAGCCATGCATCCCTGATCAGATATATTTATGCTCCCTGTGTAACCACGAAGCCAATGATTCGACCTCGCATTTTTTGGCGGAATGTCCAGTGCTGGGGAACACGAGGTTGAGGTACCTGGGACGCCCCGTACTCGACCAGCAAGGGCTGCTAACACTATTGAATGGGCCTGATTGGACCGGGCTGTGCCAGTTTTATAGGGAAGCTTGGAGATATCCGGAATTTTTGATACCCGAGTTTAACTATAATCAATAGTCGGCCATAATCCTGCCATAATCTTTGAAGATATTTGAAGAGAATCGTTAATGTCCCCCATCCATCCTTCAGAACAGACCGTTGTGATTTATTTGTTAAGTTATTTAGTAATTTAGTTGTACTATTAATCATGATTATTTTTGTCGTAAGCCCTCCAAGATGTGGTGAATTGTGTTTATTGACTGTGCGAAAAACATTTTTGGTTTGGTTAGGAGCTCCGCTGATGGTCGGAAGACCAAAGCGTGCCATGTTCTTGTGGAATCTAGTTAAAAATTTATGTAAATGAACATGTTATTCATTCATTCATAATATTTATTTGGTTAATATTATGCTGAAAATGCATTTTAAATACGTTCTACTTGATTTAATTAAATAAACATTTTGAACCAATAGCCAACGTTTGTGTTTTTCACAAAAATGAACAAATTGAACCTCCAATCAGATGACAAAAATACAACCAGCACGTAAATTCGTCAAATAGAAATAAGCAATTCTTACTGGATTTTTCAGATTTTTTTCTATAGCCCGTTGTCTTTTCAAAAACTGCATTTACAAATGTATGAAACAGTGTTTTCTGAGTGTATTGTTTTAACTTTATCTTGCCTCTTGGAATGGAAGAAGATGGCTTAAATTCTGCACCTCTTTAAACATAGAAATAGGGGTTGAAAATGAAAACTTATTTGAAATTCTTGAAGGGATGTTTTTAGCGATAAAGGGATTTGATATTCGGATTCTGCACCTCATTAAACGTAGAGAGAGTCGTTGAAAGTGAACAATTAATTGAGATACTTGAAGTTTTTGACATTCAAACATAACTAAAAAATAGGTTTATGAATATTATTCAAAAAACTAATAAATGATATTTTTTTAAACTAATAAAGGATTTTTCATTCTCCCAATTTTGGAAGATCGTTTCTGTCGCCTGTTGTCTTTTCAAAAAACTGCATTTAGACATGAATAAAGGAATGTTTTTTGTGCGTATCAGACAGTTTTCATCTTATTTTAATTATTTATTATTATTATTTGTTTTTGTGTACTCTGTCAAATTAGCTGCTGATTCTCGTGGAATGGAAGAAGATACCTCAAATCGGGTAGGTATTAAATTCGGATTCTGCTCCTCAAAAAACTAGACGGAGTGGTTAAAAGTGAAAAATTATTCGGTATTTTGAAAGAATGTTCTTAACACTCAAGGGTTGAGCTAGAAAATAGGTTTATGAGCTATATCTCAAAAACTACACTTGATAGTGCTAAACGGATTTCAAATTTGAATTCAGCACACTGAAAAACCCCGACTCCCACCCTTATTTCCTCACCACCAAACATTACCTTTATTTTGTCGGCCAGTGTAACTCATACGACTTCTCCTACTGGACACAAAGCTCTCCTTCCATTGACAGCGAGGATGTAGCCAAACGTTCTGCAAAAATCAAGATATCTCCCACCTGGTAACCACCGCTCGCTCGACCTTCAACGGTTCTCCCGCGGTATTAAAAAAGACGCGAACCCGGGAACCGGACTCTGTACTTGAAGTGTCGTCGCCGAACGCGCTTCGTATATTCGGGAGAAGTTCAGTTTATATCATAGAATACACCTCAGTATCCCAAAACCTTATGAAAATAGTTGTAAGATTCGTTATACACCTAAACTAATTGACCAATCCTGAAATTTCAAGATCAATCTCGAAGAAAATCTTGCAAAACTGATTGGAGAAACTTGATTGATTAAAAACCGTCGATTAGAACGAAATTTTCCCTATTTGAATTCTCAAGTAGAACTTTATTACACATAATCGTACTGCTATTTGATTTTCGTATTGTTGTTCTATTCTTGAGAAAAAATGGGTAAATTCACGTTTTGCGCGGCGTTATTGGTCGGTTTAGTCTCCGAAGGATTCGCCAAAACTTCGGTCCCGAATACACTGCCACTTCGTAAGTAATCAAGAACTTACTATTGTTTTGTTCTTAGACAAAAAGGCTACCAATTGCCAACACATTATTATTATTATTATTGATATTATTTTTGTTTTTTAAATAATGCGAGGTTGTGAGGATGTTGTGACTGTGAGGTTTGTAGGGGTCGGTTTTAGGTTCAGAAATTGCGGTAATTCTCTACGAGTGAACTTCTAGGATCTGAAATCTATCCGTCAATGAAATCTATATGATATGAGATAAGTCGATTTTTCATTCAAAATTACTTGAAAATGATACCCTTCTTGCCTGAGTCAGTAAAGAAAAAAACACATTTTTGATAAGAGTTTGACCAGTATTTTGCCAGTAGCATCTATGGCTGTGAGGCGATCGAGCTGGCTAGAAGTTAGGGTCAACTAGACTCGAAGTGGAGTCCACGAACGAAAGAACGGATTTTTCAAGTCAATTCTAAGGCATTTAATAGAGAGACATTGCAGATTTTGAATTGAAGAATTGCAGAACCGAGAAGGGACAAAGTTTGGTGGGTTATCCAAAATATTTGCTTTACAAAGTCCTGTTATTGAAAATGATAAAGCGAAAGCTGGTCATTTTTTAGTGTAATGCTTAGCACTCGTAGGGATTCTTTATGTCGGACTCAGAGATTCCTAGGTGAGTCAGAGGAAAGTCTGAGCTGTTCCCATTCTCCACTCTGGTGCGTTGCGCTTTAGTATTTTCTGTGACTTTTGTAAGTCTCTTCGAATGGGCGTCATAGATCAAGACCATTCGACCCGGTGGATGAGGATGACACAGAATCCGGTACGACCAAAGATTGACAGCACTTGAGGGCAAATATGATGACACTTCTGCTGCTCAAGCTCAACCCGGGGGGCAGTTGCGATATCTTCCTGTTTTTGATCAGATCAGTGCGATGGACTGATAATTGTGAGTAAATCCCGTACGACCCACGGAGGTCAGTCGTTTCAACGAACAAACAACAAACAAACAGTTCTACTTCCAACGCCCAAACATCCGCCTGAATATCAAGGTCTTGGAAGAAATATTGGTAGAAACATCTTTGAAAATTAGAAGTTTCCGAAAACGTCTTAGCGCCTGCAAGTTTTCTGAGGCCGGTAGAATTGCAATGACATACATAGAACGTACCGGCTCGAAAACCTCCGTGAAGTTTTCATATTTTCATCTTCTGTTCGCACACCCGCAAGAACAGGGTTACATCTCAAAAAACGCGATTTTCGAGTTGTGTACATGGTGAGATAGACCTTGTCGAGATCTACAACGAAGAAGATAGCTTTTCTCTAACTTGAATATTTGCCGCTTAGAGAGCAATTGAAACGGTGTTCCCCGACTCGGAATTCAACTTTTGCGAGAACATGACATGTCAGTTACTCTCCAGCTTGTAGAGAGCCACGAAGGACAGAGTTACATCTGAAACACTGATCAACATCTCTGAACCGGTCGGTCATGATTTCAGCATCGAACATGCTATAGCTTTGGACTAACTACCCGAAACCGTGCAACGCAGGAGTCACTTCTTTACTTTCCCAACACAGTCCATTTAAATGAAAAATTATGTCCATTTCTACTTTCCCTGTTCAATTTTACCTTGCAGAGTCGAAAGTAATGTCAATTTTTACTTTACAGAGTGGAACTTAATGTATATTTTCACTTTCCCAACAGAGTGAAAAATAATGTCCATGTTTTTTCCCAAAGACCATTTTCAGACCTAACTGAGTTCTCATGATGCAGTCTGGTGGTTTTTGTCTAGGAATGCCCACAACCAGCAGAGACGTTGTCCAACAACCTCATGAACTTCAAAAAGTATTGAAAACTTGAAATCGAGTGGACAGAATCAACTGTTATTGTGAAGGAAGGGTTGATACAAAAATTAATGTTTTTGTCTTTCACTTCTCAGTTTTGAGTTGTGTAAGCTAAAACAACCATGTTTCTTGAATTTTAAGTCTCTTAGAATGATTATCGATTGAATTTACTTACCGGTGTTTTTTCGATTTCAGGATGCAGTGACACAGATGGTAGCATAAAGATAAATTGAGGTGCAAATAATGACACATCTCCCAGCTCGAGGGATGCCCACAAGGAAGAGTCATCCGTTTCAACGAAGCATCATCAACAAATATCAACGAGAAGTTGTGAATTTTGCTTCCAACGCCCGTCTTGGAAACATCCTTGCCTGATCAATATCAAAAGGTGCTTGGAGTTCAGAAATAATTGTGATAAACAGTAAAAAAAAAATCTTTGACGACCCACGGATCAGTCGTTTCAACGAACAAACAACAAACAAACAGTTCTGCTTCCAACGCCCAAACCTCCGAATGAATATCAAGGTCTTGGAAGAAATATTGGCAGAAACATCTTTGAAAATTAGAAGTATTCCGAAAAGGTCTTTCAGCGCCTGCATAGTGAAGTTTCTGGTTGAGGCCGGTAGAATGCAATGACATACATAGAACGTACCGGCTCGAAAACCTCCGTGAAGTTTTCATATTTTCATCTTCTGTTACTGAGGACCTTGTTTGAGCAACACAATAACTTTTAACGACACCTGCACTGATAAGCGTAGACGGTTCTAAGTCTGTGGAAGATGGGAAGGAAAGATAGTGGCCCTAATGTGTTGTTATTCAAAAACAGCCTTGGCCCTAATGTATTCCCCTCTTTTGCGACTCTATTTGTTGTCAACTTGTGTTGACGTAGGCTTTGTACATGAGATTGGTGGGCTCGGGACGAATTATAACCCACAAGTTTCAGGGTTCTCCAGTTCTCCTAAGAAGGATCGGATCCAGCTATGAAATCGGATACGTCATTAGCAGGGCCGCAAAATGAGCACTGCGTGTAATTGAGTTGATCCTTTGATACACTCCAAAGGGATGTCGTCAAAGGGTGCATATCACAAACACAAATTTTCATATAATGGCTTTCGTTGTGCACAAAACCTTCCGTTCAAAAGCACAAACTATCACAATCACATGAACTGAGTCCTGCACAACAACAGTTCAGCAGTGCAGTGTTTTCTGCTTTGGGTTTTCTGTCCCTTTTTTAGAATTTAAAGATGCCAATTTCACTGAAAATGAAAGCGATTTCACTTTGATTTCGGGGACATGAGTTCTGACAGCTTGGTGATCAGCAACTTCAAAATCAACAGTATTTGTACCCGGAGAAAACGGTAGTTGGAATTAAACAAACAAGCGCTGAATGGATTCCCACGTTTGCATTTAACACACCTTGATTTCGCATGGAAGAAGGCAAAACATCAATTAGAATCCACTTTCCAGTAGCACAATCTTTAAGATCTGATGTTATTTTCAGGGAATGTATGGGAGTTATAATGTACACCTACAACACATGTTAATCGATCTTTTGAAGTGGTTTATGTGTGTTAGAACACGTCCCTCGACATTTATATCCCGTTTGTCATTAGTTCCAAGCTTATATACGACATATTCAAGAATTATTTAAGTACAACTGTTTCATGATTTATACAGGGATGTTATCTAGACGACAAATCTGTGTGCTACGCTCAACTTAATTATTATTGAGCTCACTTTTAGAGCATAGAAAATTGGTACAACTAGCAAATTTTGATTTTAAAAAATACCCTCCAACAGAAAGGTTTCATATTTTTTAATAAATAACAAGGTAAATTGAGTATTTCATTGTGTGGTATGGGGGGGGAGGGTTTACTTTTGGGTTCAAAAATTGCGGTTGTTTGGTATGGGTGAATCTCTGCGGATAAGAAACCTATTCAATCGATTTTTCGTCCAAAACTACTTGAAAATCACACTCCCCTTGCTTGTTAGTAAAAAAAGTTGTAGGCATATTTGCAGAAAAAAAGTTGAAGTTTACAATAATTTTTCTTAAACTTTTTCACCCATAAAATGAGATTTTTCAAGTCGAATGAGTTGGGACTGTTCTGACATTCATCTCAATCGATTTCACAATTATTCGAAAATGAAACCCCAACTTGTCTAGGCCAGGGGTTGGCAACCTGCGGCTCGCGAGCCACATTTCTTTAGTTTCATACACAAATATTACTTATTTAAAAAAAAAACACTTAAATACGATTTTGAATCGACTATCTTCCCCATGACACGCGTTGTCACTGTCGTCAGTATGGTAGAAACAAGCTCTCGAATGAAACAGGGTTCACATCCATCCGGATTTTATTTCATGGTAGATTTCACGGAAAAATTGAGCGAGCTGAATCTAAAACTGCAATGAAAGGGAAACCCGGTCTATATTTTGGTAGAAGAATTGGTTTGTTTCGAAGAAAAATTCACTATTTTCGCAGAAGATTCAGAGCGGTAAATTGCTTAATTTTCAATTTCTAAAGCAATATCGCGATAAAACCAGTGAAACTACTCGTATTGACACGATTTTCTTCAGCACAGTTATAAAAAAATAAAGATGAATTTGCTGACAGATTTCAGCAATTTAAAACCAACAAAACAACTCTAGCATTCATAGTAAATCCTCTAGACACAAATAGTGACGAAATCCACATTGAGCATTTGGAGTTGATACTGGATCTTTAGAAATGCAATTGAACGATTTAAAAAGTAAAGCTTTGTGGAGTGGAAAATTTACAGAGTTGAAAAGCTAGTTGTAAGAGTTGGAGGTCCAGAAATATAATGTATTATGTACGTAACGCAACAAAAATGGACAGCTTTAAAAGAATTGCCGCGAGTTGAGGCACTCATATTCGACGCATGGAATAATCTTCCAGATAGCTACAGTTGAAAAAGTTGGCATTTGGAGCACTGACTATCGACATATTCATGTGAGCAAGCGTTCTCTTGCATGAATATAATTAAAAGTAAAGTAAGAAGCCAACTAACAAATGAAAATTTGGAGCCGTGTATGAAACTTAATACAACAAGTTATGAGCCAAATTTATCCGAACTTTCTAAAACCATGCAAAGCCAACGCTCCCATTGAATTTGTTAATTTTAATTTCACATCGACAGGACATGTGCTTGCAAAGCAGCACTTTGCCAATTTCAAAGAAGTTAAAAAATGGGTTAATTAATGGTTTAACTCACAGGAGTTACAATTCTTTTAGAATGTTATCCATAAATTACTTCAGAGATGGCCAAGATGTATAAAATCGAATGGTCAATACTTTTAAGTAAATACTTGAAATAAGGTGTTTTGTATTGCAAAAAATCCGATAAAGACTCTTACACACATGACATATTACCTAATTTGTTTTAAAAAAACACTACTCATATAAGAATAAACATATATTTTTCTTATAGATAAATAGATTCGTTTTTTTTTTTTTTTTAAAAAAAAATACAGGTATTTATGCGAAGAAAAAAGAAGGCAAAACAAAATTTTGTGGCTCTTCAAAACTTTGAAATTTTATAAATTGTAATTTTTGGCCCTTCTGACTCAAAAGGTTGCCGACCCCTGGCCTAGGCCAATTAAAAACACGAAAAACCGTTAACCAGCTTTTGGTCGGTAGCATATGTGCGTGTGAAGGATTTTTAACATCAATTCCAAGGATTTTTATTGCACTTACTGGGGAATTTTGAATCTACGTAAATTGAAACGTTAAGTGACAATGTTTGAGGAGGGTTATACATTTTTGTGCTAATTGTTTACAAAAGCTAATCTATAATTAAATATAAACTTAAATCGATAAAAATATAAAAATCCCAAATCTTAGGTTGAATAAAATAATATTATTTGGAAATTTTGGAAAAATGAAACGAATGGACTAACCCAGTTCAATGCTCAATCTATCAACATTACCAGAGATATAAACAAAGTTGTTGGAATTATGGCATACATCTGTCTGGTTCCTTTTGTCAAAATTCGTGTGGGATACGGAGCAAAATTTGCGACTCCTTGCAACCAAAAACTCAAACCTGAATCATGTCGTTCAAGAAATCTGGGGGAACGATTTTTGAGTGGTGTGAAATCTCTGGGATAGGAAAGAAGGAAGGATTTCAACGTTTGCATTCACAAAGTATCAGTGAGTTTAGTGACCCCAGGGCAGTTAAGTTTCTTCAGAAGTCACTTGCTTGTCATTCAGGTTTGGAGTCCGGTGTATACAAATGTGCGGAACTTGCTGAGTTTAGGGACTGGTCTACGATAACTATCGAGATAGGTGTCCAACAAAAAACCCTCGAAATGAGAGAATTTCAAGTTCGAGGGCGCCGTACACGAAGGTCAACTCGACCGTTAGGAATTCCCGTCATGGGATGGTCGATGTCCAGTTTTTTCTTGGATCAAGGACGGAATCCACAGACGGGAATTTTGTGAAAGATTTTCCCTAAAGGAATCAGTGGGTTCATTGTGAGTTCAGAGCAGGGGCAGACCCAAGCCGCTTGAAGAGGTGATGCCAAGTCCAAAGAAAAGGAAAGACGCGGTGTGTGTAGGGAGGGTAAGATTAGGGGGGTATTTTATAATTTAAAAATCAATTAGCCAATTAGCCATTCTCAGCGAAATTTTTCAGAATCATGGATATCCATGGAATGATGTAACTCGGAGTTGAAGCACAATGCCATAGCTTTTGTTCGAATCTGGCTGTTATTTTGGAGAAATCAGTCATTCCATATCAATTACAACTTGATCTTGACACTTTTCAACTGTAGAACTAACCATATTGACGCGCAACACATATCGATTCACATTTTGTAGGCGTTGATGTTTTCGGGAACATGTCCTTCGGCACTTCTGCCCTGTGGACCCTTGTAGCAAGGAGATATCTTACATATTTCAAGATTACTTAAAAGATTCCAATGGTGTAGTACACAGTTCAAGTTACCAACACGAGGACATCATGTGCCACACACAACAAGGCATACGTTTTTCATGTATGTTTTCTTGGTATATGCTCAATTTTCAGGAGAAATGCCCAACATAATTTGTTATAAGCTAATTTTTCATTCACCGTCATATTTAAATAATTACACAGGTACACGAAAACAATTTTTTTTTTCAACTGCCTCGAACATCATGACTGATTTTGACGTTTTTTGGTGCGCTGAATCCAAATCTAGGAGCAAATTTGCTCCATGTCGTACAGATTTTTTGCTAAATTGGGTTATCCCAGTCACTGGGTTATAAATAGTGTGGCAATCACTGGCAAAGATTTATAGCAATATTCCTTGAATCGAATTTACATAAATGAAAACGGAAGAAAACAATGCAGTTCAGATGAAAATTGAAAGAATCTCTTGGTGGGCCAATTTTTTCTTCTCCTGAATGCTACTCTTGGTGCATCTTTTTTCATCAGGGGTTTTCCGTAACAGCAACCAGCAGAAATAGGCCATCATATCGGCATTCCATCTTCCTTGGTACCTTCTCTCTGCATCCTTTATGTCCTGGTAGAACCGATCAGCCTTCTCTTCACTGTACGCTCCCGGGTTTTCCGCAGAGTAGAAAACGTCCTAGCGCAAGCACTGGATTGAACACCCCGCTCCCCTCCATCGTCCAGTTTACTGTTTAAAATGAATATGAAATCTCACAAAATATCATGAGAGAGAGTTTCAAGCGTTACAACCTTCATTTCGGGCCATAGAAATGAATTGCCGTCAGCCAACTTTGGGTAAGAAATCAAATTTTGCAAGAAAACAGCGTGATAGAGCATTTTGGCTATTTTTCATGCACTCAGCGTTCCAAAACCTATAGGAATCTGTTGAAAAACAACAAGCCGTTGTTTGGCCGTGTGCCTATGTTACTAATAAACAACTATTCAACCTCAATTCTTTATTTTTCAGCCAAATACCTCAAGGGGTGCAAACCTGGAAAGGATTTTGAATCATGCGCTCTTAAAGTTGCACCGACTGCTGTGCAACAAATCGCGAAAGGTAACTTTTAGCGTTTCACTAACATTTTAATGCTTTATTAATATATGATTTTACATTTTTTATAGTAAAACACCTCTACAATATGGAATATAAGTTACGAATTGAGCTCATTTCAGAAAATGATGATTTCGTTTGATGAATCGAACAGTTTGAACTTGACACTCACTTGTGCTGTTATTAAATTGTGAAATACAACCAATTTGAGAACTTAAATGTAATCAGAAGTAAGGTATTTTACTGGAACTGTTTATTTGGTTTTGAAGGAGACGGAAGGTACAAAATACCCGTCATGGACCCGATGTCGATCGATAAAATCGAAGTTATCGATGGAGGACAGAAGAGCGCTTCGTTGAACATCACTCTCAAGAACGTGAAAATCGTGGGGCTGGGAACACGAAACTCACCAGTGCCAAGTGAGTAGTGCGGCAGGAACCGAACTTTTCTGTAATTATTCACGAGTAGTTGTTATATTTAGTTGGCGCAGTCGATAGGACCACAAAAGGAGGAATACAAAACAATAATTAGGTAACTAAATAACTCTCGAGCCAAAACACCGCAAAAATCACATTTCTTGAAGTAGCATCTTTGACATATTGACATCAAATAGGAATCCAGCCTAAGGAAATTTCCGCTTAGTTGTTACGATCTACAAACAGCAGCGAGGCTTTTCGCGCAAAATTTAATAACAATATCTCGACTGCTCACCCTCGTATTATGTTCTCTCCCTTGGACTTTATTCAATATAATTTATTATATATTGTATCATTCAATATAAAGATGTGGCTCTACAAGAGCATATATAAATGTACAAACTTTTAGCAACAATAACTCACAAAACAACACTAATTTTTATATTTCGGCTTTCAGCCTTTTTCAAAGTACAAGAAAAATAACAGTAATGGGAAATTTGAACATTGATGTGGAGAAATTGTTTGCCGTGGAGAAACGAGATTACCCTGTTAACGTTTAATATTCAGGCCTGGAAGATCGTTCGCACCCAAAATATTGCTATGGGCTTTTCCGAGTGAAGTAGCATAATTGCTTCCGAGTCTACTAAAGTAGCGGAAGCATTGTTTTCACTTTCGGAATGTGAAAATTTTTTTGTCTCCAAAATCAAAAATTCCACTCGCATTTTGCGTTTTAGACCTTTCTGAACAATTTTGGTTCCGTGTCTGTCTGTCTGTCTGTCTGTCTGTCTGTCTGTCTGTCTCTGTCTGTCTGTCTGTCTGTCTGTCATTACGGGCATAACTACACGAAGTTATTGTCCGATTTTGATGAAATTTTCAGGGATTGTGCGGGTTGGGGTGTAGATGGTCCCCTATAGGTTTCATGACCCCCGGATCAATAGTAGCCTCTGCGCATGCGCAAACGTGAAATCCTTGTTACGCGCATAACTCCGGTAGTTCTTGACCAATTTCGATGAAATTTTCAGGGATTGTTTGGTTTGATGTGTAGATGGTCCCCTATGAGTTTCATGATCTCCGGATTAATAGTAGCCTCTGCGCATGCGCAAACGTGAAATCCTTGTTACGCGCATAACTCAATAGTAGTCTCTGAGCGCAAACGTTCTTGACCAATTTTGATGATGATTTTTCAGGGATTGTTCGGGTTGGGGTGTAGATGGTCCCCTATAGGTTTCACGACCCCCGGATCAATAGTAGTCTCTGCGCATGCGCGAACGTGAAATCCTTGTTACGCGCATAACTCCGGGAGTTCTTGACCAATTTCAATGCAATTTTCAGGGATTGTGCGGGTTAGGGGTCCCCTTATAGGTTTCATGACCCCCGGATCAATAGTAGCCTCTGCGCATGCGTAAACGTGAAATCTTTGTTACGCGCATAACTGCGGGAGTTCTCGACCAATTTCGATGACATTTTCAGGGATTGTGCGGGTTAGGGGTCCCCTATAGGTTTCATGACCCCCGGATCAATGGTAGCCTCTGCGCATGCGCAAACGTGAAATCTTTGTTACGGGCATAACTTTGGGAGTTCTTGACCAATTTCGATGAAATTTTCAGGGATTGTGCGGGTTAGGGTATAGATGGTCCCCTATGAGTTTCATGATCCCCGGATCAATAGCAGCCTCTGCGCATGCACAAACGTGAAATCCTTGCCACAAGCATAACACCGGGAGTTCTTGACCGATTTCGATGAAATTATCAGGGATTGTTCGGACTTATTAGGTATACTTTATAGTTTGTTCAATAGTTGAACATGCCTACCTTTATTTTCTCAAGTTACGCTCCTGCATAACAATAAATTTACCCTAATTCAACATTTACTTCGCCTAATTGAACGAAGTTCTTTAGTCAATAATAAATTTCAATGATCTATACAGTTATGTTATGGATACGAGGAAGCTATGTGCCACACCCACTTGGCAGAGGTTTTTTGTTATGTTGAGGTTTCATTTTCTTCAGAATTTTGATTCCCAAACACCCATCGAAAGTTTCGCCAAGCGCTGTGGCATGACTGCTCACAGGCAAATCGGCGTTCCCTCCAACAACTGATGCCCTATGGTTGTTGACCCTGATATTGAGAGCTGTCTCAGCTTTGCCAACGTAAAATGCTGGGCTGGGGCTTTTTTTAATATTTTGGTACCTTTAAAATACAAAGATCAACAGGGGCTACGGCAAAGAGGAAGGAAGAAATGTCCTCCTTAGCCCGACACAAATTTCAACCTGTCGGTTTCTCGTTGTCCCACTCTACTTAAAACTCCATGAAAATATAAACGCATTAAAGACGAATAATAAAGACTCCAACACTTAATTCCCTCAAAAACTCCTGAATAATGCAGAAAGAACTATCGATCATGCATTCCCTATACCGTTTACACTGGATGCACAACAAACACAAATCCCTTTGACGACTTGTCAGTTATCCGCATAAAATGACAGATCCACTATGTTTAACGATAAGTGGTGAAACGCTCTCGAACGTTCGAGAACATTTGCGAACCAGCTTCCCAAACTCAATGCGGTGCAGGTGATTGCACAGCGCTCGATCATCTTGCTCCCAATCGTTTGATAATAATGCTCGTGAATGGTGCTTGTTTGTAAACAGCCCTTAACATTCAAGAACAACTTTAAAAAAAGAAGCTGACAATAAAACTGATGAAATCACGTTGAACAAACAACAGAAATAGTGGGAAGCCGAGAGATTGACTGATAAACAACAGACAACCGAAATGAAAAGAAGCTCTCCTAGCGGTTAGTACAGGAAAAACTTATCCCCATATCGTGTTTTTCGAACTCTCTGATCAAACGATTTCTCACGTCTCGCTTCGATTACAACGGAAATTCCGCCTTATCAACAGCAACCTTTAAGAACAGATTAAATCTGCAGCTAATTAATTCAAACTCTCAAGTGTTCTTTAATTTGTATCGCTTTGGTTTATTTGGTGGTGATTGGCTCCTACCAGAAGTCGCCCCTTGCTACTCAATGGCCATTTTGGGGAGAGATCTCTTTTTTTCAGATAAAGCCATAAACAGCAATCAGTAAAGCCATAGCTTTCCACAGGTGAAAGAATTTTTTAAACCAGTCCAGAAGTGTTTGAGCTAAATTGTAGCACACGGACGAACAAAGCTTTCCTGTGTATATTAACCTAATTAATTTCATTAATTAACCAAGGTCTTCCATAATTTGTTTTTCGAAGGGTGGACTACCCGAAAAAGAAGATGGAGCTTGGATTCTATTCAGATAAATTTTCGATTCTGAGCGACTACAACATCAATGGCCGCTTCCTCGTTCTCCCGATTGTTGGCAAAGGTCCTGGGAATTTCACAGTGAGTAAGTCACCTTCCTGCCTATTACTGCACTCTTATAACGAAAATTATTTTAATTTTGTTGACAAAACCGCTGTAAATGATTACAAAGAGGTTTATCATTTCTGTATTTGATAGCCCTTCTGCATTAATCTTTGATCTATGTATATCACACGTAGTCTGTGTTACGTGATCAAACCTTGGCACCTCGCGCTTCCATGTCTTATAATTGCAAGATGAAAGTATTCCGCTTGCCGCTAGTCACTCAATCTAGCTCAGGACATCCGTTGAACAAGCTCTGCAACTCGACTGCCTACCTCAATGTGTTTTCAAAAGGTCACCAAAAGGATGATCGTACATTAATTAACCTGCTTAGTATCATTTGATTCGTGAAACTGATTTCTATCTGATTTAAAGTAAAAAACAGCCCTTTAACACCATAATTTTTTTTGGGATTTCGATTTTTTGATATCTCAATCCTTAAATATAATCAAGATAAGGGATTACTGGCACATCCCGGATAAATGTTGGGTTTTTGAGGCAAATTTCGTGAACATTGACCCAGTAGTTTCGGAAATAAACGTCGGTTTTCGGACGGATTGTTATTATTCGATTTTTGAAATACTCGCACCTGAAATATAAACCCACAATTGTTGAAGGGAGGTCGAAAATGTGATTTCTTGATTGATTAGGAAGGTTCATTATTGAAAATAATAAACCAAATATACTAAAAGGATGGAGTAAGTCTTCAAGTACGATTCGGATCATACTGACCTATTCAACTGTGGTATTTATTTTTATTTCTTACTTCCAGGCAAAGTGAACTTCGTGTACCGACTCGAATGGAAAACTGAGACGAGGAACGGGATCGATCACATGGTCGTGACTAAAGTAAAACTCACTTACGAGCCTGAAAGAGTCTACATCTCTCTCAAAAACCTGTTCAACGGCGACTCCAGACTTGGTAAGAGTCGTTTACAATAATTAATTATAGAAATAATTTAATGGAACTTTCGAAATATATCGGGCGCTGGAATGAGGGTACTCCAATGGAACGGGACGTTCAAATGTTCTTCATACCAGCTGGATAAAGGAAGAAGGCGAACCCTAACCAGCTGATAAGGATAGAACATCCTATACAATTGTCTTTTCAATCGTATTCTAATGTCCCAAACAGTGTCCCTATAAAATTTGAACTTCCTAGGGTGAACGGGAGAACATTTACTTCACTTAGCTAATTTCAATTATCCCTTCATATCCTGAGAGTCCCCCAATAAAATGTAAACTTCCTATGGTGAGCAGGAGAGCATTAGCCCACTCAGCAAATGAAAAGGCCTGTCAAATGTCGATTTCACTGGCTGAACTCGGGTGAACTAAGTGAATATTTACCATACTTAGCTGATGAGGATGGAGCCCGTCATTTCAATCGTCACTTCGTATGCTGAGAATCTCGTCATACAATTTCAACTTCCAGCGGTGAACAGGAGCGAGTTCAATTCACTCAGCTCTTGATGAAAGAGGCCGTTATTTCAACCGTCTTTACATGTCCCAAGAGCCAGACATCAATTTTCAACTTCCTCCGTACAACAAAAGAGAATTTCGCTTTTCTGATCAAGATGGAGCCATTAATTTCAATCGTATTTTAATGTCTAAGAGGGTCTCCCAATAAAATTTCAACTTCCTAGGGTGAGTAGAAGAGAATTTGGACAATTCAGCAAATGAAAGAGCCTTATCAAATGCCAACTTCCTAGGGTGAACAGGGGAAAATTTGCCTCACTTAGCTGATCATAATGAAGTCCGTCATCCCATTCCTATCCTCATATCCTAGAGAGTGTCTCTCTTAATTTGCAACCTCCTAGAGAGAACTTAGCTCACTCAACTGATTAGGGAAGAGCTCATAATTTCAGCAGTCCCTACACGCCCTAGAAGTTCTCATCAGCAAATTTAAACCTCCACATCTACGACGAGAATTGTTAGCAGTACATTGAAGTGGGAACAGTTGGTTTTTTCTGAAAGTCTGAAAGTATCTGAAAGTACAGTTTTTCAAGGTAAGGTTAGATATTTTATAAAAACTGCTTTCGTAACTACAAGTTAAATAAGTTGCATACAAATTGGTTTATGAAGCTAAAACATGGCACTTTCTGAGGAGTTTATTCCACCTATGCTCACTATGCGGCTGTTACAGCTCAAAAATGTTGATATTCGAACTCGTGACCGCAATGCTAAGCGGAAACTTGACTTTAGTAGCAAATCTGTAATGGGTTGAGATATGAAGTCAATTTAATTAAACCTCTTCGACTGTGGGTTGTTCTCCATGAACATTACATTTCCCTGGAGTCCAATATCAGCCGTCTCAGCAGGTTTGGGATCGGACCAAATGACGAAGTGAAACTGCAGTCCTATGGCTAAGCAGATGGAAGAACTCAACAGCCGAGCGAGTCATTGTGATTGTGAGTGTTTTGACTGAAGTGAGTGAGGAAGAAAAATGCTTTAGGGAAGGTGAATCTGAACGTAGGTTACTGTCTTTTCGATCAATAGGAATTTAATTATTTATTATTTAGTATTATTCCGGGTTGTACTGACTGCGCCAAATACTACCTCCACCTGCTGTGATGAACGGACCTAAAAATTTAACCTTTAAATTCAAATTTTGAAAGGGGGTTAACCATTTGGTTTTTGGTCCATTACAAAAGTTCATTATTGAACATCACAAACCAAAAACTATTTTAAAGTAATCAAAATGTCTATCATTTTCAGATGCCTCCATGAACTCCCTGATGAACGAAAACTGGCAAGAATTCAACAATACAGTCGGGCCATCAATCGCCGAAGGCATCGCCCAGGCCCTGAAAATGATCCTTGACGCTATTATGAAAGCAGTACCGCAAGATTTAATTGTGCCCAAGCCCTAAGAAAATGCGACTTTTTTGAAATAGGACAAATTGTGTTTTTGATGGCGTCTTGCTTTCGTTGTTCTGTGATATTGAATATTGTTATGATGAACAATTTGAAACTGAACTAAGCTTTATTCGGCAAAATACAGGGATTTAACTGTGAAGGGAAACTCTTAAAGAGAAACAGTCATGATTTAATAATAAAATAATCACTTATTCATATAGAACCAATGATTATTAATTGATGGTCACCTATCACTTCAATTACGTCACTAGTATAGCAACAAGATGATATGGACATTAATCAATAACCAAAATTTAGGCGGAACAAATTTTAGTCTCCGCGAATGAGCGATTGGAATTTCCCTAAATTTTGGAGAAGCATTGATTAAATTTGAACTTTCTCACTGTAGTTGGAAGCCTGCGCTAGAATCGAAACATGGTATTTGTCCAAATATGTTTCTTACTCACTGATCTGCAGACTTCTGACTGAACGAAGTCAGAAATTTTAAGGTGGGTGAGGAAAGGAGGTTTGTTTTCCAAAGTTAAAATATTGAAAATAATAAATCAAAAATGGCTGTAACAGAGTGTCTAGCATTTGAGTTTAATTTGATTGCATCAGAGTTCAGGAATTTTTTGGAATTTAGAGCTACAATTTAAGAGTGGAAACGTTTCATTTGTTTAAAACTACAAATTCAAAATGAATTTCCGGAGCTTAAGACGATTTTTAACAGAAATTTTATCATATGCAACAACCAAATTTATATGATGCATTCAATGCACGATTGATTTCTTTCAATACCTATTTCTATAATTTATGAAGCACTAACAATCAGGTACTACACGTCGCTCCTGGTGCATCATGATTTTTTGAGCAAATTTAATCACTCGTCACTCTTACTGAAAAATTGTAATGATTTAAATTGTTATGGTTAAATAGGCAAAAATCTGCACTCACAATGCACATGTTATAAATGTCAATATTATTTTTAAATGCCACCCAATCTTCTACTACTGTGATTTAAAAGGTTGTAACACTTACTTTGTGTTGGGAATAATAAAAATGTAATAAATATCAATGGGTTGTTTTTAATATCAACGCCTCATTTTGTGCAATTTCAAAAAATTTGGAAGCTAAAATTGCAACTATAAGTACACATGAAATTTCTGAATAAAGGTCGGCCAAGTTGGATGTAGCACACAGCTTCTTCAGGTCAATAACATAAATGCGTGGATCAACAAAATTTTGTTTAATCTTGGAATTTGCTGAATCTTAAAATGAGGAACATACATTCTCAAACATCTGTGTGTTTGAAAGTGGCATCCAACCTTCTACTACCGTGATTTAAAATGTAACACTTACTTTGTGCTGGGATTAAAAGAACGTTAATAAAGATCCATCGGTTTTGGTTTATTATTCAATGATAAACCATTGTAATCGCTCTTGAAAAAAATTCTAACCCCCCCTGAAAATTTAATGTTTTACGTTTCAAAGGGTGTAGAATCCGAAACTGCAATAGAAATTTTTCCGTCCGTCTGCCGTACGCCGTATGCCGTACGCACGATTTCTCCCAAACGGCTGGAGATATTTTCAGGAAAAATCCATGTTGGTCCGGCGACGCCCCAATTCTTTAGCTAGCTATCTCACTTAATTTAAAGTGCCCTTTAAGGGTTGTCAAAGTTTTGTAAAATCCCTAAAAACCTCAAAAAAAGTCAAGGCGGCCTAAATTTGTACTCTTTTTGAAGAACACTCCACGAGGAATCGAATGAGCCCCTCCCCAGGTCTGTAGGTCAAACCATTCCCGATGTACGGCCCGATTTGTGGTGCCAACATTTGCGTTATTTTGATCTATTATTGTTTTTGTGTTGATATCAGTAACCTAGTGACGTAGTGATGTAGTGATGCAGTAATGTGGATACTGGAGTGAACTCCTAAAAGGCTTTGTAGCCGATACACGGGTTGAAACATTCTGATAACCATAAAAAACGCTGAAAATTCTTTCACTGGGGTTTATCATTCAATTGGCTTGCGTTCATGATTTGAATTTCTACTAAGCTTTGGAGTGTGCGTGTTTCATAGGTGATAGAGCGACTATTGAATTTCAGGAGATATGCATAGAGCACGTAAATCTGTTCTCAACCAAAATACCTATTTGGATTGATCAGTTGATCATATTTGTGTGCCTCCTGAAATTCAATAATCGCTCTATCACTTGTGAAACACGCACACTCCAAAGCTTAGTAGAAATTCAAATCATGAACGCAAGCCAATTGAATAATAATCCCAAGTGAAAGAATTTGCAGCGTTTTTAAGTGCATCACTCTACAGGTATGATCAATATTCTGTAGTAGAAACTGACTAAATAACCTTTTTGGGGTACTTCTGTATTTATTTATTGTATTTTATTTTTATTTTTTGGAAAATGGGAAGTTTTGACAGGTTTTGAACACAAGAAGATTTTCTTGTAGAGAAGAGCATAAAAATACCGGAGAACGGGTTACAACTATAATAGGGATGGATATCGATTGGACGGAATAATCAACTGATTTCCCCCGAAAAAACCACACAACAGACACACATGGAACGAAAGTTGTTCCAAAAATTGAGAAACAACCGGAAATTTCCGTTTTGGAGGTATGAAACCGTCATCAAGCGGAAATTTTGATTCTGGGAATATAAAAATTGTCATCTTCTGACAGTGGAAACAAAGTTCCGCTGCCATACAAGTAAACTTGGAGGCAATGTCACCCGTGCCGGGCAACCTGGAATGTTAAATTGTCCCAGATTACCTCGAATTGCCGATAAATAACTAAATAATTTTCCGAGGGGAAAATTGTTGTCAAACAAGCCCCAAGTAAGTACTGGTATTTTATATAAGATGCGGGCAGGTGTCAGGTAGATCTGGTAATTGAGCCCACTTGTGAATAACTTGTATAAGATGCAGACAGGTAGGTGGGAGGCGATTCGAATAGAAATAACCACCGGTTGCTAGTCAACTTGGAACGTTAAATTGGCCCAGCTTAGCTCTAATTGTCGGGAAATTACGAAGCGAGCGGGACAATTGTAGTGAAACAGCAAGAATCTTGAGGCGAGATCGGTAATGAAGTGAAGATCTACTACAGAAATGATCCTGTAGAAGTATGATCTTCTACATCACTGGGTGGTTTATTATTCAATTTTAAATTGAGATTCATTCAATTTGGCTTGCATTCATGATTTGAATTTCTACTAAGCTTTGGAGTGTGCGTGTTTCACAAGTGATAGAGCGATTATTGAACTTCAGGAGACACAAATATGATCAACTGATCAATCCAAATATTTTGGTTGAGAACCGATTTACGTGCTCTGTGCATTGCATATCTCCTGAAATTCAATAATCGCTCTATCACCTGTGAAACACGCACACTCCAAAGCTTAGTAGAAATTCAAATCATGAATGCAAGCCAAATGAATAAAATTGAATAATAAACCCCAGTGAAAGAATTTGCACCGTTTTTACAAGTTTCTCATGCACTGATTCAAATGGGTAGGGTCAAATGCCATTGACTTTGCATAGGTACTTATTGGCAGGTAATCACATTGTGAGCTCACCAGTAATTTGATTAAGCGATTTCTGTGGGGACAATAGAAATTCTACCGTTTTAGGGAAGTTTCGGCTTGATTAGAAGTACAATGTTTCATTCGTTTCAAACATTTAGCATGTTTTGACCAATGAATTCATTAGAGAAAATATACGGCCTAACGCGCACATTTCATGAACATAGGCAGAAAGCTGCAGAATTTTAGCTTTTCGCAACGATTTGTAGACACACGACAGACAGACAGGGTACAAAAGTTGTTGAGAATGTTACAAAAATTGAAACGCAAGTCGAAATTTTGGAGATATAAAAACAGTCATGTCCCGATAGTGAAACAAACATACAGGTACACATGAAACAAACATGGAAGTAATGTCACCCGTTCTTGGAAGGTTAAATTGTCCTAGATTAGCTCTAATTGTCGATAAACTACGAGACGAAGTGGTAAACAACGGGAAACTTGAGGCTAGGTGCCAGGCATATAAATCCTTAAAAATGTAGCTTGTGCAATGAAAACAAAACTACAAAAAAATTTAGTGAACATGATAATTTTGGCCCTAATAACAGACAGGTTTCAGGTGAATCTGGCAATTTTGGCTATTTGTCCATAAATCTCTAAAAATTAAATTGATGTTTAAATCAAACCAACAATCAATCGTGGTGATTAACCTGATAATTGGCCCCAATAGTATACACTCCTGATTTATGTAGATGCAGACAGTTGTCAGGTAGGAGGGAATCTGAATAGAAATAAACAGAGGTTTAAAAAACGACAGAATATGACTCAAAACTCCTTTAAATATGCCTTGAAAAAACTGTGTATATATTGTTGTAATTCGTATAATTACATTATTAGAACAAACAACGAAATTTGACGAAATGAGACACGATGGTGAAAATGACCACTCACTATATTCTGGTTGCTTAGAAACGGGTGGTTATTTAAAGAGTTCAGATTCGGTCATAATGATAAATTTGGCATAATCTGACCAAATCTGAAATGTAGGAATAACTGAAATTTGCTAGGCAATCTGAAACGTTAGATTAGCTCTAATTGTCGAGAAATTAAGCAGTGAGCCGTCAAACAATAGGAAATCTGAGGCGAGATGGCATTTATACAAATCTTCATAAATTAAAATATGATGAAAACAAACTTCTGACATATTGGTCACAAGTCCCTGCTAAGAAGAAAATAAGCAAATATGACCTAACTCGAACTCTGGGAATAACCAACAGTTACTAGGCAACCCGAAACGTTAAATTGAGCCAGATTAGCTAAAATTGTCTATTTAGAAACCTGAACAATTATTGTCAAAAAATGGAAAACGTGAGGCGAGAAGTTAGAAACGTAAATCTATAAAAATTATATGTATAATGAAAACAACACTACAATCAAACTTGGGGAATAATAATTGGCCCCAATGGTATCTGCTCCTAATTTAGCCAAGATGCAGACGTGTGCGTTTTGGAAAAGTAAGTTTTGGGAAAAATTATACAAAACTTTGAAATACGTTGCGAAATATGACTGGAACCAAAATATGATGACCAAAATAAAACAAAACAACGAAAAATAACAAACTGAGACGTGTAACTTTAAAATTGGACAAATTGCTTTGAGAAACCTATGCTTATTCGGAAAAAATTAGGAAACAACAAATTATCAACATTGCAACATCCAATGCTACGGCCAGATCAGATTGGGGTTGATAATACACGGCGCTCAAAGCAACCCCTCCTTCAAGACCGGGGGTTGTGCGGGTCATTGCATATCCTCGCCCCTGACCAAGAGAATGCCTCCCCCGTAGCTTTCCCAAGGTTCAAACATTAGGTCTTTTGGTTTATTATTCAATAATAATCGCTCTTGAAAAACAAATGTTAACCCCCCCCCCCCCGAGAAAATTTCATTGTTTACGTTTCAAAGGGTGTAGAATCCAAATCTGCAATACAAATTTTTCCGTCCGTCCGCCGTACGCCGTACGCACGATTTCTCCCAAACGGCTGGAGCAAAAGATCTGAAATTTTCAGGAAAAATCCATCTTGGTCCGACAACGCCCCAATTCTTTAGCCAGCTCTCTCAATCAATTATAATGCCCTTTAAGAGTTGACAAAGTTTTGTAAAATTTGCGCCACTATCCACTGACAACACTGGGTTACTACGATCAAAACAAAAACAACTCTCTCTCTCTCTCTCTCTCTCTCTCTCTCTCTCTCTCTCTCTCTCTCTCTCTCTCTCTCTCTCTCTCTCTCTCTCTCTCTCTCTCTCTCTCTCTCTCTCTCTCTCTCTCTCTCTCTCTCTCTCTCTCTCTCTCTCTCTCTCTCTCTCTCTCTCTCTCTCTCTCTCGAATATTGCTATGAAATCCTAACAGCACCCTTCGCCTTTTTTTCGCTCTCGAATTGGCTGCCTGTTGCGTCTTCCCTTTTTGAACAAGAAAATTTTGAAATATGCCAAATATGACTTAAAAACAAGAATATGATGTTATTATTACAAGAAACCGAAATATGACATAATTGGACGAATAACTTTGAAATTTGAGACATTTCCGCCCGTGAAATTGGCCACTAGTTACATATTGGAAAACATCTATGCAAATAATATTCAGGTTGCCTAGACAACTGATGGTTATTTTCAGAGTTCAGATTTCGTGATAATAATACATTTGGGGTACTATGACCAAATTCGAACTCTACAAATAACCACTCGTTGCTAGGCAACATGAAACGTAAAATTGACCCAAATTAGCTCTAATTATCGATCAATTACGTAGCCAGCGGGACTATTGTAGACAAACAACGGGGAACTTGAGGCGAGACCCCCTCCCCCTCTCACTCTCTCTTGTTGGCTGTCAACTATTGGTAGGAAATCCTCCTCCGCTCCCTTCGTCTTCCTTCTCGAATTGACAGTCAATTGCCATCCCCCACCCCGCTCACCTGTCAACTATTGGGAGCCCGCCGGAAGGCCCGTCCACCTCAATCGAATTAATTTACGGTCGCCGCCGCCCGACGGCGAATTATAGTTTGAACTGCGAATTATAGCCAGAGCCTCCGTGACCGTCTGCTGAAGGGTCGGTCTGATCTGTAGAGAGTGAAGGGGAGTTGGATTTATGCTGTAGAGAAGGGAATTAATGCCAGCGACGGGTTATAGGCCCGTGATGGGATCAATTAATTAAACAACGAAACAGCGACGGGTGAGGTGTGATGAACACAGAGGGCGAAGGAGGGTCGGAGTGAGTTAAGCACGGGAGGATTGTTGACTCGGCACACATTCGACGAATCACGGAGGCCACATTTCACGGCACCGACGTTTCACGGCGGAAAAGGGGACTAGGAGGGATTTCACGGCATTTTCACGGCAAATATTTCACGTGTGGCCTCACCGGTTCGTGCTTTGCGATCTCCCTCGACGACGGCGGAATCATCGGAATTCGCTTTTCCCCCAAAGGGAATAGAAAATTACTCGATTATCCGTTTTTCCATAGTTGAACGGATTTTGATAATTTGATTACGAGTCACAGTCGGGTTCCAAACCATTAGGGAGCAAATATTTGTTCGTAATAAGGTTATCGCGATGATTCCAGTTTTCAATAGCGACCACACACAAGTACTCCGATTTGAACAAAAATTACAGACCATTCTTCGCTACTACCTTGCAAATTTCAGTTATTTCGAAACACTAGACACTGGCAAAATGATGCTTAGAAGATGTTGAGTGTGCGCGACCGCAGAATGATGTATCGATTTCTAAGTAATGACGCTCATTCAAAACCGCATGTTACGTGCAAATTGTAATCAAAACCGGAAAGAACCTGTAGGAATTAGGGTTGTTACAACGTTCAGCAGACAGACAGACACACACGCAAACGGATTGACAGACACGGGACAAAAGTTGTTCAGAATGGCCTGAAACGTAAAATACTAGATGGAATTTTGATTTTGTGGAAAATAAAATTTATTTTCCTCAGAATCATTTATTGTCATCTCCCGAAAGTGCAAATGAATCTTCCGCTCCCTACAGATGAACTTTGAAGCAAAACGCTGCACATTATCCACACAAAGGTTTGTTACTTCTGTATTTTATAACCCTTATACGTAAATCACTGATCTGAAGAGGCTCGTTGAATTTCAGCAGTTAGATCGATTAGGGAAGAATTAGCCACAAGGGCCTTCCAGCTGATCAGTGTGCCTCCACACCTTGTAATTAACTTCCAGAATGACTTCGTCTTAACGATTACTCCGTGAACACCAACGTTTACTAACCCCTGTGTACGAGACAGAAGCTGATATCGAACATTTATAGTTCTCTGCACTCAAATCACAGCTGAAAATCAAGGACGTGAAATGTCAATACATACAACCTTCCAATATAGACACAACGTGGAAACCCACGAGAAGAACACCTCCACAAGGTAAAATGAAACACCTACTAATCTAGAAATTTTCACCCACCTACGATTTATCGATTTTTATAGGTGAAAAAATCTATCAAATCGATTCTTTAATAACGAATTTTTGAAAAATTGGCGGATTTCCTCAAAAAAAAAAAAAAAAAAACATTTATTTTTGGTTCTCCATCGTGAAATAGAAAATTGGAAACATCTGTCACGTATTATGAAAAATCGAGTTTATTTTTGGAAAAATCGATTTAAATTTGGATTTTGAATTTAAAAAAAAAAAAAAAAGATTAATTGACATTTGTACCGATTTCCCATTCTTATAACCTACCTAACTTGAATCGAGCTTTAACCAGCCGATACAGGAAATTAAAACATGGGTTCCCAGGTAATGACAGAATATGCTTTGGCCTGCCAGAACATACTCGGACATGGCAACACACTAAAGACTGCATGTATATTGGCTGCCCATATGGGTAAACTGGGACGCAATGGGTAATTATTATCCCTTAGGGTTGATTTATCGAAATCCCGATTTTAATGTAGAATTTTGTAAACGATGGCCCTCAAGTTTCTGAGAAAAGCTTGAAACAGCCTGCAGTGTAAGAACTGATTTTGCAATTATTCGATTTTTGGAATCTATTTACGTATTTTGAAATGTAAACCAATAACTTTCGAAGGGGGAAACATTATTAGTTTGGTAAATTACTAAGGGTCATTATTGAAAATAATATGAATATTCATTGTTCAAATTATAACCTCGGATTATTTATGTTCTCTCTATCCACTCCTGTGTTCGGCACCCATTATAGGAAGTTTATCGTCCAATTATTCGAGGGAGGAAGGAAATGAAGATGGGGGAAGGGCGTGGGTTCCTGTTTCATGGATAGTCGAGTGGGTGGGATCGGCAGGTACCTACAGCAGACGGAGTTTATAGCTGTCTTTTCGCTTCCTTATTTAACACGCCCGCATTGGCGGTAAGTGATGGGACACAACTGGCATCTAGCAGTGAGGTTCTGGTAGAGAAGACATCGCTAGCAGACTTCAAAGGCAGTCGGATGGAGTCGGACAACATCATGTGACGTCAATATGTCAATCGGTTTGTCTTTGAGAACCTCTCAAATAAAAGCAGAATTAGTTGATTCCAGAAGAAATACCTGTTTTCTGGTTAGTAGTACAAGATGAGACAGAACTAACGTATAGTGGTGAGCTCCTGCTAGTGCTACAACCAAAAAATGTTGACGTCTTTGAGTTCGAACCCGTGTCTTTACCACTAAGAGGGAATTTCCCTTTATTTCCCATAAGTTTGTTCGTTGGATACATCGTATGCTGATTCTGTTCCTTGAGGCAGACATATTTTTGAGTTCTCTCGAAATCTGCTCCGTTGGACACCGATTACCCGTGAACATCGTAATACAAATAAGTCAATTCAAATATAGAGGTATATTGTTGATAACAATTGTTGCGTTTATGTACTACAAAGACCTGCATTGATCAGAATCAACAAAGCTTGTAAAACTGACGTATATTATGTATCCCATGATTTTCATTTTGAATTTAGTAACAATGCAGTTGGGATTTTATACTGTGGACCATGGTGAAAACAGTTTTTGTTGGAAACCACATTGCAGTTCATACTTCTCCAGCTAATGTTGGAGAATTAGCGTTAATTGGATTCCAATGCGCTTCACGTTTGAGAGTTGAAAAACGGCTTTTGAGAACGTTATTCGGTAGTTTTTGCCATAATGCTGAATCTCCAGATGTAAAGTGGAGGAAGATCGAGCAGGGCTTCTATCCTGAAATGACCTCTACCTGGCTTCTCTGTAATAGAAAGATCTCGTTCATGTTTTGCTCGTTCGTCCTAAAAAGAACTTCCTACTTTGCCTCGGAGTGAAAAAGTCCGAAGCTAGGACTTGAAACTGTGATACCAAAGACCACGCTACAAATTTATTGCAGGCAATAACGAGCACTGCTCAGTATTGATGCCAGAGCAGTTCAGAGGTAAGACAGAGTAGAATCGATGAAGATGCTCAGGAAAGAAGTGAGTTCAACGAAATTCAGCTGACCAGATCCAGGTGAAAACAAGCATTGTGTCAGTAGGTTGAGTGAGGTGAAAATATTAAGCAGTTCGTTCTACCTTCCATAAGTTGTAGTTACTCGTTACCTAGGGTGATATAGTATTTCATCGAATCTTCAACCACAAAAAAGTGCTTATAATTTGCATAGTTGATATAAACTTCTCATTTTCCTGGTAAATGGTATATGACAGTATAAGGAAGAATAGTGGGCTACGTGACGTATTGCTGGAACCAATAAAGCGCACATCCTCTATTCAAGAATAGACCTAATAATTCACGGCACAATAATACGTATAGAAACGTTTTCTAAAGCAAACTAAAATTTTCATTTCGATTTAAAAATTTGTTTTTCCATTGAGAGCGCGCCCCTAGGCACTGTGCGCCCCTAGGCCTATGGGTAAATCCAGGCCTGGGAATAGAGGAAGATGAAGGAGGGAGAGAGGGATGGAAGGAAGTGCTCCTATAGAATGATGCGGATGGTGATACCACGAAGTATTCATGACGGTTTACACTTTTCCCGCACCACACTCCGCGCCATGACAAAGTTGCAGCCTTAACTTTGATGTTATAAGGCGCCACTCCTTTTAGCTCAGAATCTGCTTGCCGCATACACACAACTCACGAAACGAATCTTATTTAGAAAAGCCAAAAATACAAAATGCGAGTGGAAATTTTGACTTCAAAGAAAAACAATACTTCATCTCCCGAAGGAGAAAGCAAAGCTTCCACTAATTAATTATAGGTGGACACGGAAGCAATATTAGATTCGAATATACATACTTTGAGAAACTTTGAATTAGCATATAGGTACTAAAATTAATATAAATTGCCGGACTGCGTTACACTTCATGCGCAACGATGAAATAACAACCCGTGAGCACTGGTAATGAGTTGAAAGGAAAATATAAGAAAACATCGCGCACGGAGCAAATTAAAAGCGAGGGCTCCGAGGTGCCAGAGACGCGAGAGCGTTTCGGCCCATTTTCACGGGCCTTAACATAATAAAACCTACGGCATCAGGTGAAGGGGGGTTAACTAACTCTGGGATGACTCGAAGTTAATTCGATGTTAGGGTTATTCCTACGGGTTCGTGGAAACTGGGATCCCTTTGGATGCGGGCTTTTACTGCGAAACGGACGGCTGCGAGGTTTTTACTCTGGAGATTGTTTGTTTTGGGAGGGCGCGGCCTCTCGATCCCACTTAGGCCCGTGCGAGCGCTACGTGGAAAAACGAAAGTCGTGTTTTGAATAAATTTTTTAGGGTCTTACGTAAAGTCGGTTGTAATTTATACCATATGAAGAGCAAATACCTTAATTGAACTCGAAGACGACCAAATCCAACGTTTAGTATTAAACATATGATGTGGTATTCAAGGGTTGAATCAACAGATACAACTACGAATAATTACGGAAATCTTTTACGGAAAGTCGTTAAACAATATCTACATCAGGCTCTTATGTGTTGTCGCTTAGTGGATTTCTATTAAAAAAACGCTCATTTCAAGACCATCTACAACTGTTCAGCACAACTTCTGGGATATGCAGATGACATTGATATTGTTGGCCGAACTTTTGACTCAATGTGTAAAGCATTCACTGATTTTCAGGCGGCAGTATCACGCCTTGGCCTTCAAGTGAATGAGTCAAAACCAAGTATATAGCTGCAAACCCTCCAAGCCTGTCCCTGACGCAGTCCAAGTGAATGGCTGCACATTCAAAACTGTTAGTGAATTTTGTGCTCACTTGTAGCTGCTTTTGCCATCAATAAAAGGAAAAAAATCTTCTAATAGGCACAGATGTAGTAAACCTCTGTTTAATCATTTGTATTTTTTTACAAATTTTACAGTTTTATTTTACTTTAAACGCTTCAACGTACGGACAAAATGAAAAAAACATGAAAGGACGGTTAATGGGCGAGAGGAATGGGAGCGTCGGACAGTGTGAGTGGGAGGGAGAGAGAGAATTCATAGAGAAGATTGGTCTCGTTTTAAAATGATTGCCCGCGAAACCGAGCAAAAGGCGTTGGGATTGATCGTTCCGCTCAGGCCCGGAATAATTAATAGGCGCTGATGCCTCTCGCAGCCGAGCCGCTTTTGATGGAGAAAAGACACTTGTTTGATGGCTGGCAACCCTGGCAACGAAGGGAAATCCGGAACGTGGGAGATTTGTCATTTCGTTGGAACAGGCCACTCCAGGTTCTCGCTTCGTTTTGCCTAACTAATGGATCCCCTTTTCGCCTCAATCCATCCAAACCCGCTTTCCAGCCCATGATGTGGATGATTCGAGACATTCATCCTATCTAATAGTACGATTTCCACGATTTTTTGCTTGCTACGAATTGCTCCCAGCAAATCAAGAGACACGAGGTCGATTTAAAAAACTTCTTTGGACAATCCCAAAAGCTCCTTTGGACAATGGCTTAAATTATTTTTTGGGTTACCGTCTCTTCAACCTCAGAACGTCGAACCGTATTTTGATGAAATAGTAAAAGCTGAGCCAGTCAACAGGTCGAAACCAATTACACTATTCATTGATTACTTAAGTACTAATTATGTTACATCGAAGGCGAAATATCCTCCTCCTTCATGGGCTTCACCCTCATCTCAACTTAATTTAACCAAGAACGCATGTGAATCCTTTCACGCTAATTTCAACTTTCCAAATTCACATTCAAATGTTTTTCTATTTTTTTCGACAATTAGTGGAATTCCAGAAAGAATTATTAGCAAAAATTAATGGTTGCTCCGACACACCTCAAACTAAACATTCCCATACTAAGGCTAGCCAGAAATTTATCTCTGAGCAACTGGAAAAGTACACGACTGGCGTCCTCACGGACTTGCCGTTAGACAGCAATCATTACGCTCCACAGGCATAAATATTTATAAAGTAATTTATTGTAAGTTATTCTGACGATCCTGTACCTTACTGTGATACAAATGTGATGCTTTTTTGTCAAAGATGATGATGAACATGTACCTGTGATGAATGTAGCGTAGAAACCAAGATATCATCGCCCAATTTTCTACTCTCGTACTCCTCCGCCGCAGGTAATGTTTGGATGCATCGAGTTAGCTACGAGTAACAAGAGGTAAGGAGAGTTATTTGCGCCCAAATTACATATACCCCTCAGGATTTGCGCCTAGTTTATAATCGCCCCTTCGAAAAAGAGAAACGAAGAGGTTCTTGAATAATGTCACTTCTGCCGTCCAATATACTCGTAGAAGAGAAAACAATTTTTACTGCCCCCCACAGGCTAAGCTAGTTTTGACTGAGTTCCAGTTTTGCCTGCAACAATTGTACACCTTGAAGATCTCATTTGGAGAAAGAATTCATAATAAATTACATTATTCTGTAAGCTTGACTTTGTCGGACTTTTATGCTTTTCCTAAACGCATTGATTTTTTTACATTTGCACTTTTGCCAAATAAATTGATTCCAAGAGATGCTTTTCCCAAAAGCATTACCGTTACTCCCCGAATGCATTGCATTTTTCGGATTTTTCCCCTTGCGCAACCTACCCGTCTTCCCACCCCTGTCACAAGAAAACCACTGAGAGCCTTCGCTGCGATGATCGTCAGCCAATTCCTTGGTGTCTTGCTGCCTTTTCTTGGGCAATCCGATGTCGTTTTATCACATCAAGTGATCTCTTTCAACCCATTCAACCCGGCGCTCTTGAAGAGGTCCACCCCGGCAGCCGAGCAACACTGGCGTCCTGAATTTCATATTTTAATGGTTGTTTATTCTCAGAAAATGATTATGATGCTATCGGTGTGGAAAAAGTTCATTCTTCTTCTTTTTCGGAAATGAATTCTTATGAAGTCATCAGGATGCGGCAATGGAGACGGTTATGCAACAGCTTAATATAAATACAATAAGCATCATAATTCCAAAGCTTTTGGAATTACAAATCGGATCGACAAAAGAGCGAAAAAATCGTAAGTTTGACGCTTACCTGCAGTGCGGTGTTATCAGCTCTGTTGACAAATAGAAAATGGCCCGACCTCCAAACGAACAATGTCCTACGGTACCTTAAAGGTCACTGAACGAGAAAACCACCAGTCATAGATCCTACAGCCCTTCTCCATAGCTGGCAACGCATTTGAATCAAATGAGGTTGGGAGAACGTGATGACTTCATACGACGTCAGCCGGCAGGTCTTAAGAATTCATCCGGGTTGAATGAGTTAATTTACATCCATCTGCAGCCGAGTGTCGAGCCTAATCACCTATTCGCCGTTCTGTTATAGCGGATCATATTGTTAGATGCTCTTCTTCACCATTTGCCTGTTCCCATTGTTTTCCCGAGTTCTGAAATGAGTACCAAAATTTCGGTATTCCTTAACCATTCCCTTGTGGCAGCAAATTTCAGCAATAACTGATGAAAACTGCAAAAATTGTGCTTGTTACAAAGACCTTCAGGCATTCTGCAGACAGACAATCTCGAAACTGTAGTTGTTCAAAATGGTCTAAAACGTGACACGCGAATGAAAATCTGGATTTTGGTGAAAGAAATGTACCTTCCGTGAAAGCAACACTTCCGAAACGTATTGGTAGACTCAGGATCAATTTGTACAACATTTCTCTACTTGAAATTATAATTAATAAATACTCGTATGTCACTTCCAAATATTTGGAATGCGTACTAAGAAGTTGATTTTCCGCCAAAATGTCCCAAAAAAAAGATGAAAGATGAAGAATGGAAGAAAAATCCCGAGTAAATGGCAGCGGCGATGAACGGGAGTTGGCGGGCAAACCCATTAACCCGATTCTTTCAATCAAGCTCGCATCAGCGGGTGGAGCAAATATTTGCCGGGTCGTCGGTAAATTACTTATCTACATACACTCACAAGAAAATCGAGGCGGGAAATCTCCTGTCCTCGTGGAAGGGCAGAAAAGGAGAAGAAAAAAGAAAACATCGTCAACCGGTTTTCCTCTCGGGTGCCACACAACAGAAGGTCTTTTCCCGATCGCGATAGAGAAAACTCGGGGAAAACTGAATTCAAAGGGCAAAATGGTCTAGTAGTCAGCGGTTTCTCAAGGGGAATATTCCAACCAGTAATGAAATGGCGCATTACTATAACTATTTTTCTTTCTCAAAGTGTACATAACTTCTAGAAGTCAACAGAACAACAAAATTACCCTTCGAAAATCTATTTCAAAGACTCATTCCAGGATCATATCTAACAGTACTTTGAAGTCTCGCTGATTGTATTTCTTTTCCTCCTGAATCTACGAGTAGGTAGAGAAAGCGATGGTTTCATTTTCGGGAGATTTTTCTTGCCGAACTCACGTTTCCGCTTCCGAGTCTACCTATAGTTGTTCAAAACTTCGTTTTCACTTTCAGGAGTTGAAAAATTATTTTTCCTTAAAATCAAAATTTCCACTTGCGTTGTAGACCATCCTGAACAACTTTCGTTTCGTAGCTGTCCGTGGGTCCGCAGATCCATGTAACAACCATGTCCCACAATTTTCAACCGATGTTGATGAAATCTTCAGGGATCTGTGGAATAGACTACAGATGGTCCCCTATGAGTTATATCGCTCTTAAATGAGGCGGTTTTACCCTCGAGTGCCACAGAACAGATGGTCTTTTATCGATCGCGATAGAGAGAACTCTTGGAAAACTAATTTCAAAGGGCAAAATGGACTAGTAGTCGGCGGTTTCTCAGGGGGATTATTCCAACCAGTGATGAAATGGCGCATTACTATCATTATTTTTCTTTCTCAAAGAGTACACAACTTCTAGAAGTCAATCTCTCAATTCATCGAAAAAAATGTAAAATTTCCATTTACTTAATAAATAGGAAAACAGTTTCAGTGGCGAGGATTTTCACGGGAAAAGGGCTTCCGAAGGGTACGCACTCCGGGCCTTTTGTGTCGTAGAGAATGATGAATGTCCAGAAAGTTTTGTCGAGGTTCCATGATCTGCTCATTACGAGGAAGTTATTGGTCACACCCAACTTGGCAAAAGTTTCTTTGAATGTGTTCATAATAAAGAATTGGAATTTATTTGACAATTTTTTCAGGTAATGTGAAAACTCAACGAACAGGGCTGGCCTGAAAGAGTTCTTGTATTGAACACTGTTTATTCAGGAATTATATTGCACCAAAGAGAAATCCGAATTCTACTCAAGTCACGGGGAAAACGTAAAGATTCCATTCCCTGAATAGGAAACCAGTTTCAATGGCGTGATTTTCCTCGAGAAAGTGAGTTCCGCAGGGTATGCCCTCCCGCCCTTCTCCGTCATAGACAATGATGAATATCCCGAAAGACTGTCGAGGCTCCGAGAATGACAGTCGTAATGAACAGTTACGGAAGAGAGTGTTGATGGTGGGAGAGGTCTCCATTTAATTACTTCCTCCACTACGTTTGCACTAGTGACCGCTGTCACTGCCTGACGTAGGTAGTGCCAAGTGCCCCGGTAAGTTCGCCTCCTAAACAATTTTACCTGGGAAGTTGCGGGAGACCGAACCATCTTCTAATTAGGAAATGCCGGAAAGGGAGGGCAAAAAGGGGAATTCCTTGTGTTTTGAACCCCTGAGGTTCTCCACAACAAATACAACCCTTGTTATTCGCTTCTTCTTTGTTCCGTCGTCCTCTTCCAGTTGGGTTTTTTCTTCTCTTTTTCCAGCGTTCTAATTAACAGCTGCCCCCCTCTCTCCTCCTCCCGACAACCCGACGTAACTTCCGACTCAGTGAACTGACAACTTTCAGAAGTATGTTCCGAGCCAAGATTTTCCACCATACGTGGAAACTAACTTGACCTCTCAAACACAGTTGGAATTGTATAAAGTCATGCAGTGAAAATGTCTCATAACGACAACTCATGTTCACCATCTACCTCCAGCTTTATTATTTGCAGTATCTAACCTTTGAAACGGCTAGAAAAAATATTGTTAACGACTCACAACATTTCTTTTTATTTGCGTTACACGCATTAGAGTCTAAAAAGTCTGTCAAATTGCTTCCTCCGGAAGTTAATATGAAAGTACTGATCATTGAAACGTTTTAAAGAATCTCAAAAAAAACGGAGGATATGAGTATTCAATTATTTCAAAAAGTAGAATATCCATCAGCCAGAAGCTCTGACATTGGTTTCTGCCAAAGCATTGCTTGTTTCATTCCAACACTTTTGTAAGGTGACCATATTTTTCTGGGGTGAACCGGGGACAGGTGGGCTTCACATTTGGTCTTGCACAAGCAAATTTTTATCAGAAACTTTCTTCAACAATGCGCTAGTATCCATTGAAACTATGATGACAACATGAAATGCAAGGTACCTTCTCTCGCTGCAAAATAATCTCCCTCCGAAGGTTCAACGTTACGAAAGAATTATGATTATCACTTTTAGATTTTGCAATTTGAGCGCATTCTTGATAATTTATTATCCTGTTTTTTTACAGTCCTTCCACCGCTGGCCATTTTATAGGTTGAGTGGCAGAAGGTTCAAACAACCGAGCCTGGATCTGCAGGGTCTCGAATGTGAGGAAAGTCCTTCCAAAGCTGTTCATTAAATGTACCTCTTGGTACCTTTTCCACATGATTCCGCCATAAATATTCAATAGGTAAGCAAGAAACTATAAGGAAATCAGGGTACACTGAGCACTGTGAAAGCAGAATTTCAGAAAGCTGAAAGAAGACGCGCCAATAGTTTTGTGCTGAAAGACAATGATGACCCAGTGTAAATAGATTCCTCGCACATTTCACAGCGTAATACACACAGCAGACGACCGATAGGATGAATGTTGGATACCTTCATCTGACAACCGTAACGAAATCAGTGCGCATGCCCTCATTCAGAGTGCAACTCATACATACGGCGATACCAAAAGCTTAAACTAGAAGAAAAATAGGCGGAGTGTCGAATTCTGTCGATTAATCGAGGACACAAGGGAAAGATACAGAAAACCGGGGAACATAAACGGGGACGCTTTGGGACCAGGGACAGCATCCTCAAAACGGGGACTGTCCCCGGAAAACGGGGACGTCTGGTCTCTTAACTTTGTATGGGAGAAGGTATGAAAGACGCTTAATCTGCTTGAAAGAGAGAGATACAAGAGAGAGAGAGAGAGAGAGAGATAAAAGACTGTACCGCTACTTTTGAAGATTGTGTATCCATCCGCCAAAGGAAGCAGTGAATCAAAAGCCATCTAGATTAATGATTTGAATCGACAGTTTCATTTTGGTTTATTATTCAATGATAAACCATTGTAATCGCTCTTGAAAATATCTTGGTTTACGTTTCAAAGGGTGTAGAATCCAAATCTGCAATGAAAAACTTTCCGTCCGTCCGCCGTACGCACGATTTCTCCCAAACGGCTGGTGCAAACAATTTGAAATTTTCAGGAAAACGCTACAAACTCTTTCACTGGGATTTATTTTTCAATTGCCTTGCGTTCATGATTTGAATTTCTACTAAGCTTTGGAGTGTGCGTCTTTCACAGGTGATAGAGCGATTATTGAATAAAGTTAAACTTTAAATTAAGTGGCAGAGCTGGCTCAAGAATTGGGGCGTCGTCGCCGACATGGATTTTTCCTGAAAATTTCAGGAATTTGATTTTTATTGCAGATTCTGATTCTACACCCTTTGAAACGTAAACCATGAAATTTTCAGGGGGGTTAGAATTTTTTTTAGTAGTTTTATAATTTTTATTTTGAATAATTTATTGGAACACCATTCCCGTTTATTTTTGTAAGGATGTATGCATTTTTCTAGAGGATCGCTAAGGACCCAACGGTAGGTTTGTAAGAACTTTTGATTGAATCTCATGAAATTACATTAGTCTGGCGGGGTAGTTTGAAAAACCACTTTCTACAGGAGTTCAACTTGTCTATCTAGAATTGTAAATTCTCTGCCTCATGGAGAAACTGAGTTTAGGTGTTAAAATTGGTCACTTCAATCAGTTATGTTACTTTCCTACCATTATATCTTCATGTCAACTACACATGATAGGTGCGTGGTATCACAAACAAAGCAGGGTGGGGGACTTTTAGATTATGCAAAAAAATCAGTTGAACGATACGCTCCGATGAAACACAGCAGCTAACCCGATACCCGTAGAACCAGATCACCAATTTCGATATGGTTCGGCCGAGATGGGAGAGGCAGATAAAAAAGAGAAAAAGGGGCGGGCGAGGGGCAACGGAAGCACGACACGAGACGACAGTCGCCCACGGGAACGTTGATTAGCCGGCTCCATCGGTTTTGACGTTCGACGTCACGAAACGTCGGGAAGCACGCTTTTTGGCATGACTCAGGTCGCAAAACACAAAATTGGAAGGCTCGTTAGATACCCGCTACCTACTCAGGAAAATGATCCGCGTTGCACTTAATTAGGGAGAAAGGGACGGACCCTGTCTGATCCTTTCAATCAAATTCAACAAGAGACAACGGTCCGATTTTAAAAGTTCATCAATCAACACACAACACACACAATGACGATTGTTTTACATCAATGTTCAAATTAACAGTCTTTCGACACAGCATGGGTATATTTTAGGGGGGGGGAGAGCGAGAGAGAGAGATTGAGAGAGAGAGAGAGAGAGAGAGAGAGAGAGAGAGAGAGAGAGAGAGAGAGAGAGAGAGAGAGAGAGACATATAATTGAGAAAAACAGATACTGTTTTCCGTCTGTTAGAGAGAACATGAGCATTTAATTTGCACTCCTACTTATGAATTGAAACGATGATTGTAATTTGAAAAATGTAAAATAAATTATTGAAAGACTATTTTGCGGTATGCTACCAATTGAGTACTTGGACGATATCTCCAGGCGGTCCATCCTTCACGTCTGAAGTGTGCTTTTAAGTATGCTGACTCCAAAATAAGCAACTCTAAATTCCCCCAATACAGGACATACTGCCAAGAAGTGTACGGTATCCTAGAGAACGGCCATACTGAACAGAAAACATAGAGATCAATCATCTATATTGCTTGTATATGGATTAAAGTTCGGAAACAGGAGCGCACCACGAAATCTGATCAATCATCTTCTCACCCTGATAGCTTCCACTTCCCCTACAATCAGATCAACACAGCGATTCATCAACACGAGTCTTGGATAAAAAACAGCGCTTACATCTATTTCTCTAGTCCTCATATCCTCCCCCCACGATCGGCGAGCCTCTAACACCAGTGCTTCCTTGCTGACTCCGGCAAGCACCCAGGTCATTCGTTTTCCCATTAAATACACAACGACGTTATTTATCATTGATTCCAATTAGAATAACTTAGATGCTAAAATTCCGGTAGACATTAATTGTCGTTGAAAAACAAGAAAAGGTAATTAGTCAACATTAGACGACAAATATTTGTAAAGCCTTCGCTTCAGTGACTCTTCACTTTCCACGAACAAATGGACATCAACACTGAGATAATTCACAGTCCTTTGCAGTCTTCCTATTGGACCGTGAATCCCATAATTGTTTCTTCTAAAATCTGGTATGAATACATCACTGCTCCTGGTATGACAGAAGAGAAATTTAGATTCTGAAGCAGGGGTGGGGAATTGTAGGAGCCGCAAATCAATTTATGAACGAATACCACTACAGAGGAATTCTTCCTATCCAATAATGTTTTGAATTTTAAAAATATACAAAAACTGCGCATACTGAACTTAGCAAGATCAAGGTAGTGGGAATTTAGTTGTATTCGTGTTTTGGAAATTTGTGTTGGACTCGCTCAAAAGCACCAACGTCAACTCTATACGATTGGTTCGACTTAAACTTGAGGGGTTCAACTTGAGCCATACGTGTACTTTTCAGGATATGAGAGTAATATCACACAAGTTTAGGCAAGCATGATTGTCTTAACAGCCTAGGAATTACTTCCAATGTGTCTGCATATCGCTACCAATCACTGTCAGCAGCGAGGATAGCTGCGATGTCCGATTTAGACCCGGCGAGTTAAACTTGAGGGTGTCAATTAACCTCTCTTTCTATGATGGCATTTATCCATGGCTGGGATCCATAATGGTTATCCATTTAGTGAAGGAAAGTCAACATGCAGGAAACGGTGCTCCATTAGTTCACCATGAAGTACATACCTTGTACAGTTCAGTAGAATCGCTTCAACATACTAGGCATTACTTACAGTGTGTCACACCTATCAATCGCTGTTTGCAGCTTGTGTAGCCCAATTTTTAGATCTGGAAAGTTGTACATGACGGTGCCCAGCGTTTTCTACTAGTCTTCCTATGATGCCATCCACCCACCAGTGGAATCCATGATGGAATCCACCATTCTATTTGGTGACAGCAAGTCAACATGCAGGCAACGGTGCTCCATGAGTTCATCATCAAGGTCATATGTTTTACAGCACAGTACCTTGTGATACATTTTCAGTTTCCCCTCGTATGGTGTAGTTGTTCCATAACTTTGTCCATGTACCGATCACCTGGGATCTCAATGAAGGGGGCAGCACTCGAGCCGTACGTAAATATTTTTGGAAACACGAATTATATCGCGATTTCAGGCACTTCTAAGCACATAGATCTGATTGCCTTGGCATACCTATCTGTTACTTCTTTCTTCGTTACTTCAGCAGAGTTCGTAGCTGTGATGGCCAGTTTAGCTGAGACAAGTTGTATTTGAGGTCCAGTATCATCAACCGCTTTTTCTATTATGGCATCCACCTGCTTTGTAGTCGATTCATGAGCTCTACAAATTTTAATAGCCTGATCGAGGTTTAAGTTTTCAAAAGTCAGTAATTTCTCTCTCAGTTTTTCGTCCAGTACCTTGAACTCGATAATGACCCTCACGGTTGAGATTCGGTTTAAATTCGAAAAACGCAGAAAAATAAATACACCTTAGAATATTGAGTTGCGGTGTTTCGATAAGCGGACAAAGGAGATTGATAGTCTAGACTAACGATGGAGGGGTAAGTGTGTAAAGCTACTGAGGAGAGTTGGGGAAGGGGTAGGGGGTCATCAAAGGCCTAGCGGCTTGTTGGCTGCCTAAATCCAACCAAATCGATCGCCGGCTGACTCCACGCGACCATTCAACAACTCGTTGCTGCTTCTTCCATTGATCGTAAACGTGCAAGTTTTACTTTCTCAACAACCGTCGCAGAGTCGACAATTACAAGTAGAACAATCGTACAGTTGTATTCGCGAGCCGCAGCAATTTACCAAAGTCGGTACGATAACAGAGTAATCCATGTATTACAGGAACGCAATTTGCATTTTAAATAGCCCTGATTGGTCAGCATTGGTGAAGTTTTGCAGAATACCCTGGCAATATAGAAAGTTACAGCTCAGCCGTTATAACTTCTAATTTGTACTTTGCTAACTAGATCCATTGACATATATTGACAATTATTTGATATTCAAAGAATTATAAATATTGAGTGATTTTTCATCGTTATGAACTCTTTAGTACCCACCTATGGAATAAGAGCGAAAGCCCAAACCTCCGGCTGACGGGTTTTAACCATGCCTTATTGTTTATTTTACTGACTTTAAATGATCAAAAAATATTTCATTTCATCCCAGGATACAACATTTATCAAGTTGCTCAAAAATTAACTTTTTCAAGTACCCACACGGTACATAGTCTTACATTAACAAAAACATTTTAAAATATAGATTTAAAAGAAGAAGCACTTTAAGTGAAGAACTGACAGTGTGAATGTGAGTAGGAGTGGGGGTTGCATCATTTTATATTTCATTGGGAACAAACTATTTAGTATTATTTATTGTAGTGTCTCCTTGGCAGTGTATTTAATTATCTAATGAATATTTGTCTATCTATTCATTTATCTCAGCGATATATCAATTTGACACAAAATAAGGACATAAAAAGGACAATACCTGTGGTCGTTATGATGTCCTCGGATGATGTGTAGAGGGGTCCGGTGGTAGTGGCGGCTCTGCCCTGGTAAACCAGAACCAGCATGATCAGTAGCCCCCCTCCCATCCTCACATCCCCACTACCTGTCAACAAAAATATCAAAGTAAACATTAATCAAAGCATCGGTAGATATTGTATTAACAATAACAATTATATTAACAATACTCAATATCTTCTCTTTAGCAAAGTGACTACATCTCTCATGGCTGACCTATCCTAATATTCACAATCTGGTTTGTACCTATTTGTTTGTACCAATCTACGAGTCTACCTATCGAGAGCTGTGCGGATCCTGCTTGAAAGGTATTCTAAAGAATATCTCAAAACTTCGCAAACCCAACAACAGCAATAGGTAAGTTACTCTACTGAATCTGTTCCAGTCACTTGGGATTGTTCCTTTGATCGTCATCTGAACCACGTTCAACTTTGGTCATCCCTGTAGTTTTGTAAATTATTTTCCTCTCTAAACAGTGGACAAGGAACTGATTTGTATCAAGCTTGACACACATATGCGTGATTTGCCGAGCACGGTGCTCGTCTCGGATAAAGACGGATATTTGGGCCAGTGTTTATTCCACCGTTACGGATCGTTCAGTCATACCGGTTCTTCTTCCGAGGTGGCTGGAGCTATGGGGACGATATCGTCATTGCAGCTGCGGTGTATACGTGATCAGACGCGGTTTTTTGATGTCGCGAAAAAAGAAGAAGAGACAGAGAAGATGGTGGATGGTTTCTGTCAACCAGCGAAGAGATATGTTCCTTTCCAAGTAATCACCAACCGTAATGGATTTTGGTGGATTCAGTTAATTCTTCTAACAAAAATATTGAGAGCCTTAGTAAACAGGGGCAGGATTATTTTCAATGAGGGGTGGGTTATTCAAGTAGAACTGCACTACTGGAGCGAGTAAACAATCATGAACAGGAATTCCTTTTTAAGGTACAGTGGCACTCACCTTCTGGCATCCAGGAAATTTGAAATTTGAAAATTTTATTGACACTTGGCCGTGAAAGGGGGCAGCAGAAATTATTTCATTATATTTTCCGTAAGTGCGTTCCGCGATAACAATCGACCATTTGAAGCTCGCAACTCTCCTGCATGCCCGAGCACTTGGGCAATGTATGTGCTGGGATACAGTGCTCGCCCAGAGGCGAATATTTGTCTGCTTTAAAGTGGGAATTTTACCGAAAACACCCGATTGCTCGCTATACGCCGAGCACCTAGAGTGAAGATCTACAAACTACCAAACCTACAATCCTAGGAAAACTCCTAGACTCGGCTAGATGCTTGCCGAATACCTCATGATTGCGCCCAGCTTTACTCGTCCTCCGAGGTGCACTCCATATTGTCCATCCATTCACTCCCTGAGTACCATTTTTCGTATGGTGTATAATGAATAGCTACTGAAATAATCCAATACTCTTGGTTGATTAAGATATCCACGAAAATATCTTTCCTCAGTACTGAAAGTAGGGTTGCTTTTTGCCAGAGTTGGCTAAACCTACCATGGGACCATTGATGGAATTCAGCTGTTTATATCTTGAGACTTCAAAGCCAGTGCTCTATGGTTTAGAAATCAATATACGAAGCTCGGCGGATAGAGATCACTGATTATAGTGAAGGTCCTGGACACCTGCCTATATGGATTCAGACAACAAGAGAAGGGGCAAAGGAACAAAGCTCCTTTGTCAAATGGAATGCCCTACACCAGAGATTGCATGGTATGTAATCCTGAAGTGCCCTTCAATGGCATGACCAGATCTGGTTATTTGCTCCTCATATCTCAACCCTGAATTTATTAGATGATTATACTAAATGGAAATGATGGTCAGCTTGTCTGGAACATAATTTTAACCTTGAAGAGGAGTTAACTAATTTCAATACAACACAACCCCACCAGATACAGAAAAATTGTGCTATCATTACCCGCAACGTATGTGGTGCTACAGGTCAGTAACAGAACACATTAGCAAACTCCTTAAACTGTCTGGACGATGATTGTAATTGTAATTTCGCTATTCGGAATATTGCAACACCAAAACCTAAATCCAAATTCAAGTTGTTCCGTGCATTTCAGAGTTACTCAACATTTTATTTTCCAGTTTTTCTGTCAGGCAATTGTATTGTAAAATCCCTAAAATCCTCAAAAAAATTCAAGGCGGCGTAAATTTGGACTTTTTTTTAACAACTTTCCAAGAGGAATCGAATGAGCCCTTCCCCAGGTCCATAGCTCGAACCATTCCCGATGTATGGCCCGATCTATGGTGCCAACATTTGCGTTATTTTGGTTTACTATTGTTTTTGTTTTGATTGCAGTAACCTAGTGATGTAGTACAAGTGGATACTGGTGTGAACTCCTAAAAGGGTTTATAGCCGATACACGGGTTGAAGTATTGTGATAACCATAAAAAACGCTGCAAATTCTTTCACTGGAGTTTATTATTCAATTGGCTTGCGTTCATGATTTGAATTTCTACTAAGCTTTGGAGTGTGCGTGTTACACAAGTGATAGAGCGATTATTGAATTTCAGGAGGCACACAAATATGATCAACTGATCAATCCAAATAGGTATTTTGGTTGAGAACCAATTTAAGTGCTCTATGCATACCTCCTGAAATTCAATAATCGCTCTATCATCTGTGAAACACGCACACTCCAAAGCTTAGTAGAAATTCAAATCATGAATACAAGCCAAATGAATAAAATTGAATAATAAACCCCCGTGAAAGAATTTGCAGCGTTTTCCAAAAGAATTAAACATTTATCCAATTGATTAACCCTTTTCCCAATACAATGACACTTTTTTCCAAAATGATTGAACCTTTTTCCGAAATAATTGAACCTTTCAAAAGACGGGGATGGAATAGAAAATAAATTAACGACATAAACAACCACTGAAACGTTAATGAGCATGAACTACACATAACTGTTGAATCCCCTCCGAGTGACATCACAATCGGCCTACAGGAGTGTAGCGCATAGGTTCCTGTTATAACCGGGAAAATTGAACTTAAAAACTGACACTCATGAAAGATTGGATTGAAAATTAATATAATTAGGGTAAATTACATTTGAGCGCGGAATGTCGATTTCGGTTTACCAATCTAAGAGAAAATGAAACTTGATAGTTGTCATGTAACGTTGGAGTGGGATGGCTCTGTAATGTTGGAAATCGGAACGCATTTAACTAAGGAAGGTCAACCGACGTGAATAACACAATAAGTATAGTATTACATGCGGGCTGATTAGATCTACAACTCGAATTACTGATAAATGTGATACCCGCACGGCTAACTATCCACTCCCAGTTTTGCGTTAAATATATGAAATTCCCCTTCGAACAAATCACAAGGTGGGCACGAATCCTTGAAGTCGTGACATTTTGAATTGTAAATCCTTGATTACTTCCCGTACCTAACCACATAAAATTACCCCAAGAGATGTATTTTTTAAAACCGTTCATGGCATCTCTAATCTCTAATAACTTACAAACACATGCAAACTGTATTCTTCACTGTGATTCTTCAGGAATTAGTCACAATTTTCTGCATGGTTCTCCTAGTCCTGACAAAGTTTTACCACTACGACGAAACGTTGTCACTGAAATTGTAGTTCTAAATTTCTACACGGTGTCTAGGTTAATAACTGTTTTGGGACAAACTCAGGAAATCCATTATATAGCTCATTTGCAATTAAAAGTGCCTCCTACGATTTTTTAATTGGAGGCTTCATCTTCGTATCACTATTAATTTCAAGATTAAAATCGTCTTCATCAATCCGTCAGGGCGGCACAAAGAGCGTACATAAAAGATAACGCCTTTGTATCCAGCATTTTGAGAATTTATTGTAAAACCACCTCTAACCGCCATGTTACTCAAACAATTTGACTAATGAGATTCCAAAAAACGAATTTCTCTGAATCATGAAATGAACCCTCATCAGGAGGTAAGCAGATTCCAAGCCGTCATAATTTCTGTGGGTACCTGATTCTACTGGTAACTAAAAAATTACTCAAAATAATGAATTCTGTTTTTCCAGAGTGCAGGAATGTTCCGGGGTATTAAGAAATGCTGCTATACCTGTACTACCACCACCCCCCCCCCCCCCCCCCCCATCATCCTAAACGTTCAATCCCAAGATCTCTGTGTATCAGAGGCAATTGAATTTGCAACAAACGGGAGAAGCTAGAAGGTTAACTTTCGTATGTTCGAGATAAGCTGATGGAGAATGGTTACCCAGCAAAATTTTTAACAGACAGGATGGTTCCGGCTCGTGTTCCATAACAACAGAAACCAACAGCAGACGAAAACCAGGTTCCGTTGGTCACAACCTTTTTCTTTGGGGTTCAAAAGCTAAATGGCATCCACCGTGAACTACAGCATATGTTGTCGTCGAGTTCACAAACACTTGATGTTTTTACCGAAAAACCTCGAGTGACTTTTAGGCAAGGAAAATACATGAGGGAGATCCTTTCCCATCGCCATCCTCGGTTGCCGTCCTCTGAGTTGCACCAACAAGGCCTACGCACGTGTCACCGTGCAAGATGCGAGCTGTGTGCTTTAGTAATTGGGGTTAATGACTTCTCCTCTGTCAACATCACTTACACTTATAAGTCGAGGTTCAGCAGAGTGCCAGTCCAAAAAGTGTGCTTACCAACTAGTATGCAAGAAGTACACTGAAGCATTTTACGTTGGTAAAGCAACAACCCTCAATTTGCGAATGAACAACCATAGGGCGTCTGTAAACCAAAGCCGGCTACTCCCAGTTAAAGTTCACGCATCATTCCATGACGCAACATTTAACCCGTGCTTTGGATTTAAAGTGTTAAAGAAGCTTCCGGATTCGGCTAATGACAGATTGCTCCAGCAATCCGAAAGAGCCCATAAGAATTTCGAAAGAACCGTTGAGCAGTAGGTACGACGCCAACGATTTTTAAAGGTTTAAACGGTACTTAGTACTACTCCCGCGATTATCATTTGGAAATTAAGGAATATTTGAAAAATAAAGCCATGCGAGGTGAGGATGGCTTCACGTTCAAGGGTAATCCTCCCGTAAGGTTGCTCTGGGACTTCCATTTCATTTTCCCAGTGTAGTTTTATGTGGACATCGGAGTGGTTCCGAACAGCCAGCGCCCTACACTGCCTTGCCCCTAACCTGCTCAGAGCAGGTAGGTTGGAAAATCCTTCATAGATTGTTACTAGAAGCAAATCGAACGCCAGGCCTCAACTTGAATGGTTGAAATCCGTATCAAAACAACAACTATCAACCTAGCCATGGTTACGATTTTCCCGAACGCAAGACATTTATTTCTCTCGATATCTGTGAACAAGAATCATTCGAAATATCAGATTTACTCTCTTCCATTTATTTGTGAAATTTTTCTTCAAAATTACCTGAATGTATATTTATTTTAGTCAAGAAACTATGAAATATTGTATATAACCAAGAAGGAATTTTAGGGGTCGTTCAGCACGTTGACTAACGGGGAACGTGCTGACTAACGAAGTTTTTCGTCGCTCCTCCGAGTCAGCTCCGCGGTTGGAAAATTGAACTCTCGGGCGGCACGGAATATGTTAATTCGCCGCATTAACATGCCACACGCGGGCTTAAAAGTCTCGTGACATGAACACGATAATTCGGTCTGGGAGAAACGAATCAACGGCTGTCGGGATCAATGGGTTATCACCCACGGCTCGGGAAACGAGTATTTTATTACCTGTCGGCACAATAAGACGATATCCATTTGAATTGCGGAGCGAATAATTGCAGGAAACTAAAGTTACGGTTATTAATATTCCGAGCAAATTACTGTAACAACTCCACTCGTTTGGAAACAACAGCAAAAAATCGCATAATAACAGAATGCTTGGGACTTCGGGTTTATGATTAATAATTTTTCAGATGTATATGAAATAGTTTGGGAACATGAAGAGATTTTCGGTGTTTGGGTCATTACCTCTTGAAAACCACACTTGACTCCTATTTCAAGGCCCGCAGGTAACGGTGACCATACTTGCCGCTTTTGGTACCTCATTGTTTGATAATCCCGTTTGTATGTGAACATATTCAAAGCCTTTAATGGACTCCAAATTCCCCAAGCTGCTTTGTGCCGTAGGTTTTTCCCAAGCCCTTTTTCTGGCAAACGGTCAGTCACCTGTAGTCTCCTCCCCCTAGCACCCTGGGGTTTCCCGGGGTAGTTGTAACCCCGTCCCTGATTGGTTTCTACTATCTCCCTCTCTCTGCTCCCCACGATTCCCCACCCTAAATTTTCTTCACTTCCCCTCCAAACAAAATTTTCCCGTTTTTTTGGTAAACAGAATCCGGACTCAGTTCTTTCCTTTCGTTTTAGCCGGCTCGTAACGACTGAAAAGCAGCATATTTTGTGATATTGTTGGCTACCCGCGAAACCTCAAATTTGGCAGAAGCGCCCTAAGGTTTTATTCAACAACACGTTTATATATTTGATTAATTCACTATATCAACGAATTGAATTATATATTTCCATACTTGTTCATTGAGCATACATGTACGCATTTATTTGAAATACAGCCTACATCAGATAACTGCACAACCGTTTATATCTTCCTTGGGTTCACCTCAACAATAATGAACATTTGTAATCGACGAAGATAAATATAGAGTGTGTACATGGACGGTACTTTCGATCATTGCACGAAGTACTTTTGCCACTTTTTTATTGTACATGGATATAAAACGGGATTACGTGCTGCTAGTGTTCTGCTTGCTGCCCAACAAAGAAAAGTCTATGTACGAAATAGCTTTGCGAATCATTGCGAACAAACTCGAGGGTTTGACGGAGTGTCTTTTCCAAACAAATTGAACTCGTCACAGACTTTGAAAAGGCTACACATATTGCGTTGTTGGCTGATTGGCGAACACTTTATTGGAAATATTATTGTTGAGGATTCATTTTCGAGTTATTTACGGTTTAAAAAACTAATCGTGTTTTCGACTTTCCTTCAGAAAAACTGCCACAACTTTCTCATGTTCCAAACAATCTAAAATCTGAGGATAACGTTGGAAAGAGCATTAACTTACCTATCTTTTCGATGTTAAACCAAAATTTTTTGTTCCGGTTTAATGGGTAAACAATTAGACAGAAGTGAAAAATTTGTCAAATCCAGGAAATTATTGATTTTTTCAATCACCTGTAAAAAGTAATACTCTTACATGAACATTGTGTACCTTTGTTCAAAAAGTCATCCAAAAAGCTCAGCTTTCAAAGGTTTCAATCTCGTTTCCCCGTCGGAAAACGTGTTTCTAGGCGAAATTAAGGGTTCTGGGAATTTGGGGGAAAAATGACTACCTCACGACCGGAAGAGTTTTCTCGCTAGGAGCCAAGTTCTACTCAATTTTCTGAGTGGTAACGACACCGGGTTCAGGTTTGTTGATGTCAGAGCGGAGCGGCTGCTCCTCACTGGGAGTGCGTCTTTTCGGAATTATAAGGTCAATGAGGCTTGCAAACATTACAAAAACTTTTAAATTTTAAAATAACAATAATGTGTCTTTTGCTGGCTCCATGTCACTGCCTCAACAACAATCAAAAACAAGCTCATAGTACAATCGATCTAATCGACAGAACCGCTTCCTTTGGTTATTGAATTGTGAGGATCAATTTAAATCAAAACACGGTTTCTATAAAACGAGTAAAGAGCAACATTTAGTTGTAGATGTTTCCATTCTGGTCAAGGCCCATACATTAGAATAGGTGGATCGAGTAAGAATGATGTTTTCAAACCGAATACATAAACTTCTTTTGAGCCACTGAGTGGCGAAGAAAGTAAAAATCGGAATGAGCGAGGCAGGAAGAGGCTGGCCGCTTTTATTCCGATACATTGACCAAATGGCTCTTCTCCGTTACAGCTCCTCAAGGCCCGCATTAAAGCCCACTTCCCGGTATTGCATTATCCTAACGTTCCCGGCATCTTAAAACCTTGGGAGCCACTTATTTTTATTTCGTTGCCTCTAAATTCGGTCTGCCACATTTGAGACGGCGGATGCGGGTGAATAATGAAGTTGTGACTTTTAAAGCAGGCTTTTCATTTTGGTGTTAACACGTCCAGAGGGTCTTTACGGATCCCACTATCATGTAAAATTCCGAAAATTATGTAATCAGGTGAATAGAAATATCAATACTATAAGAAATGAACATCTCCGAATAATTTCCTGTAATAGTTATGGGTTTTCTTTCCAGTCTACTTGTAGGTAGCGGAAATTTTGTTTCCACTTTCGTTTCGTGTCAGTCTTCGTACGTATCTGTGTCGGTACTGGTGCCAGGGCCAACATTGCCACTTGCATTTGACGTTGCAGACCAGGTATGGGCTTGCATTTTGACATGTGGGTTGCATTTTGCGTTCTAGACCATTTATAACATCTTTCGTTTCGTGTTTGTGTGTCTGTGGTGATCATTTAAATCCTTTTAACAAGTTTTTTAGTACACTCTTCATCCAATTTTGACGACATTTTCCAGTAATGTGCGAATTTGGCTGAAGATGCTCTACAATGAATTTCATTGCTCAGAAATCGGTACCTCACTCAACGCATGGGGAAATGTAAATTCATCAAGGATCATTTTCACCGGTTGTAGAGGCTCCATTTCGCTCAAATTTTGATGGAAATCAAGGTAGAGCGGTCTTATAGTCTCATATCAATTTCAGTAGGTACGATCGCACCACTATTGAATCCTCATTAGTATTGGCCAGGCAGAACCAATATATGTACATACGTACAGCAATTCCCGTGCACAATTTTACTCAATTTACAACTTAATTCCGGATGTTTTTTCGGAAAAGCTTCTCTACCTCATCAAAACGGGGGGAACCCTACGTTAAGGCTAAGTCGGATTTATGCACAGGCGTTGCAGTTTAAGGATGCGGGAATGAGGAAACCATCACAGATTTAATCTACGAAATTAGTAGAATGAGGGCTCAGACTTGTGTGCAAACAACAATTACACATTTAAGTGTTGAGGTTCTGCTGAAATTGCAGTAACAATTGAGTTGAGACCAATTAGTCTGTAAATAGTGTAGGGACAAAGGCTTTTGATGTTCAAAAACCGAAAACCCCTATTTGTTTATAGTAGAAGAACTGAATCCTGCCTACCAGACCGGTACTCTTGCAATACACAGGACGTCACGTACTCAAAACCAATGAAAATAAATGGTGGTGTGCCGTAAAGAAGTGTGTTGGGGCCACTAAACAACTCCTGCATGACATCGGCTTACCACAAGTTGATCGTAACGCCATATCAACATTTGCGTGGGACAGTTGGTGACAGCAGTAATGAGACCATTTCAAAACTCTTCAATACCAACTCCAAAAACAGTCATAAAAACGGAGAATCAAACTGAATGAAGCCAACTTAACGAATACTGACTCTATCAACTGGAAGATTGACTACATCTCTACTTTTCTCAGCAACGTGGCGATTCCCTACACGAATGAAGCCAAATACCTGGACCCGAAGCAAGATGCCAAGCTCAGATGGAACGAACGTCAAAAAGAAGATTGATCTCGCATTGAAACTTAGGATGTACTGGCTAATCGTTCAACAATCCATCAAACATGTTGGTAACAAGCAGCTTCTTTACAATCCAGTGCTGAATCCAGTTTGGATGAAGCAATGAAGCAGTCGCAGAGCAGCACAGCTCCCACCAATTGACAGATTATTCAACGTTTCCAGAACTCTGTACTACATTGTGTCACTGATGCACCATCGTACTTCCAACAGGCAATCCAAAAGCGAGCCATCTTACCAGGCAAAAGGATTATGTGAATGAGGAAGCTATAATGCTCTTGGGTGTCCAAGACTGAACTCGAGCCTTGAGCGTTCGAAACTGAATGAGCTTGTGTGGGAAGTGAATGTGATATGTTCTAGAGACATGGGGCAAAGTTATACATCTTAGGTCCTGAATAGTTCATTGTGGAAAAGTAAGATTCAGTAAGAAAAGATTCATATTGCTAATGAGATTACTCGGTGCAATAAAAGCTTTAAAAAAACTGAATAAGATGCGTATTAAATGCCTGAGCTGCGCAAGCCCTGCCCTTCCCTTGCGTACGTCCTAGCTCCTGGCTACCCTCGTGTTCTTAAACGTTGAAATTTCACAAGTTACACAATCTACGTTTTTTACCAACTTCATTATTCCCTGATTCATTTCTTCAAGGTGAACGAATGCAAAAGAAAAAGTTGTGATTCACGGTGGGATTGAGTCATTCAAAAGGAGATTGTCGTGATTCATAACCGAATCGTTCTCGTTACTGGAGAAAGGAATGAAATATGGGGTCAACCGGATCACGCCAGCGTAACCCTACAGTTGGAAATAAAATATTTACTCGCATTTTTGTAATGCAGTTAGGATGGGGGCCAATTTTCCCGAACGACGTAACTTAATAGGAGGCCAAAGTTGCCCAAATTTACCGGAAAAGAAGTTTTCGAAATATAACTTGACATAACACTTGTACATACTTCTTATGCCCTTTCGAATCAGCCCACATCTGGCTAGATTGGATATTTATAAGGAAAAATGTCGATTTTCCAAGTTACCGGAATGCAAGTTCCAACTCATCCAATTCTCTTCAAAAATGTAATTTGAGACTGCCCTAATTCTTCCTCAGAGTTGATAGGTCCCATGTTCGTACGTGATCTGCAACGCTCTCTCCTATGTAAATGAAGTAGACTTCTTTTCGATATTCTGTTACTATGGAATCTACGAAGTCGCGGTATTTGGATCCAAATCCCAAAATATATCTATTGGAAGGTACAAATTAAGAAGGAAACCAAACTTGTGACTCAAATAAAGTTTGTAAAGAAATTAACGTTGCACTTATTTGAGGAGAGTTGCCGTATATTTTCTCATTAACCTATAGTTATCATTGTTACTCAGTTGTTCAGGGTCCAGATAAATTGAAACTCCAGAAAGGGTTTAACGAGGTATGGAGAAACTCGGGAGGGAAATTAACTCTCAGATTAATTTATCCGTTGGATAAAGGTTGTTGATAAACAGGCCCTTAGAGAGCGAATGGTACCTATGGTCACGAAACAATGTTATAGAATCTGCACTGTGGTCTCATGCCGCCGACCTATGATTCTCATTTACCTCCAAGTTTACAACCCACTACGAGGTCCCTGCTGCAGCAAGCAGTTCAGACAGAATAGTGGAGCAGTCTGTGCCCACTCTGGATTTCGAACTACGAAAGAGTTCCCCAAAGGTTCTACACAATTACTCATGTTCCCCTTCTTTTATTGAGCTTCCACACACGGCTGACAGTAAAGAAGATTTAAAATCTCCAGTAAGTGATCCTTCCAACACAGCCTTTGAAGGGAGGCAACAGTGATGCGCATTTGTATTCAGAGCACTTCCCCGTGAAGTTCTATTTCTCTTTACTGCGAAAAAACTGCCCTCGTCCTCTTAAATCCTCTGTCCGATTGGCATCTGACCGAAGTAATCCATCAGCCGTGAAACGAGATAGTTTTACATCCTTCGATAACTAGCAAAATCATGAGACGCTATACGCTTCCCAAACTTCTCCTAAATCAGCAGTGTTATTTTCGAACGCTATTATGTTTTTGTTATTTTCTGAGTTTTAACAAATAATGTGAGCCTGTAGTTATAATCATGATATTGTTTTCCTAGGACATACCATCATCAAGAATAACGCTCGGGTGCTTCAACCATACACGGTCAGATATCGCACATTGGGAGGCTTGGGGAGAATCTGACAACGATTGCACTTTTTACAAGTTTGGAGATATTAAAATTGAATAAATTAAGAGAAAGGATGGGAGATTGAAAGTTGATACTTCAGAAAAGCACGCCCAAGTTGAAAAGGACGAAGCGTGGAGAAGGAAAGGAAAGTTGGTCTTGTAAAACTCCTGAATGCATCTATAAACACCCCACGGGATTAAAAACCTTCTTGGGGCTTCTACCCTCCGCTCTCCCTAAACCATCGTCCTCCATGTTGAATCTCACGGCTGCCCTTTCCAAGTTTCTCGAGCCCTTTTGAATCAAAACTTGGATTTGCCGTCCAACTTCTTCTATTACACTTGAGGGTGGTCCAATATAAATATAAAAGGGATTCCAACCTATCCTTTCTCCACGCCTTTCGGTAGTCTTAGGGTCGCTCTATTCCTCTGTCCGGATTTCTGCCGTTCCAGTAGTTTGGTTTGAGACCGAGAGTTTTTATGGATTTTATATGGGTTGGTCTCTTGATCCTATGGAAAGAATGTTCTTACTTAAACGCTTAACCCATTCAGGGAACAATGTTTTCAATTTCAGAAAGTTAACGAATATGTAAGCTATATTATTCAACACTGTTTGTCACTTGACCCTGAACTTTCAGTATTTCTCCACTATACTCTATAGGTGGCTTTCTTGGGTGGCTTTCTCAATCCTCTCTAGTCTTGACCCCAGAACTATGCTGCAAAAGCCGTAGGGAAACCATATTTCCTAACTTTCAGTTCCACGTGCTTCATAATGCGGATGATATCCAGAAGTGGATTGAAGTGAGAAAGAGAGGGACTTACGGGTTGAACGCAGTGATGAGAGAGATGAGCATCAAACTGAGCAGATTTAGTGCTCCTCTTTTCTTACAGACGGATGCTCTGATGGTCGCTATTTTAGGAGATAGGTATAGCAAAAAGAAATAGTTGCCAGTCTTCTTGCTCGAGGTAGTGATGTTGCAGATCCATCAGCATTGTAGCTGCAAGAAGATCTTTTTCCACCTCTCTACAGGATGTCAGCTGAGCAGAAACCCTATCCACACATTCTTCTGTTGCAAAACTGATCCAGATAATGGAGTATAATCATTGTTGACCAATACTAGGACGCCCAACTCAATGGTGAGCCAAATGCTACTCAAGACCAAGGCGGTGCCCATCGTTAGCCACGATTTATGTAGTACTCGATGGTGTGCATGTGTTGAGTTGAATACTTGATAGACTAACCAAGATCATCATGTTCGAAAGGACGCTGAACCGCCCAGAACGATACGGACATTTTTCAAGAATGTGATGATTATCCAAGAAAGTCTTACTCTAACACCATAATATAACGCTGACAACGACAGCAGAAGTTCTGTCCTTTTGGTTATGTTCTCCCTAACTTCAGACAGAGCACGTCTGTAGGGATGACAGTCCAAAATGAAAACGGTATAAGATAGAACGTTGTCTATATTTCCACGAAAGTAAAGAGTTACACAGTTAAATCGATTCCGAAGGTTAGGTCATCATCTGTAACAAACATGAACATGAAGTGGGTTTCCACAACTTCGTCGCGAGTTATTTACACCCGGTAGTTGTACCCCTGAACTTGGGGGATATGCTATCATACATGAATGTGCGACTAATATCATTGGGCCTAGGGGTTGCGGAGACCCCACAATGTGCTGCCATTCTCCCATCATACCGGATAACAATTCACATCTCCCAATATTCCACACACTTACATGTAGAGTAGAGAGCTCTGTTCAATGTTGAAGCAGAATGTATTTGTATAAACTTTTCTGAACAGTGTGAAGTGTGCTTTATTGCGGAGGCAACGCAGCTAAATCTTCTGATTGCTAACAGTGGACTGACAAAGCAAAAGGCAATTCATTTGCATCTACTCCATTGACCGCTACTATATACGTTCTGGATGCTTGCCAGAGAGTGATGACATCGGGCTTCTCTATGGACAGTAGGCACAGATACAGGTTCTCGGAGCTCTGCAATACCCTGGTCTGAACACGAATATATAAACGGTACAAAAATGAAAAGGCGAAGCTATTGTAGGAATGAACCTATTATTAAGGGATTGTGCCATGGCATATCCTTATACAAGCATTGACCAGCTCTATCCCCTTTTACTATTTCAAAATTTTCTAGGACATTCAGGAGACCTCTTTTCTGGCCAAAGTAAACGAAATTCTACAATCTGTTCATTTTAAAAATCAAAAGTGAAATTGAACTAGAACTCCAATCGATCCCCCAGCTACCTTTTCTTTTTCATAATTTGTCCACTGACTTTGGAAAACGTCTGTTCTTCAATTCCGTTCAGCTCTTTCGAGGTTTCCAAATCACCGAGGACCTTCGCTTGAACTGCCTATGTATATCTACCCCCTGTGAGTTCACTTCCTCCCCTGTTAATCTTCCACGCTCTTTCACGATTTAATAATTTAGTTCTGAATTCTACATAATGTCACTGATGTCATTTTTCCAAATAAAGTGGTTAGAAATGGTGAAACGTGACGGAAAACTTGTTTCTTTTCTTACTCTCATCTTCTTCCCTAAGAACTCTCTCCTCCCTCATTTTTCGTTTCTTGTATAGACGAGTAAGACCCCATGCCCTGAGGTACAAGGGGAAACGAACTAATAAACACTACACATTCAACATGATCATTAAATTTTCATCTTTCAATTTTCTTGTGTGAAACGGAGAGATCACAATCAATATTCGCTCAGTATGACCCATAGGTCGATATCCATGGCAGGTGAAAAATGAGAAAAAACGATTGGCTGAAAAACCACTTAATAAGCGGAATATATTCTCGAAATCGATTCTTGAAATGACGTGATTACCCCAAAGAGGAAAAAAAACATGAAAAAACGACGCCAACTGACTGTTGAGGTTTCTCTTTTACTTCCACCTCGTCCACCGCTTTATATCGCGAAGGGGGAATTAAGCGAAACGATAAGGAGTCCATAACCCCGAGTTACCCGCAGTAGGCTGGCGTTGTGTTGGTCTGTTGTGGGTCGGGGTTGGCGAGGAAAGGATTGGGGTGGGGGTAGAAAACAGGGGGTTTCGGCGGTAACCGCGATAGGGCAGGACGAGGGAAGATTGCGTGAGAGAAAGCCGCAGGGTCGCGAGGGAGTCAAAGAACACGGGACTACTGACCTATTGATGTCAACGTGGGACTGGGTGGGGTCGCCAGGTCGTTTAGACCCGGCCTTATTAGGGAGGGTTTGAATATACCGAAGTTGTTAGCTGAAGGAAATTAGGTGAATTTCCTGGTAGAGATGCAGGTCCGTGGAACTGCTTTTTGCAGGAGATTACGGAGAATCGGGATGCAAGATATTACAGAAGGGCTTACGATTTATACACCAATTAACCCTTAAGTACAGTACTGTTTCTTCTTGGGCCTTATTTTGATGGTCACACTTGCGTCACAGCTAGTCTCTCTCTAAGTTGACCTCTTGTAATTTCATGTTCCGTCGTCTTGCCAATACTGCATCCACAGGCATCATAAAGCTGGTCTATTTTGCATATTTTAACAGCGGAATGTCATACTGCTTAGTGGTACATGGCATTTCCAGACATAGTGGATCAATTTTTTCCTCCAGAAGCGAGAGATTTTGAGAATTTGGACTGGAATGCATCATGTCCCTACCATTTCAGGGCTAAGAATATTTCAATCTCTCAGCACTTACGTCTTCTACAGCTTGATGTTTGTTAGAAGGAGGCTGGAGCTATTTGATAATCCCACGACAAGAACTCCACTATGAAGAGACCTTTGGCCTCCTTTCATACGCCTCCCTGCATGTATGACGATTAATCCAATTCAAGTTGGTTTACTATTTAATCATTTCCCAACGTTTCTACCAGTGCTGGACATAAACAAGTTTATTTGTCCCATGAAGAGAAAACTATTTTCCATGACTATACTGTATCTCGGAATTGTTCAATATTGACTTCAATTTTGTGCTTGGCAATGTTTGGAAATTGATTTTTAAATGTTTGTGTAGCTATGTTATTTATCACTTTTGTATATATTATTGTATTCTTGAAGTATTACTTATGAATTTTGCATTATCATGTCTTAGCGTCTACAAATGAAAACTTCTGACTTTTGCACTGCGGTCTGTAACAGATCTCGGACCTGATGGGATCACTCGACTAGCTACAACATTGGATAAGAGGGATCCGAAGTAAGGATAAGAGTGGTTTCTTTTGGCAAGTTGTGGGATACCAATATTGGTTTAGTATGATGTGAATATCTCAAGTCAGATATTGCTGCACTAAAGAGGAAATTATAGACGAATGATATTGGACAATCAAACAAGGAGGCAACTATGCGTGTTAGATACAGCAGGCAAAGGGTACAAGGAGCTCCTGCTCTTAATGACAACAACTGATGAGTCGAGACAGTATGAATTTCGAAAAGGTCTTTCCACTGCTCATGCGTTGCAATCTGGCAAAGATAGTGCAATATTCTTTCAATTTTGTAAGATGGGTTGATATGTTAGGGTATCAAAAATCCCACCATATTTATCAGCAGTTTTGGATATTAAAAACAGAACTCTGATTCATGAGCACGCCCAAGAAGAAACACAGAAAGGCACCAGGAGCCTGGGATCTGTTCTGGGTTCACAGCTTCAAGTTTTCAGATATCCTAGTGCGTTTAGGATCAATTTTTCGAAGTGTGAATTAATGCATCGATTTTTATCCGTTTGTTTTGGCATTTTTATCTCATTCTTAATTAGTTAATCTCGAATTGCAATGGGTACTAAGTCTATCTCTATATCCTGCGACCCCAAGCCCCAGATACATGCAACAGGATATGACCAAGTGTTGGAACGATTAGTAGGTACCGTTGAGAAGTATTCTGAAATTGAAACGGACAGTTCCGAATTTGATTTGGAAATTTCTGAAATTGGTTAGGAAACTCCTGAATGCGGTTTGAAAAATGCATTACCTAACCTGAAAAATCTGTATTAATAGGAGCTTGGCCGTTCTAAGTAGAACTGATATCAAGGTCAAGTAGTTCCAAGCTGTCGTTATCACGTGTCGCGGAACAGTTCCAACGTGACCGTCCCACCTGTAACACAACTACAGCCTGTTTTGAATGGCTTCCTTATTGAGTTTCCATTGCCGAGTAGACTCCCGTCAAAAACATCAGATGGTAATGGGATCGGGATCAACTACGTTGAATCAACTTGAATAGCTGGTAATTGACTCATGTCGGGTTGAACCCTGAAAATGGATTAACTCGGGTCGACAGCGACTAAGCCGGGAACCCCATCTGCTTACGCACCATTGAGAGGCGCGAGAGCTCCGGAAATTCGCAGCTCGAAAGGGCAAAGGAAGCTCTTGGGTTAATCGCAGTCGTTAAAATTCACGAGAACTCTGCGACGCGTAATGAAAGCCCATCCCCGCGGAACCCATCGAGGGAAAAGTAGTTTTTTTCTCTCTTCCTCATTCAACCGCCTACGAAAAGAGACGAGATTCGAAAAAACCGAAAAAAAAGAACCTTCGGAAGACTTCAGGAAAAACCTCAAAGGATAAAAACGTCGGTTGACGTCGGACGTCGTATGGGACGTCCTTCATAATGCAGCGGGAGCTCTAGGGCCTTCCAGCGAGGGAGAACATGGTTGGTAACATATTCATCAGTTGGGTCAACCCCGAGGACAATCTTTTGTTGAGGACCCAACGGCCAAAGGTGAAGACCGAGGAGCAGTTTGAGAGGAAGGGTATACGTTTTTTCACGATATTACTAGTCTCAGTTCTGATGCACTTTGCGTTTCTGCAGCGGTGATTGGGAATACCCCTAACTTAGACATTTGAGGAAGGCGTTTCCAGATAGCTGTACATAATGCACTTTTAAGGACTAAAGCAGCTTTCGTATTTCTCTGCCGTTGTTTTTGATGAAGGAACTATGTTTCAATTGCGGCTACGCACTTTTGCAGATATTTAAATCGAGTTAGGTGATAACAGTGGACTGTATTTTAAGAAGTGACGGACTGTTCTGTGCAACCAGGATCGCGTGTAATAAACGAAAGAGAGAATTAAATGTAGCCATTTATAAAAGTGAATTACCTCTCTCCCTCTCTCGATCTCTTATGATAACATGAGTGACAAATTTCGGCAACTTCGATCGATGACACAAGAAATCAAGAAATTCACAAGGGGTCTTCAGCTAATCAGTGTGTCTCCATAATTTGTAATTGGACTCTTGATGCCTCAAAAAGCCTCATTTCAAATTTCAGCGCTGTACATCAATTAGGGAAGTAATACGCCGCCAGGGTTCCACAGCTAATCCGTACACCTTCCTACTTGGCAGGAAATTTACAATTATTGGGCTCTTGATGCCTCAGAAAAGCTCTATTTCATATTTAAGCCCTGTGGATCGATAAGAAAAGAAATTATTTCTCAACAATGCGCCTCCAGCTTGTAATTTCTGGTTTTCATTTGGCTTTTCTAGGCAAACCACAGGTTCATAATTATTAACCTTAGATATGGGTTAATAATGAATCTGCCCCGATAGATATTTAAAACATCTACCTTTTCCTTCGGGATTGATCGAAAGTGGTGCCTAGAACTCATTCCCTACTTAATCCCATACGTGATTTGTGACAAGTATCATGAACTTCTGTCCATTCATTTAGAAGGAAGCTCTGAACGCCACAGCGTTCAAATCATGAAACGACAAAATATGAAACGGCCCATGCCTCCTGAGTAACCCCTCAGGATAATATATTTTGAAACGCACAAAAAAAACGTTGAAATTCATTATTCGTTTCACAACTTTCCAAAACGGATTTCAAAGACTAAAGTTTCAGTCAAGCACGAAAATCATTCTCATATTTCCCTCAATTATATATTTACTACATCACATTAGATTGTGCTGAACTTACAGCTTAGTAAGTAATATTCCTTTAAAAAAATAAATTCATGGATTTTTACAGTACTGAAGTGTTTTTTTTTTTTCGATCCGTAGCTTATGTTAACGAAATGTAAGTTCATTTTTCCGTATAGTTTCGTGCAAAAAACTATTAAACTCGTATTTCATCCACTTTTACCAATGGTATTACGCTAAAAAACATAAATTTTTCATTAGTTTTTAGTACATCTTTTAAAATGTGACTAATTTAATGTGGCATTTAATTCAAAAAGTGCTGTCCAACTAACTCGTCCTTGCTTTTGGATTTTTTGGAAAAGGGAAAAAGTTTTTATCTCAATCCTATCGAGAGTTACCGTCAGGAATGACACACACATACTTAAAAAGCCATGTATAAAATTCAAAAATTCAGTTATCATTCCAGAATACCTCGAAAAGGGTGTTTATTAAGCTCAAGTTTAGTTACCCATTGCGTTAGCTTCATTTCTCAGGATAATCACCTCTCAGCTCTACATATACGTATACACGCAGATGGGTCGGTCGTTGATGGTAGGGTGGGCTGCGCTTCCCTTAATGCCTCTAATGACCACGCTCAGGTGTTTAAACTGTGGCAACAGGCCTCAATATATACTGCTGAGCTTATTTCAATCCTAATGGGCCTGGAGTACGCAAAGAAAAACACCCAACACCATTCAAAGGTACTAATACTGACTGATAACATGTGTGCTTCAATCAAAATCTTCACCAACCTCTCTTCCAATGTCAACACTAATTTTGGAAACCATGTGGCACCTGCGACAGGCTGGAATGACCACACTACTCTGCTGGATAAAAGCATGTAACAGTCTACTAGGGAACGAGAAAGCAGACAGGGCTGCAAAAACTGCGATTATCCAACCGTACCCACCAGAAATTTGGATCATATACCCATCGCATGTTTAAAGATCAGTGTCTTTAATCTTCATTCGATGGCAAGAATGGCATTATACGCATCCTTCTGGGCGACGATACACTACCCTATTCCCAGCAATATCACCAACACTCTGGCAATCCTATCCATCCTTCGTTGGACCACCAAAACAGTTTTTCAAGGCGATAACAAGACTGGGAAGCTGGTTGGCCGTCACCAAATCATTCCTGCACCTTATTGTTCAGAAGGAAAGTGGGGCACTAATATTTCAAAAATAATGAATAAATAACATCAAAGGGAATAAACTAGAGCTCAAACGAATGTTCAAGTTTCTTGTACTTGTATAGCTACATGTATTGTATATATTTCATTACAATCACTTTGTGTGGGCTTCATAGTGAAATTTGTAACTGATGTCATTAATAAAATATATATTTAAAAAGCTTTCTTTTCTAAAAAAAAATTTGCTGTTGTAGCAGTGGAAAGAGCTTAATATTTTTGGATCTCAATTGTAGCCGTCAGTCGTTAAGTAGACATTAATTCTTCAATAATTCTTCATTATTCCTTCATTGAGAAAATCGGAGAGTTTTTATCGTTAATGAATGAAGAGGGACTAGACACTGGCCTCTGCAAAGAACGACACCTGTTTTTGCAGAAAGATAAGCACAAAGTGAAGGAATGAAGGTTGCTCCGAACGCTTAATGAAACGTTGGGTGTTTGAACTTGGTCAAGACTAACTAGAAAGAACGAGTGAGAACTTAATAGAAAGACCATTGAAACCTGATGATCAAAAACTCCCCAGGGCTTCGCTTCTCGATTAGAGCCTCAAAGAAGGTTTTCCCTGCGCGTAATTAAATGGACGAGAGGTGATTTGCTAAATGGGCTGATTTGAGCGGAATCGACGATACTCATTCCGTCCATTAAAGTTGGTTATCCAATTGGGAAGATAAATCATTTTTCGTATCAGTTCCCCGACTATCGGTGATTGATGTTGTTTGCCCCAGAGGGATGAAACTGTGATGATAAATAGAATGATAAATGTATGCAGTTGTCATTACAGAATATCAGACAGTACGAGAGAAGCGACCATGCAAAATGTAAAACCCTGTTGTCGCATGCTAAAACCAGATTATTACTTCAAAATTGATCATACTAGTGCTATTGGTTCCCTAGATTAGCTCAAATATGACCTTTCAAATCAATTGTCGTTTTGTAGCTTCTTTTGTAGCAATTTCGTGTTTGAAATTTCCATTTGACCAATGAATAACCTTCATGCATTAGGCTGAATATGACCGTCAAAAAGCAGAGTATTTGGTGTGATTTTCAATACTAATTCCAAATACCTACCTACTGCCTAAAGTTAGCCCCAAACTCCATTTTTACTCAAACTTTCTTTAGGCATAATTGAAATAGGAATCCACTCTGAACTGGAGGTCTGTAACGGTCGGGATGACTATTGATAAAAGGATATCAATACATATACACATATACAATAAAAAAAATTAAAAGAAAACACTAAAACTAACACCTATTATTTACATTTATTTAATTTAATTTACAATTATTTTTCAATGATTCGGCTACTGCCTTTGTCGAAACTACGGAAGAGAAGCTCAAGTTACCATAGGGCGTTGCTTGTCATTTTCTAATAAGATGCTTTGGTGAATAGAATGCACCCATAACGTCACAATTATAGTTCATTCAATAGCTTATTAAGTATGATTCTAACAAGAATGCAGGGGTCCCCAACCCCCCTAAGCGTCATGACGCACCCCCCCCCCCCCCCATAAACAAGAATGTAAAAAAAAGTTTTCTATAATACAAGCAATTTATTGTTATACGCATGAGGCTGCCACAAACCCCTCAATAACGAGAGGTTTCTATGTTTATTGGCTATGATAAAAAGTGAAAAATACCTACGTTGAGAAAACTCATCTTCTTTCCCTATTACATTCTAACAAAACTTGAAAAAAAATGTGCAAGTTTTGAAGAAAAAAGAAAACAAAATTTTGAAATGATGTCATAAATGATCTAACAAAGTTCAACATGACTGAGAAGGTGACAAATTAGTCCGAAGATCGACGGGTTTAGGCTACTTGTGAGGAGGCTATTTCGTAAGTAGGTGAAGGAGTGAAATTTTCCCAATAAAGTTGCTGCCTATTCTCTCTTGTAACAACTTCCAACAGGCACAGGATAATGATAGATCATGTTTTATTCCATTCACTAGTCCTCCGACCTTTCTCTACATAGTCTTGGACGGAAGATTCGAAAATCGCTGTCAACCTCTTCCTCTTCCTAGCCGAAAATTAACAAAAACAGGCACAAGAGCTCGCGGCATAATAGTGACATGAGTGTTAATAGCAATAGGTGTTGAAGCGCGGTGAACAAAAACGAAAATCAGAAGAGCCACAAAGATTGATCCGAGTTTATCCTCGTAACCGGCCAATATCGGGCGTACACACCTGAACTATAATCGTTCGGAGTTGATCGTTGAATCGCGTTGGGGAAAATGATTTGGTCGACGATTTCCGTTCAAAGAAATGAACCACGATTTGAATTCGGATAAAATTGTATGTGAAAGAAGCTCTAAATCATTGAAATGATGCGGAACTGATCATCAGTGGAGAGTAAAATCTGGTATTGTTTATTTCTTTTGTTGACCTAACCGTCGAAATCGGTCCAACGCCGCAATATCATTTCCCTCTATTCCGCCGGAACACAACCTTTTCATTAACTTACGTTTTCTTCATTGAAAAAGGGTTAGTTCGAGGCTTTTCCCTCCGAAATATACGCCGAACGATCATAATAAAATAACGTGAAATCAAGGGATTACGTGAAAGGCCGAGTGAATGAGGGAATTTTCACTATACACCATGGAATAGCGAAGCCTCCCTCGAGACTAAACCTCGAGCTAAACCCTCGGAATCCTCTCTCGGAGCCCCCCGCAGTTTAATGGTTCAACGCTTAACCTTCATCCAATTATATTTGAGCCATCCCGGCCATATATATATCCCCACTCCACACGACGCCACGTTGTACTATACAGGCTGTTACATTTTGTGACGGTCACAGGCCAGGAGATGATTCTACGGAAAATTTCTGATCGAAAATGCCTGTTAGCAATTTTTGTTTACACCCTCGGAAATGCGGTTTTTTTTTTAATTTTAAGATTTTTCTCGTTTTTTCGACCTTACCGCATTAAAACGGCCATATCTCCCACATTTTGTGTGCGATTTCAAATCTGATTCCTCTATTGGAAAGAGCGTTAAATTTCCTATCGCCCTAATGGAAAACCAACTTTTTTGAGCCGGCGAAACGGGTGAAAAATCGGCTTGAAAAGGACACATTGTCAAATCCTGGAGATCTCGACTTTCTTCAAACGCTCGTGAGTCTCTGTAATAAGGCATATGAATTTAAGCCTGTAGTGCTAAAAGATGCGCCAAAATCTAGGCTTTCTAGCGATATAACCAGATTTGAAATTCCGTGTAGTTTACTAGGAGAAAATTGCTTTTCAAGTAAGAAAAACGTGGTTTTTTCACCGGATACTCCGGTTTTTCATCATGCGTTGATTCGTCTGGAAAAATCAGTAATAGAATTCGCTCAACTTGCATAAGTCCGAAATAAAACCGCGTTTTACTGGCTTACAGTCACAAATGGAACCGCACTCAACTGGCGTATTCTCAAAAATATTTGATGTGGGATTTGCAAGTGGGGAGCATGTGAGATTAGCTCAAGTGGTATGATCAAAAATGGAATCGCACTCAACTAGCTAGTTGTCAGTAATTAAATTGAGTTCCACTGGCGTAGTATCAGGAATGGGATTCGCTCAACTTGGGTAATGTCCGTTAAGGAATAGAACTTAAATTGCGTATTGTCAGAAGTGGAATTGCACTCAACTGGCATTTTTTCAGAGATTAAATGTCGTTCTACCGGCGTACTGGTACTACCGAAATGGAATTTGCTCTACTTTCGTTATATCAAAAATGGAATCGCACTTAACTGGTATATTGTCACAAATTGGATCGCCTCAACTAGCGAATTCTCAGAAATTAAATTGCGTTCCACTGGCGTGGTGGTGCTATATGAATTGGAATTCGCTCAACTTCCATAATGTCCGAAATGGAATCTCATTTAATTAGCATTTAATTAGGCAATTCCATTTAATTGTCGGGTATGGCATTCCACTTAACTTCTATAGTGGATTAAATTCAACTCCAAAAGTGTGCTCGACATCTAATCTGATACCATTGTCATGAACAGAAAGTTGCTTGGATTTATTGCGAGTTTATTTGGTTCACATATATTCACATACAAGTTTCATTTCATCACAAAATGGTTCGAGTGTTTGTCCTCTTTTTCATGATGTCTTACAAAGTGCCTCACTCCTCTCATATAGGTAATTGTTGTTTGCCAACGTCTTTACTTAGGTGGGATGTTCAAATATCCCTCAAGTAAATAAAATGTCGACTCCGTTCTGTCTCGAACGTTAAGAATGAAGACGGAAGCCTCGCCCCACGATTTTTCCTCGAGAGCTCATTCATCGCCAACTACGTTTCAAAGACTCCTCCGCGACAAAGAAAAATTAAAAGAAAAATAAATAAAACGTCAGCCCCTCTTATCATCTGCCTCTCAACCTCGTCAGAAAACCCACTTCCGCCCGGGTTAATAGGAAGGGGACGAAGGGGCACAGGAATTAGAAAAGTATTTAGATTAGGGGTGGAAATGTTACCACAAGGAAGCGGACCAATCTAAACTCGGATCTAAATAGGACTCTTTGGCGTCGGGGCTGGCGAACCGCCTTATTTCTTTTCCCCTTCTGGATTTATTATATACCCCCTAAGCCCACCTTAAAGGCAGAAATCTCCCTTACCGTAATATATAGGCTGAGTGGGGCGGGGGATGGCGTTTCAAGGTATTTTTATGACTTTCTTCAACTCTAAGCACCTTACCTATTGACCTTCTGGTGTTTTGTTTTTCTTCTTTATTGAAAACACTGGTACGTCGTTATAAAACAGTGCCGTCATGAAATAATTATTTGATATAATTTATTTTTGTATACTTATCTTTGTTTTTGTGACCATCAAGAGCGATGATTTTGATAGGGAACCCCCTCCATCACTGAAAGTATTGTCAAAATCGGATTAACACAAGAAATTAAGCGTGTTACCATCGGACAGACGGAGGTCGTGTGTGATTATTGGCCCAAATATCTTAGCGGTTCCCCTCAGTTTCGGGCAGTACTTTCTACCGATTTTCCGAGTCTTACAGTAATGTCTGTGTAGAAATACCGTTTAAAAAACATAATAATACCGGCTTCTTGTCGATTTCATTGATTTTGCTTCGCAAATACTATATGACTGTCATTTTCACAGGAGAGAAACAACCAACAGATACTGCTTACTCGTTACTTAAGTGGTGTATGTGCCTACAGAATTCCGGCTTATTATTCTACCTATTCTTTGGGTCAGTTAGCAGCCTTGGGAGCCGCGTTTTCTTATCTTTGTGAAACCTTCCTATGCTTTCTGTTAGCCAACGATGACTGAACTTTCAAAGAGCTAACAAGCTAAGTAAATGTTACATAATTTTTGACATTCCATGTCCATACTCTCACCTGCCCGCGATCACGGAAAACCGTCACAATGTTTTCAATAAACCTAGGAAGCTGAGATTCGACAGATTTTCATTACCCGAAAATGAAATGAGCGAACGCATGATCATGCAGCAACCCGAGTGGTTCCTTTCAATTCAGGGAAATAATTTCTATCTTAACTCTTACGTCGAGAGTTTTTGAAACTTCGATTTTTTATTAGATCAATCCTTAAGAGCTGATTGATCAAGATGTCCAGATTGGTGGCACGTGCTGGATCATTGTTGGACTGTTGAGTCAAATTTCGTAAAATTTGGTCCACTAGTTTCGGAAAAAAACTTCGGACGGCGGACGGATTTCTTTTCCAATTTTTGAAATTCACGGACTTTGTAACGTAAACCAACAACTTTTAAGGGGGGTTCGATTTATTTTCTGTTGTACCATCTGACTTTTCCACTGCTGATTACCGTTAGAGGAAGGGTTGAGGTAAGGGCGGAATTATCAAGTTACCATCCCTCTAGAATCAGCAAGTTGGCCCATAACCCAGAGGTCCGTGGATCGAAACCACGCTCTGCTAGAAACTTTTTATTCCCCACTCAGAGAGCAGTTTTAACTGTTCCGCACTACGCACGGTAGCAACGAAAATTAAATACAGTATTCTTGCGATAAGTTGCTTAATTGAAAATATTGAACCAAAAAACCCGTTTGTCAATACCAGGTAGGTGTGTGCTGGCTTCGTTTTAGGTACACAGGCTTTTCAAGTCTCAGCAGACCTCTAGTTAATCATGTTGGTTAATTTTTAATATTTCCTGATTAAGTACCATAAGTATGTAGTTACAAACATTGACAAGCCCGCAAAAACATCGTCAAAATGTACGCGTCACTCATAACTTTCTCACCGTTGTATATCCAGAATTCCCGTTTTTACATCTCACTCAGATTTCAAATGTCCTTCTTTCGGGTCGGTCCTTACCCGGCCGTGTGCTGATGTGAGGATTCCGACTTAGCGTTAAAGCATCCGCAGAATTTCCCTTCATGTATCAGGCTTTAGAGGTGCCGGGAAGCCTCCGCAACCGCGGGCTTAACAACTTGAGACCCCGAGCACGTCTCCTCTTCTCATCTTCCACTCTACTTTACTGCCTGATCCGTTTTCTTAGCTTTAATAACAAAACCCACGCGGAGTCCCCCGATAGGATCTGAGGAAGAGTTCCGGATTCCCCATCCCAGAAGTTCGTCTTCGAGTGAATTTAATGCGAAATGGCGGAAAACCCCCAACTTCAAGGGGATCAGAGTTAATTCCAACAAGGCACTTACCTTTAGGACTGTGTGGGCGTGGATGAGGTGGAAAAGCAAAACGAACGGGAAAATTCATTCATTCATTTTTCTTAGGTTTATTGGATTACCTTTATCTGTTCTTTCTCCAATAATGTTCGAGCCCCCCTTCCACCTCCCCGACTATATAAAATTGAATCTCCTTTTACTTCCACAGAAACCACATGATTGGATGTTCCCCGCACCTCTTGACCAATGGGATTGAAGCTCCCTTTCTCCTGTCACTATACAGGGTGTCAAGGTTAATTCTGAGACTAACTCAGGGAATTCATTTTCCAGCTCATTTGTAACAAAAAGTGCCTCTTGGAGTTTTTTTTTTTAGAGGCTTTGTTTCTGAATTATTTCACTTTTGAGATTTTTTCGTGTTTTTGACCTCATGTCGATCAGCTTTATGACGTTATTCAATTCAGCGCCAAAAAATATTTAAATTAGGGTATTGAATGAGGGTATTTTCATGAAGAAATTCGGCATATGGGAAAACCTTGATTTTCATCTTGTAACTAACGTTTTTTAGGATTTAAACTTATCCTTTTCTTATTCAAACTTATAATATTTTCTCCACCAAATGTCATTTTAAAATGTTTTTGTCTTATACAATGGAAAAGCTGAGATCCTCAGCAAGTTTCTTCTTAAGAGTGCAAGCCGAAAAACACATTAGCAATATTGAATAAAACAAAAAAAGAGCGGTTCTTAAAGAAATCTTCAAAATTTTAACTTCGGTCTTTTTTACCAATCAGGAATTTTACTTTACTACTTAATTATGTTTTATGGACATGATGCTCATTCTCCCTAAGGTATGAGTTAGACAGCCTCTCAATGATGTGATATTTTTTGTCAATTTATTACAAGTACCTACTCGTATTTCACAGAAGTACCTATCTGTTTTTTCGTTTTTTTTTTTTTCGGAAGTGAATGAAATTGAAGATTTATCTACGATTAAGATTTTTATTTTCAAGACTTTTAAAAGTATGTAAAGTATTAATTATGTAAAGAAGTAATTGAAAGTTTCCTTTTAAAGAAATGTTGATTTTTTACTCTAAAAATTATATTTTTTAATAAAACATGATTTCGTTTTATGCATGGGTACTTGAAGCGTTTTCAGCCCAGTCCCCAATGACAGATGTGAGGTGATGGAATGGTATAGTTGCCCCTTCCAATGAGCTGGATGCTGTAATAATGCTCCGCCATGCTCAGAGGATGACCCAGACGCTTGAAAACGCCTGATTCATCAGGCGACGGATTCTAAAATCGGGAAGGGCCACCTAACCATATCCATCACACAGACAAGCATTTGGTACTACAATTAGGGCCTGTGCGAATTTTTCTTCATTATCTTAATAATGGTGAAAAGGTTGAATCTAAATTGGAAATGCTATATACTGTGAAAAGAAAATTTGGATATTCATCAATTATTGTTTGCCTTCTTAGAAGAAAATGGAATAAGTACGTAAGTTATGTTGATAACAGCTACGTGAACCTGGTAAATATTGGTTTTTAATACCTATGAATGTGTTTAATTAGGGCTGTATGTATAAAAATTATGCCAATAAATTTAAAAAAAAAAAAAAAAAATCCTTAGCCTTGAAGGTGTTGAATGAATTGGACGAAACATCGGCGTAAGGATAAATCTATTATTTAATGAGTACGAACATTCCCTCATATATCCATGCTCAATAATTGAAATCACGGTTTAAATATTATCACTTCACCCAGTTCAAAATTAATGGGTCCTCCCTGTTTACCTGAAAATCGGTCGGTTGGCACCACCGTGCCCGGTTCGTAAGTTCAAGCCCACCTGAAAAGCTGTAAGTTTCATTGAAAAACGACCTCGGCAAAAGTGGAAAGACGGAAAAACGTTGTTCAGTTGGCAGAATGAAGCGAGTCAGACACCGTGGAACGCCCTCGCTCGCATCATTTATTAAAAACTACAGCGAGTTTTTTTTTTTTTTTTCAACCAACAGTTGGCGAAACAGCCACTCATTAATTCAAACGGAGCTGCGAAGTCCCTGAACGGGGGCAAAAGTTTCATCATATCCGAATTTCATGTTGATTTTACACCGCCCGTTTCCTGTATACTTTACCACCTTCGTGTTCCATTGTTTTTTTCCGGAGAGGTGTGAGGGAGACGGGGATTATGTGAAGCTCTCATTAAATAGATAAAAAGAATTAACTTGTTCGAAATGGCAACGGCGCTGTTTGGAATTTGTAGGGAATTTTCGAAGCTTCGAAGATTTTTACAACTGAATTTCCGAAGATTTTCTCAGCTTTGAGGCATAGTTTCCTATAAATGTGCTTGATTTTATGGCCGAAATACGGATTTTTCTAACCTCGATCTTAAGGAGAAATATCAGCTGGAATGACACTCGCATACTGACACAATGGTGAAACCCGGAAATCGTATCAACAAGACTCAAAACACAATTCCATTACAACGGCTCCGAAATTTTTAAAATGAAAAAATTGAAGCATTTTCATCTACGATATGTTTTGTGAAATTTTGAATTGATTCCTGGATTTTAACGCTTTTATTTATATATATAAAAGTGCCATGATGCATCTCGTCAGGAATACTTCGTAGAATCACCACCCACGTCATTTGGGGCTCTTACTTAACCGGTGGTCATCCTATAGGAGCACTTCTTCCCACCCCTCCTTCCATCCTACATCATACGCTTTAAAAAATTGATAGTTAACAATATCATAGTGCACAAAGTGCTCAAACTTCCTCAATTTAACACGAATCTAATACGATAATTTTGGAAAATTCTTAAATATTGAAGCTGTTGAGGTAACTGCGATTTCTTCTTACGAAACTCTAAAACCCTGAACTGTACAACACATTGCTGCTCCGCATAAAGAATTCACAAGCAACCCTTGGATATCAAAACCCGATATCAATTCCGAACAGTTTAACCGTGATTCAAGCTGATTGTAATCTTAGGGCTGGTTTCAACAAAGTTCTTGTTGAATAACGATGTTCGGTTTCACCAACTCCGGTTCAAAAAAATCAATGACCAAACGTACTAAATGGACAATCAAACCCAATCGAATTTTTCGTGTTAGCCGCCTTAACAATGATGAATATAATTTGCATATCTTTCTTTCTATTCCGAAATTCTTTTTGATGCGTCACTGTTCATTGTACTATGTTAGGAGAAGCCTCAATGATTGTAATATAACATGCGGTTAACAATCAACCGACGAAGGACGACCCAAGAGTCGTGGATTATGGGTTTACCCCAGTCACGGCGGACAGTATGAGAAATCCCACACGGGGTTCAGAACACCCGTATAAATAAGTCCGGACCAGGGAATTACTCGCTCCTCGACGTGTCGGGGCTAACGCCTAAAATGACTTCGGGTGATATCGCTCCACAACCCCTGCGTCACCCCTTCAGAGAAATACGTAAACCACAACCATGTTCAATTACCTATTTATTTTGAAAAGTTAACTCCTCCACCCGTTCGAAATTCACATGTCCAAAATTTCGCACCTCAACACCAAATTTTCTTCCGTTCAAATTTCATGTTATGAATTCAAGTCACGACATACTATTTCTGCGTTTTTATTTTATTTCGTCAATTTTATTAGTGTTTCCTACCGAATGAGGTATTTGTGTTACCAGTTATTTTGGACAATTTGGCTTATGTCAGCCACAGGGGTTTGATTAGAGTATTGATTGGTACCTGAAGACTAGTTCTAGATTTTACTACTCTCCTTCCACAACGGATTAGATAGACAACGGCAAATTCCAAGCTAGGCAGTATTGACTTCGTGAGGAGGCAATGAAATACCGGAGGTTTTGCAATACCTACTCAAACTTTGGTTCACAGTTTCGCTTACACGAAGCCCTCGTTTCCCCGTCCATGGCTAGGCGATGTACACGGAGGAAACAGCAATAGAGATCTCACAATATAGCGACAACAACATTAACTAACGAACCATGAACATAAAAAACATTGGTAACAAAAACAGAAAACAAGGAGTAAAGCAAGTGAAGTATGTAATAAAATGACGCCAGCAGTAATCGAGCAAAAACGGGAATAGATCGATAATAGGATCGGTTGTTGGTTACGTTATCAGCCTCATTTCGCGAACAAATCCCTCCTTGATATCGTCTTAATCAACGTTTAATTTGAAATCTAAGTTTCATGAAAACGCAGGAAATCGATGTTTATTGTTTACATTGATGAACCGACCGTTTGTTTTAAATCAATTTTCAACTCTCTGGCTCTGTAAAACAATGATCTACTTTAACCATGGTTAACATTGTTGTTGAAACGGGAACCCATTAATGTGAAAAAGGTGTTTGGATTGTAATCACACAGCTGAAGGACAAGGAGTCCGAAGAGTGAAAGAATATGGCAATTATCGATTGGATTTAGGAGACATCTATATTTAGCCCCATCCATCGGAGAACCTGACGAAACACGAGACCGCCTGTTGGACCTGTTGTCACACACAGTGGACCCCGTTTATATGATAATGCAGGTGAAAATCGAACAAAGTTGGACAGAATTAGTTGAACTATTATTGGTATTATTGGTAGGAGCCTCGGCGTAAGTGCCATCCGGAACCAATAATCCAAAATACAAATAAAAATTTAATTTCATAATCCCTCCACCCTCATTTGAAGAGTAAGTTTATTAGTGGCAGAAGACTGGATTACACTATTTTAGTCCCATGGTGGACTACGTGCAATACGTGAACTATTGCTAGATCTTAAAGATAGATGGGGATGGAAGGTTTATAATATGGAAGGATTATAATAGGCGTAGTTTGAAGGAAGAAAGGTACGTTTGATGGTCGTAGGATGAAAGTTCTCTTTCAAACGACCAAAGATAAACCTCGGATCGAGCTCCCTCCTCTGTCTTGGGTACTTATTCTCTCACTGGCTGGACATAGAAAGGCCCGAGAATGTCTCCATTGGTTTCACCTCAGTTAGGCTTTGTCATAACTTTGTTAGAAAGAAAAACATAACTGGGACCATTTAAAGTTCCATTGTGATCGATTTCAACAACAGCGTGTATGGCCGATACCATCCAGAGACTTAATATTAAATCATGTCGAAGATGTGATGGAATTTTGAATGCCATAAATCGATGTTTTGTGAGAATGACATCATTCAATTTATCTCCCTTTTGGACTTAAGTCATAGAACGAACAATGGATTATTATTTCATCAATTAATTCATTTTATTTGGAAAATTATCAAATTTTTGGAATGTCTTTAGTATTAAGTGATTTGTGTGATTTTCATCAGCTTTTTAGCTAGTAATAAGTTAAGGAGTAAACTGTATAAAAAAAAAGTCCTTTCTTTCTGGGTTACTGTGACAAGGAAAACGAAAAAAAATTATTTAAATCAACGCATTAAATACACCTCCCTGGGCTTTGCAAGAAAATCTGTTTTGAGGGGGTACTGACCAATCAGATCTGAATTTATGGTTCCAAGTCGACCAAAGTCAAGCGGAATTCCAGAGGATTTTGAGTTTGAGCTATGTCTGTTAGATTGACCAATTAAAGAGTTGGAAAAGCTTGTCAATCAGCACCCTTATTTCTATGCTCACCGCATATCGTTTAAGTTATCGGTGTTTTGCTGACTGTATAGCCAGATACAATGGTTCATAGTTATAGCAGAAAAGAAAGCCCCAATTCTTGAGCCAGCTCTCTCACTCAATTTAAAGTGCCCTTTAAGGGCTGTCTTAGTTTTGTAAAATCCCTAAATACCTCAAAACAAGTCGAAGCGGCCGGCCTAGATTTGTACTCTTTTTGAAGAACATACCACGAGGAATCGAATGAGCCCTCCCCAGGTCCGTAGGTCAAACCATTCCCAATCTATGGCCCGATTTATGGTACCAACATTTGCGTTTTTTGGTTTATTATCGTTTGTTTGTAACCTAGTGATGTCCGGCCGATAGCGTCGAGTTGTAGTGAATGTGGATACTGGAGTGATAGCCGATGTGGATACTTGTAGTTTATAGCCGATACACGGGTTGAAGCATTGTGATATGCATGAAACGCTGATAATATATAGGTAAATATTATTCAATATTATTACTGGGGTTTATTATTCAATATTATTACTAGGGTAAAAAAGTATTCTTCCACTGGGGTTTATTATTCATTTGGCTTGCGTTCATGATTTGAATTTGTACTAGGCTTCGGAGTGTGCGTGTTTCGCAGGTGATAGAGCGATTATTGAATTTCAGGAGATATGCATAGAGTACGTAAATCTGTTCTCAACCAAAATACCTATTTGGATCAGTTGATGATATTTATGTGCCTCCTCTACATCAGTCTACCTTTCGCTACACCGTTTAAATTTGGGTTTGGGGAAGTTTTACGCAATACGAGTGCTAAAGGACTTGATAAATTATAGATGTTTTTATTGTGGGGGGGGGGGGGGGGTATTGTGGTTGAATAAAAAAACGCTGCAAATTCTTTCAGTGGGGTTTATTATTCGTTCATGAATTTGAATTTACACTAAGCTTTGGAGTGTGCGTCACAGGATAGAGCGATTATTGAATTTCAGGAGATATGCATGGAGCACCTTAATCTGTTCTCAACCAAAATACCATTTTGGATTGATCAGTTGATCATATTTGTGTGCCTCCTGAAATTAAATAATCGCTCTATCCTGTGAAATACGCACAATCGAAAGCTTAGTAGAAATTCAAATCATGAACGCAAGCCAACTGAATAATAAATCCCAGTGAAAGAATTTGCAGCGTTTTGAACTCTGTTTGCATTGAGATTATTTCCACGAGGATTCGCCACTGATTATGTTCCAAAATCATATTCTACTAGTTTGTTTTCCAAATTCTTGTTAAGTGCTATTGGTACCATTTGCACGTCTAAAACGGAATTTGGTTCTTTTAATACGGCAGAGATTTGATTTTTTGATTTTGCGAAAGTCGCCTTTGCAAGGGTTGAGGCCATTATCCCCGCAAATGTGCATCAACTTGCAATCGATGCACCAGGTAACCTACAACCTTTCCAGAGTTATCCAAGACATCGTGCCAGTAAGTGGCTTGATCTGAGGATAAGCTTTTTCCGTAAGATTCCGTCCACAAAATTAAGCGGATTATCTCGTGGTTTCCATCAGTGAGGCACTCCACGAACAGTCGAATGGGTGGATAATTTCGCTTGTGAAATAGCTATATGAAATGCTCCATAAATCATCCGAAGTAATGCAGCTGTTGAGAAGACAGAACTCAAGATACAATATCAATCGATACACATTAAGAGCGTTTAAGATGGTGAAGTCATTGAATTCAGTGCTGTCCTCACTCAAAGATGTTCTAGTTACGTAGGAGCTCACTATGAGGGTTTTGAATAATAATTTGCCATCAGTGTAATTTGCTTCTGGGAGAAATTTTGGACAGATGGCCGAAAAGATGAATTGCTTCAGAATCCTCCAGCTTGTCAAAAAGATACATTTGCCTTAGTTTCAAGGTACCTGGAAGATTTATTTCCTCACTAACTAAAACTATTGAACTGAATTACCGAGGGGTTTGCGTGTTTTATAACAAGCTTAGCCAGGAAATCCAGACAGCTCCAATAACCATAATTCTAATAATTATGGAATCATCCGAAGTGTCCGTGCTCGCTGCTTCAAGGTTGAGTGGTTCTAACGACCGGATCTTAATTAAAACAACATGTGCTGTCACTGAGACGCAATCTTCTCCTCATTTTACTAAACCTTTTATTAAACACTTCCTTTGATTGTTTGCAAATTTTAACCATCGTGCAAACGGTATGTTATTACAGTTTAAACACGAAAAGTCATCGAAACATTGTATTTTAAGGAACCCTATTGGAGAAATAGATGTTAGGAGTTCAGGAACATCCCATAAAGCTTTCGACAACTGAAGTGAAACTCGAAATTAAAATTGTTAGCGTGATGGCTTACTTAGATGTCACATTTGTTCCTTTACAAACGCTTATCTCATCATTGACAGAATGTTAGAAGAAAATGTATTATCTGCACTTTCATTGTGAGAACGCTTACTAATGTTTTTTCTTGGTCCATGGAGACCAGGAACTCTCCTAACGAAACGAACCATAGTTTTCTTAGTATGAAATCGAGTGTCAAGATACCTAAACACCTATTCTCACGTGGTTGCTGTCAAGCGGAACATTACGGTGATTTTGGCAATAGAGGTTCAGAATCAATCAGCTCGCAGAGGGGCGAAAGCCGACCCTATCCGCTCAAAAGTTTGGAATGACATTCAAAACTTGACGATTGATTTGCATCGTTCTGGAATGTCAATTGAATACTATATTACTAGTTTTTGACGTATTTCAAAAAATAAATCTCCAAAAAAAAAGGAATGAAAAATCAATGTACTTTTTTCCAGAGTATTGGGGGTAAAGAAGTTGATCAGCCGTGAACCAGGTCAATCACGGAGTTCGAACTTATGCCGAAAATTGTACTTCAATTTCACTAAAATGTCCTAAAAATTCCGAAAACTCTGTTTCATTATTTTGGTTCATTATTCAATAATAAACCATTGTAATCGGTCTGTAACCCCCTGAAAATTTCATGGTTTGCGTTTAAAAGGGTGTAGAATACAAATCTGCAATAAAAATTTTTGTACGCCGTAATTTCTCCCAAACGGCTGGAGCAAAAAAAATCTGAAATTTTCAGGAAATCCATGTTGGTCCGACAACGCCCCAATTCTTGAGCCAGCTCTCTCACTTGATTTAAAGTGGCCTTTAAGGGTTGTCAAAGTTTTGTAAAATCTCTAAAAACCTCAAAAAAAGTCAAGGCGGCCTACATTTCGACTAATTTGAAAAACTTTCCATGAAAAATCGAATGAGCCCTTCCCCAGGTCCGTAGCTCAAACATTCCCGATGTATAGCCCGATTTATGGTGCCAACATTTGGGTTATTTTGGTTTATTATTGTTTTTGTTTAGATTGCAGTAACCTAGTGATGTAGTGAACGTGGGTACTGGAGTGAACTCCTAAAAGGATTTGTAGCCGATACACGGGTTGAAGCATTCTGATACGCATGAAACGCTGCAAATTCTTTCACTGAGGTTTATTATTCAATTTTATTCATTTGGCTTGCATTCATGATTTGAATTTCTACTAAGCTTTGGAGTGTGAGTGTTTCACAGAATATAGAGCGATTATCCAATTTCAGGAGATAGGCATAGAGCACGTAAATCGGTTCTCAACCAAAATACCTATTTGGATTGAGCGGTTGATCATTTTGTGTGCCTCCTGAAATTTAGCATTTTCTCCTAAATATAGAAAACGTACGCATGTTTTTATGTGGGGGGGGGGGGGGGGTTGAGGTTCAGTAAAAAAACACAGCAAATTCTTTCATTGGGGTTTATTATTCAATTGGCTTGCGTTCATGATTTGAATTTCTACTAAACTTTGGAGTGTGGGTGTTTCACAGGTGATAGAACGATTATTGAATTTCAGGAGGCACACAAATATGATCAACTGATCAATCCAAACAGGTATTTTGGTTGAGAACAGATTTACGGGCTCTATGCATATCTCCTGAAATTCAATAATCGCTCTATCACCTGTGAAACACGCACTCTCCAAAGCTTAGTAGAAATTCAAATCATGAACGCAAGCCAATTCAATAATAAACCCCCGTGAAAGAATTTGCAGCGTTTTTCTATGAAAGAATATAATTTAGGACAAGTGTTTTGGCAATTAAATTGATATTTTCATTTCTTTTCATAACAATTGTTTCCATTTCAACTCAATTGAACGTGAATATACGTAATAGAATAATTTTGGGAAATTCGCTTCCATAAACACGTCTAATAGGAACTTTGATACAATTGATCAAATAAAGGTATTTTTAATGTGAAAGAAGGATTTTGCTTAGTGACTAATGTTTAAAAAAGTTATTTTTCCTCCTATAAAAGTTACATTGTCCTCCATTTCATACATATATGGGAAAACTAGCGAGCGAAATTTGTGTGATTGTTTTCAGGGGTGCTCTTAGAGTTAGAAAAAAATATGGTTAGACTTTCTGATGCAGTCGATACACGCTTATGAAACAATCTTAATCTCTAAACAAAGTTACCATATTTTGAGCATCTGAAAGAAAATCTAAAGTGTAATAATTTTTTCAAGAAAGTACTGGATAATTTTCTACTTTCCACCATCTTTTTAAAGTACTTGTAGCGAGTTGAAGTCGAAAATATCTGAAAATAGATCGTTTTCGGAAATAGGATTGATTTTGCCCCAAATGTTGAAAGTGCCTCAACCTGTATCTAAACAACAACTAGGCAATTCAGGTTTAGCGTTAATTAAGTTTTCTACTGAAACTTGAAGTTTTCCCTGCATTTGACAGTTTCATTTGGAATTCGAAAATTCCATGTATTATATCATATACCTGAAACGCGGCCCTTCACTTCAAGTTTGATTCAGTTCCCATGTTACAGTCCGATTGCGTTGAATAACTTTCATCTCCCTCACGCTGCGAACATTTATCACTCTTAACGTTGAATCTGGTGTACTGAAAGGAAGTACATCTTTAAAATTAGATTTTATTTAAGAAAGAGCCGTCAAAAGGGATCCGGTGAAAAGGCGAACTCTTGGGCTGTGGAAATTGAAAAGGTTGAAAGGCAACCCCCAGGGTGAAAAGCGGCCACCATCAACACCGCCTACCGGTCGGCGCGAATCTCGGATATTAGAAGGGTGGGCGCAATCTCGACACAATAAATTCCTCTGAAATCACCGATTGGATTTTCTCGATTACCTAATATATACAATTTCCATGTCACAATGTAAGTCACCGTACTCCTCCGAAACGGCTTCACCGATTTTTACCAAATTTTGAATGCGTACTCAGTAGGCCTGAGAATCGGCTAACATCTATTTTTCATACTCATAGCTGGGTTACTTGTATCATTAACTGAATTCATTTTGTCTCATCTCATTACTGGCGGGACAGGTTGTCCGAGCGAGCTAAGGCATCAGCCCCTCGGCTGTTTACTTTCAGTGGGAGTACTGATTAGCCCGGTTCGAATCCGGCAGGCACCAATGATTAGGGCCAAAATCCTATCAAGTGTTGTACACCTGTCCTGTCGTAAGACAGTTCACCTCTGATGATATCACGTAATTCCAAATCGCTCCCAACCCAGGGGCGTGAGGCAATGGGAAGCCACAAGCGAAATCGTCAGAGCTAGTTCAAATCCTCTCTAGGACAAGGCTGGCCTCGTCCGCGACACCTCCGGGTTGTAAATATAGTTTGTTGAAAAGTTGTTGCTTGAGATATAGGCAGCAGATAAGTTGTAGATAGGTTATAGGCAAGTTGTTGTTCTCCAGGGTGTTACATTTCGTGACGGTCACAGGCCGGGAGAAGATTCTACGGGAAATTTCTGATCGGAAATACCTCGTAGCAATTTTTGTTTACACCCTTGGAAATGCTGTTTTTTCCAATCTTAAGATTTTTCTCATTTTTTCGACCTTACCGCGTTAAAACTGCCATATCTCTCACATTTTGCGTGAGATTTCAAATCTGATTCCACAATTGGAAAGAACGTTAAATTTCCTATCGCCCTAACGGAGAACCAACTTTTGTGAGCCGGCGAAACGGGTGAAAAATCAGCTTGAAAAGGACACATTGTCAAATCGTGGAGATGTCGACTTTCTTCAAACGCTTATGAGTCCCTGTAATTAGGCATGTAGTGCTAAAAGAAGCGCCAAAATTTAGGCTTTTCAGTGATATAACCAGATTTGCAATTCCTTGTAGTTTTCTGGGAGAAAATTGCTTTTCAAGTTAGAAAAACCTGGTTTAGGTTTTTCACTGGATACTCCGGTTTTTCATCATGCGTTGTTTCGTCTGGTTAAAAAAAAAATCGAAATCGGTTTAAAAAAAATTATTAATGAAGCATTGTAATAAATTGTACATTTTTACGGTAGACACTGCTCAAAATGTCCACCATTCTGCTGAATGCAGAGACGGCACCTCCGCCGAACGATGTTGACTGCTCGCTGCAGCTCCCTGGTGTTTTGTCTCATGTCGTGAGCACATTGGTGGACATTTTGAACAGTATCTACAGTAAAAATGTACAACTTATTACTATGCTTCATTACTAATTTTTTTTTAAATCCGAGTACCAATGTTTCTTTTACCAGACGAATCAACGCATGACGAAAAACCGAAGTATCCAGTTAAAAACCACGTTTTTCTTTCCAATAGTAGAATCAGATTTGAAATCGCACGCAAAACGTGGGAGATATGGCCGTTTTAATGCGGTAAGGTCGAAAAAACGAGAAAAATCTTAAAATTGAAAAAATTGCATTTCCAAGGGTGTAAACAAAAATTGCTAAGAGGCATTTTCGATCAGAAATTTTCCTTAGAATCTTCTCCTGGCCTGTGACCGTCACGAAATGTAACACCCTGTAGATATAGTTTGTGAAGAAGTTGTTGTAAATACACATAAAATAAAATATGTAGTTCAATTTTATTTCAAAGCTTCAGAGTTTTTTTTTACCCTCCAAACGAACACAACCCGAAAAAATCTCGAGAAAATGTCAATGCGCAAATCCAAAATCGAAGTCGTTAATTTTACTGTTTTTCCATTACTCCTGTTTTTCCATTTTCCATTACTCCATTTCCATTACTGTTTTTCGTCGTCAATTTCTATTTAGGGCGAGTACGATAGATGTGTTCTCACTTTATTGCAAAAATGCTAGAAACAACAAGTTTACGACCATTTTTGTAGAGATCGTGGCGTAATCCGAAGACGCTAATTCTACCCGTCTTTCCTCCAGACGTCTTTATATGTATGCGAAAATGAGCGATACACGCTCAATGCAATAAATTCATCGTTTTTTGACGTAAAAACCATATTACTGAATGGTAGGTCGAAATACCTAGAAATGTTTCAGTTTTCAATCTCATCGAACGTCACCTAACCTCTTTCTGGTAGTGAAGTAATGCAAAGGTATCGCTAAAGGTACCCCGAAAATGTCAGACCCAGGTTCGGGAAGGTTTGGCAACAGTTCATTTTCGAACTTAGCTCTTGAGAGATAAAAATGATTATTTCAATAGCCTTAATTCGATTCTGCTTGGCAATAAAAAGAAAATATTAGAAACTCCCTTTTAACCCCGTGGAGTATTTTTCTCAAGTTTTGAATGAATTAATGTTTTGAATATAGTTTTTGATGAAGGAACACAAACACTGATTATGGTGCCCTGTACAATGAATATTTAACGAACGTCTTCAAACTTTTCAGGTTTAAATATTTTTCTTCCTTTTTAGAGAGGTATTGTGGAAAGTTGGAAAATAAAGGTGATAACCGAGGCGGGAGAGGAAAGTTAGAAGCTTCGATTACGGAGAAGGGACATTCGCGGGGTAGGTCGAGTGGGGGAGTTGAAAGAGGGTTGTAGGGAGTAAATAGGGGGTTGAAGGGGAAAGTTGGTTAGTAGGGGTGGTATCGGGGGAGACGTCCCCGCATGGGGCACATCTGCAGAACTATTAACCTCAACACGAACGGTTTGTCGGCTTTGCCTGCTAATCTACCCTAGTCCCGCCGCCGCCGCTCTCGCCGAGGGAAAAACCGCGGTTCAAGACGGGTCCAGATGTGCCGGAGATTTTCCCTTCCCCTTTTAAATATTTGAACGTTAAAGAGCATGTAATATTCAAAAATGTAGTCGGGAATGAAGCAAAAAGGGCTTACAGCCACAACGATCGAATATTATAATATGCAAATTTTCATAAGTGGAACATATATAACAACCTGGCCAAGTGGACCAGATGAGATTTGGAAAGTCGAAAATTCTGAATGCAACGAAATCAGATATTCAAAGCTTCCAGTATTTTACGGATAAAGACGTTTATACATTGGATATCTGGAGCTTTGAATATGTCATTTGGTTGCATCCTGAACATCAGACTCTCCAAATCTCCCCTTTCAAGTGTCATAACAAGGAGGTGGTATAATGGTCTAATTCACGAGACTCCAAACTACTGCCCGCGGGCCGAATCTGCCTCGCGAGGATTTGGAGGATTGGAGGATTTGGTCCGGCCCGCCGCCCGCGGAAAAGCGTGGATGGATGGAAAAAATTAAGCTACCGCCAGAACGTGATGACTTCAAGGGGATCAAGAGTTTTTCCAGATGATATCGATTTTTGGTTCAACGTATCTATGCGAACAAACCTTTTCAAAAATGACACATGTCAAATCCAAATATCGAGCAATGCTTTCAGAAGAACACTTAAAAAATTTGCTTACGATTGGAACAACAAACTATGATCCTAAGTGGAAGGACATTGTAAGCAACAGACAAATACACACATCACATTAGATTGGTTTTCCTAAAGTATTTGTTTGAGTGTAATAATTTTAAATAAATAAATACAAAATATATTTGGTGCTAAGATGGGTCAGGGAGGGGGAGTTGATCGTGTAACCATTCGACTATCTTTGGGGCAACATTGAGAACATATTTACAGACTTTCAATAGGTATTTTCCATATCACCGTTGAACATGTTTAAGAAGCCCGGCCAATAAGAGTTTTTGGATATAAACAATTATTGTTCTGGCAATTATGACTTCGAAAAAATGGAAAAGTCAACATTTCGGGTCAAATACTTCCAAGTGTTTCTCAAAGTGTCATAGGAAGCTCTTTGGTTGTTATTGCCTTTCTCAACACTCGTATCAAATAAAACAAAGAATTGAAATGAGCTTTATACAGGGTGTCCCAGGAGTTATGCACGATCCGACTCCTACGCGTTCTACAACTCATTCCCGACCAAAAATGACCATTAGAAATTTTTTGGCAGAGGCCTCGTTTCCGAGCTATTCGCGATTTAAGATTTTTTCGTGTTTTCAATCTTATGTCATTGAAACTTTCATAACTCCCTCAATCGTGTAGATAGCTCAAATAAGATGACACCGTTAAAAATAGCGTTAAATTTTCTATCTATCTGATGTCAGAAAACTTTTTTAAATTGCATTGAAGATGTGCGATTGCTGCGCGAAATGGAAGTTTTATCAAAATCTTAAAATCGCCTGTTTTTCATCTCGCCTAGAAACCCCATGAATGCTTGACGCAGAACTGTGCCGGCCTGGTAAAACGTGCGCCAAAATGTCAGCTTTCTAACAGTGTAATCGTTTAGGTTTTTAAACATATTTTTAGTTAAGGAAATGGTGTTAAACTGCAGAAAAACATATGTCTTCTGTTAAAATTGAGGTTTTTCCAAAACTCTCGACGAATAAAGGTTAGTGGCGGGATATACATAACTTTTCTCGCTGAATCGAATGATGAAAACGCCAGACCTCTCAAGTGACCATTCAAGTTAGTTTTGTTGGATGCATAAACCCGTTCGTTTGTGAACAGCGTCTACGGCATTTTTAAGCTGTCCGGCCAAAGTCAGGATAATCGAAGAGCCGAGAGACGGCTATTTTTTGTGTTCATTTACGACTGATTGCGATGAGTTGCATTCATATTTTTGCTGACACTATGGACCCTTATCAAACCAGGCTTCCGTACCATCACCAACTCTTCCCTTTCGTCTCTTTCCTCGCTGTATTTCCTTCAGCGAGGTTTTCCCTATTGCATATTCCCATTCATCATGGTGCGCTATAGCTATTGAACATAGCTGGTAGTAATAACCAAAACCTTAGCGACGAAAAGCAATTAGTAGATAAAAAACAGATAGTTTACTAGATGAAGAAGGATCAGTGACATAAACAATATTATCTACCAATATTTTTTCCTCATATTATCCGACGTGTTCGCTACTGTGCGAGTTGTACACAGGAGGAGTGTGACGCTTTTGCTGCTTCAGTAGCATCACCATTGGCAAAACCGTACAAAAAAAATCATGTCAACATACTCACTTGTGGTATAGCTACTCAACTGAAAGCAAATCATCGCATTCAATCGTAAATGAACACAACAATAGCTCTCTCGGATCTTCAATTATCCTGACTTTAACTGGACAGCTTGGAAATGCCGTAGACGCTGATCACAAACGAACGTTTTCATTCATTAAATTCATTTTCATTTTTCATTTTTAAATATTTATTTTTTAATTTAAATCTTAACAATCTTGTTTAAACTCTAACTCTTTGTATGAACTGGATTTAAACCCTAATATCTTACCATTGTCCAACAGCTGGATAACATGTTCGAGTCAATAAACATTTTACTAAAACTGAATTTGGTCAGAAAAAACCAATTAATCAACATTCCAACACTCAATGGTACGGCCAAATCAGATTGGGGTTGATAATACACGGCGCACAAAGCAACCCCTCCTTCAAGACCGGGAGGTCGTGCGGGTCATTGCATATCCGAGCCCCTGACCAAGACAATGCCTTCTCCGTAGCTTTCCCAATTTTCAAACATCAGTATTTTTCAGTGATACAGGGTGTCCCAGGACTTATGCACAATCCGACTCCTACGTGTTCTACAACTCATTTCCGACTGCGATGAGTTGCATTCATCTTCGAGACTTTTAGAAAAACCTCAATTTTAACAGAAAACGCACGTTTTTCTGCAGTTAAACACCATTTCCTTAACTAAAAATATTTTTAAAAACCAAAACGACTACACCGTTGGAAAGCTTACAAGGCCTGCACAGTTCTGCGTCAAGCATACATGGGGTTTCTAGGGAAGATGAAAAACAGGCGAATTTAAGATTTTGACAAAACTGCCATTTCGCGCAACAATCGCACATCTTCAATGCAATTTAAAAAAAGTTTTCTGACATCAAATAGATAGAAAATTTAACGCTCTTTCCAAAGGTGTCATCTACACGATTGAGAGAGTTATGACAGTGTCAATGACATAAGATTGAAAACAAGAAAAAAATCTTAAATCGCGAATAGCTCGGGAACGAGGTCTCTGGCAAAAAATTGCTAAGAGACATATTTGGTCAGAAATAAGTTGTAGAACGCGTAGGAGTCGGATCGTGCATAACTCCTGGGACACCCTGTATAGCCAGTGACTTACGATGTGCCCTTACCAAAACTTCACCAAAAATACCAGCGCTAGTTAAGAAAATTCAAGCCCGTCCATCTCATTAAGATCAACATATTTTGATATTTTCATGTCTTTGCTATGGCACATGAACAACAAATCGTCACGAAAGTTGTCTCAGTTGTGCGTTACGGTCGCCTTAGATGCATAAACACAAGAGCCAGTGAATACTGAGTCAATTAATTAATCTTCATTTGTTGCGAGTCGGTGGGACATTGTGCTTTATAAGCATACACCTTCATGAAAATGTCTCAGTGTGTTGCGGGCTCGTATGCAAGCGTTTCTTTCATCCGCATCTTCCTCCTACCATTTTCTGTCAGGGCCATGAATAATCTTAGATGAACTAGCACATTCAGGCTACATCGATTGGTTTTTGCATCTGTGATCCTAACATTTTTCCTGGCTCCAAGATGGGAAGTTCCCGTCGCCTACCATCCCTTCTGTCGAATCTGTTTGGTCTTTGGTAAAAGCTTCGTGTTATCAACTCGTGTTATTAATAAATAGCAAACAAAAAATTGTTTTCAGAGTGAAACATACATTTTTTTCACATCCGTTCATTAGTTATGCCTGGGAGGCTTTCATTTTACCATAATGGGGCACGAAACTACGAAGTTTGGGAGCTCCTGGTCTAATTGCTCCGGCCTTCAAAATAAGTGGAGAACGGAGGGAAGGCTAGCAATAGGCAAGGCACTGGTAACTTGTTTTATTTAAGATGTAAAACGTAAAAGGTATAGCCCATTCTGCCTACGGAGGCAGTGCTATGAGAAGAAGCGTCAGAACAATCAATTTGAGAAGGTGAGTGAATCATAACCACGCTCTGCTACAGTATAACAAGGAGGAGATTGAATGGCCCAGTTGCCCCTTCAAAGGGTGAGGCAGTATGCCTGCAATACCCAAACGATACCCCTGAAGCTATAAGGCGACAGATTTATGCTCTTGATTGCAGTTTCAAGAACCAGGAAGAGAGAACTATCCATACTCGACACGAGGTTGTTCTATCTAGAGAAGAAGGAGAAGAAAATATCAAGTTTGCCTCAAATTTCAGAAAACCAAACATAACAAGGAATATTCTTTGTATGAAATGGAAGGATATTGTACAGGTTCAGCCTTAGCCGGAATGTGCGTCGGAACTCGCTGACCACTCCCGTCAAAATCGGTTTTGCAGTTTAGCTGTCAATTGGGAACCTAGAGTTTCATAAAATATAAGTAATCTAAAATAGCATAATATAATCCATACAACCCCGTATTATAGAATGGCCTTTAAAATGAGAACTAAATCAAATACCTACCCATTTCCAAACTCACTGTTAGGTGAAGAGTTTATAGCAATGCTACAGCAAACATTACTGTTATTTCATATTGACAAAAAAATAAATGCGATTTAGAGGTTTCGTGTACATTCTTTCCTTCACAAAATTGTTTTTAGACTTTACATTTAGGAAAAACGTAGGTTTAGCTCCCTTGCAAAGGTTAACGAACTTTTCCGAATGGCTGTTATTTACGGAGGCCGTCTGGTATTAGGGTGTTATACGGAGCTCATTAATTTTCATCCCGCTAGTTTTATCTTTCATTCCGCCCTATTTTTCCATAATCTAATGTTCTTGTTTCTTTCCCTTTTAATAAATGTTATAATACTAAAGTTGGCACATGGACGTCGAATGCGAGGGTAGGGGTGCCAAATCTCTAGGTTCTTAGTAATTATTTAAACCACGTCATGGTTTCTGCCTAGAAACGTCAGTTAAAGCTGTAATTAAGATGAATTTTTGCCTTGGAGAGCAGAAGCTTGTTACGTTTCAGAGAGCAATGTTTCTCTGCGTTTGCTCTGTCACCGACCAATTGACTGGGAAATTCTCGGTCTTTCTTAATAAGCGATTTTATAAACTATGTTTAAATCTGCGCACAGTGAGACGAAAAGCTGCCTTTTTCTACGGGTTTGCTCCGCTGTTAAGTCAAGGCCTGCTCTCATTGGACGTGTTACGGTTGTCTGAAGCAGCGTTGCATCATCCTCCCCACCCATGTTGCTACATTTTTTTGCCCAGAAGGAATCAGATTTCGCCCGAAAAATGTTACGCTGCGCATGGAAAATGTCTGATTTCTCTCTTCCGTGATGGCAATTTCCAACGTTTTTTTGTACAAGTAGAGTAAAATTTTGATTGAATAAAAGAAGAATAACGAAAATCGGTTCGGAATTGCAGGCTGGGCGGTAGCTCACTGAAACGCAGTGTGATTTCAAAAATCATTTGTACCCGTGTTGTGGGACTCAGTGGTCATTTTGTACCTGTGTTGTTACTCCGTGGAGCGCGCACACAAGCACACAGATGGGTTCTCATAGTGTTCGCGGCTGAATACCTTGAACTCAAGGTTCATGAGGTGTCCAGAAGAACTGTAGGAGCTGGACACTAAAACGCACGACACGTCTGTATTGCGGGTTCGCACAACAATCTGCACACGGTGATGAAGATATTCCTCCATCGCAGTAAATACTATAAATTGTAGGATATAATAATCAGGGGTGCCCACATGGGGGGGGGGAGGCTATGGCTCTGACTGCGACACTGAAATTCTTGGGGGGGGGGGGGGGTGTTAAAAAAATTGCGGGGTAAGAGTTATTAAAACAATGTTTCACTTTTTATGTATTTTACGATATTAATAATATTTTATCTTTACCTTTTTGAATGTAACCATTGAGTATACGATGTTACCTATATAAAGAATGTCAAGAATTATACACGTTTTGTCTATTGCCGACTGGGTTTGAATTTCTTCAATACCTTTATAAATTTTCTTTTAGTTTTAGATAAAATTAGGGGTGCTTACGAGTATTTATTACATTTTTGTTTTCGGGAGGGGGTACCAACTTACAGGAGGAGGTTGGTTCTAAGTGGGGGGGGGGCGTCATTGGGGGGGGGGGGGGGGGCACTCATGTAGTAATGATACAGTAATTAACGAAATAGGAACTTTCCTTTTTGTCTTGGGATATTGATCATTGGTGGCTGGGAATGGGAGGAGGAGACCGAGATGACCTTGGAAAGGTAGACCAAACCTAGGTAGCCGATTTGATGAGTTTACCTGTATAAAATCATTAGGCTTTAAGGATTTTTGCCTAAAACTCATTGTATGTTGCGTAAAGATTATGAGAATACTCACTTTGATTTGGGAGTGGCATATGACAGAACGAAAGTCGTCTGCAATGACAAAATTTCCAAAAAAAAGGCCTCCTTTTTATTGTACCATTGCGAAGGGCTATGTTGAGTCTTAATTCAACTTCAACAAGTGGTGGGGTACTTGTACGAGCGGCCCATGGGGAGGAAGGCGATGTTTTGGAGTCATAGGCATGTACGAACGGCCCCGCCTGGTCTAAGGGCACAGATTAGAAATGGTACGAGCGGCCCCGCTCGAGCGAAGGCCCGCAGGCCAGTTGAACCCAGTGACTGGAAAAAATCCGAGCGAAGATGGAACCCGAAGTAGCCTTGTTAACGAAAAGTTCGCGTGGAAATCGAGATATGATGGTAAACGGTTACCCTAGCCAAGTATGTCCAAATCGTTTCGTATAAGTACCAGCCCAGATCGAATAACTAAGAAGTACCTACTTGGGTCGGGAGTCATGTGACTGTGATTGTCTATTTGCATGTTTTGACAGTGTTCATTTTAGAGCAATAAATTATACGCATGAAAAAAGTTGGTGCTTTTGGTTTCATTTCCCATATTTACGTGGGGCCGCTCGTACATATACGCCTAGACTGACCGGGGCTGTGGTACAAGTGCTCCCACACTGAGTGGGGCCGCTCATGTACCCCAACTTGCCCGCGGGGCCGCTCATGCCGTCAACCAACAAGTGCACTAAGGTGGCCTTGATGAGATACTGCGTCGTATGGATCACACGGGAAGAAAATTACAAGTCGCACGAATTTCTCATGTCAAGTTCATACGAGATTAGAGGTTGTCTTTCGGGTGGCAGCCTTCCCGAGAGTTCTACCATCGGGGAACGGAACACTCGGGAAAGCTCTCGGATGAGCTGAACGGTGAAGGTGGAAGTGCGACGGTGGGTGACTTTCCCGCCTTGTAATAGTTTTACATCTTTTATTTTAATTGTTTAGTGTAGAAGAATGGCCAAGATACCCTGCTCACAAACGGCAGTTCGAATGTCCATACCCTGACCGTTCCGTAAACTATTTTAATATTTTCAGGAGGAAGGAAACTACCGCGAAACGCCGTTCCGCAAAAACTGTTACATGTTCGACGTTTGAAATCAACGCTTGAAACGTAAACCAACAATTCCTTTCCTGGTCGATTGCAAAGGTTCATTATTAAAAATAATAAATCAAAATCCCCTAATATACTTAGGGGAATCACCTATAACTGCCTCTGTTTCAACAGAATTTTCACTTTTCGTTAAATCAAATTCATTATAATTTGCGGCACTCACACACGAGTAAGTTGGGTGTCCCAGAATTAATGATACGAACTTCATGGATCAGTTTTGCTACCAATTTAAAACAAAAAAGTCCCTTCTAGGTTTTTTCTTTTAGAGGCTTCGGTTTCAAGTTATTCGAGTTTCAAGTTTATTTCCAGGTTTTTCATTAAAATGACAATAAATACCTTATTCTGACAATCAAATTCAAATCTGATGATACTCTTGGAAATAACGTTGAATAATCAAAATTTATCAACGACCGAAGAAGGGGAAATACCTCGGCAAGTGAACTTTACTGTATTTTTAAAACCCATTTTCCCTCACAACAGAACGTTCCTCTATTCGGAAAAACGTCTGAAGTTTTCCCAAATCTTCCATCAGTAATATCAAAAAAATATTTCAGGCTAGTAGTTATTGGAGAAATTTAGGTTCGACAGCGGAACTCAATCAAATCCACATTTTGGTTTTCGTAGGACTTCACTTTACAAGAATGGTCATAAACCCCCCAATTTACTGCATAATTCAAATCTGACGGTACGTTTGGCGAGAGCGGTGAATTTCTTTTCTTTTCAATGCACATTTACAATTTCATAAACGAGCGGAGTGACGAATTGCGTCAACCTGAACGCCATGTCAGCCAATTTTCGTTTGACTTATTTAGTAATCGTGTGGTGTCGTGGTGTGGAAGGGAGGAGGGGGCTAGTGACTCACTCGGGGACTGTTGACTTAATAGAAGGATATTGTGTTGTTTTAACTCGTGTGACTTATAAGAACCGCAGGAATTCAAAAATGAGGGCAGGATAGTTGAGTCATGAAGATGTAGCAATGATTGGGGGGGGGGGGGGGGATAATGCGGTTTGACGCACACATATTTTTCTATACAGGTTCGCAGAAGTTTCAAAATAAAAACGGAGTTGGTGACTGTGCCAATTTTGTGAGATTTGGGGAGGGAATAGAATTGATGCAGATAGATCTCTTGTTGTCGCCACCGTACTCCGTACTTTTTTTGCCGTATTTCTCTTCAAACACCGTCGGATGACGATTTTTCCAACTATAGTTTGAGGCTAATTCCGCAAAATTTGTGTCCTACATTGAAAGTGTTAGAAGGGGCTAAGAAAGCTTGTGTTGTCGTTACTGTAATCAGGTTTTTCATTATTGTCCAAAAATATTCTTACTCATTTGTACAAAATTTCAGGGAATTGTGACTGACTCGTGGTGTAGGTTGGGAATACCCAACTAATTTAGAGTTGATATAAATGACGTCATGGATTTCAAGCAAACAATGTAACTTTATTCACAAATTAGTGTTTAAAAAACGGTATCGAATATCAAAGATTTAGACAGTAGTTTTGTAAAATTGGTGCAGTGTGAGAGCCAAGCTGGTGCCGTCTTCAAGCATGCTAAATGTTTCTTTTTGTCCTACCGTTAAAATACCAAAAACAATTGTCCTTTTTGTCTTTGGTTTTAAGGTTTGCTTTGCAGTAAACATCTATTATTACGATAAACAAATTGTGTAATGTTTCACAGTACGGGGCGGGATGACTCAATCAATTACGTCATGTTGTTTCAATAAATGAAGTCGCCTGAGTTTCAATTTGGTGCAGTGAAAGACTAGCTCGCAATGTCAGTACCGTACGACGCTCCTCCTTTCTAGGCGGTTTCTTTCATACCGCCGAAAAATTTAGTTTTTTTTTTTTTTTTCATTTATAGTATTTTGATTTTTCGGACTCTCGTTCGAGGCAAACTTCGGCGAAACTGGTGTTGTCGTTAATGTACTCAGGTTTTTCTGAGTTATTGTTCAAAAATGTTCGTACCCATTTGTGCAGAATTTCAGCTGAGAAAAGCAAAAAATCTGTGAATGAATTATGGTGTGGGGCAGGGAACACGTAACTTATCGAGAGTTTGTTTGAATGTCGTCATGGAATTCAACCGAATAATGGAACGTCATTCACAAATTTGTGAGTAAAAGAAATGAATAGAATATAGGTTATAAACAGAAGCTGTGAATTGGTGCTGTATGAAACTGGTGTCGTTCTCCAAGCTGCTCCATGTTTTTTGGTGTCTCACCATTAAAATAACAACTTCCCATTTTTCTTTGACTTTTCGGTTAATGTTGTAGTAAAGGATAATTTTTGTAAAAAAGAAATTGGCTAATATTTCAGAGTACTGAGGGAGGAGGGGGATGACTCAATCAATTACGTCATGTTGTTCAATAAATTAAGTCGCTTGGGTTTCAAAATAAAAACGGAATCGGTGACTCCGCCAAGTTTGTGAGATTTGGGGAGGGAATAGGGCACAATAGGTGGTCTTGTCGCCACCGTACTCCGTATTTCGCTTCGAACACCGTCGAAAATTTTTCATTTTGTGCTTCGATCTTCGATGGAACGGGTGATTGCGGGGTGTTTGAGGACGTGGAAGGAGAGGAAAGGTTCGGAGGTGAGAAGATTCAAATTTTTACAATGTATTTTTACAATCACATTTACGTTCGTGCAGCGAAAGCCAATGTTTCTCTGCGTTTTCCCTTCGATCTCCCAAAAATTTGTTTTTTCTCTTTTATAGTACTTCGATTTTTCGGACTCTTTTGGACTGTTCGAGGCATATTTTGGAAAGATTGTGTCCGTTATCGAGGGGGTTCAGAGGGGGGAAAGAAGCTTCCATGGTCGTTACTGTACTGAGGTATTTCATGGTGCTGTTAAAGAAGTTAAAGTCATTTGTGAGAAAAACTCGGCGAATTATGATCAGACTCAGGGTGTGGGGTAGGAAAGACACAACTTATTTAGAGTTTACATAAATGACGTCATGGAGTTCAAGCGAACGTTTCGTGTTTTGGTGTCCCACCGTTAAAATACCAACAATTTTTCCATTTTGTCTTCGATGTTTCAGTTTATTTTGCAGTAAACGACTATTTTTGTAATAAATAACTTGTGTAATGTTTCAGAGCACGGGGTGGGATGACTCAATCAATAACGTCATGTTGTTCAACAGATGGAGTCACTTGGGATTCAAAATAAAAACAGAATCGGTGACTGCTCCAGGTTTATGAGATTTGGGGTGGGAATGGAATTGGTACAACGATTTCACTTTGGTGTTGCTACCATACCTCGCTATGGTTCTCCTTAAAAACCGTTGGGAATTTGTCGTTCTTTTTCTCCAATTTTCGATGCAACGGGAAATCGCATAGTGATCGAGGGCGTGGAAAGAGAGGAAAGATTCGAAGATGGGAAGTTGTAGAGTAGTCACATTGGTGCAGTGAAAGAAAAACTCGCAATGTCTGTACCGTGCCATGCTCCGCGTTTTTTGGCGTTTTCTCTTAGAAATCAAATTTGGTTTTTCCATTTACATCTAGTATTTCGATTTTTCAAGCTCCCGTTTGATTCGAATTTTGGCAAAATTGTGCCCGTTATTGAGGGGGTTAGGAGGGTGGAAGGAAACTTGTACTGCCGTCTCTTTACTGAGGTTTTTCACAGGAATCGTTCAAAAATGTTCGCACTGATTTGTGGAAAACCGGAACGATTGCTGATCCGAGTCAACGTGTGGGGTAGGAAAGACCTAACTTATTTAGAGTTTGTAAAAATGACGTCACGGAATACAAGCGAACAATGTAACTGTGCACCAATTCCTCCGAATCACAAATTCGTATCTAAAAAAGCTGTCGAATTGCGATGTTTAGACGGTAGCGTGAAATTGGTGCAGCATGAAAGCCAAGCTCGTGCCGTTCTCTAGCAAGCGCTATGTTTCTTAGTTTCCCACAATTGAAATACCAAAAAAACTTCCCATTTCGTCTTCTATTTTTCGGTTTATGTTGCAGTAAACAATAATTTTTGTGATACAGAAATTGTGTAATGTTTCAGAGTACGGGGCGGGATGACTCAATCAATTACGTCATGTTGTTTCAGTATACGCTTGGGATTTCAAAGTGAAAATAGAATCGGTGACTGCGCCAAGTTTGTGGGAGTTGGGGAGGGAATAGAATTGGTGCAGCGATATTTCTTTGGTGTCGCTACCGTACCTTGCACGGTTTTTCCCGTGATTCTTTCCCCGGGAAAACTGGGGGGAATCGGGATCCTATTCATTGTGTGGGGTAGGAAAGACCCGACTTATTTAGAGTTTATATAATGACGTCATGGAATTCAATAGAACAATGTCACAGGAGTCAAAAATACGTTAGAATTCGTGTCATTAAAAAAACTGAATCGAATAGCGAAGATTTAGGCAGTAACTGTAAAGTTGGTGCAGTATGAAAGCGAAGCTCTTGCCGCCCTCCAGCATGTTTTGTGTTTTTTTGGTGGCCCTCCGTTAAAACACCAACAATTTTTCCATTTTGTCTTCGTTTTTTCGGTTTATTGTGCAATACACAATTATCTTTGTAATAAACCAATTTTGTAGGGTTTCAGAGTACGGGGCGTGATGGCTCGCTCAATTACGCCATGTTGTTTCAGTAACTGAAGTCGCATAGGTATCAAAATAAAAACGGAATTGGTGACTGCGCCAAGTTTGTGAAATTAGGGGAGGGAGTAGAATTGGTGCAGCGAATTCTTGTTGGTGTCGCTACCGTACCTTGCACGGTTTTCCCCGTGATTCTCTTCAAAAACCGTTGAAAATATTTCATTTTGTGCTTCGATTTTCGATGTAACGGAAAATTGCGTGGTGATTGAGGACGTAGAAGGATAGGAAAGATTCGGAGGTGAAAAGTTGTAGGGTAGTCACATTGGTGCAGTGAAAGCCAAGCTCGCAATGTCTTTACCGTACCATGCTCCGTGTTTCATTGCGTTTTCCTTTCAAACGCAAAATTTCGTTTTTTCCGTATAATTGTATTTTTTTTTGAACTTCCATTCGATGCGAATTTCTGCAAAATTGTGCGGTTATTGATGGTGTTAGGGAGGGGAAGGAAAGACTCACCGTGTATAGAGACTATATAAATGACGTCATGGCGGCAGTTGCCAGTTGGCCGTCTGCTTCAGTACTGCAGACTTGGGTTCGCCAACGACGCCATTCTACTACCCGTCATGAAAACATCAGGCTGCCGCCCCTGCCGCCCCCAGACCGCCCCACAGAGCGCCCCCTTTTTCGCTCGATATTAAATGTATTTATCTCCGTACGCTTTGTACTTTTCGTCACGAGTTTCGTATCTCAAACGGACTGCAACAACCGACGTTAATCACAAGTGGTTTAAAAAAGCGTATCAATATTTACCCAAATTTATCGTTCAAAACCATTTTTCTTCATTACTGGACAACAAAAGCCAAAACCTGTAACTCTGAATTATGTTCATTGTCCACGATTCAAAGCTTTCCGGCTTCGATTTGGGTTTATTATCCTCACAATTTGATGTTTTACGTTTCAAGATGTGTAGAATACGAAAAACTAATAATTGAATAAAGAAAATATACGTCCAGAGCTTTTTTCCGAAACCACAGAACCAAACCTAATGAAACTTGGATCAAAATGCTGCAAATTATTACATAAAGGATTAATATTTCTGTATTAGATAGCCCTCCAAGGCGAATCTCCGGACTACCAGAACTGGACTGTACAACCAGAATCAAAGCTGCCTAGGTCACAAGATTTACAAATCCAAGTTAAATTTAAGATAAAACCAAAGGCAATGACTCTTAGGTATTCTCGGAACGCGTAGAAATCCAACTGAAATCTAAAAAAACGCTGCAAATTCTTTCACTGGGGTTCATTATTCAATTGGCTTGCGTTCATGATTTGAATTTCTACTAAGCTTTGGAGTGTGCGTGTTTCACAGGATAGAGCTATTATTGAATTTCAGGACGCACACAAATATGATCAACTGATCAATCCAAATAGGTATTTTGGTTGAGAACAGATTTACGTGCTCCATGCATATCTCCTGAAATTCAATAATCGCTCTATCCTGTGAAATATGCACACTCCAAAGCTTGGTAGAAATTCAAATCATGAACGCAAGCCAATTGAATAATAAACCCCAGTGAAAGAATTTGCAGCGTTTTTCTTCTGCTTCAACTTTTGATCGGCCCTGGGTACACCTGGTTACCCTACCCCTAATGACCTACTTTCAACACAAGTGGTGGATCACAGCAATTAACACCCCCACCCCTCTCGTTTCTTACATATTTTACAAGTAAATCAAACTATACATCCGCATGATGAGTTCTAACCAGACAAAAAATAAGATCCCACTTGGGTGATGCCTGCCAGCGGGGGGATAAGTTGCCGTAATATACCAATAACCATAATGCAACCGATTACCCAGAAGCCGTCATCCTCAATGCCATCATCCCGTGTAATTCAATATAATATACAGGTATTATCACTAATAACCCCCACATTCACCCTCTTCTACGATCCATAGGATTATGAATTTGGTAAAATTGACACGTAAATTAAGTGTGACTAGATCATATTCAAGCAGCATGCAGGTAAGTACCTTGTAGACGAACGTTGTTCAACAAATGAAGAAGATGGAGAAGAAATCGTGATGATGATATAAAACACTTCACTACACGCGAACATACGACCGCGAAAACCTGTACCGAATTCGAAGAAAAATCACTTTGGAAGCATTTTGCAGTGAACATTAAACACCTCACAACTAGGGATGGGACATCGATGTCTATGTTTTTGAAACATCGATGTTTCATATCCGATGTTGAACATCGATGTTTTGCCACCATCGATGTAGGCAACGCCGATGTCATCGATACATCGATGGTACAGCATTACAACCGATGGTTGTCAGCCATGCAGGATTGAGACATCTAAAAAGAGAAGCCCCCCCATCACACTGGGGTTTTTTTAGGTTTGGTTTGGTTTGGCTCTAGTTGTTTATACATTGTAGCTACCTTTTAAATTGAGTACCTACCTACCTATATAATAGGTATGCCTCCTAAAAGTGAATGCCTCCTAACTATTGATGATTTTATTTTTGTAATTTTTAATTGGTAATTATAACTCATTTTTCATATATTTTTTGAATCTTTTACCTACCTTGGTTGGTTTAAAAATAATGGAATTTAACATCGATGGTTTTACTACATCGATGTTTTGCTCTCGATATTGACATAGATGCCAACATCGATGTTGCAGCTTCGATGTCCCATCCTACTCACAACGTACCACAAGCGCGAGAGAAAACTGAGGAGTCGAAGTCGAGAATAGGTAACCCTTTCCTGATAACACCGTCGAAATATTGAAAAACCCGATGTCTCCTATCGATATAGTCCACGCTTTCGATGCGTGCTCCGTCTAGTTTGCTGGTCTGGATCCTTGCTTTGCTCGCATCTCAAAAACAAAAAATAAAAACTTAAAAGTACTTTTATCTCTACAATGGTCGTTAAAATCATTCCATAATACATGGCAGTGGTATCGATATACTATCCTATATACAGGGTGTCCCAGGAGTTATGCACAATCCGACTCCTACGTATTCTACAACTCATTTCCGACCAAAAGTGCCTCCTAGCAATTTTTTTTAGAGGCTTCGTTTTCGGGTTATTCGCGATTTAAATTTTTTCGTGTTTTCGATATTGTGTCGCTAAAACTGTTATAACTCCTTCAATTTTAGAGATAGATCAAATTTGAAGACACCGCTAGAAAGAGCATTCAATTCTCTATCTATTCGATGTCAGATAACATTTTTTTATTGCATTGAAGATTTGCGATTGTCGCGCGAAATGGCCGTTTTGTCACAATCTTGAAATCGCCTGGTTTTCATTTCGTCTAGCAACCACCATTAATACTTGAGACACAACTGTTCAGACCTGGTAAAACGTGCGCCAAGATGTCAGCTTTCTAACGGTGTAGTCCTTTTTGTTTTTAAAAATATTTTTCGTTAAGAAAATTGTGTTTAACTGCAGAAAAACGTGTGTTTTCTGTTAAAATTGAGGTTGAGGTGTTTTCGACCTTACGTCACTAAAACGGCCGTAACTCCGGCGTTTTCGAAGTATTTGCAAATCTAAGGATATCGTTGGAAAAAGCATTGAATTTCCCATCGTCTCAGTCTTCAACAGTGATTTTTCAAAGGGAACTAAAAGGTTAAAAGCTAGCCTGAAAAGCGAATTTCGTCAAATTAAAGATTAAGGGAAATCTTGCAAAAAAAAAATCGCGAATAACTCGAAAACGAAGCCTCTAAACAAAACGCTGCAAATTCTTTCACTGGGGTTTATTATTCAATCGGCTTGCGTTCATGATTTGAATTTCTACTAAGCTTTGGAGTGTGCGTGTTTCACAGGATAGGGCGATTATTGAATTTCAGGAGGCACACAAATATGATCAACTGATCAATCCAAATAGGTATTTTGGTCGAGAACAGATTCACGTGCTCCATGTATATCTCCTGAAATTCAATAATCGCCCTATCCTGTGAAACACGCACACTCCAAAGCTTAGTAGAAATTCAAATCATGAACGCAAGCCGATTGAATAATAAACCCCAGTGAAAGAATTTGCAGCGTTTTTTTAAATCATTTGAATTTCAGGAGATATACATGGAGCACGTGAATCTGTTCTCGACCAAAATACCTATTTGGATTGATCAGTTGATCATATTTGTGTGCCTCCTGAAATTCAATAATCGCCCTATCCTGTGAAACACGCACACTCCAAAGCTTAGTAGAAATTCAAATCATGAACGCAAGCCGATTGAATAATAAACCCCAGTGAAAGAATTTGCAGCGTTTTGTTATTGAACCTCAATTCCCCCCCACAATAAAAACATCTATAATTTATCAAGTCCTTTGGCACTCGTATTGCGTTAAAACTTCCCCAAATCCAAATTTAAACGATGTAGCCAAAGGTAGACAGATGTAGAGGGGGCACACAAATATCATCAACTCAAATTAATTAGAAGGTACTTGCACAAAATTACTGGTCAGTTTTTGGGAACCAAAGGAAAAACAAAAAATATTACTGTAAACTTAGTAATTTTAGCATTATTGCGCTGCTTTATTGCTTAACATTTCAATGTACAGTTTTCATTGCAATGAGATCGTAGTGTTACTAAAGGTTATTGTCTAATAACAATGATTAAAATCAATAGTAAATCAGAAAGTACCTAATGATTATAAGCTTTCAGTTTTTCTAAAGCATCAGCAGTTCTCGTACATTTAATTTACTACTAGGTAGTGTGACATGTAGGTACCCGTCACAGCCACCTCCAGCTCGCTTCATTAGTTTGTAATAGTAAATATTGGTTGTACAGTAAACAGTGGTATTCATGCAAAAGGGTTCCTGAGTAAGAATTGTTTACTTATTTATATTAGCACACCATCCTTTCACGTACCAGAGACAATTGGCTGGAAAGCTTGGTCAGGTTAGGAAGAAAAAAACAAAGTTGATATGGGGACCTGTAATGAACTTGAGAAACATCAACTACAGTAGCTTAATAACTCTCTTTAATACACACATACAACAGTTCTCTCTCAACAGCCAAGACTCATTAAAGACAATTGTACCACCTGCTTCACTGTTTCATGGTACTATGAGGGACGGCACTAGCGCTCTCTACTCTCTAGTCACTCTTACGTATTCAAACTCTCTAGACACTCTTGTTTATTCAAACACGTCATTTTAATTCTCAGTCTTTCTCTCTATTATATCTCAATTCCAACGCATGCCATTTTATCACCATATGTGCAGGGAATAATGTTTCTAGAAAACTAGTACCTGATCATCCCTGATTAATATGGCTATCCTCAGCAGCCCAATGCAAAGCTTTGTTATAATTTCACTCTCTAGGATCCCATGGGGAAAACGCAACTTTTCCTTTAACGCTGCTTCTCTCATTCAGAGTTGAGTTCTTAATCATTATCTGAATGATCATAACCAGTGTACTTTTAACAAGTTGCTAGTGTTTCTATTCTACTAAACCCAGTTTTGACACACACAGTTCGTCTTCAGAAACAGTCCTGAATCAGATTGGAATCGAATAAGAACCAAAAGAGCTGAAAAGGAGAGGGGATTGAGGCGTTCAGCATTGTTAATGCCAACTCCAGTTATCCGAATCCTTTTTTGCTTAGTTCAGAACTGACATGTTCTTACCACAAATATATGTGGATCACAACACAATACTGCAAATTATCACACAAGTTAATACTGTGAGCCATTCTGAAACTATTAATGGGTTTAACGTTTTTTAGCGAATTTTGTAGAATTTTGAAGGCGATAATCTTCAGTAAGTGTGGAGACATCTATAGCATATGCTTCATACAATAAGTTCTGGGAAAATCTCTAGCAACTTCAACTAGTTCTTAATAGTTCTGGACTCCTTCTCCGGACGTCTAACAAGAGATTCCAGAACTCCTAAACTCTGATTCTGAGTCCCTCCAAAACTGTGAGTTGTCTAACTTGAATAGTTCCGACTGTTTCTTCAAACAAACCTATACAGCTCCTCCCAAAATTTCGAATTTCAAATTGAAAATGACACAATTACTTTTAAAAGAAGGCAAGTTATTATAGTTATAGTCCTGCTGGAATAACCAGATGCGTCAACGGCTCTGCAGATTTCGCCCGTTGAAAACAATTTAACGATTCATGATGGATTTTAGTACACTTTATGAATAACTTTTACAGGTACACGCAGAAAGGAACTAGTCGTATTTAAATGAACGAGATGAACTGAGCTGGGGATGACTGTGACATCAATGGGAATGAACAGAGGACAATAAAAAATCTTCGTGACAACTAGTGAACGTGACAGGTAGGGATAATACTCGGATGCCTAAAAACCTTAACAGACTATATCGTTTTCAACAAATTGGAGTTAATTATTCTCATTTGACTCTATCACAATATACTTGGTGCTCGTACGAGCATGACGAGTTGCATCTAACCAGGTACTCTTCTAGGACAATCAAAATATTTCTAAATTATTGTAACTTACGTCGACATTTAAAGCTAATCAGGTTTATTTTAACACCAACATACATTCATTTAACCTATTGATTATGTCCTATCATTTACAGGGAGAGAAAATTTGGAGCAACACTAATTTTTAGATCAAAATGTGATGGAAAGGAATCTAAAATGTGAGTAGGAAGAAACGCTAGACCTTTTACAGTATCAGTAAAGTAGCTTGTCTGACAATATGGTTGAATTAACCGTCTAAAATGGTCGTATTTTGAATTACAAAGATTGCAGTATGGTTCTGATGCTGTTTTGAACTTGCTGTCAACCTATCTACAGTGATGCTGCATCACTTCAGTGATACAGCCTCCCTCCAACTTGGCTGATCCAAAAGCACATCCCTGTTTATTTCTTAACAACGAAGAACTGTTTTTGTCAACCTATTTAACCACTTGTCATAATCAAATAGGAACCATCCGAATTCTATTACATATTTGAAGTTATTTCAAGTTAGAAACTTAAATGTGAAGGCCGAATCAGAGAGTTGGTGGAATTTAGAACAAGCGGCTGATTTCTGCAGAGTGGTCGAAAATCAAGTGAAAACAACCAAGTACATTCAACAGTTGCACGTACGTTGAATTCGTTCAACGCAAACAGCGGTATAGCAGATAAACTGCCAGATTATATAACCATAATCCAAAATACGAACAAAGCTCCAGAATGGATGCTTATAAGAGTGAAAGACTCACCTACAGAGATATTGAAGTAGGAATGCATATTTGATTACTCTATAAGAAGCCAGATTCAAAGTCCATAGCCTTGATTAGCTTGACACTTTCAAGCATATTTCTCAAAACTAACTCATACAAAGGGAGGAAAGGCAAAATAGAATTTTCAAAATCGTAGGCACTTTCCCTACATCTAATTAGTTAGGCAACTACACATTACCTTAACGGCTATCTACAAAAGGTTATACGGAATGTTTCAAAGTAAAAGTAGCTTCACTAGATGGATTGCCTACCACAAACTTTCCAGTGGTTGTACTGAACTTTATTAACCTGGAGCCGAATGAAGATCTATCTAAGACCATCTATCTACTGTTTTGTCTCACGTAGGTCCCTTTGGGAGTAAGGTCACTTGGACTTCGATGCCAGAGTGCTGCCAGAGCGCAACTCATCATCCAGCATCAAGGATGCTATCTGCTCGTCACTCAACATTTCATCGCTGCAACATATAGAACAAAGGAAGTTATCACATAGCAGTTTATTATTTCTTTGTCAGGTAAATTCGTCTGCATACATAGATAATTGGCCTCAACTAACATCTCACTCACTGATTGAGTGGGCGATATTTATGAGGAATGACTCATACATTTGATCTTATATGTGTTCAACGCAGTTATCAATTTGAATCCTTCGATCACAATTGGACTAAGTTGTCCACAGAATGACAGATCCAACCCAGCTACCCTACGGATTCTGCGATAGCCCTGCTCCCTCCTATCAATGCGCCAGCAGTGTTGGCACTCTACCGATATTTTGGTAGGTCTGCCGCTACCTATTTTCTACGACTTTATTCTTTGAATCTACCAAACTTTAAAACTTTCGACAAAAAATCAACTTTGGGCGCAACAGAGCTGCTGGAGATTATTAATCGTCCATTCTGTTGGGAAAAGTTGCTGGTCTACTATACAAACAAGAAAGAAGAAATGCAAGTGAAGGTACTCTCGCCTAAAATTGGTGGTAATTGCTCACAAGTAAAATACTTCTGTGACTCCAGTTCAAGATAGTTATAGGTTAGGACTTGTACCGTCCTGCGTTTTTACCTAGACTGAGGATCTTCATTCGAGGAAGCCCCTTCATCTGTGCTATACCGAGAAGTGCGTGAAGATGGTCGTTGAAGTCCACTGACTTTTCTCCGACAAGATTCCAAACTACCTCTTCGCTCGCTGATAGTTCCTATGTTCAGTTTCATGATGCCCTGGAACACGATACAATTTATAAATTTATAGCTACGTAACAATCAACATTAGAATCTGAAAGTGAAAAAAGGTACTAAAGCTTTCTGGAAGTTTCAAATCTCTCTGATTGATCAACTTGTTGAAAATTGAGCATACACTGTAACTTTCAAAACTGAAGAACATAAGAAACTCTTTTAATTCCAATTTTTCAACAAGAACAGTGGACACCTCAGCATCTGGGAAAACGCAAATTCTCAAAAGTTACTACTTTAGTCACAAATTACTATTATTTTACAGATTTTCAAGTTCATTTTTGAAATTTGATGGCTTCACTGAACTCATAAACTGCTGTCGAACGAACACGTCTTCACACGCTTGATTTTTGAGGTTAAGAACAGATTGTTTTATAACAATTTAAGAAGATTTTATGACCCATATCATAGTATTATGTTAAGCTCAAGAAAAAAAGTTAAGATCAATTCAAAATACTCCAAAACAGCTTTCTATTGAGATAATGTTACTTTTAACAATTTTGTAGCATTTGAAATATCTTCATTTGCTTCTAAAATTTGCTAATACAATTTTCTGATTCGTAATACTACGCTGGCGTTCACCTGAGAGAATATCTCCTTGACTTTGCCAGTGCTGCCAGAAAACAGAGCATCGATGCTCTGACGCCGCCCGATTTGTTCCATAGTTGTGGGAGCCACACTTTCAGAGGTTCTGAGAGCTACTGGTTCGCAGGGTCTCGCTTCCCCATCAACTGAAAGTGGGATTTCCGACCACTCTTCATCAGCGATGACTGGAAGAGAAGACAACAGAAACCATTAGAGAAGCATGTAGGTACAAGAATAAGGTCTTATTTTAGAATGACGATGCCTGTATTAGGATGAGTGGGGGGCACGATATCACTTCATATTCTTGCCAAGCTGCAGAAGGAGACGATATTGCTAAAAACGCTGCCGAGTATATCATGTAGGTTTATTTTTTATTTTGTTAAAGTAAAATTACTTGGTAATGATTGCTTGTGTCATGGTGAGGATTGGGTGCACACTTTTAGATTCAGGAATTGCGATTATTTGCCATGTCTGAAATTCTACGGATCAAAAACCTATCAGAGTCGGGTTTGTGTCAAAAATTACTATGAAATGACACCCCACTGGCTCATGTAAGTGAAAACCTTGAAAAGCCATGTTCTAGCACACAGCATCTATGCTCGAGGATATCGGGCAGGCTAGATGGTAGGAGAATAGAATACAGCTACAATTCGTTTGTACAGGAGCAGAGGTTCCGAGGGACCCAGATACACTATATATTGTGAGGTGATGGAATGGTAGGAATGTCCCTGGACCGCGATCATCTTTGCACGAATGTCCCCACAGTTATATGGGACGAACGACCCCGCCTGGTAGGAATCCCCTTGAAAGAGGAGTGGAAATACCGTCCTCAGCTCGTCTTTTGACGGCCGCTGTAAGTTGAAAAAGTACTCCTTTCTTGCTTCCTCCTGGACTAGGTCACATTTGATACCCTCATTCGACATAAAAACAAGACAGCGCTTGTGTTTGAACAGGAATCATTGAGTCGGAAATCACCGTGTTCAGTTGTGGGGACGTTCCCCACTTCTCTGTCACATCGAGCCGGAGACGTCCTACCGCTCCACAACAGCCCTCATGCATAACTTTCATTTTCATGGGGACATTCGTACTGTGAACCAGTATAGTTGCTCCTTCCATTGTGCTAAATGTAGATTGTTGCTCTGCATCGCTCAGAGGATGACCCAGACGCTTGAAGGCGATTCATCTCCCAAGGTAACGGATTCAAGAATAAGGAAGGGCCAACAAACCATATCCAACACACTCCCAGCGCTCTGAGAAAAGCCAGGGAGGGGAGGGGGCTGATGGGAGGAATGACTCGCAATTATCAGCGCCAGGGCTATTCTTGTCACTTGTGGGGACTTATATAAAGACAATTTGCCTAGGGGGAAATGCGAGGGAATAGGGGCGTCAGGGCGGTCATAAATGAGGGGCAGAGGTCGTAACCTCGCTCTGCTACCATGTGAGATAATGGAATGGTATAGTTGCCCCTTCCATTGAGCTGAATGCAGATTATTGCTCCGCCATGCTCAGCCGATGACCCAGTCGCTTGAAGGCGTCTGATTCTATCCCAAGGCGACAGATCAAAGAACTGGGAAGGGCAAACTAACCATATCCGTCACAATATGAAGGAGCAAGTTACAACTGTAAGAGAGAGGTGGAGCAAGCAGAGCAGCTACAATTGTAAATTTAGGGCTAAAGTTTGAGAGAGCAGAGTAGGTTTAGGACAAAGTGACGAAATCAACAGAGAGGATCTGAATGAATCCCTTTGGGCTGGTCCAGGTTTATTGATTAGGGTGTTCTGAGCCCTGTGTGGAATTTCCTATCCCTTCCACGGTGACCAGGGAAAACCCGTAATCCTCAACTCTATGGTAGTCCTTCATCAGTTTATTATTAACCACATGCTATATTACAACTGTAGGGGGTCTTTCCCTCTCCATTAATAATTAATTTTCGTTTTAACAAATTTAGTATCAAAACATTAGGGAAGAAATAATGCTAAAAACCTGTTCTTGAAACACCGATAGCATATGTTCTAAGAAGCTTGGAACTTTTGAGTAACCTAGGAGTTGCTAAGACAACAGGTCGTAAGTGGATAGCGGTATGGAAAGGGGGGGGGGGGGGATAAACTGGGCGGATCTTCTCTCATTCTGCAAGCAAAATCCGTCTCGTCAACACCACCCTTAATACATTCTCTAAGGGCAATCAATCTCTATATGATTACAAAGGCTTACAGGACGTTTACAAAAGAATATCGTAGTTTTGAAAAAACTGTAGCTCCGGTAGTTTTAAATGTAGTGCAGTTAACTTGAGTTGGATTGAAACACAGAAAGCTACAGTTTTGCCTAACCTTCGCTAGATCACGGGCGTTTTGGGTTTAACATAATCGGGATTTTCCCAAAGTGAATGTGTTTGAGCCATTTCCTAACACACAGTTTACGGCCCATTCTTGTTTTTTTATGGGTTTTCAATCAATATGGACAGGTATCTCGGAATCTGCACACATGGTTATCCCCCAATTTCAAGAACAGAGCAGTTTTGATAATTCGATATTTCAATAAGACCACCTCATTGGTATTTTGAGGGACGCGAGTTTTTGAATTACTTTCTCCCACACCAATGGATAGCTCAAAGTTCTGCAAAAGACTTAGTTCTACAGCCGTGGCCTCCTAGTTCCACAGATGTGGCACCTTCTGATTTCTTCCTGTGTGCTACCTAAAACACTATTTTCGTACCTCCTCTGGCCAAAAATTTGGTTGAACTGAAAGCCAACACATTAGATGCAGTGGAGAGTGTGACTCCCAACATGCTATGAAGAGTGTGGAATGAACTGAGTTATCGTGTGTGATCAATGTTTCTGGTGGTGGGCACACCAAACATCTGTGACTACCAAAAACAACTATGGAACCTAACTTTTGATTTCCATCTTTTTTCAGTTTTCTAAGTTGGATACTTTTGTGAAAAAACAATTTTCAAAACTCCGATGTTATTTTGTATTGTTGGAAATAATAAAGCGTATCCCTGTTATGCTCTGGAGGAAAACTCCAGCATTCGAAGTGTTTTGATACATCCAGAGCCAGACTGTAATCATCACATTGCTTACATCATCACTCCCATCACCGGTCTAATTTAACGAAGCTAAAATGATCACGTACCTTTCCACAACATGAAACTCGGAAAACTTCCTTTCTCTGAACAGCTTACATTTTATATAAATAACTTCGTTTCGAAAGACGTTAACAAACGAAAATATATTAACATTCATACCAGGCTGGCTCGAAGGAACTTTTGGAAGAAGGTCGGAGTTTTGAAGGAACGACGAAGCTCCAAAGCCGGGAGAATCAAGCGACGAAGCATCCATAGGTGAGAGTTGAGACCTGCAAGGGTCAATGGGGGAAACCTCTTCAGAACCCACTAATTTGCTGTAGTCGACCTAGAAAATCACAACACCCATAAATATGTACATAATTCCAAACAAGTGTTTTAAAAAAATGAATGCCAAGTTGAGTATTGATCAACAATGATGTTAGCATTGACTTGAGAGTAACTGGGAGTATTGGAAACTTATAAAAAATATACCGGCTTGTAAACATTTCTTATTCAGTATAAACTACTTAATGGCCAATTTCACTTATAAAAACAACTGCACTTTTTAATTCCTGTCACGTCTCCCTCAGGCCTTTGGTCGGACTTAGCTTGTAATATTCATTATTATTAGACTGATTTTTGTTTCAACGTAATTCTATTAAGTAACCAACGGTTGGGATTATTCATTAAGAGTATCGACAAACGGGAGCGTTTAACATTTTTTAATCAAATCCGAAGTATTGTCCCCGAAATGGCATAAGTAATAGGCAGTTTTCCAGTGGCGCCTCTTGATTGTCCAACAGTCTACCATTAGACGGAAGCAGTTCTACCAACTCAGTTGATACCTGTGCATTATCAGGAACAACAGGTGATAAGCAAATTGTCTAGGTTTTTCTACTGGTCCCGTATGATTCGCAGTAAATATTATTTTTATAAGAGGCAGTTACTGTAGCAAAGAATGCGTACCAACGACTTCTGGAGTCGTTATATTTTTTTCTTTCAAGAGGAAACAAAACTGTTTCTCATAATTGCCTAAAGGTTTCGCGGATTTTCGATTTGGGACGTGTCTGTTGGGGATACAGTTCTGGTATGCCCTCACAACTGATTACCATCCATAGAGGGGTACAAATAGAACATGTCAGAATACCTCCCATAGGAATAGCTTATGTTGAAACTAATCAACACAGGGTTTGCACAAAATTGGAAATAGGCTTTTTCGTATTTGATAGTGATTTCAGCATTATTCGACTATTCATCGTTTACCGTCAACACCAGTGTTCAAAGCCGAGCTCCCCAAGCGAATGTCGAAGTCAAAAAACGACAGCTAGATTTGCAAAAAAAAAAAAAAAAAAAAACTTTTTTTGCATTTAAACGTTTAAACGCAGTTTTTTTCCCAAAACTTCCACACAAACATTTTATCTGAGTAAACCGTTGGGATGCTGAGATCAAAAGGAAGTTTTCCCTGTAGGTGCTGATTCAACACCACCACATTAAAAAGGTCAATAAATATAATCAAAACTATTTCTCAAAATTTTGAATTTGAACACTTGTTTTAGCAATCGATGCTGCTAGTTTGGGCATCGAGAAAATAGATAAATTAAGGTAGTTATGACCATTCTAATGAAACAAAAAAAATGATCTAAAGTGAAATAACTGGGTTACGAAGCCTTTAGGAGGCACTTTTTGTTACTCGAAGAATCAATCCCTTAAGTCTGGCTAGTCGAGTCTGATACGCCCTGTAAATGTGTCTAACGAAAAATTTATTGTAGTAGTATTATCACAACTCATATTACAGTAGGTGGTTGTATTTGTCTATGATTTTGGTGAAAAATGATAATTTTCGAGTTACCTGCGGGGTTAAAGGAGAGGTATCTACACGATCTGGAAGCCTGAGATACTCGTCATTGGGGTAGGAGTCAGGCGATCCAGTGGATTCTGAAATCAAGGTGAGTAATTTAATTTAGTTCGGCGAATGATTGGCTGCAGATAGCGTGACATGATTTGTACATTAGAAAATGAAGAAGATCTAACTGAATGGTGGAAGAGCGTCCACCTAAGGTAAGATGGCAACCAGTAAGTGTTGCCATGAAGTGGATCAATTCATTGCAGCATGTTGTATATTTCCATTTTAAGATTGCTTCGTTACTTTTGTCATCTTAGTTAAATCTTTCCGCTTCCGGACGGCACTTAAATTTGTCGGTTCCTTTCCTTTCCCACAACGAAGAGATCTTTCGATAGCCAAAAATAGAATTATACAGCCAGAACCAATACAAGCGACTTTCCAGAGATTATGACAATCGGTGAATAGATTAATCTATTTGATCTGTATTGATTTTCCATCATGCTGCCTCGGTTCTTAAAATTTAAATGCTGAGCTGGGTTCAATACCTAAATCTGCAACCAGCTTGCTAACAACGCGCGCGCCTAACTATACAACGAAGAGGTTAACACACATTCGAAAGGATCGATGTTGGATTTTTTGGAAGAATTTTCGGTCCAGCAGTTTGGAACGGTAAACTTTTTACGATGAAATGACTTTTTTTTTGCTTCCGAGTCTACCAAGGAAGCGGAAGCATTGTTTTCACTTTCGGAATGTGAAAATTTTTTTGTCTCCAAAATCAAAAGTTCCACTCGCATTTTGCGTTTTAGACCTTTCTGAACAATTTTGGTTCCGTTTCTGTCTGTGTGTCTGTCTGTCTGTCAGCAAATCCTTGTTACGGGCAAAACTACACGAAGTTATAGTCCGATTTTGATGAAATTTTCATGAGATGATCCCCTATAGTTTCATGACCCCCGGATCAATAGTATCCTCTGTGCGCATGCGCAAACGTGAAATCCTTGTTACGCGCATAACTCCGGGAGTTCTTGACCAATTTCGATGAAATTTTCAGGGATTGTTCGGTTTGATGTGTAGATGGTCCCCTATAAGTTTCATGACCGCCGGATCAATAGTAGTCTCTGCGAAACGAAATCCTTGTTACGCGCATAACGAGTTCTTGAAATTTCGATGAAATTTTCAGGGATTGTTCGGTTTGATGTGTAGATGGTCCCCTATAAGTTTCCAAACGAAATCCTTGTAAGTTCACAACTCTGGGAGTCTTGACCGATGAAATTTTCGCATGTGCAAACGAAATCCTTGTTACGCGCATAACTCCGGAGTTCAAATCCGCAAACGTGAAATCCTTGTTACATGCATAACTCCGACTGATTTTGATTAAATGCTCAGTGATTGTTCGTACTGATGTAAAGATGGTCCTCGTGAGTAATAAAGAGAAAATAAAGTTTTAGCCTCGAGCTTGGATCGAACCATATTGCATACTCTATACAGTCATGTTATGGATACGAGGAAGCTATGTGCCACACCCACTTGGCAGACGTTTTTTAAATCATTTGATTTCTGCAATCTACATATTTTGAAATGTAGACCAACAAGTTTTGATTAGAAGTTAAAAAAAAAATGTTTTTCTTCGTCGATTACAAAATTTCATCATTGAAAATCAAGGCGGAAAGAAACAGTAAAGACGAGTTGTTTCAGTATGTTGAACAATTGACAAAAAATGGACACCGCTGAAACAAGATAGCTCAACAATGTAATTAACAGTAATCCAAGATTCAAAATAGATGTAAAATGAATAGGAGAGAATGGAGCGAGTTAAAAAAATAATTACCTGACGATGTGGTGCTTGAAGAACCATCTGGGGTACCTGACCGGGGAGCTAAAGACCGATTTAGTGCCTTCCTCGACTGAAAACGAACCGACCAGTATCAAATATTAGGACGGTTCTAAAACATTATGTAATAGAGAAAATGCTATTTCACACTAAAACAGAACTACAAATGCATTCATTACCTTGTGGATTTCATTTGAGATTGTTTCAAGATTTTTTAAAGCATCTGCATACGTAGTTTTGGCACTCAACACTCGGTTCTCCAAATGAACGATCTTGGCCTTTTGACCGTCTAGTACTCCATTCAAATTAGCCTTCGCTTCATAATACGGCCTGAACGAAAAAAAGGTTAATTATATGCAAAATAATGATAAACTCCAATATTATACTCTCTATCGCAAAACTTTCAAATTCACGCGTTCTAACAACTTGAAAAAGCTCACAAACACAACGCAAAACATGAAATTAGGGTCTAATTTTTAGGTACCAACATTTTAGTACCTAATTTGATTATAACTTAAATTTAGAAATGGAGGAGAGGGAATTATGGAAAAAAGGGGAGATAATGCACCTTAAGAGGATTTGAGGGCGGAAGCAATAAAGGCTTCTAAATACACGTTACTCTCTATAGATAATAACTCACTAATAATAATGTAATCGCCGAAAGATTTTAATTCCTTGGCACCCCGCGGACTTTTCGAATTCTTAAGTGCCAAAACATCTTTTGGTCTAAGTTTGAAAAAGTTTTTGTTGGCATAATGTCCCTAGTATTCTACTTACTAATGTCTGCGTGAACTTACACTTTGATGTTTTGAGACAGAGACCTGCTGAGTTCAATTTTGAAAGTTCGTTTACAAATCTCTAGCACCAACCAATAAGTCTTCTTGAAAAATGAAAGCGTGATCGGTACCATACAAGTTGTTCCACGATGGACCGAAAAATCATTGAGGTAACAGTAACTTAAGCAGGTAAAAGCGTACTGACCATAGCAGGTAGATAGTGTCATAATATCTCGTGAATGTTTACAAAGCACAATTATTGGAAAGCCTCACTTAGGTGTTACTTTGTGTATAGACACTCCCAATACACACAATTCACATAGACCATAAATTTACAATTTTGGGCAGAGAATGTCGCATTGGCTCGAGCGAGGGATTTACTGCAATTTTGAAATCCCCACAGAAGCCCTTAGACCAGATTTCAGAACTATGGATGTACTCCATGGATTGCTTGGGCTAGGAACCAGTACTCTTGCTTCAATTGGATGGTTGAGTTCAGTAGTTTTTCCCTCCAAAAAAGCCCAGTGTTGAAAACATTTTGGTTTGGCATATTTTTTAATGCAACCTCTCAATTTTGACAAGCCCAGAAGCCATCTTTTAACGCCTCTGGATACTGCTTGCAGATCTGAAACGTATCTATACGTTTCACCTCATTTGGTAGGTTCGGAGTAGTAATATGAACGTGATTGACAATATTTTATTGTAGGCTGAGTGAAACTATATTTAAAAATTTTAAAAGTCTCAAATTTATGCGAGCCAACAGCCTGTAGGTACCACTAGGAATTTCGATTTGTTGTTATTGTGTTAACAAGGTAGTATCACTTTTCCAATCGAAGAATAGGTTTGGCAAGGTTATCACAGGGCAAAATAATTTAGTATTGCAATGTCACTAATAGTAATAGATTCTAACTATAACTATATCCATGAATAACAATTCACAGTATAATACTGTAAAAACAAATCCTTGAACAATAGTTTCCTGGCAGGTTGCATTTGGTCTAGTTTTTAAAAACATATATAAGTGTTTGTAATTATGTTCATAAGTGTGATACCATAAAACGGGACACAGCGACGTCTCTGTAATTAATGCATTACTTACCCATACGTTTTTCTCCTCTTTCCGAATTTAAAAAGAGCAAGACCATACAGCCAAGAGGGAACAAGATATATGACGGAAAATACAAAATGTGGGGGTGAATGAGCAAGCCAGTTGCTAAAACAGGATGACTCATGATGAGCAAAAATTAAATTTGTACCTTCTCTCATTTCTAATTTAAAATGTATGTGTCCACATCACCAATCGCTTCACTTTCAGAGTAATGAAATAGAAACAAACAGGGTTACGCATCAATGCGTGTTATTTCGTTGTTTTCACTTGATTCCGGTTGTTTTGGTTGTGACCTACCTTCTGTTGTGCTTGACTTCTATACACTTCTTGTTTTGTGCCCGAGTGCATTACACAGTTGAATATTCATTTGTGAAACGAAATTATGATATAATTTAGTATAGATGGATTAGAACTGAATGAAATTATAATTTTTTCAAGCTGCATCGAACTTGAAGGGCTTCGAAGAAAGAAGTGCGATAAATAAATTCTGGCAGTTTTTAAAATCACATTTTACTGATATTTGAGAAATATCCACTCGTTCGAAGTGTGTTAGCGCTCAAACAGACAATAAAAACGTAAAAAATATTATCACAACTTACAGGTTGCAGTAGGAAAAGCGTTCACATGCGTGGGCCGAATCTATAAAAATCGAAAAAACGCATCGATAATGAAAATTTACAACAAAAGAATGAAAAATAAAGTTGAAAAAAATTAAATAAAACAAGCGAATAAGTTACGACAGTAATCATGTTTTCTGGTGTACAACATTTTTACGGCAAAAATAACATAAATCGAAAAGTGTCAAGAATAGACAAGAAAATGCAGCTCAAAAATGCAAACTACTTTGATCACACTGCAATCCATTGTTTCAAGAGAATGTTTGCCAGTGCGTAAACTCAAAGGTGAATAAAAATCATATATTTACAGTATCTTTTTGGGGTTGCCTCATTTCAATAAATGGGAATGAATTGGTAGGAGATGTTTAATTTGAGGAACGGTAAGAAAATATTGATTACCAAACGATGGACAGAATGATTCACGTGGTTACATAAAATCAATAACTTCATTGAACTTTCTAAATGTCCATTTGAGTGTATACACGCAAGCTCCAGGAACACTGCTCCTACACCATGTGTAGGAAACTTAGCACTTGATTAGAATTTGAGTTATCGTATCACCAGGCTACCCCTTTTTTTCGGACACACATCTTGGAGGGAATATACGTTCAAATTCTATAGAGCCTGAATCAACTTGGTGCAAGATGTTGAGCGATGCCCGTGAAAAGGTAAATTTATCTGGCGGCATTAGGAAAAGCTGATTTCTTCTTATTTGATTTCTCATGTGATTTGATGAATTCAGGAATACTTCCAGTAATAGTAGGCTTTGACAGAAGAACCTCTCTCAAGTCTCCAACCAAAATCGTCAAAATAAACGAGCCTGAAAGCAATGTGTTCCTTGACGCAATCTGAACACACGCAAATCAAGAGTTGTTCGACCCAAAATATTAACGTAGCAGCAAAACACGAATATGAAGAAGTAAACAAAAGAACATATAGAACTGAATGAAGTTGATAGGCCAAATTCCTAGAAAGAAAATGAGCGGTTTGAATTAGAGCAATTTGAGATATCTTTGTGCATGAGCAATACACAGTGAGATAATGCTCAACAAATCGCTCACTTTTCTTGCAACAGATTTCATCATGTGCGTATTTTTAGGCAAACAGAAACTGATGTGTACTCGTATTCAAAACTCAGCAGAAAAATAGCTACATCGCGCAAGCAGCTATCACATAAGAAGCTTTGCACAATTGAGAATCCCAATGATACTTCTAAGTGAGATTCATCCAAAGTACTTTCTAAACAACGTACAAACAGCACAGAGAAACTCGAAGCAAAATCCAAAAGTGAGAGGAAATATGAATGAACACTGTGTGATCTGACCTTGATTTAGAGATTACTTTCTTCAATTCCTTTTGAAGCTGCGTTACTTTGTTTTGAGCCACTTGGAGCGCTGCTGATGCTCGTTGGTAGTGCGCTTCACTCTGCGTGCGTTCAGTTTCACAGTCATTCACCTTTAATAAAATGCATAGTGTTTATTATAATAAGCAAATTTGTCAACTGAGAAATCAAATCGAAAAATATAACCCCAGTCGAGTAAAATGCCCATACATGGTGATCGTATTCAGAGTTTTACGCAGTTGGTGAGAATTATTGAGAGGTTGTTTCAAATGTAAAGTAAGAATGATATATTTCGCTAGCAAGTCTAGGAAGCAACTGAATACAATTCTTTATGGTTATTATGAGGAAAACATCTTGCTGGTAACATTCACATTGAATTTGTAGTAAGCAACAAATTGTGGAGGCGAGTGAAACCTAATACTACCCCTCACGAGCCATTGCGTCCAGCCATAGTCTTCTTCTGCGCCTTCCTAAAAATATAGACAGTCATATCTTCAGTCGGGTTTCTCTACAGCTTCTAGAATAAAATGTTCTTTTAGAGCTATGTGTTTGGATTTTGAGTTCACAACAGGATCTTTTGCCCAACATTAAAAGAATAAATAACAGATTGCGGGGACAATTACTTTTTTAAACGTCAGCCAATTTGGGTGACACAGCTGTCCTAAATCTTCAACATGACTGAATAGATCATCATCATATGGTTACATATCTATTCCTCCACTTTGTACAGTAACTTTTAGACACAATTTTTCTAAGGAGCTCCAAGCAATAGTCGTCAATCTTGATCGTCCGAGTTTTGATAACCAAAAATTATTCAGAAAGTGTACCCTTATGGTGGCGTGGTTGAGCATTTCTTGCCATGCGTGATCAAATGTTCGTCCTTCCATCGTGAGCCCCTCTTCAGCGAGGAAGACCATCTCTTTGGCGGCGGAGTGGGCTGAATTGGCCTTCTCCAGCCTGATCGCAGCTTTCTGAGCCTCAGCCTGAGCCTTGAAAATCAAAGTTGATAGTAAATGAGAGAAAGAGGCAGAACTTGCAGGGGGAGGCGTAAAGAATGAGGCAATGTTGAAGGAGGCAGAAGGTGGGAGCTCAGCACTAATAGCAGACATAGCGAGCAATTTGGGCCAGGATGAGGCTAACTTTCTAGTACAAACAATGCTGATCTTCAGGGGAAATAAAGGCTCATTTCCTGTAAGCAGGAACAAATCAGTCGATGCCTATTGGTCTGGGGTCTATCTGAATCAATTTGGCGCCCACAATTGCTAGATTCTGTGCTCTAGAAGGTGTTTATCCAGAACAGGGGTCTCCAAATTACGGCCCGTGGAAACATTTGGTCTGGCCCTCCGCCCGCGGACGCCAATGGAAAAAATTAGGCGACCGCCAAAATAGAAAGAAAAGTCAGCCATGTGACCCAGTGAAAGCTACCCGTGCTCTTGTCAAATTCTTCTAGGAGTGCTTTAAAACCCTGTTGTTAAGGGTCTGACTCCCAAAATTCCTGAAAAGTCAATTGTTAATCAATTTTATTGAATAACGAAAAAGTAATTATGGAATTTTAAAAAATACAACCACTCAATTTTGAATTTGTCAAACTCGTCTAGGAGAGCTTAAAAACACTGTTTTCAAGTGTCTAATTTTCAAAATTTTCCCGGGGGCCCCTCGGACCCCCCTGTTGGCCCGCCCCACCACCTCCACATTATGATACGGCCCTTGGGCCAAATAGTTTGGAGACCCCTGGTCTAGAAGGTTGTCTAGAAAAGTCAGCTAGGAGGTGTGATGGATATGGTCCCCCTTCCTGATTCTTGAAACCGCCGCCTCTCATCATCTGAGTGTGACGGGCATTTTCCACCCCTCTCTTGGGGAGTGTGGTTATGATCCACAGACCCTTTTATTATTGACTGTCCCGATGGCACCCTGCCCTTACAGGGGCCTCTTAGGCAATATGCCATTAAACTACTATCCCTTGTAAATTTCTTAACTCTGCCTTGATTATTGCAACACCCCCCCCCATAATAACTGCGAGTAGACTTGAGTAGTCGTCCCATTTGCTTGCAGACAAGAAGAGAAAAGTGCCGTCCAAGAAGGATACGCTCTCCTAAACAAATCAACCTTCTTTCGAGAAGGGGGATCATTTGATATCGTGCAATTTACAACTTTAGACCACCAGTACATGAACAAATGAATTTTAACTTTAAATCATTTACGGTGCAATATACGCCTATATAAAATAAACGTTCAGTAAAATTCAAGTAACATAAACTATAAATCTCTTTTTTAAGGAAAGGATTCGTAAAACAGTCGACAATATCTCATTTATTCACCTGTTTAGCTTGGATTCTCGCCGCGTAGTATGGGCGAGCCTTTTCCACGGAAGAGGGTCCCAAGCGAGTGCAAAGGGTCTCTGTTTCAACCATAGATTGCCGCAGCATTTTATGAAAAGTTGCTCGAGTTTCCTAGAAAAAGGAGATATTTATGATCAAGAAGAATGTTGTCTAAATACCACCCGGGTGAAGGAAAACTGAACACAACGAGAACTTACATCGAGCTCCACCTCCAGCTTATTGATGTCATCTGTTGCAGAGTTTAGTCTCTCAAGTTCTACCTGATGGAAGACAATAAGTTTTGGGATTACTGTTACGATCTGGAACTCACATAGAATCTAATGTCTACAGCCTTTTTCGATACTTGCATCTCTTCGTTTAAGACCCACCACGACGTCAACCAGTTGCCACAACTTTTCAGGGGAGAGTAAAAACTGATTGATTTCTAATAGGTAGTAGGTTGTTTACTTTTTTTGACATTTCTTCATAAACCTCTTCTTTCCAAGCAGGAAACACAAATATTCTGGTTGGTATTTCATTTCCAAGAAATGAAATCGGTTTCATTTCGCACATAGTTATGCAACAACACCAATTTTTCCAGACTAATAATGATATTAAAAAGTCATAGCACATCAATCATTCAAGTATATCATTGCATATTTAAAAACACCTCTTGGCATAACTCAAGTAACACCGCAGAATTGATCACAGCAACTATAACGCAATGTTCAACATTTATTTCAAGGTGTTTATTTTCGTCAGTCAATCCTTTTTACTGCAGAAATAGAAATAATGAGTATTTATTTACGTTTTCCAGTGTAAGTGAAGCGTCGGGTTTACAAAACAACAATCCAATAATGATAAAATCTCATCGTAGTAAGATCTTTCCTCATGGAGGAACTAATAAACACTGAGTTCTGTCATGAGAGCAAACTTTTCTAATTGTCTAATGTTGACATAAATTATGTCATTCGTCGAAGGTAGTTATGGACGGACAGGTAATGGCTAGTACTCCTCGAAAGAAATCCCCAAGGAGTGCGTTCAAGCTGGCCACGGAATGTGAAGTGGACATGAAAGGATTTGCTACTCTCAAGGCAAGAACATCTTTCTCGACGCCTGGTGTACCTATCTTCACAGTTCCATAACCTTTTCATTAGTATACAAAAGATATTTATCCACCTTTTTTGTATTTGCCACCACTGCTTTGTTATTCACTGCGAATCGAACAAACACCTAAGGCCTTAAACATACGCTATGCCAACTTGAAAAAAGTTCTAAAACGAAATCTTATTCGACTGGGATGAATTTATATTCAAACAGGTACTCAACCAATGTCATGTTGAATGGAACAATCATTTAGAATCGTGTGAATCTGCCTTCACAAGAAAACGATTTAGACTTTGTGTAGGTACAACTTACAGACATTTTCCACATAATAGTGACAATCTGGAATCCCGTTTTACGATGGTTTTGCAAAAAGTTATTAGGTAGGACGTCATCAATAGTGATTCTTCGTGACAGAGTTAATCGTAACGACAGATAATCAGAGCTAATTGCCATTGTTTATTTCTAGGTACTCATCAGTCTGGCATAACCTTCCTAATCATTTTGAACTTAACACCACGAACAGGCATCAAAGCATGTATCTCCTACTAATGATGTTGCAGTACTTTTGGGCCAACACGGAAAACATAAAAGCAATTGAAAAATATCCAGTATCAAGAAAAAATTCCATAAATTGATGTACCTATCATGTGGAATTTCTCAAACCACAATCTTTTCAATCATCTACCTCTTTTCCAGTTGTTAGTTTTGTCATCGAAACAGTTCATTTACCTTCACTCGGGGATCTACTTGCTGCTCTTTATCGGATTCGCACCTCCGAAGAATCATGCGGAGAAGATTTTAAGGTGACGAATACGAATCATTACTCAGACGTACATCCGCCATCCCTGCATATTTCCATAAAGCCGAAATCACCTTGACGGGCGACTAATATTTTAAAGATTTGTCGAATGATTAGCGAAACCAAAGACTGAATGAATGTATGTCAATAACTGCTGTAAATATCGAATGCACTGCACAAAATTTAGTCGGTCAATGTAGGTATGTCAGCTGCAATTGCAGTCGTTGAAAGGTAGGGATCGACCGCGCAACTCAACGTTATCTAGGTTATCTCTTATCAGTGGTATCACTCAGTCACTGCTACAAACAGCTGCTAAACTGTTATTAAGTAACAGCTCGGGAATTCGACGTCGGGAGTTGTGTTGGAAGAGAAGTAGACACCCCCTTTTTCGATTTATCGCCCTTACGTATCCAATTGTCAGTTATCTATTATCTTTTACTAGTTTATTCCACATCTCACGCTGCGGAAACTGTATTATACGGCCTTCTACACCTCCCTGAAGTGTAGAATGGGTCGGAGTTAAAGTGAAAAGTGTTTTTTTGCTTAGCGTTTAGTGAATGGTTTAGTTGATAGTGATTTTGATATCGACGAGAATCTTCTTGTTATATCCTAAGCTGTCCTCATTTTCGCCGCTGCTACAGGTTTGAATTGATCTTATCGCTTCGCTGTAAGACAACAAATTTGTTCATAGTTGACTTGAATAAAGATCTTCCATCATGCCTGCCGTAAGAGGAGATGGTATGAGAGGCCTCGCCGTCTTCATATCAGATATCAGAAATTGCAAAAGCAAAGAAGCCGAAGTCAAAAGGATCAACAAAGAGCTAGCTAATATCAGAAGTAAATTTAAAGGTGATAAGACCCTTGATGGATACCAAAAGAAGAAATACGTGTGTAAGTTACTTTTCATTTTCCTATTGGGTCATGATATTGATTTTGGACACATGGAAGCTGTCAATCTACTGTCTTCAAATAAGTATTCAGAAAAACAAATCGGTTATCTATTCATATCCGTACTTGTTAATACCAACAGTGAGCTCATCAACTTGATCATCCAGAGCATCAAGAATGATTTGGCCTCAAGGAACCCAATCCATGTGAACCTGGCTATGCAATGCATTGCCAATATCGGCAGCAAAGAAATGGCCGAGGCATTCGGTTACGATATTCCCAAGCTCCTTGTTTCTGGCGACACTATGGATGTTGTAAAGCAGTCGGCTGCACTTTGTTTATTGAAACTTTTCCGAACATCCCAAGAGATCATTCCTGGGGGAGAGTGGACGTCTAGAATTGTCCACTTATTGAACGATCAACACCTTGGTGTCGTTACTGCTGCAGCCTCTTTGATTGATGCTCTTGTTAAAAGAAACCCTGACGAATACAAAGCATGCATTAGCTTGGCAGTCTCTAGACTAAGCAGAATAGTAACATCGAGCTACACTGATCTCCAAGACTACACTTATTACTTTGTTCCTGCTCCTTGGCTATCTGTGAAATTGCTTAGGTTGCTTCAGAATTACGCTCCCCCTGAAGACCCAGGCTTGAGAGGAAGATTGAACGAATGTCTGGAAACTATCTTGAATAAGGCTCAAGAGCCCCCTAAATCTAAAAAAGTACAGCATTCCAACGCTAAAAACGCTGTTCTATTTGAAGCCATCAGTCTTATAATCCACCATGATAGCGAGCCAAACCTTCTAGTTCGTGCATGTAACCAGCTTGGACAATTTCTGTCCAATCGTGAAACGAACCTCCGATATTTGGCTTTAGAATCAATGTGCTTACTTGCTACTTCTGAGTTCAGCCATGAGGCAATCAAAAAGCACCAAGAAGTAGTGATTTTATCCATGAAAATGGAAAAGGATGTTTCAGTCAGACAACAAGCGGTTGATTTGCTGTATGCTATGTGTGACAGGAGTAATGCTGAGGAAATAGTTCAGGAAATGTTGAATTATCTTGAGACTGCAGATTACTCAATTAGGGAGGAAATGGTCCTAAAAGTGGCAATTTTAGCTGAAAAATACGCTACTGATTATACATGGTATGTAGATGTCATCTTGAATCTCATAAGGATAGCTGGTGACTATGTTTCAGAGGAAGTTTGGTATAGAGTCATTCAGATAGTAATCAATCGTGATGATGTTCAAGGGTATGCTGCTAAAACTGTTTTTGAGGCGTTGCAGGCTCCAGCATGTCACGAGAATATGGTGAAAGTTGGTGGATACATCCTGGGAGAATTTGGAAATCTCATTGCTGGTGATCAGAGATCAGCTCCAATTGTGCAATTTCAACTTCTTCACTCGAAATATCATTTGTGCTCTTCAATGACTCGTGCTCTTCTTCTATCCACCTATGTGAAATTTGTTAATCTTTTCCCTGAAGTCAAATCTACAGTTCAAGATGTTTTCAAACAAGACAGTAATTTAAGGAGTGCAGACGCTGAGCTTCAACAAAGATCCTCTGAATATCTCCAGCTTAGCATTATTGCATCGACTGATGTCTTGGCTACTGTCTTGGAGGAAATGCCCTCATTCCCTGAACGTGAGTCCTCTATTCTCAATGTACTGAAGAAAAAGAAACCAGGTCGTGTTCCAGAAAATGAAATTAGACCTGCCAAAGGAGCACAGTCTTCAGAATCTCATGTGAGTCACACTGCAAATACTCATGTCTCAGCTGTAAGTTCAGCTGCATCAGCAGATCTTCTTGGTCTTTCGACTCCCCCATCAACAGCATCTTCCAATGTGGGGGTCCTACTAGATGTATTGGGTGATAATTATGCAGCAGGTTCAACCCAACCTCAACAATCTTCAGCTGCCGCCCCTCAACAAAACACGTACAATCCCAAGAAATTCGTCTGCAAAAATAATGGCGTGCTTTTTGAAAATGACCTCATTCAAGTTGGTGTGAAATGCGAGTTCAGGCAACATTTGGGAAGGCTTGGGCTTTTCTATGGAAACAAAACTTCATTCCCCTTACAAAATTTCAGTGCAACTATTGCCACTGGTGAGTGGAGAAACAAACTCAGCATCCAAGTCCAACCTGTGGATTCTGTGTTGGAAGGTGGTGCTCAAATCCAACAGACGATCAACAGCGAGTGCATAGAAGACTATTCAGATGCTCCTTCTATGAATTTGTCCTTCATTTACAACAATGTCCCACAGAAGTTAACTGTAAAGCTCCCCATATTCTTGAACAAATTCTTTGAGCCAACTGAGATGAATGGAGAGTCATTCTTCGCCAGATGGAAAAACCTTGGGGGAAACCCTCAGAAATCCCAAGTGATATTCCGAGCGACTCAGGGGATGGATTTAACCGCTACCAGAACTAAACTCATGTGCTTTGGAATGGCGCTCCTTGACAATATCGATCCCAACCCTGACAACTTCGTCTGTGCTGGCATCGTTCACACGAGCACTGCACAAATCGGCTGCTTGCTCCGTCTTGAACCCAACAAACCCGCTCAGATGTACCGCCTCACAGTTCGCTCCAGTAAAGAGTCTGTTTCGCAAGAAGTTTGCGAGCTCCTCAGCGACCAATTTTAAATATGCTTTCTCATTAGCTTGTCTCTATTATTGCATCAAAGCATCTCGTCATAATATTATAGGTATTGGCTGTCATCTGAGTGAAGTATAGCACAACGTAGGTACCCCCCATGTAACTCATATTTTATGTGTATAGAACTCTATTGAATATGAGCATAATTATTTCTAAGTTATTGCTATGTTATTGTTGATGTATGTATTATTATATTGATATTATTTGTTTTATTATCCTGATATTTATATTTTAGAATGCTCCCTCAGAGCCACAAAATAGCTCTGTCTGGCTTTGTCTGACCTGTATACTTAACAATAGAATGAATTTACCCTCCCCATAATATCGAATTCTATAAATATATATTATATGTATACACCTAATAAACGTATATATATTACATTGAAGTTTCTTATTCATAAATTTAATTTCATTATAATCACTCGTTTGAAAATGGTTAGAAGATTTTTCTTACACAACAGCAGTACATTTCGTTAAACTGTCAAATTTTGGTTTCAACTCTTCAATAGATGAGTAATGACGGTGAGGCAGTTTTAGTGAATCTATTCGATCACTTAAACGCTGACCAACATTTACCAGTGAGTAATTTTTTCAATTGGGTGACTTTTATTCATTTACATTGAATCATGCAATGACGATTGATTTAGTCGTAATTGATTAAAATGGTCGATATTTACTTTCAGCAATCAGTGACAATGAGATTTCACAGTTATCTACTAAGCAGGAAGGGTGAGTGAACAAGAAATTTCAGTTGAATCCTGTACCGTGAATGTCAAAACTTATGCACTAGGTAAGTAGTGCTAACGCATTTTCATAAAGTACAAAAGGCGGTTGGAATGTGTTTAATTTTTAAAATATTGATGATATAGTTGTGGAAACTATGAACAAGAATGTTTAATTTTTGGTAAACATTTAGATGATTTATTTAATTAAATTGCTAATTCTTCATCTACATTACACATTCCTCTGATGAAGGAAGGTATACAAGGACGTTTTTAAAATCGTATTACTGAGATTCCTTGTTTTCGTCCGACTAGTTTTCTTTCGCTGGACGTGCCTTCACCCAGTGCAGGAGAAAATATCAATAATTGATCCTAATTATTATGCTGTTCCCGGAACTGTGCACCCAGAAACAACTTTGTTGGACATGCTAAGAAGCTGTGATAAAACATTAATTTCGAAAATTCTAAGTTACTTGGATCTCGCAGGTGTTAAATTTTAATAAAGATATCACCCAATGTTATTATTAACAGTATTAGGGATTAGTGTTCAATTTATATATTTTTTAAATTGTAAATTATGTATAATAAATCCTGGCAACATGGACTTCATTATCTAGGCCAAGTAAAGGAATTAAAAGAAAAAAAGATCTTCAGTGAAGCGAGGGAGATGAGGAGGATTTAGCGAACTTCATCATAGAAAATTGTCTGTATTCCGTATTATCGGAATTCTATTCGAATTGGAATTATTCATGCATGTTTTTCAGTTACTTCATGCACATCTTTCGAACGTTTACCACTCGTATTAACTGATGTACCTAGCTACCACCAGAATGTATGAAATCCCATTCCTTTTCAGAAAGCTTCAAAGTAAACAATTTTTAAAACGCTGCCAATTCTAACTCATGGCTTCATTATTTATTGAATAAATAGTAATGCTCGTGCATTTTGAGGTTTGGGTAGTCACTTTTAGTTTCAGAAATTGGGATTATTTGCAATGGGTGGCCATCTGAAACGATCGATTTTGCGTCCAAAATTCCTAGGAAACCTCATTCTACTTGTCCATGTTAGTAAAATCCTCGACAACCCTCATTTTTGAATATTTTGAGGTCTGTAACATTTATGCGTGTTAGGTGATTGGGCTGGCTAGAAATTACAACCAAATAAAGTTAAACTAAAAGTGGAGTCGATGGCTGAAACTTCGGCATTTTTTCATGAAAACTAACGCTTTTTATGGCCTGTACCAGACGGAAATTACAGATGTGGAATCTAGGCATCTTAAAACGTAAAATGTCCAAGCTTGAGAGGACATAAACAATGTTTGCTGTATAATTATGAGCGCTTATTAATGAAAATGGTAGTACCCAGTTATGTATGAGTTAAGTAGGTAGGTATGAGCCATTAGCATTCATGTAGCACAGAACGTTGATTTGTTTTCTTAGTTGCCTTTCTAGTGTTGAAAGGTGTCAATGGCCTGTGGATTGACGTTTTCGTTACCAACCTCCTTCACTACAGCATCGGAAAAGTACCCATGCAATCTGGTAGACAGCTCTGAATTGCTAAGACAAATCGATTTAGGAACCTACATTATAGATTTACCAGTAGATCTATATCGTCTACGTAATATATTATACCCTTGTAAAGTCGAAATTTTAAAGGATTAGTTGTTACACTAAAAATATTAAACTTCCCTAAAAAATTTTGAATTCTTTGGGCAGAACTTTTGAGCAAATTGTGCTCAAATTTCACAACAGTTGCTTACAAAATGTGTGAAAACTGATAGCTCTATCAATTATGAACAACTATGTTCAGAGCTAACTTTGTGTTCAATGTAATGACATTTCACAACTGAATCCATTGAAACTAAAATTTCGTACGGTCTTGAATGTTCCTTTTCTATTTATGTTTTATTGTAAACTAATATTATTTTAGTTCATAGTAATTTAAAGATTAATAACTTTACTGGACTGACATATTAGAATTAACTTATTTCAAAGAGCAAAGAACAAGAGTCAACGTTGAGTTTATTACGTTAATACGAAATGGTGCATCACATTAATACATAAAACATACATTTTGCTGTATTTTGTCATCGTAGATTAGAGGATTGTATTGACAGATAAAGTAGTGCGTATCTTTTGAAATTAGGCGGAAATTGATCACCTTGTAGGATCCCTTTCTTGGGGAACAAGTACCTACCTATGAAAATGGAATTATAGAGTTGACGTAGTTAGCCAATGTTTTTCTATTATTTAAATTTCAATCCACAGTCTTCGTTATAAAGTAAATGCCCGGAGATCTTATATAATGTCTTAATTGATCAAGGATTCGGCTGTCATTATTGATTTTTTTCAAAGAATCTTCTACCATGAATACGTCACAACTTGTGTCTGTAGCGTGAACCCACTCAGCAGAAATTCGTGTGTATGGATGCTAACCGGTAAAAGTAGGATCCATTCAAGTTATTGAATGCGATGAATGTAGCAGTTCCAGCAGATAACAGGTACTTCGACCGTTCAATTTGAGGGCAGTCGTACCAACCGGTCAAAAAGAAAATTCTCTCCAGCTCCAGGTCGCATCCAGCTGCTTCCAGCTCGGAACTTGAAAGTCCAAGGTGGGAGGAACAGCGGCGTTCGGCGTGTGGTTGTCGTTTCGAAGTCAGATTCAGTTCGTTCCCGTCATCTTCCGCTCCTGTCGTGCTCTCAGTTTTGATCGTGACTTTTTGGTTCGATTTGTGGCCCCATCCGTGTTCCACTTTCTCAGCTAGTTTTATTATTCACCTGTCGCATCTAAAATAAGGTAAGCTTTATTTGGTAACAATTGTACGTAACCTAGACCCTACGCAGGCCCTTTATAAATTGATGTTTTGCTTTCCAGGACAATGGTAACCAAGCGGCGCCGTTTCGTTTGCACCTTGCTACTCACCTTTTGTGTTTATTACCTAATTCTGGAAAACTAAACCTCAATTTATCAACATCCTATACCCCGGGGTTTATAGATCTACATTCTAATCGATACATTTGAATAATTAAACAAAATCATCGGTTCATTGGCTGCGTTTCAATCGCACAGGTGCTACGTTGCACCAAATGCTGAATGCACTCTATCCTACGAGCATATGGCAAATTTTCTCAAATGGATATCAATGGAGAAATTAGGTATCTTTGAACTTGAAGCAAACGGCACGGTAGTCAAAGCATCAAAACACCTGACGCGAGGCTTCGTTGTACCTAACATCTACACAGTACGTTCCTGTCAATCTATGTTACTATCGTGTTACTGCCAAAACTGCTGACTTGATATGAGGAAAAAATGGACTTCACAAGGATCTATAATGTCGTTACTATTAGTTACTCAATATTCTTGATTGAAATAGCTCCATCTCATCATATTATTGCCCTATATTTACCTACTTGTAAAAGTTGTTAACTTTTTTGCCGCACTTCCTTGCCTCTGTAACATGATTGAAGTGTGAGCGTATGGTGGATTTTGGACACATTGATTCGTAAGACATTGTGAAAAGAAAATATTTATCTAGTAACGATTTTGAGTGGGGAAGCGGTTATGCCTGTTACAAGAATTTTACGGTTGCTCATGCGTACAGGCTGTCACAATCCAGGAGCAATGAAATTACGGCGAACTATTTCGACCCCAATCCCTCACAATCCCTGAGAATAAGTTGAAATAGGATGGAAACCGTAGTTATGAGTGGAGTGCTCAAGGGCATATGCTATGTAATCCCCCAGGATTAAATTCCTAGGGGCCCATCAGAACTCCATCACGGAAAAGCCTAGCAAATTTCTTCAGAACCAAATGGAAACTGTACAAGTTGTGCTTTGAGAAATGTGGCCAGTTTTGAACAGTGAGTATTCCGAATCCTAGGAAAATTTTATCGATTATGCAAATTGTGTCTTAATGGGTCATATTTTGTATGAAGTTGTGCCCAAGTTCATGTGTCATATATTATATGACCCTTTAAGTCAAAATTTTGCATTATCGTTATCATTTTCATGGAATTCGGGTGAACGTATAGAAGGTAGATCCTACGTATTACGTGGATTTTACCCCTACCCTTATGCAGAAGCTGCCATTGGATAGGGTTGCAATGGCAAACATAAAGGACAATCCTGACATTTAAACCAGTTTGGACAACAATTTAGTTCTTCTGTTAGGTATAAGGACTGGCGAACACCCAGACAGACAACAAACAAAGAACATAAATAATTTATGTGACAGAACAAAGAACAATTATTGTTCTAAACTGTTGAAAACGTGAAATAAGCATGTATAAATCTGTTTTTGGTTTATTATTCAAAAATAAACCATTTTAATCGCTCTTGAAAAAAAAAAATGCTAACCATCAACCAGAAAATTTTATGGTTTAAGTTTCAAAGGGTGTATAATCCAAATCTGCAATACAAATTTTCCCGTCCGTCCGCCGTACGCACAATTTCTCTTAACAGGCTGGAGCAAAAATCTGAAATTTTCAGGAAAAATCAATATTGGTCCGACAACGCCCCAATTCTTTAGCCAGCACTCTTCACTTGAATTTAAAGTGCCCTTTAAGGGTTGTCAAAGTTTTGTAAAATCCCTAAAAACCTCAAAAAAGTCAAGGCGGCCAAAATTGGGACTTTTTTGAAGAACTTTCCATGAGGAATCGAATGAGCCCTTCCCCAGGTCCGTAGCTCAAACCATTCCCGATGTATGGCCCGATTTATGGTGCCAACATTTGCATCCTCATTCACTACATCACTAGGTTACTGCAATCAAAGCAAACACAAGAGTTTTTTTTTTTTTGTTTTGATCGCTAGGGATGTAGTGAATGTGGATACTGGAGTGAACACCTAAAAGGGTTTATTGCCGATACTCGGGTTGAAGCATTCTGATATGCATGCTCCGTCTTAGGAAATTTAAAATTTTCAAATAGAATATTTTTCCATTGTAATCGCTCTTGAAAAAAAAAACGCTGCAAATTCTTTCACTGGGGTTTATTATTCAATGATTCATGATTTGAATTTCTACTAAGCTTTGGAGTGTGCGTGTTTCACAGGTGATAGAGCGATTATTGAATTTCAGGAGGCACACAAATATGATCAACTGATCAATCCAAATTTTGGTTGAGAACCGATTTAAGTGCTCTATGCATATCTCCTGAAATTCAATAATCGCTCTATCACCTGTGAAACACGCACACTCCAAAGCTTTGTAGAAATTCAAATCATGAACGCAAGCAATTGAATAATAAACCCCAGTGAAAGGATTTGCAGCGTTTTTAATTTTTATCTATGTCCCTACTTCTCAAAACTAAAGTGACTCTTACTTGACGTACCTTGGTTGATTAGGTATTCAAATTTCATACTTGGAGTCAAGTGTTAAACAAGCTCGCTTAAACAAATATCTTTGCCGAAATGTTTAGCCACCAGATCTCCCATTTGAAATGTTTTTAGGAGTTGAATAGCAACCAATATTTTATTGCATCGTAAAATTAAAGCTTTCATTGTCATTGTCAGACAATGTTCTAGATGTGATTTTTGGATGAGTTATTCCGATCGCTTTGCTCTAGCGAAAATATAAATCTTTCTGTATCCTAGCAGAAAGATAACAATGACGCTAACAAATACTGTCGGTTGGGTCTGACTTTTGGTGAATTTCAATTCTGGAACGTTGTACCTAAAAGATCAATAACTACTCTGATGAAAATCACAACAGTTGGTGTACATTTCAAGATTTGTAGATCCCAAAAAATGAAGAAATGAAAGTAATAATATTACTTTTTACTACATTATTTCATGATTATAATAATGATAATTGGCCGCCCGTTAGCTTTTTTGCCAAATTACAGGATTAGTTGATGAAATCCTGAAATTTTCCTTCAGAATTGGCCATCTAATCACGTTAATAATCGGGATTCAAGCTTCCCAAAGCTCATTTAACTCAGGACTAAAGTCTTTGCGAGGTTTTCATCTCTTAAGTTTATGCTATTTCCCAGCCACTTACCTCAAAACTTGATAGTTTTGTAACAAAATTTGCAAAAACGAAGCTTTTTACCGTCATAAATTGTTTGAACTGCAACCTACTGTATACAAGCGTTAGAAAAGTCGAACCGAAGAAGACCCGCAGACGAATGAGCTTTGGAAAACTTTGATCGGTTTCAGAAGATAACGCGTGATTTAGACATGGAAATTTCTGTTTTTTGAAATTATTGGAGAACAAACTAGAAACTTTGCAATTGATGACAAGGAGGCGATGAGATGTTGAAGTGACCCCTTCCAAGACCAGGGCCGACCTGCCTGCAGCACTCAGAGGTTACCCCTCAAGCTGAACAGCTTCAAGTTTCCGATCCGGCCTAAAGTTTCCAAAAACGGGTAGTGGAACATGTAAAGGTTATGCATCCGTTACATCAACGAGGCTTTCAAAAATCAGGGGAAAACGCTCTCTCAGAGACATATAAAACTAGAGACTGTAATTATTCAGTAGTGGCCAACAAAAACTTGCATAATGCTGCTCAAGCACCCCTTCCTCTGATGGGTGTATTTCTTGAACAAATCTCACAGGTTTTGATCCCTATAGGCGATTCTATTTTGAAGGATGAATACCGATACGATGCGGGAGATTGTCATCTTGTTTGTCATGTTGACTTGACCTCAGATTATTCGTAGCATAGTACAAACAAGTTTCAAATGGAATCGACTTCTTAAACCTTCCTAAATCTCTCAAGATCCTTTATCCATACCAAGTCTTCTAATTTTAAAGGTTCCATCAGTGCTACCCTGTGTAGTGCTAATCATATGATTTTTGTAATTTTTCCGATATATGCCTTCTCTTTCTCTCAATCTCAAAGTCTAGTTTTTCCTCAAATGTAAAGTCTGTTTATGGGTGGCGCATCAGATGTTCGGTTGAAGTGAACGCATGGAGAGTGGTGTCAAGTATTTCTATTAGGCCGTCCATTGGGAGCGGAAAGCTGCGAACTGCGTTCCTCCAAAATCACGCAAATGCCGTTCGTTCATTGATCCATTTAGTAATTCCAGACGCGGACGGTTCAAGTCAAGTTCGTGATTATATTCTTGACAGCAATTATTTGTCTGATAGTTACTTTCCCGTTGGTGCTACAAATAATCCCTTCCTTGCAATAGCAAAATCAGCTTTTCACAGTCCATGTTTTTGCTACCGTTCGTTCGAATAATCCCAGCAGAGTTATATTTTTTCTTTAGCTGTTCAGACGAATGATGAAGAACGATTCAGTCCTGGTAGATGTGGTGCTCCAGTGAGTGAAGTGTTTGGATAGCGTTTGGTACGGGTGTATGGGGTTACCCCTGAGTTTTGGAGAAAAATATGTAACTAGAATAAAGTTTTCCCGTAGAGCCTGGGCACCCCTGTCATAATTCTAAACGCTGGGTTACACCGCTCCTTGAAAGGGTAAGCTCTTTGAATGGCTGAGGCAGCTGGACGAGAGGAAGATGACGCTATATGCAAATTTTTGGATGCCTGGATGGATTTGCTGGGAATCCAGTGAAACGCACGAAAATAGTTAACAAAACCCCCAAATTAATTAAATGTGGGTTCAGGAACCCAGAAAAGGAATGCCAGACTTTAGTTTGTATGATCCGATGTACTTCTCATGATTGGTACAAACAGCCAAAAATCATGTATGGTCGGGAGTAGCAAGACCCTTACCCCGTGATCTATCAAACTTCGGAAGAACTTCCTGCAGCTTTGGCTCAGGGAACATAGGATACTTTGAGAGGGGGAGGAGGGCACCTACAATTTGATATACTAGGACTCCTGACATGAAAGAATTGAACTCTTTCATGCTCTTGATAACACCAAAGGATAACCCTGCCCTGTGTTTTAGTTACGTTTCTAAGGTTACCACCGAGTCCATTACTCGAGTCTACTTCCCAAGGCAGCTGCTATGAAGGTATTCTGTCCGGCCCCTAGCTACCAGCCCTTAAAATGCAGTTTAGTATTGTAACTGTCACCAGATGCTGGAAATGACCAATTCCTCACTCAAAAAGGATTGCATTTTCAAGTTATGATGTGAAACCTCCCCCCTCCGACATGATCAGCCCTTTCTTGTACCGGCTCCCCAATTTATTGGTTCCAAACAAAAAGTTTTTTAGGTGGACTACATAGTTTCATCTCAACCCTTCGGGTTGTTGAAGAAGTTCGCCTCTGGCTCTGACGCTAAAACCCCGTCTTCAGTTCTTCTACCTGTAGGTGTCCGGACGGGGCCCTTAGGAGGCCCGAGGCAGCGTCGTAATAAACCCAACAGGGCGGGGCTTTCTGGGTGTTGCGATTGTGTGGTCTACCTACCTCCTCCACCTTGGAACCTCGAGAGTCCAGTACTCCGTTTCTCGATTAAATAACTTCCTTTCAACGTAGTGATGCAAGATTCTTAAAAAAGAATCGATTTAAATCGTATCGATCTTTTTGGAAAGAATCGGAAAATATCGTATCGATTTTTTTTAGTAATCGATACTTTTTTGAAATTTTTAAATGAGTACTACTAGATTGAGAAAATTTGTTATTGATAAATTTTAATCTTGCATGAAAATATCGATTTTTTTTCAAGAATGGATACGTCTTTGAATTTTGAACGAGTCAGAGTGCATTAAATGCTCTCTAAATTTTACTAAAAACTATACTTCTCAAAAATGTACCTATTTATACTGTAATAGTTCTTCTTTTCTCTTCTTCTTTTCTCTTATTTGTTGACGATGGAGGAGTCCATGTAGTCACTGGTGTGCTGAAGGATTGTTCTTACAATTGTTTCTGTCCAGTCCAGCACTAATTTTGTACAATACCCACTCGTTCTTTGTTAGCAGCAGGATCTCAGGGCTGCAATCCGCGTAACATATTCTACTTCCAGCGTATTTGTTTGCTTAATCCAATCCGCATATCTGTCGGCTTGTTCACTCACTGAAGGTGCACAGAGCAAACTTGTTCATTCCTTGTAGGCACATCTTGGAAACAACATCTTTCACATTTTTTGGACACAACTTGGAAACAACTTCTTTCACATTTTTTTGACCCACCATGGATGATGGACAGGGTCTTCTCAAATTTCAACGTCTTGACCGCAGTCATGCCAGACATAAGTAATGTATATGGGGAGATAATAGTTGATTTAGATGAGTAACAACTGGTGGTCATTAGATTGTAGTAAACAGTGATGAGTGTTCTTGAGGTATTTTCACTTCTTGCTCCTTTTCGATTGTTGTTGTAGGAATTGTCAAAAATTTCCTTCAAAATGAAAAGAATCGGGCCGATTCTCAAAATTTTGAATCGATTCTTCGATACTTGGAGGAAAAAAAAAAGAATCTAAAAGGATCGATACTTTTTTTTAAAGAATCGATTCTTTAGAGAGTCCATAGTTTTTTTGCATCCCTACTTCAACGTTCTTCCCTACCTGTCGCTCAGTGATCCACAAAGATGCTCACAGGTGTTCAGGAAGGAACTTCTATTGGTTTCGGTGACTTTTCCAGGACTGAGGATGTAAATCTAAGTCAGCTTGAAGAGCAGATAAGGAGCAAAACAGTTACTCCAAAGCTTCAATATGTATATTCCCCGAAACGCTGCAAAGAAATAGTAACTTTCTTGCTGCGGTCCATCCTATCTGCCTCAAACGTCGAGGCAATGTATAGGGGAATCCTAAGCGGCCACGTGAAGTTCAATTCTAATTTTAAAAAACTGATAGCAAAACCCGAATTAGCGTTGAAAAATTAAGGAATTCATCCTGGAGGTTCATCTATGTCGATTTTGGCGCAGTTTTTATAGATCGCATCGAGTTCGGGTTGGGCGTCACAAAAAGATGAAAACTGAATCGGTTGATTATTATAGTTTTTTTGGTTGGTTAATTGTTATTTATTGGCTGATGGGTTGATCGAGCCAGCATTTCATTAAGGTTTGCTTAAAGTCTATATCTGCAGAAAAATGAGGATTTCTATTTTGAAACGCAGCAAATTATTTCACAAAGGCTAATTATTTTTGACCCCTCGAGGGTCGACTTTGCTTGACTACCTTGGTTTGAATAGTAAACCTTTTGAATAAATAATGAAGATTATTCGGCTACAGCATTATAAAATGAATACGAAATGAAATGGAATTCGGATGTGACACTATAGAAACGAAACATGATCAATTTGAGATTGAAACAATAATTTAAGTGAGTGAACCGTGTCATACCTAGTCGTCAAAACAAGAAAATACAAAAGAAAAAGGTTTAAAAAAAAATTGAAATTTACGCACCCGTTTTCAACATTTCACAATACTTGAAAATGATTGATCCTGCAATTGGGAGGTTCAGGGAGTCACTCCTAAGTTCAGATTGCTATTGTAAATGATCAAATTTGCTACTGGTGAATTTATACGGATGTTGAACCTATCTCGTAACCGTGAACGTTTTTGACCCATAGCGTCTATGCGTATGAGGGATCGGGCCAACTATAACCCAAATGAAGTCCAAGTGCGAAAGAACGGATTTTTCACATGAATGCTAAGGCCTCTTATACCCCTTCGGTGCAGGGACACGGCGATTTGGAATCTACTCACCTTAAAACTTACAATGACAAAATTTAAGTGGAGTTTATTTAAAAGACGTTTACAAAAGCTTATTGTTGAAAGTAATAAACCATAAATAAATTTGGTGTAGATTGCGTATAAAGTGATGTTCGGGTTCCTCGCAGAAATTGAAGGGATTAACGGTTCTGAGTATTTTGCTTCCGAGTCCGCTAAGCAGCGGAAGACTTGTGTTCACTTTCAGGAGCCAACAAATTTTTGTTGTCCGAATTCTAAATTTCTACTCGCATTTTGCTTTTCATAACCTACTGAACTAATTTGGTTCCGTGTCTGTCGGTCTGTCTGTCCGCATTTCCTTGTTACAGCCATAACTTCCACAATTTTGAATAAATATAGCTCATATTTTGAGGGACTATGCGGATAAGGTCTGTTGAGATCCCATACGAATATCATCTCAATATAATCAGCGGTGAGCTCTGCGCATGCGCTAACGTGAAATTCTTTTAACAAGTATGACTTTCACAATTTTGATTCAATTTAGCTCATATGATTAAGGATGTAACGAGGAAGCTGCTGTGCCATGTTTTAACAACGAGATTCAGAAGGTGATCCTATTAACTTGTGAACTTACTGTAAATCACCAAGGTCGAAATCAGAAGATCTTGTACCCTGGTTACATAAACCCTCGTCCAAGCATAGATCGAAGTTCAAGTTTGTTGTAGACCCATCTAGGCAAGATTCCAGAATTGTTCTTAGGCCTAATGCAATAGTTTGTGATTAACATCTTCGTTAAGTGAAAACGTAGTCCAATTGTGGAAGTTCTGTGAAGCCTCGCATCACATGTTTATATTTTTATACATGAGTGATTCAGTGGATTAATCGTGCTAAATCTGTATTTTGGTTGTTATGCATTTTTTGTACTTACATACCTATTCCTAGAAAACCTGTAGTCGAGGCGGAAGACATGATAATAATTATTTATCCAATAACTAGTCGGGATGTTTTGAGCGGCCGGAGAGCTTTTTGTGGAACGGGACTGTAATACAATGTCTAGGGGGTTTTAAAAGGTCTAGGAAACGGGCTACCCAAAAGGGGGTTATTAGCATCCGATGTGGAGGCAAAAATGGGAACGCCCAATAGGCAGAAGAAAGCGATAAAGGCCGAGTAGAGACCGATAATTACCGAGTCACGAGAGTCCAAGATAGAGTGACTGGTGGAGAGGGGGGGAGTGTTAAGATACCGAGGTCAGGGACCAACAAGTTCGGTCGAAAATGAAACGGTGCGACCGAGACTCCGGAGGCCGTGAAATACCGATTGGTTGGGATTTGTTGAGGAGGGCAGTCACCCGGGCCAAGGACTCCAGCGCGGGAGAGAGTGGCGAAAAAAACGGGGTCCCTCGCGGGACGTCCGCGCCTTTCCTGGGGCCTTTGCCGGTCCACGGGGAAATTGAGGTAAATATGCACTAGTATGTTCCATAGCCAGGATGAGGGTATACGGACTATGTGACGTGCGCTTATGAGATGGTCTGAACGCCCGAAACGGGGATACAAATGTGGTCCACATCGTATCTTTTTATAAACCATTGGATAATTTAGAAAACACAGAAAACACACTCTTTCGAAGTTTGAATGTTTTAGGGGGACAACGAAATTGGGATCCAACTCGCAGTTACGATCGAAGTTTTTGATGTAAATGGTTTGTGGCATCAACTAGTTCACTGTACCCATCATGTTTCCTAGAGCTTCCACAGCGTCTTTTAGTGTTCCCTCATGTACAGGATGGCTGCTTTTTTTCTCTTGGAAGGGATTTGGCTCAGCGAAATCTTAGCCACTGTGAAGCATCAAGTGGAAGTTGCCCATCTCACACACAAAATTCTTCTTGCTTGGCTTGCAAGATTGCTTTGTCGGGCTTGTGTACTTGTCATGTCTGACACTGCGTTTTGACTGAGTTAAGTGGATGCCTGTCCAAGTTTTTTTTTTTTTTAACTATAGGCCGTTGGTTTTTTTTTAAACTATAACCCGCGGACCACTGCTTCCTATATGCCTGGGCTAACTCCAACAGTCAAGTCTATTCCTAAAGTCGAGTGACTCAATAGGACTAGGAGCGAATTAAGGAAGGAATCGTAATAGCCCTTACGGCAGTTTCAATTAGCATTCGGAGTACACATTCCCCTCTGTTTCGTAAGTGTCTCTCCTTGTCTGAGAACTGATAGTTATTTACTAACTGCGGAAATGGTGAAAGTTACGACGAGAACCGTAAAGTTCCGAATAATGAATTTCCGTCATATTATACCTTTGCTAAGAAACCTCTCTCCAGATTTGTTTGATACGGCTGAATTTACAAATCATCGAATTGCTTATTTATTTGGAATACAAATTGCATACTAGGCTTTGTACAACTCACAGTAGTTTATAACATGGTAGTCTGTTTACCGATTTGAAATTGAGCACCATAAATCCAAAATTCCCTTCTCTGATTGGGATTTAAGTTATGGAAGATATCAATAAAAACATTTACAGTTCCTGCTATAATTTTGTCCTTTTTATTGATTTCCTTGTATTCCCTTTTATTGTCCTTGATGAGCTTTTGAGGTCGAACGTGTTTGTTTTGTTTGTCTGTTACCTGCATGAAATGTTATCTGGATTGTTACTTAGACATGGATAATGATGACTGCCATACATGCTATACATGACTGCCTGGTCATGTATTTTCGATTTTTCGTAACAATACCGAGTATTTACGAGACTCTACGTCATCTAACTTTGTGCTCGTACTTTGAAGATTATAGTCGGTGAGTTGTGTAAATATGAGATGGATTACTTCAATTTTGGGGGGAAATCATCCGAACCTCAACTCTTTAATTTTAATTCAACATATGGCCCATTCCACCTAGGCCATATAATTGTTACATAAAATTCAACGAACTCTGCGATATATATCAACTCTCCTACGCTAGATGTCGTCTTCTAGCGAACCTCCCTGCAATAGAAGAAAAGTAGTAGTTACCTATTGCAAGAGCATGTTAACCAGAGAAAGTCCTCGGCTATTAAAAAAAGTAAATGTCTCATAAATCCTAGGACCGGCTTTCACGATGTTTGGAAAGCCGCAAAACGGTTTTGAAGCGCCAGGAGGAAAAGGAAGAATAAACGTTCGGTGTATCGTATGTGACGAAGATGAAAATGTTAACAGTTTGCGTTACGTAAAAGTCCTTCAGGCTTAAGGAAGTGAAGACGACCTGCTGGCTCTTTAATAGCTTTAATTTTGAGAGTTCGACACTAACCACTTCTACCTCAAAGAATCTGCGTTGGCTCTAACTTTTAATTTGTACTTACAAATAATTATCGTGAAGGAAAATAAATGCTAATAATTATCATTATAAATTAAAACATATTATACGGAGTCCCCATGTCCGGTTTTTATATTGTCACACTTATAAACTTAATGCCGGCACTACCTAAGTGGTTTATCAAGTTCTACAATTAACCATTGTAATCGAACTAGAAACAATATTTTTTTTAATCAATCCCTAAAAATTACTTAGATTACGCTGTAAAAGGAAAATTCCGCTGTTTTCAGCGCTTTCCGAAGTAATTAAAAAGTTGAAAATCACAAATTGGCCTTATTTAGGATTGAACTGCAGGGGGTGAAATTAAGGTTTGAAATATGCATTTAGTACCATTGGGAATCAACTCTGGCCTAAACTATGAAATCCCTTAAAATTTCATTGAAGTCAAATGGAAACTGTAAGAGTGAATCGAGTTGCAAGGATTTGAAGTTCGCACATGCGCAGCTGCTACGAATAATGCAAACATTGAGAAAAATCATATGGGCTAATCAGATCGTCTTCTTCACAGTATTTTCGGAATTGGACCGAAAACGGGCGAATAGGCCGTGAAAAGCTAACTTTACCTGTATTTTACGTTCGCTCAAGCGCAGTAAAACTATTGATTTTTGACTGATGAAATTGGTAAGAAACTATGTCCTTAGGTCTATGACTAGGTCTAACCCTGCACAATCCCAAAGAATATCAACAAAATCGTGGAAAACTTTTGAAATAATCCTTGTTATAACGATTTCACCTTCGCGCTTGCGCAGTAGCTACTAATGATGAAATCATATTGTTATCGATGTAGGTTTGACGTCTCCCGACCTCTCTCTGAATTAGAACGGGACTGTCAGTGGGAAAATTATCTTTGATGGATTTTACATTTCCTCGTACGCTGTGGAGTGTTGATTTTTGGCTCAAGACAATGATAGGGGACCATAGTCAGCCTGCTTAGCTCTGAAACACCATCAAAATAGGCTGACATTTGTAGAAATTAAGCTTGTTACATAGATTAAGATAGATTGTTGCTATTATAGGTGTTTACGTAAGAGTTAAAATCTAGGAATCATTTTAGAATTCTTCAAAACGGACTTCTGTGCCATTGCAATAGATACTTTTTCTATGAAAATTCGCTAAAAGAATAGAAGGCCTGGAAGAGCTGTGGTGAAGAGGAGGCATTTCGTCCGGTGTCCCACAGGGTCCCAGGTAAACCTAGGGACGGCTAGTTAGTCGACAGTTGTACAGAACAAGACAGCTCCAAAACAAGTGTATTCCAGGAGTCAGTGGACCGTTGTGGCAGGTGGACTTGACTGGGTGAGGTTACGGTCCGAACTTCCGGCCCTGTCCACGTCACTCTGGCCATTATAACGCTATTATGAAGGTTCACTTCTGATTCAATCATACCCTCCAAACTACTGAAGGGTTAAGGAAAGTTTTGTAATGTGTCTGACTGAACTCTTATTGATAAATGGTATTGTTGAGAATGAGAGAAAAGGAAACAAATGCGTGGGAGCGGTTTGTATAGCATATTGAGAGTCAAGAAATAATTCAAATTGTTCTTGTTTCTGTCGAGGTACTATTGTATTAATAAAAAATGTCAACCCTTCATTTATCAGCTGTGGAGCCATCTTGGTTGTCACTTGCACTTCTACACCTTCCTGCATTTTTAGGACCTCATTTATTGATTGATTCTCATTACAAATATTCGTTAAGGTTTATTATTCAATAATAAACCATTGTAATCGCTCTTGAAAAAAAAAATTCTATACCCCAATGAAAATTTTATGGTTTACGTTTCAAAGGGTGTAGAATCGGAATCTGCAAGACAAATTTTTCCGTCCGTCCGCCGTACGCACGATTTCTCCCAAATGGCTGAAGCAAAAAAACTGAAATTTTCAGGAAAAATCCATGTTGGTCCGACGACGCCCCAATTCTTGAGCCAGCTCTCTCACTTAATTTAAAGTGCCCTTTAAGGGTTGTCAAAGTTTTGTAAAATCCCTGAAAACCTCAAAAAAGTAAAGGCGGCCTTAATTTGTACTCTTATTGAAGAACACTCCACGAGGAATCGAATGAGCCCTTCCCCAGGTCCGTAGGTCAAACCATTCTCGATCTATGACCCGATTCATGGTGCCAGCATTCGCGTTATTCTGGTTTATTATTGTTTTTGTGTTGATATCAGTAACCTAGTGACGTAGTGATGTAGTAATGTGGATACTGGAGTGAACTCCTAAAAGGCTTTGTAGCCGAAACACGGGTTGAAGTATTCTGATAACCATAAAAAACGCTGCAAATTCTTCCACTGGGGTTTATTATTCAATTGGCCTGCGTTCATGATTTGAATTTCTATTAAGCTTTGGAGTGTGCGTGTTTCGCAGGTGATAGAGGATTATTGAATTTCAGGTGGTATGCATAGAGCACGTAAATCAGTTCTAAACCAAAATATCTATTTGGATTGATCAGTTGATCATATTTGTGTGCCTCCTGAAATTCAATAACCCCTCTATCACTTGTGGAACACGCACACTCCAAAGCTTAGTAGAAATTCAAATCATGAACGCAAGCCGATTGAATAATAAACCCCAGTGAAAGAATTTGCAGCGTTTTCTTAGTCATTGGCATGATTGCAACTAGATGGTGGAGTGACGACAGAAACCCTGTCTTCAACGATTTTGCCGTGAATCTCAATTGCCAATTGTTCGTGTTTGATTGTATTCCAGGTGTTAACTTTTTGGTTCCATCGATCTCAGTCTTAGTTCGTCAATAGATGTTCCTGGTACAGGTTCATTCAGCCCATACAATCTCAAAACCTGTATTTGGGTATCTCGGATTACAGAGTAATTCTTATGTGCCGATTTACCGTTTCTTTGTAGTGTAAGTGTTTACGTTTGTTCCCACTGTACTCCCTCCTAGTTCCTTCAAATGGTCTTCCTGGTGTAGGTTCATTCCTTCCCATACAATTTCATTACCTATTTTGGTTTCTCGGATTACACAGTAATTCTTTATTGTCAATATTCCGTACGCTGTTGTAGTGTAAATGGCGTATACACATGACATATGAACATTGTTCATTTTTCGTTCCGCCATCCTCGCTCATAGATCCACCAACAGGAGTTCCTGGTATAGGTTCATCCCATCCCCACACATCCTCATAACATGTATCTTAGTAATTATATGTAATGTTTTTTTTTAGTTGCCAAACATCCGTGTGTTGATATACTTTTTTCGTTCAGCCATGCTCGGTCGGTTTTCTTCCAACAGGTGTCCTGGTAGTGACGGGAAGAATGTTCCCACGGGTACGGAAAAAGGCCCCCACTAAAAGGCTGGTTATCAACATGATAGTTTTATCAAAGATTCCGATTTATTTATCCAACTAATCTTTACATTACTAAAAGGATTGACTTAGGATGTTTTTATTTATTTTTGAGGTGGGAGCATCCAGACCACCAAACTATACTGAACCCTGCTCTCCGTATCATAGATTCTGATCCATTTGTCCAACTAATCTATACATTACTAGAAGTGTTTATTTAGGATATTTTTCATTTTTAGGATGCTAGCAAATCGTGATAATAATGATAGTGACTTCATGTCGTCCTACTTAGAAAAAAACATCTTCATCCATAGTATTTGATTGGTTGCGTCTGCCAAGTTGGCCAGTTAAATCTGGTGATGGGAGTTCACGGGTTCTCCTCAGTTTTAGCATGGAACATGTTTAGTCTTGAACTGAAAAGCGGAAAAAGGTGACGCGGATATGTCACGAAATTTGTCTGACGATTTTCACCTACAACCAAGCCGTTTCTAGGAAATTGAACGTTGTTCAGTTTTCGACGGACAAAAATTGTTCTCCATTCTTTGGAAAGCTCTTGATTTATCTCGCAGGCCTTGCGTACTTATTGGTATTTATGTCGTAATTTAATTTAATTTATGTTATCAATAGACGTAGTAAACAATGCCGCTTGTTCTGTTGTCACTTGGTTGTAATGTTGGTTACAATAGACGCTCACAGGAATAGAAAACTACCTACATCGTTTAGTTACGATTTGATTTTTGATCACGTTGATTTGAGGTGAAAATGTGAAATAGGTAAACCGTGGGCACTTCAATTTGTTTTAATTTGAGGCAAAAACACGACTCACAATGTCAGGAGACGTAACGCAAGGTAGTAGTTTGGTGTGTAAAGTAGGACACATAAGCAAGCTTATACATAGTTTGTACATTGGATACGTTTCTCGTGAAGACACCCTCAACACACGTCATATTTCGTGTCGTGGAAACGTCCGAAGAATTATTCAGCGTATAGCTGAATGTTTCAGTCATGATAGCATGGCTAAACAATGTTCCGTGTATTTGATTTTTAGCCGCAAATTCTACGCAGTAAGCATCAGGGGTTCCAGGGCGATTAGTGTTGCTTTTGTTGTTGTAATGGTTCATCTTTTAGTGAGTGCTAAAGCAAGCATTACTTGAAGAATATAGTTTTCGCCTTAGTTTATTTAGTTTGCCGTTATATCATTAAAGGGCATACCTGTAGGGGGCTTTTTTTCAGGTATCTTCTTTCTTAAAGTCATATCTGGTACAGATGCATCCCATCTCACACATTCTCATTTCCTGTATTTTACTACTTATCTCATTTTATTTCGTAATTCCTAATTCTCAATTCTGCTTTTGTTGTTTCATGGCATATGTTCACTTTTCGTTTCGCTATGTTCAGCCGTAGTTCCTCCAACAGGTGTTTCTGGTACATGATCATCCCATCCCACACATTCTCGTAACCGTTCTTTTGTTACTTATATCGTTATTCCTAATTCTCAATTGTACTTTTGTTGTTTTATGGCATATGTTCGCTTTTCGTTTCGCTATGTTCAGCCGTAGTCCCTCCGACAAGTGTTTCTGGTATAGAATCATCCCATCCCACATATTCTCGTAACCTGTATTTTATTACTTACTTCGTTATTCCTAATTTTTATTGCTCCTGTACTGTTGCAAGGCATGTGTTCATTTTTCGTTCAGCCATGTTCAGCCGTAGTTCCTCCAACAGGTGTTTCTGGTACAGGTTCATCCCATCCCAAACATTCTCATAACCTGTCTTTTAGTATTTATCTCGTATTATATAGAAATATTTAGTTGTCATTTGTCAGAGCGCTGTCGCATTGTACGATGTTCACTTTTCGTTCCGCCATGCTCAGTTCCTCCAACAGGTGTTCCTGGTACAGGTTCATCCCCTGGACAAGGGATTTTCGTCCTCCCCGCTGGACATGGACTCCGCACGAGAGCTCCAACAACAAACGCCCTGCCCACCTCCGGTGTCTTTGACCAGAGTTGATGGGCAGACACGGAGCGTGGACTCGCCGCGTAGGCCTCTGTTGTGTTGTTGAAGATAATTACACAGGCGCTTGCTTCGTCCTCTCCCAGGTCCCGTATTATTCATTTCCTTTGTGTTCTGCTTCCAATGCTCCACGCCCCGCCGCTCCTCCCTTTCCGTCCCTTTTCTTTTTTGGGATGGGAACCTTTTTCTCGGGCCTTTTTTCTTCTCTCTCCTTCTATTTTTTCTCTATTTTTCTCTGTATAGTTGGTGGCTCCTCTTTGATGCCGCCGTGAGACCCCTTGAGAGGAGATTGTGGTGACCTGCCCCCTTCAACCTCACTCAAAGCCCCTCTGGTGTCTTCTTACCTAACCCATCCGACCACTCCAACTCTTACACGATCTGCCCTGCATCACTTTTGTTATGTCAGCTTTCGAAGGAGTAAACGATCCCTTTTGCGGTTCCACTTTATTAAGTTCCTGAATATTCGTGAGAACAAGCCAAATTTCACATAATTTGCGGTTATTGATAAAAAATGAAAGCTGGAGTTCTTATTTGAACTATCTTTCCAAATCTTATATCTAGAATTTCCTCGCATATTAATATTTTCTCTCCCTATAAATATGGAAACGCGCTAAAACCTTTTATTTTTTGTCAAATCTGGGGTAACTGACCAAGATGTGTACCTCCTCTGCAATTTTCTTGAGGTTTTTTCTCCCCTTTCGATTTTGGTTTACAGGGTGTCCCACAAATCCCCCCCCCCCCCCCTCCTATAGAATCGTCCAAATGGAAGTCAACAAAAAACAAATGTTTCTTTTTTGGAATCTTCAAATTTTGAAAACAGGCGCCTAAAAAAAACGGGTGCGAAATAAACAAATTTCGGCCATTATTCCGCAAAAATTGAGTCGAATCAAGAAACGGATAGCGTCGCGCGAAACAGCGTTTAAAAACAGTGAAAATTCATGTGCCACACTTGAATTTTTGAGGATTGAGTTCACCATCATCCACTATTCGACTATTTGACTCTCAGGGTGAAATCTAAGTTCTGAAATTATTAAAAAAATCAGAATATCGAAAAGTTTTGACATAACACTAATGTTTTAATGTTCTTTATTGGGAGACGTCCCTCAATGTTTCGAATGAGCTCACCTGGACCGCTCCGTTCCCTCACCCTCAGCTAAAACTTTGACAGATGAAAAAGGACGTCAACATGAATGTGAATTTGACCTTGATTTGTTATTGTAAAAATCGCCTAGTATCATGTGAGGATAGAATCATCTGATAGAATTGTAACTGTAATTGTATTTAGACAAGACAAGTTGTTTTTTCTCGACTTACGACTTACTTATGTGTATATTAGTAAGTGACGCGAAGATTGGTGTTTTATTTTATCTCGTTCGATTTCAGTTGTTCTATTCGTAGATTTCTAGGCCATGTCCATTTGCAGCATATTGGACCATGTTAGGTATTTTTTTACCTGCTTTTGTTCCGTACATTAGGACTAGTAAAGGTTGATGTTCATGGGGGTCAGTCAAAGTCATTCAGCTGTCTCCGGAACGTCTTGAAATCAAAACAAAGTATGATGATTTCGTTCAAGGTATTTCGCTCCTAATCGATCTTACGTGCTAAAAAATAAACCGCTTACCTCTATACATCTTATTTACATTAGTAATTTACGTAGAACGGTCATTCTAATACAGGAACAATAAACCGCTGTGCAATAATTTGCTGCGTTTTTGAAGTACACAACTTGAACGAAGATTGCTTATCCACCATTAAGAATGTTCATGATTTTTAAATATAAAAGATAATGCATATAGTGACCCATACTTCGTTTGGAATAGCCTTTTTCATACATTCCTTCGAATTCTGGCACAACAGACATGACCATCATAATTTCCTTCCATACTTTCTATCCAAATGGTCAAGGAAAACTTTCCAATATAGGGTCTTCGACAGTAATTGATTAATATAGTTGAGTAATATTGATAATGGCGTAGTTACTAACTACTAGTTAGAGGAGATTCTAGTAACCTCTAATGAACATTTCATTCGGTGAACGTGTCAGAATGGGGAAGCTATAATCAGTGGAGTGTCACAGATTTCAGAGAGCTAGAGTTGTTTACCTTCCACTTAGCTTGGCAACTGTGCACACGTACATCACGTCCAATCTGATAAACTGAAAACAACTTTGTACATGACTGCACTAAGACCTTTTATATGTATTTCTGTATCAAATAACATTATTTTATTTAATGGTGGTTTGCAAGTGGGGTTGAATATAGTGTTTCTTTTTGTTAGTGTAGTATTTGAATTCATTTTGTAAGCTTACAAATCGAAAATCCGTTTGTCACTGAATAGAGTGAGATCGAATCTAAACAAATTCCAGTGTTCAAATTTCATCGGTGGAGTGCAAAGGCCCAAATCTATGTGAACACTTGTGGGAGAGCGACATTCGTTTTTAAATTTAACTGGAAGAGACATTGCAAAAGCTATCTTTTTCAAATCACAGGTTCTGATTTATCCAGCTAATCTACGAGTACATTCCACTAAAAGGATTGATTTAGGTTTAAGAGCATTCAGAGCCCTAAACACTCAGTTTTCTATCTTGGGTTTACCTGTCGTTGCTCGCTGTAAATGTTGTAATTTAAAACTTATGTATTCACGACTACCTCGCTCTATTTTGGCGCTTTTACAACAAGCTGAAACTTAGTTTCCTCAATAATAGCTCACAACTGAGTACATCTTTAATGAGAACGTTGCATATTTTAATGAAATTTAAATGATATTTTAAGCATAAGTTTGAGCATTGATTTGTGAACTTCCTACTTCAGTTTGTTTGAGTTTTTCTACTTAAAAATGAAAATTTTACCAATTTTTAGCGGTTATTGTGATTTTTTGGTTCATTTTCCGAAATTTGACCCATTTATTGTGCTCAAAGAGCTTTGTCGAACGAACACATCCTTTCTTTAGGAATAATTCTACCGATAGTTGTCGTCTGGAATGACACATACATATAAAAAAGCGTTAAAATCCAGGAATCATGCCTCAAAATAGATTTCAGCGAAGAAAATTTTTTTCTATGAATATTCGCTAAAACAAGATGTTAATATAAACTTTGATTTTGGGGTAAACGAATTGTTTTAGTTCAAGGGATGTGTACACAAGTCTTCCTTTGGCTTTGTTGACTCGGAAGGAAGAAAATAATGTTGGATAACCCATTAGCCATTTTTCGTCAGGGGCCGGCCCAGAGTTGGACAACGTGAGTCATATGATCCCTGCTTTATAGCTCATGTGGCGGATGGGAACGCCCCAATGAAAAAGGAGAAGACAAGCAATTATTAGGTTCTTGGGAGGGGTCAATTCCCAGGGGTCAACTCCTATTTAGCATCCGAAACGGCTGCGGAATAACAATTCGCCGAGACGGTCAGCAACCCCCGCAGAACTTTAAAGTACATTTCAATTTGTCATCCTCATAAACTAAATCGGTCTGTCTGAGTTGTGAATCCCGTTTCAATAGTCAAGCGAATAAAGTAATTTAATGTTGTCTATTCCTACAAAGAATATTAGTTATCTATTATGTTGGATCGATTTCGATGCCATCATTACCATCAACAAATAAACCAGGCTGTCGCAGAAGAACAGCCTGTGCAGCTTATGCTGCCAGTAAAATGATCAGTCATCAGAACTCTGCATCTGCCAATTGATTACAAAGTTCTGGTCGATCGTAAGCTCCCGAACCGTTACTATATAAAAGATTTTTCAGAACATTCGCAAACATTCACAAGGCTTGCCACTTCAACGCCCTGATGATATATCCATAATCAGAAGATCACAGCTGGAGGTAAGTCCTCAGCAGCCCTACCTTGTAGGATCGATGATTGCGGACCCTCAATTTGTGCTGTGTTACTGATTTTTCCTTGTAAACGTCAGACACTTCGGTAATCATCCTATTCACATAATTTAGAGTCTAGAAAATTAAGAAAAACGGATGTTGATTTTAAATGTCTGTTCCCAGACGGACGTTGTCTGTTGATGTTGATAAATTTCAAGGGTTACCTCATTATCATTAACGAAGCAATAACTGAAAGTACAGTAGAAAGGAAACAGCGTTAATTCCATTGGCTGAGAGAAAGGAAAGAGACGCGTGGCACAACCAATCTAATGCAAACAATGTGAAAGGGGGGAGCTAGTGTGGTGAAGTCAAGGGAAAATGGTGCAAATTATAACACACAGATTTATTATTTCTGCTTTAGATAGCCCTTCTACGTAAATCGCTGATCTATCCATATTATACGCAGTCGGTGGTACATTAAACTACTCGCTCCTCGATATCTTGTGATTGCGTTCAAGATGGAAATACTTGAGCGACCGCCAGTCGCGCGGTCTAACTCAGACCTCCCGTTGAAGCTCGACCGTCCACCTGAACGATTTTCACTATCTGAAGATCAGGTTTTTCATAGTGATCGAACTGATGGGTGTACACCATCCCGAGGGGTCTCATCGATTCACGGAACTAATTTTTATATGAAATACACACAAAAGACTACCCTCCCACAACTACATTTCTTGAGATTTATATTTTTTATAGTTTAATCACTAATTATAATCCCTTAGGGTTGATTAATCAAGATTCCAAGATTGCTGGCACATCCGGGGTCAATATTGGATTTAGAACTAAATTTCCTAACTTTGGTACAATAGTTACGGAGATGAGCTAATCACGGCGGGCGATTTTATTATTCGGTTTTTGAAATCTACACATCTTGGAGTGTAAACCCAACAATTTTTGAGGTTAAAATTTTGTTGTTCTTGCTCGATTACAAAGGTTCATTATTGGAAATAATACTGGTGTATTATTAGAGAGGAAAACCCTTTTTAACAATGTGAAAGGAAAATTCCAAGCATTAAAGGAATGGACCTCTATTTCTGTGGAAATAGACAACGGTTATATCAATATCCGCTTTCTTTATTAAAATGTTTTTCCACAATTTCATCGCGAGTGATCTGGTTTGTATTAGGGTGCACAATTCTGCTTGGCTGTTGAACGTAAGTGTTCGGATTGTCGGGCAACTTGAGCTTTTCTTCTCAATAACTACTAATTCTAATTCTAAAAACTAATTCTATCTGATGTACCCAGTGTGCCTGGGTATTTCCGATTGAAGATGCCTTTCGATAAAAAGAAGATACTCCAGGCGAAACTTGTCTTGTACCATTGATTGGATATGAGTTGTTGGACAATCTTTCTCATCAGTTAAGAATATTATTCACTTCACTACGTCGCAATAATATTCACAAAATTACGTATCAAGTATTTAACGTCTCATGTTTTATCGTAGCATTTAGATATTCATATCTGACCGTCACTTTTGATTATTTCGAATTATTAAACTCCATAAGGATGTGTGCTGTGCACGTTCCTTGCAACTCTTTGTAGGCAGTATCCCACATCGTGCCTGTCACATCTTCTCAAATTATACGCGCCGAGATTTATTTTACGCGCTCACGCTTTTACGTCTATCGGCCTTCCGTTTTCCCTATTTGGTCCGCCAGAAGAGCGTGGGAGATGGAGCTCTTGAAAGGAAAAAAAAAAAAAAAACAAATAACGAAGATCAATCTTCTCGTGGAGTTAGAACTGGTGGTGGAGTCGTAGCGATGGTACCTACCTAGGGGCGGGATGGATCCTTGACACGTTTGTTTTTCCCGCGAGATAAACCAGAAGAAAGGGCAGGAAGGAGTCTCCCAGGCCATCCTTGAGTTCGGCGTCCGTCAAACACCAACTCATCAACGGGTTCCTGAGCATTCCCACAGAGTTTTTTTTTTAGCATTTAAATGCCCTCGATAGGATGCTTCTGCTATTCAAATGATAAATAGACGGCAGAAACATGCAAGCAAATAATACAAGTACGTCCCACGCCATACCTTCGATATAGGGTTGGATTTCGAACAAAAACGTGCATTCAATACACAGATGTTATTATTTCTATATTGAAATAACCCTTCTGCGTAAGTCACTGATCCATGCATATTAGATGTAGTCTGAGATACAGTATCTAAACTGGCCACCTTCACCTTGTAATTGAAGTCTGGTGGCATATACAGAAAACTCAATTTATATTTCAGCACCGCAACGAAATTAGCCACAAGGGCCATTCAGCTGATCTCAGTGTCTCTATACATTGTAATGGACTGATGACTGTTGTGACAGTGGGTGATAAGTTGTCAAATGAATCAGTATATACTGACTGATTGACGGCAGAGTTTTTACCACTGGATGTATCCAAAAAATCAACCCAAAAACCTTGACCACAATGAAATAAAATGGAAATAAAAAAATTGAAAGAAGATGATTATTAAAGGTATAAGGAAATAAAACTGTACTTGTTGCAAAAAAGCAGACGCGGTGGAAGAAATAAAAAAATTAAAAAGCAGAACCTTTGATCAAAATTGGATTTGAAATTTGAATAAATGGAAATGACAAATCAATAGAAGCTGAAAAAATTGAAAATGAAATTAATTTGAACTCAAATCTGGTGGTTGACAATGCTACAAAACTCGAGTATCAAAATTGAAATAAGTGGAAATAACACCAAGCTAAGTAAAAGAAAAATAAGGGCTAATTTCAGAAATGGCGGAAATTAAAAGAATAAGATGGACGATGGCTTTTTATGCACTAAAGTTATAGGAGATCTTCACAGATGAAAGTGGGGCCCAACCTATGCCCAACTTAGTGGGTATAATTGGTTTAATGATCCATCTTAGTGGTTAGGGGGGAAATTTCTACCAACTTCATTAATCAAGAAGGATGAGTTTAGTTGGTGGTGCATGGATCTATGGGAACGTGGGATCCATGACACTGTCTTGATGTCCCAAAGATAGTTGGATGACTTTGTCTTAAACATTGCACCAAGTAATGCAACCTATGAGCAACATTTCTTTGGCAATGAGTAATCAATGACAGAAACAAGCCTGTGATGCATAACACATCCCATACTTCATATCAGCTGTTTAAAGTCATCAGGGGACATGATTATGCAGGAGCGCATATCACAACGATCTCTGAGTAAACTTTCCCGAAAACTTCACTCCCTACGACCAACCAAATCGTGAGGTTTTTGTCTTTCCAGTCCCCTGAGCAGATCATCGTTGTCCAGCAGCTTCACATCCTCCTCGACCTTGGAGCCTCAGTGATGGGTTATCGCTTGAGTTTTGATTACTTAATTTATCATGGGAATTGTTTGGTCGTTGTGGGTATCATTATTGGTCGAGTAGCGGTAAACTTCGCCGCATGACCGCAGTACTTTGTTCTGGACTCGCTGTATGATATCACGATTACTTTGAAGAGTGCAGCCCCAGAGCTGTGCACCAAATGTATAGACTGCCTTTAGGGCCTGATTGTATGAGTTTGAATTATTTTGGATTGACACTTTTGATCTTCTACCTATCAAAGAATACATTTTTGGATTTTGGTGTCTAATTCTGTTCTTTCCCAAATGCCGTATCCAGGTGAGCCTTGTATCCAGAATCATGCCCAAATATTTTGCCTCATTACCATCATGTATAACTCTGTCAGTAAGATGGACCGGTATATTTTTGATTTGGTGGTTTGTAACATCGATATGGAGTGATTTTGCCTTGATTCAACGTCAGAAATGATGTGCGACAAAATGAATTCAGTTAATGTTACTAGTCTTGAATATAACTTCGTGAACTACACCTCTACCTCTATTAGTTCAAATCTACGAAACAAAACCTGATATCAAAATATCTACAGTGGTGCAATATGCAGTATAAAAATTCTCCCTTTTCGATGGGATCAAGTCGGTCCATATTTCTACCCAGCCCAACCGCCTAACACGCGAAGATGATATGGCCCGAACGCTGGCTAAAACGTGCCAAAAATTATTTAAAAATTTTGTTTGCTTTCTAGGCATGTGGGGTGTCATTTCCGACTACTTTTGGACGAAAAATCAGCTGCCATCGGCTTCAGGTCCATAGAAATTCATTCATAGCAAATAATCGCAATTTTTGAATCTAAAAGTGAGCCCCGAAACCAGAAAATGACACGAAATGTCATGCACTATTCAAAAAATGATAAACCGGTTAAGGTTTAAACGAGTATTAAAAGGGTTTTAGCGTCATTAAGTACCGCAATCCCAAAGTTACTGATGGGAGGGAGTGTGTTAAGCAAATGCTGACCTTCATGATTGCACATTTATACGGAACTCTTTCTCCACTATGAATTACGTGAAAAAAACGCATAACATAATTTTTGAAAACATTGCGGAGGCAACAAAATGAAAATAAATGGGAAACCGTCTACGGTCGTTTTTTGTTCTCAGAGAAACGGCAATAAGGCGAGGGAACTCATGTTCTCCGGCTCCGAAGTTGCAGAACAGTGGCAATTCTGGTTTTCTCATTGTTTTCGTGAAGGTGGCGTGAGGTGAGGCAACCTCAACCTGGAGTCTGTTTTTTTTCCCTTCCCGTTTCCTCCAGAGGTAGCGTGATCGCTAGGGCACGACCCTCGGGGGCCTCAGCATAGTTCCGAGGGCGAGCGGTGGAAAAAGGGCTTGGAAACTATCGTCTTCCTACTCAAAACTAACACGAAACCCGCGGGGCGGGGCAGGGGAATTCTCTTCTGTGTTCCTCGGCCTTGGGAACTTCCTTCTTTTCAACTTCAATTGGTCGGTGTCTCGGGGGAGGGAACCCTTTTCAACCGGCCGGCGGCGACCATTTTGACGTGAGGAAGACGAGTCTGGATAATGAAAACCCCGTTTCGATGCCACGTTTTCAGATTTCAACCAACGTGCCAGACGGTTATGTCTACTCCACACGATGTTTATATATCAGGAAATATTTTAGAAGTTAGGTTTTTTGTGGGGAAGATGATATTTTTTTTAGTAGGTGTGGAAAGGAGATTGTTTGATGGGTCTTATTTAGCAAACTAGAGAAAGATTATGACCCGATGGGCCTTCTATCTTCTTTACAAACGAGAGGTCATCATACCGTCTCATAGGTTTTCAATTATTATAGTGACTTTCATAAGCAGCTATATGAACAATAAAATAAAAGTAATCAGGAATTGCGAATAGCTTTGGTAGAATTTCTGCAAGTCTGAAACCTATTCCAGTCGATTTCGCGTCAAAAATTACTAGGGAAATGACATGACGATCCATTCACCTGACAGCAGAAACCTCGGAAAAGCTCGTTTTTGACTGGTGCGTAGCTTCTATGGATGTGAGGTAGTTGGCCTGGTTAAATGTCAGGACCTACTAGATCCCTAGAGTCCATGTGTGAAAGAACGGATTTTCCACATCAATTCTAAGGTCTTTTGCACTTACGGTCTGCTAGCTTTGAAACGTAAATCGACAAAGTTTGAGAGATTTTTAATCATTTTTTGGTATACTATTATTAGAAAAGGCTCATTATTGGACATAACACTTCTTAATGATAAATAAAGCTTTACGGTTTACTGATTTTGACTCCATCTGCCGGATTATCAGAAATTTCATATTATTCAGAAGTGGACTGAATTTTGTCCACTCAGCTGATCAGGATGGAGCCCTTCAACTCATTTGTCTCTTGATACCCAAGAAAGACTCTCTGACTCAAATTTCACCTTTCTAGAGTGAACAAGATTGAATTTACCCCATTCAGATGGTCAGAATAAAGTAAATTAATTTGTCTCTTAATGCATGAATCGAATTTTACCTTCCTAAACTGAACAAAACTGAATTTAGATGACCAGGATGTAGTCAATTCATGCCTAAGAAAGTCTCTCTTAATGAAATTTCATCTTATAGTGAATAGAACTGAGTTTAGTCTACGCAGAAGATCGGGATGTAATTCGTCAACTCATTTGTCTCTTGATGCCTGAATCGAATTTTACCTTCCTAGAGTAAACAAGACTGAATTTAGCAGGCTCAGACGATCAGGATGGATTCAATTAATTTGTTTCATGATGCCCAAGAGACTCCTTGAATCAAATGGCTTCTTTCTAGAGTAGATTTTGTCCAAAAAAAGCTCATCAGGATGTACCCGACAATTTTATTTGATCCTGGTCCCGCTGAGGTCACTGATCATATTTCACTTCCTAGAATGAACTGGAGAGAAACCTGCCAACTCAGCTGACAGATGGAGCTCATCACTTCATTGGTCTCTTATTGTGAAAGGAAGACTCCCTAACAATTTATATTTAGGTCTGTCATTTTCCATAATGAACCTTTGTTTTCATACAACAAACAATTTGTAAAACTATTTGTGATTCCACTTTCATTTATTCCGTTTTCAAGATGCCTAGATTCAAAATTCCCAATGTCCGTATTCAAGCCTTAGTATTGATGGAAAATGTTATACACATGGACTCCTCTCGGGGTCTAGCTGGTCCCAATGTCCAAACAGCTGATAGCCTGCTTGCACAGATACTATTGACCAGAACTGGTCAAAAACGTGGCAAAATCGTGGTTTAGTTTCGGAACCATAGAATTTCACCCAAAGCAAATAGTAGCAATTTCTGAGCCTAACGCGACCCCAAATCTCACAAAGACACGAGCAATCACGCATTAGATTTAATTCTGCAAGGCATCGTTTTTTTAGGGTACTACCTCGCTTTTATCTCTTTGGGTCACATTTTCGTCCAAACCTGGTGTTGGCTCTCTCAGTCAGTTAGGTCATCACTAAAGCAAGCTCCATGTTATTTTAAGGCAAACATCGGACAGTTTGCCTGTTGGATAAACCCTTGGAGCCTCTCTCCATCTTAGGTATATTCCAGGAAACGAAATTATTAATAGACGTCCGCTAATGAAAACCTTTCTATCAACTTATCACCCAAATGGAGTTCCCTCTTCGTTTTTGCTCTCTAGGAAGCTGTTACCGACCGCTAACCAGTCGCCAACTTTCTCCAACTCCTTAAGATGACCGAGGAAGCAATTATAAAAAATGTTATGTTGTTTTGATAGTTCGACAAGTCGGCGATTATGCCCATAAAAGAATCCAAATCGGAGGGGGATCCGAGTCTGAAATTATCTCGGAGCGACACGAGAGTTGAATGTATAGCGGGAGAGGTCGAATGGCCGTTCTAGGCGGTTTTCAAGTTGTGAAAGCGACGTCATTATTTCTAGGAAAGGCGGTAATTTCCGTTTCCGACGAATCCATTGTATGATTCATTCGATCGAATCACTAAGGACTTCCGTTACATTTACTGCTTACTTTTTTGTCTGAATTTCATTTAAAACATCTTTTCAAGTAATCCACGCATTACAGACAGTGACGTCCCTATGTTTGGATTTTTTATGTTCAGAACTATAAACTTGGAAATATTTTTTAAAACTAGTCTAAAATGTTAATCCAACAAACAAGGAGGAAGAGAATCGGCTGCGATTCTAGGAGGTATGAGCAGCGCTAGAATGGATCGGCCTTAACCCCTCCGACGTCAAATTCAAAATTTTGAAGGTTTATAATACCACAGAAACAAAAAACGCTGCAAATTCTTTCACTCGGGTTTATTATTCAACTGGCTTGGGTTCATGATTTGAATTTCTGCTAAGCTTTGGAGTGTGCGTGTTTCACAGGTGATAGAGCGATTATTGAATTTCAGGAGATATGCATAGAGCACGTAAATCTGTTCTCAACCAAAATACCTATTTGGATTGATCAGTTGATCATATTTGTGTGCCTCCTGAAATTCAATAATCGCTCTATCACTTGTGAAACACGGGCACTCCAAAGCTTAGTAGAAATTCAAATCATGAACGCAAGCCAATTGAATAATAAACCCCAGTGAAAGAATTTGCAGCGTTTTTTTATGGTTATCAGAATGCTTCAACCCGTGTATCGGCTACAAAGCCTTTTAGGAGTTCACTCCAGTATCCACATTACTACATCACTACGTCTAGGTTACTGCGATGAAAACATAAACAATAATAAACCAAAATAACGCAAATGTTGGCACCATAAATCGGGCCGTATATCGGGAAGGGTTTGAGCTACGAACCTGGGGAAGGGCTCATTCGATTCCTCGAGGAAAGTTCTTCAAAAAGAGTTAAAATTTAGGCCGCTTCGACTTTTTTTGAGGTTTTTAGGGATTTTACAAAACTTCGACAACCCTTAAAGGGCACTTCAAATTAAGTGAGAGTGCTGGTTAAAGAATTGGGGCGTTTTCGGACCAATGTTGATTTTCCCTGAAAATTTCAGTTATTTTGCTCCAGCCGTTCGGGAAAAATCTTGCGGCGTACGGACAGAAAATTTTTTATTGCAGATTCGGATTCTACACCCCTTGAAACGTAAACCATGAAATTTTCAGGTTTTTTTTTTCAAGAGCGATTACAATGGTTTATTATTGAAAAATAAACCAAAAGGTTTATTTCACGTAAGTGGTTTCCTGAGGTTGATTGATTGCACTCCCGTTGCTATTCGCTTCTTAATTGTGTGTACACTTGACGTTTATCCTTGCGCAAAATGGGGTATTGATTTTTGAGTAGTGGAACACATAAGGGACCACGTACAGTCTAACCTTTAATTTCCCGACATTTGTATCTAAAATTTGTCGAAAATGAGCTTATTACAAGAATTTTCGGAAACATGACACATATACACAGTCTCTTGGTGTGAATAGGCAGGGATATATACCAGTGGATATACCATCATTCTTACGTACTCTACTTTTAAAAAAAAAATGCAGGCGCTGATTTTAGGAGGGATGAGTGGCCTGGTAAAATGTTGGATACGGAGTATCACCATAGATAGGTAGATGAAAAGCTTTTACGGTTTGTTTATATTTGAACCTCAAAACCTATAGATTTAGATGGGTGAAACGAAATAGCCTGGGGTCAGTTGGTCCTTGGAGCCCGGTGATCGATACCCACAATACGTGTCGAAGGAGCTACGACGCTATCTCAGCAGGTTTGATTACTTTCTCTCTTCGACTCATTCAACCCCGACAGGTTTCTGTTCTGCTTCGCGAAGATGAAGAAGAAGTCGGAGGTAGAAAAAAAAGCAGCACGGAGGCCCGTTTCCGTTCTGACAATCAGCTTTGGACTTGGCTGCCCGTAGAGGAGTACCTCTGGGATTTCTTCGCCAAGGGGAGAAGGTAGGGGCCCCTCTATTTTTGCCAGCTTTCTCTGAAAAATTTCCCCACCGTCCGAGAGGGTCATAACGAATAGGTAACAAGGCGATAAGGTGCTGAGAATCCGAAGGGATTTTTTTTTCTCTGCCATTTATCGTCCTGTCGGTAACTCTTATTCTACTGAAAGCCTCTTTGTTCAACCTTACTATACAGAAAATGATTGGAAAAATACACTACACATAGAAAGATTGCTACTGGTTGAGAGTGTCTTATTATTTTACTCTTAGCTTTAAACATAATATGCATTCAGTTGTCAGGTTAAAATCTTTCAAACACCCTTCCTGATATGGTAAAAGGTGTTGTGGTGTTGATCCAAACCTGGAAGGGTGAGGGATAGTAAAATATATACTTGAGATTTCGGTTAAAAATTCAAGTTATAATGATATGATGAACCAATCGCTTTATCACTTGAAACACACACACTAAGTAAATCATATATACGCAAGCCAATTGAATAATAGTATTTTATATAAAACTAGCCGCTTACCCGTGCGTCCCACATCCCCACTTGCATTATCGCTCTTTCCAGTGCTGCCAATGCCTCCCCATCCTTTCGAATGGCTGTGCATCAAATATTAGCTCTCTTAGATGATGGATGGAAGTCAGCTCCAGCGCGTTCAAGGCACAAAAGAACATAAACGCCACACAATTAATTATCCCCATCAAAATCTGAACAGAAATCCCCATTTTCCAAATACCAGCACCGTAGGGTGAACAGGAGACAATCATTTAGCTTTATCGCTCACCCAGCTGGTCTGACATCCTCCCGGTCCCTATAGTCTCATGAGGCTGCTTACCAACTTTCAGCGCCCAAACATGATAGGGAGAGATATCTGTAATGCTCAAAAAGCTCATTCGTCCTTTGATAAATTATAATTTTGTTTTGAATATCATTCATAGAGGTTCTTACTGGGAAATTCTGTTCTGATTAGAATTTTCAGTATGAATTCCACTTATAGACTTTGGATTCCATATGCTTGCATGGAAATTATTAGTAAACCTAGTCAGGATATGCAGCCAGGTCGAACTTGCTAAACTAGTAAACAGAAAGGGATAAACTCGAATCATCTGAAGTTCAACTTATTCCTTCTTTTGAAAATTGCTTGCGATCCGCAATTGTGTTAATGATATTTTTTATTTAACGGCTCGAATTCTTATGGATCCAGTACGACTTCACTCGATTCTTTGAAATTGAATGTATACATAAGTATCAAGCAGACATTTTTGGAGGTAGTGATTAAAAAAAAAAGTCTACCCCAAAAAAATTGTCCCTAAGGAATACATTACGTCAGTGATATGAGATTTTTTTAGCGGAATTTTGTACACTTGGCGATGGTTAGGAATAGTTGTTAATTCTGGATTCTTGAAGCTGCTACTCCTGACTATAAACCTAACGCCTGTTACCCTTAGGGATATCTCCTGGTCGTTGCAAGCATAATCAACAGATTGAAAGTGAAGCTCAAGGTGAGCAGGATTTTTGGATGTTGTTGGTTGTTGGATGTTGTTTTGAAAATTTTTTATTTTTTGTTGCAGGTGAGTTTGCAGATCTTCGCGCTACTGAAGAAGTATCTTTGAAGTAAGAATATAGGTATGCAAACTTCATGATGAGCGTATTCAGTGATCCTAATCTGGCCTGATTCTGGGTGGATTCTGATGTTAACTCGTCGTAATACTGGTTACTTGTTGAACGGAGAGTGTAAATAATATTTTCAACAATGATTCAGCAAAGTCTGTGATTCAAGTAAAAATTTAAATAATGAAATGAGTTATCTTGAAGTATTGCTCTGTTCAGTTATCGTTACAGTTACCGTTATTACATGTGCTGGATTGAGAGCACAAAATACTACATCCACCTTATACAATAAGTGCGCACTCGCTAGTTCACCGTCTCTTCGATTTTTGAGATTTATCTTCAAACTTCTCGCTATCAAATCAATCACATACTGCTAGATTCACCTTGGATTCTACTATCATACAATTAGTACTCAGTACACTAGTGCAATTAGTATTAGTTTATCGGCTCTTCGATTATTGAGAATTCTCTTCAAACCTTTCCCGTGAAAAACATTCTGATTGGTCTGTTCTGTTATAATTCCAGCAAGGGTTGGTATTATATGCATCATTGGGAGTACTAATACTTGACAATCTTGTACAACGTACGAACATTTTCAAGCTCGTCATCCGTAAGATTATTGGCACTTGCCTCCAAGCTCCAACTGCCTCCAACATCTTAATCGCTCTGTTATGTTCACCATTCCAGATGATGTCTGGAAGTGTACAGGGTATTTGGAAGACCTCTGATTAATAGGGCACGTATTCTAATATTTTCAAGATGAACCTTCTGATTGCTTTAGAATGTTTACCATTCCACCTGGAGTAGATCCGCAGTCTTGAGAGCACTTCACTTATTGAATTACAGGATTATTATCTCCACAACAGTTGAACACTTGCATGTTCATCGTCTCTTTGATTTTTGAGGCTTATCTTCAAACCTTTCGATTTTGAAACACTTGGATTCCTCCAAGAAGTATCTATTCAAGGATCCAAGGATTCCTCGGTTATGTTACCATTTCAGCAACCTTTATTATATGTGCTGAATTGAGCACATGATACTTGATCCTCCCTTATTGTACTCCTATGCAATAATAAGTACACACTTGCTAGTGTCTCGCCTCTTCGATTGTTGAGACTTATCTTCAAACTAGCTGTTGAAACACTGGAATTGCTTTGTTGAGTTATCATTACGTCGAGCGTTATATATGTGCTGGATTGAGCACATAACACTAGATCCACCCTAGATTGCACTCTTATGCAATAATAATTACACACTTGCTAGTGTATCATCTCTTTGAATGTTGAGAGTTCTCTTCAAGCCTTTCCCATGTAAAACATTCTGATTGGTTTGTTCCATCATCATTCCAGCAAGGGTTGCAGGGTGGGAGCACTAATACTTGACAATCTTTCGCTACAAGTGTACATTTTCAAGTTCATCGTCTCTATGATTGTTCCAACTTGTTTTCTTCGAACCTTCTCAAGTGAAACATTCTGATTGCTCTCTTCTCGTTGTCGACTAATTAAGGTGGTTTTTTTTCACGGTTCGACGAGCAGTTACCGGGACAACGCTCTCCGCCCAGAACGGTACCAGCTGAACAGGTGATCAATCGTCTGTGTTGGATTTCTGAGCTCAAATGATTCCTTAACTCACTTAGATTCGACTTTAGAAGCTTGCTATGCTTAATCAAATTTACTGCGCAATTTTCAGTTCAGTTCCCTCATTCACCGTTCAGTTTTGCCTCATTTTCGAATGCCATAATATTGAGACCGGTAAACGCGAACTGTAATGCGTCATTCGCGTTAATTTCGAGTCGCTCTCCGAACTTTTTGAACCATGTTAGTTAGTAGCTTTGAATGATCAATTTAACCTGTTATATTTTATATTTATAAAACTACTCAAGGTGACTATAGATACATTTATTATGAAAACGGTAGGACGATTCAGGAAGGAAATATTATTGGCTGTTCCTCTTGTGAGTTTTACTGTCCATAAACACTAAGCCAAACGTTTTGCCGAATGTCCTCATCAGGGATTTGAAATAATTTGTTCATTTTATCTAATATTACATCATTTATAAGGTTACGGGTGGGACCAGGTGAATTTGTGGCTGTTTTATACTTATTTTCATTTCTTGCTAAGTTCGTATATCATCCGGATGTTAGCTGGGTTTGTTTCTGGTAGGGGTAGGGCTCCAATTCGGTATGAAAGGTCTGTATGAGGTTAGACTCCCGTATGCTCTTGTTTACGGAGTGTTTAAAAAGTTACTTGTGCTTCTAGCCAATTTAAATTTTATTACCGTTTGATTTTGAAGCTGGAGGAACAGAATGGACATTATTAGTGAAGGGAGAATCAAATCAACTTCGTTGCGCAATTGACTCGGTTGACTTAGTTTGACACTTGTTCTGTAATGGATGTGTATGTTTTTTATTTCCAATAATAACCCTTTGCAATAGTATAATAAAACGCTGCCAATTCTAACGCATGGGCTTTTCAGATAGAACTATTACTCTGATCGCTGGGCTGAAGATAATTATTGAACGGAGTGTATGGTCATTATCTCTTTATAAAGTAATTGGTACCGATCATTTCTGGAGCGGATACAAGTGCTAAATGTTGGATGTTTTAATATCTTGAAGGTGTTTTAGTTTATTTTCAATAATTTTCTTTCGAAATGAATGAGTCACCGGCGACAATGGAAATTTTCATGTATGTTAGGTCAAAATTACGAAAAACTCCACGGTTTATAGTATTATTATTGGACAACCGGGCTTTACAGATCCGCGTTATTCTCTGCCAATCAATCTAATTCGTTCAATGTATTTTACCATCTTCACTCAAGTTGACGTTATTTTTTTTTACCGTCAAACGATTCGCCCTAATAGGGACAAATGGCATTCGGCTTGATTGGATACGCTCTACCCGAATGATTGGGATTCCGAAGGACTCATTCGATTCATTGAACTTGTCACTCACTAACACACTGTCCAGACATCTTATTGTGTTCAACCTTGATGGTATAGTTTTTGATTTCACCCGATTTGAGTTATAGTGATTTATCATTTCCAATAACGAACATTTGTAATAATAATTGTAATAATAAGATGCGGTTTTATTCAATTGGCCTAGGTTCGTCCATTAATTTTAGTTTTATATTTGTACTAGCAGGAATGTCAGTTGTTTAAAATATAAAAAGTATATATGTTAAGAGGGCACCGTCACAGAAAATGCTGTTTACATTTTCATCATCGCAAGTAGAAGTAAGTAAACATGCTCGTCCCCTAATGCCTGTAGGTTTCCATTATAATTCGTTATAGGTATTGTAATTGTCTTGTATTTCGTAATGAAAAACGGGCTTCAAGTTTCCATTCATCGATATATTGAAGATCTCTGTAAGATGAGTTTACAACGCAGAGTTGGTGTGTAAAGAAGTTTCCTGGTGCAGTCTCCCACACAGCTTTTTCAGTGGAATAGCGGCATGTTGTACCGTTGAAGATGGAAGCTTTAAAAGCTCAGTGACGCAGGTAATAACCCGGACGTCGGGATTACCAAGAAAGAAAAATAAGGAAAAAAAGATGGAGGCACCGGGATAAAAGTTTATTTATATCGGTTATGAAGAAAGGTGCGATGAATCGAGTGGGGCGAGATCGTAAAACCCAGAAGAGGGAATGAAGTGAACGGTGGAAGGACGCGGGGGGGTTTGATAACGGAGAAGTGAATGTCAAACGAGCGGACGCTCTCCGGGCGAGCTCGTCTGTCGTCGTGTAGCGTGCGGGGCTGCCGTGAGAATTCTCGACTAGGAAGCGATCGACCCGGGCGGAATCCACAATTTCTAGGAGGAATTGAAGAGTCTGCTGCCGTCATCGCGGAGAAGGGCAGTCGGGAGGAAACGGAGGCGATCCGACGGTGAAACCTAATGAAGGGAGAACAGAAAACCCGCACGACTCGGCACGTTCAAACGTTACATCAGAATTCTGCTCGATCTCCGAAGTATGTATTTAACTTGGTACCCGCTCGTTCGTATGTACACCTGTTGCCTAACGATTAGATATGTACACGATCAATCGTAACAGTGATCAAAAACGAAAAAAAGCCGCGAATTATTTCACTCAGCTCATTATTTTTGACCCTCCCACACACACAATCTTCCAGACTGAGAAGTCGTCAAAATCTAGAAATTTACATCCATTTCCACCATTAAGAATGAGAGTTTTCAAGTCAGATGAGCTCGGACTGGTCTGGGTTTTTTTCCCGATATGGGATGGAAAGCCTCTTTATTTGTGGCCCCAGGTGAATCCACCTGTTGGTCACCTTCAATGGGAGTCTCTGAGGCAATGGTAGCACTGCTCTCAGTGACTTCCATAGGTATAGTATTTGCATCGGACGGAGGGCTTTTTAATAGCCTCTCTTCATCCGACGCAGTGACATCGTCACATTTTGGTTTTTGGGTGTTGGTTTCAAAATTACAATCCATGAAAGCTTTTGTTAAGCAGGGTTCAAGTAAGATCCTGAGCTCACCCTGATTGCCCAGGATCAGCAAATAGTTAAACCGTGAGTGGCCAGCTCTACGGAGTTCTCTGCTAAGGACTAAATCACCCTTTGGCCATCCACCCACTGACGCAGCTGTCTCATCCTGGGTTGGGGACGGTAGGGAGAAAATAGGATCAGAAAGGAAAATTAGGAAGTGGAAAAGACAGGTGAAAGGACTGGGGAGCACAGATTCCTCCTCATCTGTGCACCCACACACCCCTCTTGCTAGTTCAGAGATCTCTTTTGAGAGCCTCTCTTCAACAGGCTGCACCACGAGAAGGTGAGAGTGGGAGTTGGGTAGGAGAAGCTATTGGAGACGCCATCTACCCCATTTTACAGCCCATGGGATCCATTAAAGTCGATTTGTAGTCCAAAATGACTTGAAAATGACGTCCTAACGTCCTGCGCATCCTAACATTACATCAGAATTCAGTATATTGCACCATTGTAGATATTTCTGATTCGTGTAAATTTATAGTTGAATGATTACATTCTTTCTTTGCAAGCAGATTGGAGAGATTTCCGGTATTCAAGGTGTTCCATTGCCTTTATGTAGGCTACACAACTTTCCATTGACCCTTCGAGTTGTTGGCAAGGGATCTAATCTCTGTCAACCCTTCGGTTATTGATTACCGAATCCGGCTTTTAACCCGCGATGAAGAAGTGGGCCCTGTTGGATATGGGGTCCTGTAATTTAGTCGTCGTTGGGAGTCTCCGAGCAGGTTATTAACGCTTCCAAATTTAGAATCACTTCTTCTCTCCTCGGCACTTGGCGACCCCTTTGGAGTTAAGTGGCAGTTTTTTAATGTCCCACCTGTAGCCCGAGTTTGTGTTTCTGATTTCTCTCTTCGGAGCCTGTTTTGCATCCAGAGGCCCTCCCATACATTACCGCCATCCCACTTTTGATTTGCTCCGGGGAGCCTATCGAGTCTAGTTTTCACTCGATCTTCTTCCGGAGGTGCAGGGCTGATTTTACTTTCCAACAACCTGTAAACATTTGAAAATGTATGCAAATCGTCAAACCTTTTTACTGCATTTGAATAAAGAGGGAGGGGGTAATTACATACTGGTTTGTTAATTCAACCATAGATAGCTCCTTCGAGAGACCCCTGGCTTGATCTTAAAAGATGCATTGCCTTGAATCTGTTGAAGATTTCATTCACATTTCCTGAAATGAAATAACATAAAAAATTGCATCGAATTCAAATGATTGATTAGGAATTGTTTAATATTGAACCTGTATGGCAACGCGTCTGTAACCCTCTCAATTCCTGGAAATGCCTTCAAAATCTAACTGGATTTTGTAATTTTGAGGGAAAGAATTGACTCTAGTCCCTAATGCGAGCACTTCAACATTTTTCTTAGTGATTAATAGCATCAAGTTCTTTGGCTTTGTTCATTTATTGGGAAAATACGATTAGGAAGACTTAGAAATGGTTAGGGATGATTGTTGTTTGGTTCACGCCTACAGCTCCCCACTCCGGTATTTACGCGAGTTTATAAATATACAACAAATAAAATGAGATGAACGTCAAGGTTCGAACTTGAAACGTCTTGCTCCGAAGATATTTACCTACATCACCAACGAGTCACGATAATTTTTACCTACCTATGATCAATTTAAAGTTTTATGAATGTCCGCCGTGTGCGCTAGTATAGAAACAAAACAGAGCTGCTGCGGTTCACCCTCCTAGAATTTGCCACCGACAGACAAATAGTCAAAATTGTTCAAAAAGCTATGAATTGAGAAACCTAAAAAATACGTACAAAATGAATAGGTACTCTACTTTTAGACATTACAGCCTGGTAATTCCTTCGAATTCTTATCTGTGGCATTCGAGAATAATCCTTTCACTATTCTATGGGGATGGTGTAAAATATCACCGTATCTGTGGTTTCATTTGATGTATTTCATGCTCGAGTTTTCAGATAACTTTTTAATTTTGTTTAGAGAAACTTAATGGCATAAAATTACTATCACAATCTGTTTTGAAGGATGAAATCGGCCGATAGTTGATTCAACAGATGAAGAAGTTAAGACACAGAAAATGGATCAGCTATCTAGGAAAAGGCAATTACAATGGGCAAGCGCGTTGCGGCTATTACAACCTCTCTATTTCCTGGCGTTGAGATTGTAGCCGCTGCTCATGCGCAAAATATGAAATCTCACTACGTTTCACTTCCTCATCTGTTCTGCCAAGCCAAATTAATTTCATCGCTATTTCGTTCACCATTTCAGAACCATCTAACACAATTTCTTCATTTTACTTCCTTCGTCGTAGTACAGGCTCTTATTAACGATGGCTGTTTTATGTAGAAACATAATGTAGTGTCCTGGTCATTAACTGGATCCAGAAAATTTCAACATCTGGATTTAAAATGGGTTATCAAGCTAGTGAATAATCACGCAAGTGTGTTTCATTCATTTAATTTCCTAATATTTAATACGAAAGAGACACATTCCGTTTGATCCTGAGGTGTCAATGTGATTCCTTACAATATCTCATCTTGAAAACAAAGTGGGAAAGATACATTTTTTTCAGCCAGAGAAAAATAAGCACCTATTTACAACATTGCTGATATCCAATAGTTCGTCTTTAATACTTTTTTTTTGTACCAGAATATTTTTTTTTAGAATTTATTAATTCAACGACCTCAAAATTCAGTTGGTGTCATTGGTGTTTATTTGGATGGGTAAGTAGTAATACGTCATGAAAATGGCTTACATGTAATGACTGACAATGGAGGCTGGAAACCACGAATTTAGACAACGTGACTTTTAATTACTATATTAGCATCAATCAGTGCAATCAAATTTGTATTAACCCATTGTGAAAATGAAGGGATATTAGCATCCTAGTACATGGATACATCTCATGAAAATGGCTTATTTGTAGTGACTGACAATGAAGACTAGGAATTAGATTCAGGATTTAGACTTGATGTGACTTTTGGTTACCTTCTGTTTTGCCACCAATCAGTTCGATCAAATAGTTTATTGGTTTAAATCCATTGTGAATAAAAGAAAAATTAATATCCCTACGAATTGACCATGTGTTGGTTATCATTACATTGGTAGGCTCAAGTACATCTCATGACAATGGCTTACATGTATTAACTATGAAAACTAGAAATTACGTTTAGAATTTATATTTTTTTGTCAAAATAGCATCACAACGAATACAAACACAATATCACACACAAAACAAACACATTTCTTTTGGTAATATTTCATAAAGGACTCGGACAAATCTGTAATCTTGACCTTTAAAAAATTTGGAAGAACCAAGGAATTCAATGTTCATTGCGGAGGTGGACGAATTTCAATGAACGAATTTACATATTTGAGAGTTTTCTTCAGTGCACAAAATGGCGAAGAATCCCAGCCATAATTCATTTTAAGTGATATAGCCCCAGAAAACCAAAATACCTCGATTTTCACTAGCGGAATGACGTTTTTTGCATTCGATTGTATTTTTCTCCTCAACTGGGTGGAGTAAAATTAAAATTGAAAGCAGCGATTTTGGCTCGGTTTTTGGTGTCAAGATACGTGAAAACCCATGCGAAAATTATACCCGAACAACCAAATTTGAATTATTTGATTCTTTCAGTTTGACAAAAATAACTGTATAAGTTGATTTTTCAACCATTAGGATTTCAGAAAGAAAAAAAAGCCTTTTAGGAGTTCACTCCAGTATCCACATTACTACATCATTTCATCACTGCGCCACTAGGTTACTGATAATAAACCAAAATAACGTGAATGTTGGCACCATCAATCGGGCCATAGATCGGAGTCCTTAAATGGTGACCTACGGACGAAGTAATAACTCAAACAATGAAAAACCTTAGAGGCACTTGTTGGAAATTAGTTGCCGAATCTACCCTCAAGTTTGCCGTCCCTTACTTAGGATATCTGTAAACAGTGGCCAAAAATGTCAACAAATTTTTCGGATGGTTATCCCTAGCAAACGATTCCTACTGAAACAGCACACTGTACAGTGTCACCTTTAGAGTATGTAATTACACTGTGCAATTCCAGTCAGCTAAAAAAGGATTCTGGAACTGTTTGCCTACATAATTATATATATGTAGTTATACTCGCCTGGTGTGGAGGTTTATCAAGATGTAGAAATTCATATTAATCCCGCTACGACGAACAAAAGAATTTGATTAGAGAACTACGGTGAAGGCACTGGAGCGAGGGAGTGGAAACGAGGAGGCGGCCTCCTTTATGTGGTTCCCATGTCACTGCTTCGCGTCATTTCCGCTAATGGATCTTGGATGATCTACAGCTGATTTTGATGGATTTGTTGCCGTGAAAGTACTTTGTTCTCCAGCTCAGAAATCCGCTGCGTATCAGGGAATCTGTTGCTAAATGATAATGACATGGGAATAGTACTCGAAGGGAATATCGGGATGGATGCTAATTAACAATTAATTGAATCACAGCACAAATAGGACTCTTATTTCCTGGCAAACGATTAGGAGTAGTGTCTGTTTCCTGGCAGAGAAATGTTGGTAGATAGATTTAGATCGAATTTCGCGGTCCATGGAATCTAAGAGTCGAGCTCCGAGATTTGTTCAATACAAAATTGAGACTTTTGAACAACTGCGCTGAAAAGGAGATCTTCGTGTTGCAGGTTAGAATCAAAGATTTAATAAGGTCTTGCTTAAAGGTGCTCACGCGCTCTCAGGTTAGCAGAGTCGGCACTTCAACTTTTCTGATCATTTGAATTGAAATTAATCTCACAATCAATCGAATCTATCAACCGTCGATTGATTATAGGTTTGTATGTGTGTGGTGTTAAAATCGAGCCGTGGAGTTGTCAGGTCTGTTGCGTCAGTAATCCAACTTTTCTGATGCGCTGAATCAGAAATTAAGCTCTCGATCAATCAAATTCATTGGCTGATCATCGTATGGTGTTGTTTGCTTAGAGTGCGTTTGTTGCTGTTTGTTCTGCTAAGATTAATGCTAATTTCTTGTTCAGCTATATTGTATGTGTCGAATCATGGGAATTCGCAATTAAGTTCTCAATCAATCAAATGATAGGCTGATGGTCGGCTGTAGCAGTGTAAGTGTGTGGCGTTGATTGTTTACAGTAAGTATGGAGCTCTTTGTTCAGTAAACACTATTGCTAACTTCTTGTTCAACTACGTAAAATGGAAGTGCCGAATCAGGGGAATCGGAAATGAATATCTCGATCAATCAATTTGATCGGCTGTAGTAACCGATTGCGTTACGTTATTGTTGGTTTCGAGCATGTTCAGCTCTTTGTTCAGTAGAATCATGATAATTCCTGTTCTGTTGTAATTAAACTATCCGATCAGGAGAATCAGAAAGTAAGTTTTCAATCAATCAAATTGATAGGCTGATGTTCGGCTGTTGCAGTTTGTGTGTAGAACGTTGTTTGTTAAGGGTCTATATGGAGCTCTTTGTTCAGTAGACACTGTTGCTAGCTTCTGGTTCAACTATGATGGAAGTATAGAATCAAGGGAATCAATGATCTTTGATCAGCTACTGTTGAATTGTGGCTGATTGGGGGTTGTTTGGATCGTGCTGTGCGACACTCGGTTCTGCTGTGCCAGCAACGATGGTCTCAATCACTTTCAATAATTAAACTGTTGTTTTAGCTGAGAATAAGCTATTGGTAATAAGCTAAATGTGTAGATATTTACAGATATATTATCTGGATTAATAAGGATCTGGATTATATATTAGTTTTATCTGGATTAAGGAAATATACTTGTGTATATTTTTATTCTGGATTCAACATTAATGAATGCTGTCTGATTAACATATTTCTATTTGGATATTTTCGGCTTGGATATGTACATGGCTGGGGTTCAAAGTAATAAATTTCAACGACAGAAAAGGATGTTACTGGGCTGATTCACTTTAGTGCTTGCTGTGTTCTGCTGATTTTTGTATTAGGAAATCAAAGGGTAGCAGGAGCACATTATGTAGGTCTTGTTTGAGTAACCAGGGAGTATTGGGCGTGATCTGAAGAAAATGATCCTCTTGCGTGAGCATATCATTCTCGTGAAACATGGTCTTGTGTCTCACACCGTTTGTCGCATCGATCGTTCGTGCTTCTGATGTTTAACATGTCAAGATCTGTGGTAATGAGAGCGTCACGCGAACGAACGAGAAGAGCATAATAAAACATCACTACGTCTCGATGGGCTTTCTATAATGCGGACCTACGTACATCAAGGTTTTATGTTGTCGAGGGGCTTGCGCGGGTGAAGTCGATCGTTTGACAGAACGAATTTGTGTGATCGTGTTCTTACCACCCTAACCCCGTTAGCTTGTAGTAAACTACAACGAATCGGCCCATTGCCTTCAGCGAGGGTTGTGTAGCACAAACAGCTGGTGGGTTTTCAACCATTGTTCGGAAAAGGCTATTGTGCTACAAGAGACTTCGTTAGGCTTAACGAGTTGTTGACAGTGACAGATAGAGTGATTACACAGCTATAACAGATTTACCTGTTGATTATCTGTCAAACTAGAAACGGAGTTATCTCAAACGGTATAGGTATAGACATATGTCATGACCTGCACTTTTGACTTGATTAGTGTTGCCAGACGTCCCTTTTGGGGTACATGCATCCCCTTTTAGAAGCCAAAACCTCAACCCTTGCCCAGGACTCTGGAGGGAATGTACCCCTTATCATTTACAGTTGCCTTTACCTGGTTCTTTTCAAGGCTCAATCACTCTCGGAGACATCTATCAAACTTGTCTGCTCTTGTCATCATCAACCCACGAAGCCTTCGAAAATACCTTCTGGAACATGTAATGTGCTTTTGAACATTCGTCACCACTTTTTCATAGCAATTAATTGAGTCAAGTCTTTCTAGATATATTTTAACATTGCGACATCGATAGAAAACGTCGTTGTTCCTCGTTATCTATGTTTTTCAAGTCCACATTCAGTGTTGAGTGGAAACATTCCCCTAGTAACTGCAATTCCCGTTGCTGGTAGCTTGACAGGGCAGGACATAATGCTTGGCAGGACGGAGGTCTGAAAAGCAGGAGTGTTGGTCGCCTTGGCCTATGCAGGACACGGAGGCCCATGAGGGCCAAGCAATGCCCAAGAAACGGGGATCCTTACACTTCCCACACGTTACAGCACGAGGTACTGCCTAAGCAGGTGTCCACGGGTGGGTATTTTGCTTATGACGATTCACATAATTCGGACCATCCTTGTTAGTCGGGCCACGAAAGGGCACACCAGGTCTTGAAGGGCACCAGTCTGACTGTATGCCATGCGGTAAGAGATTCTTATATATTCTTCAGATTCGCAGAAATGCAAACTGATACTTCGCATCACCCCAATTATAATTCGGAGGACTGAAAATATCCTTGGCTTAGTGATCTCACCCATCGCGAACCCTTAGGGGTCGATCGAATCGCGAATTTGATTTCCGAAGAAAGACGATCGAGGCGTCTCCCACCGTGAAAATAGCCCGACCCGTTAGGTATTTACCCAGTCAGATTGTTCCGAGGAGCATCAGCTGATATGCGGACAGCGGACAAAGAGGTGACGCGCCCTCTAATGACGGTTGGCCAAAAACACGGCTCGACTCATTCAAGCCTACGCTAGATTCGCCCTACTTACGTCGCCTAACTGGTCGCCCCCATTCGCGGAGGCTATTGTCTACCGCGGAACAATTCCCTTTCTTTACCAAACAAAAACAAGTCCCCGCGAGAGAGAGAGAGAGACGACAAAAAAAGAGGCTAACTTACTAATGTGCACGGAGCTGCTTCGTCATTATTCCGATAATGAACGCATTTGAAGTGCACCTAAATAATGGGACAAAGAAGGATTAAGCAAACCCTCTTTAGTCACACCTGCCTCCTCTTAAGGTCGCCTTGATTATTTGATAAACTTTCGATGGAGCCCGTGGATATTTGATAAATATCGCGGGCAAACATGGAGTGACGGATTCCATTCTTCCTGTGTTTTATGAGGCTATTTGCGATTCTGCCCGACGAACCGCTCCTTTCGTCCTGGAAGTGGTTAAGGGTTTTTAAAAAAAAATTCCAGTCATGCACCATGATAGTAAGAGCGAATTTTCTTAAATTATCCTACCAAATAAATTTTGTGGAACTTTTATCACGTTAGGGACAATGTCATTGTTGATCACAAATTTATAACAGAATTCACATTAATTTAACTTTTTGGCGTATATCTCGCTGCACAAATAAATTGATGGATTTTTGCAATTTTTATAGTGTTCCTATCAATTTTGGTTAATTATTATCAATAAGCCATTGCAATCGTATAGCGGAAAAGTTAAATCAACCCCCCACAAATTTTGTCGTTTTACAAAAATCTGCAATGTCCGTCCGTCGTCCGAACCATCGAAGTTAAGAAAACACACTGAATATGTTGAGTGAAAAAACTTGGGATTTTTCCAAAGAATTAAAGCGTAATACACGGTAAATCGCCTTAAAGTGTATAACTCCTGCATTTTGTGGGAATGGACTATTTTTTCTAGGAATTCTGTGTTTTTATTTGCATGAGTGTCCCCGATTTGTTCGAGAATGATGTGATGCGTGCCATAAAATGGAATGTAACAAATTTATTGTTTCTCACAAGGACTGCAACTGTGCTTCTCGTTGGTCCTATCTTCTAGCCAGGCAGATCTCCTCACACGCATGTTCTACGTTATGTTCTAAATACTGTTCACGAACGAGGTAAAAGCGTGGTTTTTCTGAGTTTTTACGGACATACGCTGGTGGGATGCCATTCTGTAGCAGTTTCTGACTCAACATCGCTTGGGATGTTTCGGATCCGTAGAAATCCACTCTAATCAGATAATCGCACCTTCTGAATCTAAAAGTGATACCCCACTCGTAACTACAAGCCCTAAACCTCAAAATGGCACGAGCGATATCAAGCAATCTCTCCCGTTATCCCAAAAATAATTAAAATTCAATAAATACTTAACTTGGACTTTACTGAATTTTGTTGAAGTTTTTCCAAATTAATTTGCTTGAAAAGTGGTGTCCAACAATGTCATCCTTTCTTTTGGAATTCTTGATTTTTGACGAAAAAACAATGTTTTTATCCTACTTATTCAGAATACCTCAAAACGGAGTTCCACAAAGAAATTTTGTTTAAATTTGTTTTGTTCAATTTTAAAGACATTGCAATAGCTTTATTTTTTATGAAAATTCGATGAAACAGGATTGATAAGAGACTTGAGAAATAAATTAATTAAATTTCAACGTCAATGTGAATCGTTTAGTCGACATATTTTCGTTAATTAACTTATTATTAACGAGCCGAACCAATTAAAATAATACAGATATTAGTTTTTCATAGTTGTATGTCAGTGTTTAGATAGGGATTTTACCCAACCGTAGGTTCGATTTTGTCTGTGACTCGTCCGTGTCTATACACACACACATCTAACGCACCATTCCGGGTAGTTAGGTAACAGTTGGGTACTGAAATATTGCAAATTATGTGGGTTTCGTTTAATTTAATTTATTTCCTCTCAATGCGCGCCTAAATCTATCTAATTTCAAGTTCGACGATCTCATCCTATCGCCTCATCAGGAAAAATTTAAAAAAAATATATATATTTGCGAAATGGTGTAGATCAAGAGTTTGTTGACTCTTTTCCGTTTTGATTGGACACGACCTACTTCCTTTATTTCTAATCCTTGTCCCTATCAGAAGGCACCTTTTACTTCACTATTCGCAAGCTTTCTAATGCTTGGCCCGGTAGGAGGTACCTATCACTATTTTGTCTCCATTTGAGAGCCATGTTCAGTCAGTACACTATAAAATGGTGCCAGCATCTTTTAAGTTTAACTCTTTTTTGTTGAATAAAATCTGTGTAATAATTTGCATTGTTTTTCGAATTTATTACGTCACGCACGAACGGCTGGGCTAAATACTGTATTCATTGGTAATCTTTCTTGACTACATTATTTGAATCGGATCGAACTTTTGATGATATGTGCCCTGCTATAGATTTACATACATATGCAAGCACAGTTGAATTATGTATGTTGTATTGCGGATTCCATTGGATGTCGACCTAATGTGATTCTCGCCATTAATTCAGCATTCTCAGCCAGAACTATGCGGGGATTTACTTTCTTCATTCTCAAAGCCTCGGATCTTCCCACGGGTATCCGTCGATTTCGTATGAATAATTTTTTGTTTTTTCTCTTTAGGTCGATTAACTCTCGCGGCAAATCTCTTTGGAAAGGTCAACATTGGGGCTGAGATTCGGAGTTCGTAAAGAAAGAGTGGAAGGCCTATTATATGATAAACTTGATCACAATGGGAGAAGTCGAACTGGCTTATGCAATCGGCTCGTTGCACCCTCAGAACGGGCAGCGGAAACTGGGTCGAGCCTCGCTCCCTGTTCCTGCTCACCAGTTGAGCCGTTGGACCAGCGGATCGGGCGAGTTGCCGTGCTCTCGCATCACGTTTGCGAGCCGGGTTATGAGATTTGAGCAACTTCGCATATGTCACGATTGGGCAACCGCAGAAGGGGAAGCAAAAGGGCCGACCCTGTCGAAAGGTTGAGTTCGTGGTGTGGGAAACTGGATGTGTTCCCGTATCTCCCATCTGAAGCTAGCTGACAATGAGGTTTACGGTTCATACGTTGCCGCTCCACATGATGAAATCTGGTCAATATAAAGGTTTTAACTTTCAAAAACTTCAAAGGGTTACGACCTCTGTACATAAGACTGAACACAAATCACAACTCAAAGCAGTTCAGGTACCAGTACTTCTGTCTGTGGACTGATGGCAAAGAACATAAGAGGAATGTACTTTCATAGGGGAACATGATATTTTTTGAAATTTTTTATTCTGTAATATGGGTTCAAACGAGAGCCTCTATCAGCCTGCTTGCTTCAAAAGGGAACATTTTTCTCCATGCTAGGTATATGAGCATCAACTGTTTGCATCAAAAGGGATCATGTCCTTCCTGCAGTTTGACTTGCTTGACATATTTTCTTACCCCATTCGTCCACTTGACGGCAGCACCAATCAGACGAAACCTGTCTCCAGAACATGCTCAACAGAATCCACAAATGGCAGCACGATGGCTCTTGGGCACTTCGTGTGTTTGTTGTGCTCCTGGTTATCAGCACTGTTATCTGTTACTTTGCAGTTTCCGCAAAAGTGCAGTTTTTGCAGTAACCTACCTACTTAATTAGCTGTAATGGATGATACTGTTGTCTTTCTCAATCAGGCCTCTCGAATAAGAAGGTTTTTCGTGTACTTTTTTTTGTTTGTTTAGAATTTCGTTGATATTATGCATCTTGTTATGTATTTTAAGATGTTTACGTTCGTCTTTTATGGAAGTTTATTTCTGATTTTTGAGTGAGAGAGATACTCACTCATATTTGCACACTATTTTCACGTTATGGGATCAGGTACCTGTTTTTCATGTACTTTGTATTTTTCAATTTTCTGGATTTTATTCATTGTTTTGCATTTCAAGATGTTTACCTTCGTCTTTTATGGAAATTTTATTTCTGATTTTTGAGTGAGAGAGATACTCCGAATAATATTTTCAAGTTATGGGATTGCTCACCAGTTTTTCGTGTACTTTTTAATTTTCTGGATTTTATGGGTCTTGTTTTTGCATTTGAAGATGTTCACGTTGGTTTTTATGAAAGTTTTACTCCCGATTGATGAGAACAAATTTTGTAATACAAATAATATTTTATCAGAAAACGTATTATTAAAGCTCCGAACTTGACTTCAAAAGGTAATATGTCCACAGTTTTGCACCAAAACGGAACATGTTCATTATGACAATGTCGATGTACTACAGTACACAAGAGATTATAGAACCAAAATATTTCCATGTTCATCAAAGAATTAAAAGAGAGCAACTTGGCTTTAACCAAACATTTCAAAAATGACCTACACCTTCTTTAAATGAAAAAATTCATTTCTTGACAAATGTTTGAAAATGGAAATTTGAAAAGTAAACTTAAACTCCTCATACGGTGAAGAACCACGAACTAAAGAAACGCACGAACCTCTACATCTGCCAGACGATTTGTAATCACAACTGTTCAAACCAATTTGTCTACGAACTGATGTGATGAAGAATGATTCACCTCCGTTCGACGGGAGGTCTGAGCTGGACCGTGTGGCTGTCGGTCGCTCAAGTATTTACATCTTGAGGTGTGAGGTTTAAATAATTTACCATTGACCAACACATCTATCTCAACAGTATGATCCCAAATAAAAATGTGAGTATACCCTCTTCTAAATTCAAATTCGACTACCAAAAGAGTTTTTCCCAAAGTGCCCTCGAGGGCCGATCGACTAGCGTCCTCCATTGGAGATATCTTGTCGCACAGGCGGCCGATGATACTCTACCATTCTCCGAGAGGATACCGTCCTTGTCAAAAAAGAAGGTGCAAACTCTGTTCTTTGGTCAATGAAGAGGATAAATTCACTCTTAACACTACAAATACATACAGGTGCAAGGGCTCGGCAGACTGTCAAACTGCATTGTGTATGTACGAGCTGCTCTGCAAAAATTGCTCAGTGTGTTATGTGGGAAAAGCAGAGACTGGGCTGAATTCAAGTATCAACAACCATAGACATTCAGTTGTGATTCAAGATTATAATCTCCTTGTAATCCGTCCTGCCATCTCCCATAACTCTTCATTCGATTATTGCTATGGTGTAGAGGTGCTCTGAACTGTGAAGCCAGAAGAACATAAATCCAAGATGCTGCTATCTGAGAAGAATCACGCACATTTTCTGAGAGCCTATGAACCACCAGGTCTCGACATTAAAAAATGAAGATTTTTCTATATACCCAATACTAATACGTTCCTACAAGTTGATGGATCGTGTAAGGTGATGGAATGGTATAGTTGCCCCTTCCAATGAGCTGGATGCATTGATTATGCTCCGCCACGCTCAGAGGATGGCCCAGACGCTTGAAAACGTCTGATGCATCCCCCAAGGCGCCGGATTCTAAAATCGGGAAGGGGCCAACTAACCATATCCATCACAATTGATATACTGTATATGGACACGTCGTAGAAATCAACGAAAAAAATAACTGAAAAGCCACGAGATAGAATAAAAGATCTATCTACTCTCCACCATTCCGCAAATATATTTTTGCACAGTTGATCGATTAGCAACGAAATTAGCAAAAATAGCACATAAATGTCGATATACGATCACAAAGGCTATAAACAACACAGCAGAAGGCCACGATGTCCTTGAACAATCAGATTTACACACCGACATTGCTCTGAAACTTGGAAATCATATTGTTCTCAGTTCATGTCCAGACTATTATGGAAGTTGCCAATTGATGCTATCGCAATCACGGAATTATGTTATTGTTTTTCATAAACCTTACTGTTTCAGTAGATAAATGCTGATAACATTGTTTCCTGGAATGTTAATTGTGTTCCGGTGTAAAATCACCTTTCATCGCGTTAATTGTCTCCTTGGCAAATATTCTACCCGTCACTTCGGACATAGCTGTTGCGCAATGTCCTAACAAGATTTGTAGATATCAGCCTCTTAAAATGTCGGTCAGCGAAAAAACGAGCGAAGGGGACTTCCGCTATCAAACGGGCTTCGGATGCAATCGGCTCAGTGCACTCTCACTTTCGCGGCTACAACTCCGGCGACAGTCGACGGACAACCCCAACCTTAGCATTTCAAGCTCTCAGATGGCAGATACAGACGGAGGTGAAAAACGCCTTATATCACAGCTGTCATCGCTTATCGCCTTGGGAGTTTCTAGCTTGGTTTTTTTTTCGACAGTCAGTAATGGTTTGAGAGTGGCGGGAACGTCGGGCTTATCTCTCCAGAGAAGAGTATCTCTCGAGAGATGATCTCTTCTTCTTGCGCTAAAAGTTTCACGGGAGAAAACGCGTGGAGAACCATGGGATGAAGTAGGTTACAGTGAGGGCACAGGTTGAATGGAAAAATCTGAATATTAATAGAATCGTGAGTATGTCGGTTTGTTGCTACATTGATTAAAATCATGCAATTTAATGTTACATGAATAGATTGTTCATTATCTGAATGTCAATCTCTGTCAGTCGGCCGTATTGGTTCATTTTTTGGGGCTCCAATTTAATTTTGTGAAATGTTTTTATTTGAATTGGATGTCTGTTCTCATGTACAGTCGCTTTGAATTTGGAGTCTCATGAAGGATATTTTCTCCATCATCTGGATTTATTATGCTGTCCTTACTGGCATCATATGCCATTCAATCCAAATCACCACAATAGAAGGAGTTGTTTGAGGAACAATATCGTAAACCTGCACTTAGTATTGCGACCTTTTACAAACTTGTACCATACATGTTCAAGCTGCTGGGAAAGTAACAGAGGAGGTTTTTTTTTTAACTTGGTCGGTTGCAATCGTTCATTCTTGTTCAATACCGATTTTAGATCACGAAATTCCCTACGTTTTAATTATTTAAGATTATTAAAGTTTTTTTTTCTTTAAATAGTATTCCTCCCTAAAAGATGAATTGATCGATTTCCTCTGTTGTGAGTTTTAGCTCATTTCAGTACTCCAGGGTGCTGTGAAGATGCTGAAATTTGAAGGAAAAAAAAACCATTTTTTATCCCAACCCTCAGATCTGATATGGTCTGGAATGACATCCTACTCATAAAACTCAAAGTTTGTTAGTATGTCTTGTTTCTACCTATATATGTTCTCAATAGACGGCTAAACTACCGGACCGATTTTGACAGGAGCTGTGGTAAAATGATTAGCGAGTTCCGGCGCACAACATAGGCTAGGTCAGAACCCGCAGAAAACCTTATACTTCATAAACGGCGCTTCATAACTGATTTGTTTGGGTCTCGATGTTATGTTATTAGGGTTGCCAACAGACAGTTTTTAAGCAGCGGAAAACTGTGACAAAGGAGAAGCCTTGGACAGAAATTTCGTATTTCTTGCTAAGGATGGGTCTCTTCCTAGTATACAAATATGAAATTGGTAAAATTTAGGGTTCGATTCTGGGAGTCCCAGAACAGATTTGCATCATAGAAACGCTCAAAAGTTTTGTAACCCGTTGAAAGTCACCGTAATTTAAAGTTGTCAACTCTCGAAAAAATTGGTTCCTCCTGTCTTGCTGCCTGCTTGACAGCCGTATGATTTTCCGTATGCGTGTAAAGTAGTTGCCAAGAGAAAATGCAATAGGTGCATCAATAATATCTTCGAGGAGGGACGTGACAGGAGAGTACCGATCAAGACAAATCGTACAGACAAGTCACGTACTTCCTGCTGCCTGCCACTCGTCTGATATTGGTTGGCAACAATTCCATCGGGGAGTTACCATTCCCTGCAAACAGCTTCGCCGCATAACGATATAATAAATGCGCTGCCGTGAATTATCAAACGATTTACGACGACGCCGGGAGTCCAGTGAGAGTGTTTTTCCACGAGATAGTAAGTCCCTTTGTGGACATCTGATTTATGCAGTCTCGCGTACAGATAGTCTCAGTCACGGGGGGATGAATAAGGATTTGAACCGAAGCGAGAGGCTAACTATGAGCGGAACGATATATTCTACAGTTATGCACGTATAGAAACGTATATAGACAAGGGACAACTTGGTATGAACACGCTTCGCAACATGGCAGCTCCACCGAGATGCGATACCTGACATGAGTTTACATTTGCTTGAATCGTACATCTAGCTAAGAAAGGCGCAACTAACTCCGCATTACCATAATCGAGATGCTTACGATCAATGTCCCGCTTGGACAACGCTCGGAGATGTTGAATATAATAACTAATCTCTAAAAAACGTAATATTGTGAGATTCAAGTGAATGTGTTGAGGTGCTTAATTATAATTATGGTGGTGGCTGATTAATCGCTTGTTTGTCCAAAGAGCTTAGGTCATCTTAGCATCTTATATTTTTCTTATCAACTATCAGAACTGCCAGGAAAATGGAACCTACAATCACGCTCTTCCACAACCAGAATTAGCTACAGAGCTCAGTTAGTTTATAATGATGGCTTCCAGTGTTGCAATTATAATCATTAGTTGATTACAGTTGTTTTCTGTGTTGCTAATACACTTTGATCCACACATTCTGTCCCTTTTCAAAGTATTATCTTGAATTGAATAAGGTCGAAATTGGCTACAGAGCTCACTTGGCTGGTTACAGTTGTTTCTTATGATGCTAACAAACTTGGCATTTCAAATTGTACCACTTTTCAAAAATTAACTACTGTGTTATCTCATGTTGCTAATATACTCTGTTATACTCACAGTGGACACTTTTCAAAGTTCAGCATCCTATGTTGAATACCATCAAAATCAGCTATTGAGCTCACTTGTCTCTCACAGTTGTTCCTGATGATGCTAATAACGTTTTTACCTCAAATTGTGCCACATTTCAGAGTGCATAGCTTGAATTGAATACGAACTAAATTGGCTACAGTGATTCATTACGTTGCTAGATACTCTGTAATACTCAAGTGTCGACTTTTCAAAGTTCAGCATCCTAAGTTTAATAGGATCAAAATTAGCTTCAGAGCTAACTTGGCTGATAACAGTTGTTTCTTGTGGTGCTAATAAACTGTGCTACACCCATTGTGCCACTTTTCAAATTCAGCATCTTAGTTTGTACAGGATCAAAATCAGCTATTGATCTCACTTGGCTGACGACAGTTGTTTCTTATGATGCTAACAAACTTTGTATCCCAAATTGTGCTGCATTTCAAAGTATAAAGGAACAAAACAAGTTGAACAGGAACAAAATTAGCTACAGTGATTTTTTATATTGCTAATATATTCTATCATACCTGTAGTGGCCTTTTGCTAAGTTCAGCATCCTAAGTTGAATAGGATCAAAATTACCCACAGAGCTCACTTGGCTGATTATAGTTGTTTTTTACGAAGCTAATTAAATCTGCTACACCAGTTGTTCCACTTTTTGAAGTTCTGCATCTTGATTTGAATAGAAAAACAATTAGCTACAGATTTCACTTAGCCGATAACAGTGATTTTCTTTTTTCCATTGTACTCTACTACCCCCTAAGTGCCACCTTTCCAAGTTCAGGGTCTCAAGTTGAATCGAATCAAAGTTATCCACAGATCTCACTTAGTTGATTACAGTGGTATCTCGTGGCAATTATACTCAACAACTATTGGGAATAAATACCAAATTTCATTGCAGTTCCAATTACTTGGAATCAAAACGCAACCATGCCAGTAAAAATTTGCATCCCAAGGGAATTGTAGCGACCAAGACTCAATGTTTTGCGACAACTCCAAAACGTAATTCCTTATTCCTGATTGTTGCTTCTCAGTCAAAGGTATGAAGAGGTAAATTTATGTCAACCAAGGTATCGCTATCTTGGAGGTAAACTCGTTAACATTTTACGTTTCAGGGGTTGATTCCAAATCTGCGATGTCCATCCGCCAAGGGCCTTAGAATTGATATTATGAATCCGTTCTTTCTCACATGGTCTGGTTGGTCCTCACGTCCAGCCAGCCCAATCGCTTCACACGCATAGATGCTATGACCGAAACCATGGGTTTTCCGGGTTTTTATTGACCTGGGCAAGTGGGGTGTAATTTTCTTGTAATTTTAACGAATAATCAACTGGGATAGGTTTCAGATTCGTAGAAGTCCACCTATAACAAATAATTGCAGTTTATGTACCTAAAAGGGCCAAATCCCTCATTATCCAAAAAATAATGAACCTATTCGTTAGAATTGTCAGTGTTAGAATTATCTGCAGTGGGCCATCGCTTGATTGCTTGTTTTCGGTTCCTTCCTTCATCTGATATTTCATTTATCGCATTATGAAGTCAGATATAGTAGAATCACCTATACGTGCTATTGGAATTAGTTGCCATTCCCCGTTCCTGACCGGCGTTTTCATTAAAATATCGAGGTCGGCCCGTGGTTAACATATGAGTTAGGCTACTCATACACTTCCAGTCCATAATCAGCCCGCGGAAGTCGGAAGACCCCCGTCCCCCGAGTCGCATCAAGGATTTCTGCTCTCGGCTTTTGCCTCCCTTTTTAAGAACGATCCCTTTTATAGGAGTCCACTAACATCCAGTGCGGTTTTTATAATTCGAAACCCCCTCAAGGAAAAGGGAGTATTGGGTATAGTGTGACGGGTGGGGGGTCGCATTAATGTTCTTTTTTTTTCACCTCGTGTGGTTGGTCTATCGGGGCACCGGCAGTGCACGTAGTTCCGTCATCAATCGTGGACCTGGTGGTCTTAACTTACTCCACGACTCTACTTTCAGACTTACATCGTTCAGTATAAAGCAAGTGTTCTCTCCTATAATCATAACAATAATAATAATCCCGCTTAATTACTCTTAGCTGTTAGCTGTAAATTAGTTTCGTTTTGTGGTGTGCGTTTTACGTTCATGAACCCGGTATGTTTGTAGAGAGCTGTCATCTATAACGTACCTTATCTATCAGTTCTTCACGAAAGGAGTGCCTTACCGTTGGACGAATCTTTGTCTAGGTGATTTTGAGGATGTTAAACAATTACTAGCTAGCGATCCGGTGTTGGTTCATTACGACAATGAGCTCCCTATGACCCTAGCTGTAGATGCTTCTCCAACAGGTCTATTAGCAGTAACTTCTCATAAATATCCGGATGAGAGCGATCTTCCAATAGTGTTCGCTTTAAGATCTCCAACACTTTGTGAACTGAAGTGCAGCCAGGTTGAAAAATAAGCAACAAGCAGCTATAGGGGTGTAAGCAGATTTCTTCTTGCTGTGTTAGGAAATTTAAGTTGATAATGGACCATAAACCGTTGGTTCCTATTTTTGACCCACACAACATTACCAGTTTTGACTGCCATAAGGATGTTTCACTATGCCCAATTTCTAGCAGAATTCGATTATCACATTCATTACAGACGCAAGAAATAGCACATTTCACAGTTTCAATTATGCAAATGTATTCACTATAGATTTAAATGAATTATTACGTAAATGGCCCACGTAAACACAATAGATTATAGATTATTATACAATGGTTTATGACTTCTGTCTTTGCCACACAGATCACCTAGCAACCTGTGTTGTCTGTTTCATCATTAGAATCTGACTCTGAATATTAAGGACATCAATATTAACATTAGTAGGGGGGTTATGAATGTGAGACTGATCATTAAAAACTCCTGAATATAAAATCCCTCATTCCGCATAAATTCCAAAATGTATATGTTTAAATTATTGCATCATGCATCATACTTGCAATAGTGCAATATCAAAAATTAATATGTAACAGAATACTGAAAAAGATCGAGTTGAATTAGCTCAGCTGAAAATCTTTCCCGCTTTCCAATGTCAGTTAGTGATTCAAATCTTGTTGACGATTTTTTCTTCTCCTTCAACACCTGTTCCCTTCAAAGTGCGCACAGTAAGTCGTACAGGATCTTCTGGGTGGTGATATCCGAATTATTGAACTGATTTCGATCTAAATCTAACCGAAAATTTACTAATTTATTTCAAATGTTTTAAAGATTGGGGTTAAAAACGCTGCAAATTCTTTCACTGGGGTTTATTATTCAATTGGCTTGCGTTCATGATTTGAATTTCTACTAAGCTTTGGAGTGTGCGTGTTTCACAGGTGATGGAGCGATTATTGAATTTCAGGAGGCACAATCCAAATAGGTATTTTGGTCGAGAACAGATTTACGTGCTCTATGCAGATCTCCGAAATTCAATAATCGCTCTATCACCTGTGAAACATGCATACTCCAAAGCTTAGTATAAATTCAAATCATGAACGCAAGCCAATTGAATAATAAACCCCAGTGGAAGAATTTGCAGCGTTTTTTATGGTTATCAGAATGCTTCAACCCGTGTATCTCCCGGCTACAAAGTCTTTTAGGAGTTCACTCCAGTATCCACATTACTACATCACTACGTCACTAGGTTACTGATATCAACACAAAAACAATAATAAACCAAAATAACGCGAATGTTGGCACCATAAATTGGGCGATAGATCGAGAATGGTTTGACCTACGGTCCTGGGGAAGGGCTCATTCGATTCCTCGTGGTGTGTTCTTCAAAAAGAGTACAAATTTAGGCCGCCTTGACATTTTTTGAGGTTTTTAGGGATTTTACAAAACTTTGACAACCCTTAAGGGCACTTTAAATTAAGTGAGAGAGCTGGCTCAAGAATTGGGGCGTTGTCGGACCAACATGGATTTTTCCTGAAAATTTCAGGTTTTTTTGCTTCAGCCGTTTGGGAGAAATCGTGCGTACGGCGTACGGACGGAAAATTTTTTTATTGCAGATTTGGATTCTGGATTCCTTTGAAACGTAAAACCATGAAATTTTCAGGGGGGGTTAGAAGTTTTTTTTTTTCAAGAGCGATTTCGATGGTTTATTATTGAATAAAGGTTTACTCTTATACGTTGGAATGATGCGAATGTTACAGTCACATCCTAGCCCAGTGTATGATTTTGAGCCCAATTCCATAAGATTTGATCCTTATGATGATTCTTCCTGAACTTATCAATTTAAAAGATTGATTGCGGAATCAAGAAGAAGACATGGGGAAGGCGAGGCGTACCGTAGCTAACACTCTGGTGCAATACGCTCTTGCGTCAGCTTTTCATCTCACGGCTACAAGCCCGGGCCTCCTGCTCTGGGCTCCTAGCAACGTAAATACAATCACTTCGTCCCGTTTTATTGTGTCATTTTACTACCCAATAAATCGTTTGAGTTTCAAACTCTGGTGTTGCATTGGCAATTGGTTTCCCGTGTTCACTGGTCGATAACGATCATGATCGTATCTTAACAATATACGTTGCACAATATTCCAAGTTGTATTGCTTAGGGTAAATTCCTACTTGTCTTTGGTTCTCTTTCGACACCGGAGTTGAACAACATGATTGTATATGTGCAGGTGTTTATTTCACGTATTTTTCATTCTACGCCAACCAATCATGGAGCATTACCTTACGAGCAAATATCTGCGCTTTTTCTTCCCAACTGACGGAAGCAGTTAGCTTATCTGTGGGATCTCGACTGGTGTTCAAATCCATCTCGGTGGATTCATTGCCATACTACTTAAAGTTGCTGGACGATTATTGTAGTGGTGCTATTATTAATGCTGCAAAACCATCTTTGTAATGTTTTTATTATTATCCAAATGAAAATGTCGATGCAGTAATGTCTTACACTAATCTAAAAGATGACGGATACCGATTTCGAACTCTGACGGAGGTGATCCTACACAAGAATATTTTTATATATTATGATCTTTCTACATGATCGCATTATTGTCGTAGCTTTGAAAAAGAAGTTAAGTCAATAATTGAAACAAGTGACCCTGTATCCACCTGAAACTTCATCTCGACTCCGTCAAATCGTTTGGTAACTATAATTTTGCCTTGTTTAACGGTGGGCTTTAGATTCAAAATACTCTTAAAAATTCCAAAAACCCTATTAAAATCATGTTCTGTGTCCTCTTCGGAATCTGTTTCACTTTCAACCACATTATTCAACCTTCTTTCGTGAGATTTAAAATAACTCTTTTCACCTTTCTTGTTTTATGCTGGCTTCATATTCTTCTTCTGTTTGCATTTGTCACATGTCACCTGCTTGTAACGACAACAATTTTCTTGATGACCAGTGTAAGAGCAGTGACGACAAGGGGGGAATAATCGGAAGTTATTTTTGGACCTTACGATCTTGTTTATGGACTTTTCAGAGCTTTTGGTCAGTTGGGGTGTCGATTCCCGCAATTTTGTAAAATTAATACCGAATTCCAGATCTTGGTTGAAACGTACGTCATTTAATTCCAAAATTCTTAGCTTCCACTCATGAGAGCTCAAACCATGAACACAACGCGTCATCGTACCAATCATTTGGAAATTTACAGTGCCGAGCTCGTTTTTTCAACTCTCCATGAGCGCTTTTCCGTCTAACTGCATCCTATTTTGAAAAATGACCCTTTCGGCAAGGGGGTTTGGCTCAGGAGCAAAGAATTTGGAGAGAATTTTTGTCAATTCATCAAAAGTTATATTTTCTGGTTCTAGAGGTTCTCGTAAGTCCAAGAATCTTTCATAATGCCTTCTTAGTTTCCAAAACATTATGCAATTTCATTTTGTTGGAAAATCTTTTTAAAAATACCTTCCAATTCGACACTAAGAGATCGAATGGAACAATAATTAGTTAAGGCAAATCTGTATGAATACTAGTCGCAATTACTTTCGTGAACTTGCGGTTCCTGCAACTGCATCATCCTCCCAGCCAGGGACCGAATTTTCATCGAAAGACCGGTCTTTACCGTCCGACTGACCATCTTCTTTCTTCATGTGAGATAGCGTTTCCTTAGGCACTTTGAGCTCGAATTCTACCGTCACCAGTGAAGTAGATTCTATATACTCCAATTAAATATACACAAAACACTGAATTGCACATACGTAGTGTATACAAGTTGATACAGAATGGCACGAGACTGGAATTGAATTCAACTTCTTAACTGGCAAACCTAGCGAACCAATCAACAACTGGCCAGGTGGGTATTAGACTGGAGGCTACTGCAGTTTTGACCTTCGATAATTGGGGTGTTATTGGTTTATTATTCAATAATAGACCATTGCAATCGCTCTTGGAAAAAAAAATTTTAATCCCCCCTGAAAATGTCATGGTTTACGTTTCAAAGGGTGTAGAATCCGAATCTGCAATAAAAAATTTTCCGTCCGTACGCCGTACGCACGACTTCTCCCAAACGGCTAGAGCAAAAAATCTGAAATTTTCAGCAAAATCAATATTGGTCCGACAACGCCCCAATTATTTAGCCAGTTCTCTCACTTAATTTAAAGTGCCCTTTAAGGGTTGTCAAAGTTTTGTAAAATCCCTAAAAACCTCAAAAAAGTCAAGGAGGCCTAAATTTGGACTTGTTTTGAAGAACTTTCCATGAGGAATCGAATTAGCCCTTCCCCAGGTCCGTAGCTCAAACCATTCCCGATGTATGGCGCCAACATGGATTTATGGTGCCAACATTTGCATCCACATTCACTGCATCACTAGGTTACTGCGATCAAAACAAACACAAGAGTTTTTTTTTTTTTTTTTTTTGATCGCAGTAACATAGTGATGTGGATACTGGAGTGAACTCCTAAAAGGGTTTATAACCAATACACGGGTTGAAGCATTCTGATGTGCATGCTCCGTCTTACGAAATTTAAAATTTTCAAATACGATATTTTTTTATTGTAATCGCTTTTGAAAAAGACGCTGCAAATTCTTTCACTTTGGTTTATTATTCAATGATTCATGATTTGAATTTCTACTTAGCTTTGGAGTGTGCGTGTTTCACAGGTGATAGAGCGATTTTTGAATTTCAGGAGATATGCATAGAGCACTTAAATCGGTTCTCAACCGAAATTAAAATCTGTGTGCTTCCTGAAATTCAATAATTGCTTTATCACCTGTGACACACGCACACTCCAAAGCTTATTAGAAATTCAAATCATGAATCATTGAATAATATACTCCAGTGAAAGAATTTGCAGCGTTTTTTGTATAGTATACAGTAACATTGCATTAAATGGCTTGTCCGGTTCTGGTTCCTGAGTGTTTACATTGAAACAACATCCTGTCTATAGTTCTAGAATGTCCCGAGACATATTATTGTACTTGAAGATCTGTCATTCAACGCCAATCTTATGGAAATTTCAGGATACTATTTTGAATTGTACCAAGTGTAACGTACGAACCATTAATCAATATTTCGCAATCTTGAGCTCACTGACACAACTCGAAAGCACTAACGAACGCTTAAAGAGAAAATAAGGCTAAGGATATCGCTGAATTATCGATTCGAATGATCCTATCGGCTTACTCGCTGCGGTCTCGTTATATAACAGAAGCAAATATCCCCGGTTTTTAAAAGGGAGAGAGGGAAGGACGGTCGTCGAGAGCCATGTCGAAAGAAAACCTATAGTTACGGCACTAGTAATAACGGTGGTAAATTACGGTTTATGAATATGAATGTTAGGAGAATTGAGCAATAACGGAGTGATCAAAGGTGGAAGCAATAGCGAAACCGACGTGGGTAACGTTATAATGTAACGGTGGTCGATTGATTGCTCCCGTACCTTCTAGAAAAACGTCGTGGTTCAATAAAAGTACCGAAATCATAGGAAAATTTATGTTTCCACAATCCAACGTCTCTCATCGGAGGAACGGCCAGTCGTAAAATTAAATATCGCCTTGTACCGATCATGCTCACGTTTTCTCTCCCATTTTTGCACTCTCATAGTTATAAAACGTTTTTTAATTGATTTCGAATCAAGTATATAACATCTGATGCGAAGTGACCCACTATTTTGCTAACCTTTGATATTTTATGGTTGCCAATTTATTAAAGGTCGTGTTTTCATAAATTTTCATTTTATGCAATTTTGTTGTTCTCCAGATTTTTTATTTAATCTTAGTAATCAACCATGAAAAGTAATTTTCTAACGTATTCTCTAATGTGAAACTACATCCTTGTCTGAATTACCTGATGTTTAAAAAATTCCCAATTATCTCCATTTAAAACCCCTTTGATGATTAAATTTAAAACTGATGTAAGAGGAATTCTTACGTTGTTGCCTTAAATTACTTTACCGCCATAGTATTGATATTAGTAAGTTTTTAAATGTTTCAGGAGGCACACTCAACTGAAAAAAATAAAAACAAAAAAAAAATAATCGCTCTATCACCTGTGAAACACGCATACTCCAAAGCTTAGTCTAAAGGTTAGAATTATTTTTTTCAAGAGCGATTACAATGGTTCATTATTGAATAATAAACCAAAAAACACTTATTTGTGAGAATCGAAGAGGGAGCCCATGAGGGAGGTAGTTTATAGTAGATATATTTCAAAACTTATGTTTCCAATCACTCCGAAATTTAGAATATAATAATGTGTGTATGTAATAACTCCTTTGAGGGACACAAATATTAGTATGTTTAGTTTTTTGTCATGTTTAACCTGTCTCTCGCCATCTGGATTAATCCTAATGGGCCTCCTTCCATTGCAAAGCCTTGCTTCTGAGGAATGCCAGGATAATTTAAAATAAAGAAGGATGCAAGAAAATTGGCTTTTATGGACATGCTGCATTATTGTAACATATATTTGTGTTTGTATATTATGATAGTGGATATTTGACATTTATTTTACGTAAGACCGCATCTGGTCTGCAGCGTTATATCCTATCCCCATGATAAAACCTGCTAACATTTAGAAGTAAGTAACTTGTGACTTTATAGCATCCTGACCTATATGAGGGGTTGGCTTCTTTTCGCAGGATGGGCGAGAGGAGAGGAACCAAAGCCTTGGAGGCCTGGTGCAAGCGCGTCACTCAAGGCTACAACGGAGTCAAGGTGGAGAACATGACCACATCTTGGAGGGATGGCCTGGCTTTCTGCGCCCTTATACACCACTTCAGACCGGATCTCATGTAAGTTTATTCAGTCGCTTTTAACTGGCTCTTGAGATTCATTTGTCCAATTGTGCAACTCTCGCAGCTGAGTTGGACAAATAAAAACACAAGAAGGGTAAAGTACTACTTAACAAATGAGTAGAACCTCCGTTCATATTTGGCAATAACTCCTTTAACTACACGATCATTTAGTAGGCGAGGGAAAACTCCTGTATTCTCTGGTTTTTCTTTTTTCTCAGAAAATGAACTACTCCAATTGCTAAGTTTTGCGATCGGATTCATAGCCTGAATATTGGTTAACAGTCTAAGACAAAAGGAACCACATTGAACCAATTGGTACTCACGATTTCAAGCTTTAGTCAGAACGAAATTTGTGGGGCTTTGCCTCAAGAATTGGGGCAAATTCCCGCAGATTGTGCCATTGCTTTGCTGCAAGGTTATGAGGAAGAAAGCTAAAAAACCAATTAGCAAACTTTTCGAATTACCTGTATTAGAAAAACGTTGCCAATTCTACAAATGAGTTTATTATTTTTGGTTTTTATAACTTCCCTCAAACGTTGTTTTCACGTTTCAAAATGGGTATTTGATGATGTCTGTTTCTCGTGGCATTAGGAGCTTTGGGGTCACTTTTAGGTTCAGAAATTGCGATTATTTGATATGGGTGAATTTCTACGGATCTGCAACCTACTACGGTTGATTTTGCGTCACGAATTACTAGGCAATGACACCCCTTTTTCTCTATTTCAGTTGAAACCTCGAAGAACCATGTTTTCGGCACGTTTTTTAGCCATTTTTTGGCTCATAGCATCTATTTGAATGGGGCGATCGGGCTGGCTAGAATTTAGGACCAATCAGACCCCAAGTGGAGTCATGTGAGAACAAATGCATTTTAGACATCAATTCTAAGGCCTTTTACAATAGCGGACGGATATTGCAGATTTGGAGTCAACATACGCTGAAACATGAAACTACAAAATTTGGAAAAGAGCCTTATTAAAAACATTTACCATTCCATTACAAAGACTTAGGAAAAATCATGAACCTAACAGGCTTCTTTAACTTCGGACTTGGGAAAATAGCTAAAAACACTTATTTCTAAGATTACGGAGTCCGGTAACTTGCTGTCATTAAATCTGAATTAATTGTTCCAGCAGTCTTTGGACTACCTTTTTGGACGACTTTTCGTATTATAGGTGAACGTATTATAGGCGTGGCACATGGCAAGTCCACGAACTTTTATGGTGCGTAGGTTTTCCCCATCATCATACATTCATAATGAAAATTCCCCAACAATGTAAGCAAGGAATAACGAGAGATTTGGTTTGGGAATGTGAAGCTGAACAATGAGCTATACTTTGAAAATAGTTCAAGCCGTTGTTGAACTAATTAAATTAGTTCAAGACGAAATTGGCATGAAAACAAATAACCGCAAAAAATTATCCGTCCCAGTCACGAAATCTGCTAGGGTTTTGGTAAGCAACTGACTTTTATCTAGACAGATCTGCTTCCCGGAGGCTAGAGTTTTATCTGCAAGAATTCCCTCTAAAAACTCCTGGTTGTGTTTGCTCCAAATAGGTTGTTGCCCCACCAACCCTCCTCGTTCACAAAAATCCACCTACTTTCTCATTTTCCATCAAATATCAGAAACTTCTTTATATTTTGTTAGTTTCATTCCAAAACAACGTATGCATCGAAATTTTGTCCTCATTCTGGATGGCTGAATGGTAAACATATTCCTTACCTCAAGCAGACCAAGGTGTGGAACAACTTCTTTGTGAACCAGTGGGAATGTTTATTGATTGCATCATGCAGTTCGTAATGCCCTGTACCTAATCACAAAGTTTCCCAAGTTGAAAAAGGTACGTTAAAACGTCATTCACCGTATTTCAGTTGCTTTTAAAAGCAGAGATTGCTTTTAATTTATACTCAGTTCAATAGTTCTTCACTTCTTGATTTAGCACGAAGGCAGAAAAATGTGTCGCAAGAACGAAAGAGGACATTCAGTTGTTCATCAACAGAACTTGTTTACGACCACAGTTACGGATCTATAATTGTGCAGCTACTGTATTTTTGTAAACGGATTGATTTACGATATTTTTTCATGTGGTGCGTGGTTAGAAGCATCAAGATTACCAACCTATAAACATCATTCTGATTTGTATATCCTCCGAATCTTGAGACCATTAGGATCTATTTATATTTACAATGAGTGTTGATTTATGAGTTTTCTATTTTGAACAGCGAGCATCCATGTCATCAAATTAAGCACACCATTCATTTTACTTGCTTACATCCAATTAAACTTTTGAAATTACAAATTTGCGGTGGATATGTTTCCCAAACACGTTTCTTAAACTAGCTAACCGTGAGCCTAATCTTCTTAGCTTCGCTGGGCATCCTTTGAATGTTGCAGGCGTATCGCCTAACCGTTTGGAAGGGGCAAACTAGTCCATTCCATCATCTTCTTGTCATAAATTTCAACTGTCAATAGCTTGCGCTCAACTGTGGCTTTCTAAAGAACCGTGCTTAATTATAGAGTGTAGCCTGTTGTAGAATACGGAACATTGAATAAGCGTTCACAAACGATTTAACTAATGTCCCCTTAAGATCCATTCAATAATGGCGTGTTTGAGGATAGGTATGTTGTAATACACGAAGCTTTGCAAACTATAATATCATCAATATTTATTCAGAAATCGTACCTCTGCTCTGAGGCAGTATCCGCCCACTCTTAGCTGGCTTGTTCGTTATCGTTAGTGAAGGCGCCAAATCTGATCATTCCCTCAACGTCAACTCGTTTGCAATATTAATTAAAAAGAACGAAGAGCCCTCCTCATTAGCCGTCATATTGAATTATCGTTTTGTGGAGGTTTTTAAAAAAAAAATTGTACGAACGGAGAAAAGGGGAGAAGGCGTCAAGCGGCTTTTTATGTACCGATCAATTTTTCAAGTTCCCGACGGTTTAGGTTGGAAGTGATTAGTTGCGTTGGTCTGACTAATGATGAGCGTGTTTAACGGGTATTTAGCCAGTTAAGGGACAACACCGTTTATGGAAACGCGCTAAGGCGGAGAGCGTGAAAGGTGTAATAAGAATACCTTGATGAATCTGAAGTCCCATGATCCTGTGAAATCAGCTGTTTTGATTTATTTTTGTATACCAAATCTAAAATTATGTCGAAGGAATCACCCTAGTGAGGTGAGGTACCTCTTGCGCACCCAGTTTTCTCGTGTAACCTCAACTATGTAAAGACTTTTCCCTCGCCAGTTGGCATTTTCTCGCTTCACAAGCAATTTGATCCTTTCACATAACTAATATCGGGTTCAACTCTACCTTTTACTTTTGTTTTCTTTCGAAAATGATGTACCTGTTTTACATTTATGACCAAAGAATTTTTTTTCAAATCAACTTGGAGAGGAAACTACTGACGATCTCTACCATTTGAACAAGAAGGATGATGCGATTACTCCAACGATGTAGAATTAACAGGGGCATATATGCAAACAATGAGGTTTCCAGGAAACAGCATTTTCTGAAAACCAGTAGCGTTCTTGAGTGAGCCATACATTTTCAACAGTTCCGAAATGGTCTGGGAGGTTCTTCCTGGAAAAGAGTAGGTATTTTACGAATTATGCCATCAGTCAGGTTATAGGAATAAAGAAGAAAAGGTATTTTGAGAGTGGTTGACATTGTTTCATATTTAACATTTTGACCGTGGAACGTTCCCCACTGTATCGAAACCCTCAACCATATGGACAATAACGACTAGCCGGAGAAGCCCAATAACACCCCAAAGAGGAAGTGTAAAAAGCAGTGAGGAGGCTCGAAAAATTATCTGAGAAGAAGAGGGTGAAGCAGGGTCCACTAGCTGCCTCCCATAGGGTCCTAGGGCCCCTACCTCAGTGATTTTTTTTTCTTTTGACACACTTCCCTTCGGTCTTTTGACATGGATATGTTATGGCTGGTGAACGACCGTCACGGAAAATGTTACAAAGGAATTGGGAGGACAGTATTTTACAGAAGCTCTCCCATCTCTCAGTTGCCCTCTAGGACGGACATTTTTCAATAGAGGTATTATCGGGAACCCAATAAAGGCATCGGGAGGCCAGCATCTTAACAGAGCCCATTGCAGTTGTGAACTCTTTGGGGGACAAACCGTATTATGGTCTATTCTGAACGAGCAATTAATCGAGAGCCTGATACCGCTCATCTCTTCGATCAATTGAAAAAATCTCTGGAAGCCAGCAGGCTTCCGAGATTGGGGCTCAAGATCCTAGCTGAGTTTTCTTCCTCGTCTACATCTGACAAGAGCTGCCCTGCTTTCAGTTTCCAAGGAGGATGGGCAGTATTAAATCAAATCATCATCATATCAATCATCATTATACAGGAGCTCTCCCAGTTGCCCTCTAGGCCGGACATTTCTGAATAGAGGCTCCCCACGGGGGAGCTGAGTCTCTTCGATTAAATGGAAAAATCTCAAGAAAGTACTATAAGCCTGAAGGCTTCCTTGCTTGGGGTTCAAGATAGCAGCCCTGAAGGTTTTTCCTCCACATCTGCCTCTGCTACATCTTGAAAGAGTTCTCCTGCCTTCTATTTCCAATGAGGGGGCTGCATTCAATCTCACTGGAGTAAGAAGAAGCCTGTACAGAGGCTGCCAAGAAGGCTAGGAACTGTAAAGTCATTTAAAATTCAGAAATAACTGTAAAAAGACAGCTTAGGAGGGTTGCCACTGTAACGTCAACTAGCTCCTGGAAGGTATCGGAGGCCAGCATCTTGCTGGAGCTCGCCCATCTTCTAGTTTTCCACTATGATGGATATTTCTCAATAGAGGTATTGAGTGCAACCCAATAGAGGTATTGGGAGGCCAGTATTTAACAAGAGCTGTCCTCTCTCCCATTTCCAAGATTGGTGGGCAGTATTCAGTCTCAGATGAGTAAGAACAAGACTGTCCAGAGGTTGCCAAGGGGTGTCTGGGCAGTGTGGTTTCTAAAAATTATTAATGGGATTGAATGAAGAGGGCTCTCTTAAGAATGATTTTTTGGCGATTCTTTTACCAACTTCTAAACCTTTAAAACGTTTACGTTGTTTAACCTATTCATGATAAGGATAATTGAAAATAAGGAAATCGATCAACAATGTAATATTGCGAGGTGTCTGAAAAAGCCGAAAACGAAAAGATGAGGAACAGCCCGACTCTCCAGCCAGCGACCCGTCGGATCGGAGCGTCGGGTAATTGAAACCTACGTGACCGACGCATTACCGACGTCGGTTCAAGGGGCCCTCCGATGGAAAAAATTAAGGTTGTTTTGAGAACGAGAGAGGATCCCTAATGGGGCAGTTGTCTTCTGAGATACGGAGGGAGCAAGTGCGTTCAAGTGGGGCTCTGACCACTTGTTTCGAGTTGAGTCTCCCCGTCAAGGAAATGTAAATTAGGGCTGATCAAGTCAATTTGCGCGTCCGTCCACCCGGGAGCTTCGCCCACTTGTCCGGAGCGAACGTGAGGTCAGGCGCTGGGTTTTGGCAATCGTCCACATAGCAGCTCCATCTCGTCGTGGACCGAAATGAATTTGGTGAATTGACTTGTACAAGATCTTGAAATCTCTTAAAAGAACGATCAATTCCGGAACCTATATGTAGATTGTATGAGAAAACTCTCAGGGCCGGGATTATATGATATCTATATACACAGCTGAGTTGCTGTTCTTTTTCACTCATCTTAGTAAAAACCACACTGTGTTCATCCAAAATTTCTGAAATTTTTACGATGCTTGAAGGATTAAATGAGCTTTAATATGACACAGGAGAAATTTAAATCGGGGGCATACAGTAAAAACACATGGAAGATTCAAATTTCCCGTGGTTCACCCATTTTTTACCATATATATTCAATTATCTCAGCAATGGTTGGACCAATTCATTTGATTTTTCAAAAATTTATTCACTATTAGATTCTCTACTGAACCTTGGAGGTTTTTACCGATTTGATTTTTGGACTGGAGTAGAAATGTTTAGTAGAAGCCGATTTTGCGAGTACGCTCAATAGTCAAGGGAAAGTTTTCGTGAAGAGGAAGGGGGGGGGGGCGGCTTTCCTTGTGCCCCTTAATCAAAAAGGCACAAATGAGGGGTTTATTTTCAGCCCTTAATCAATTTTCTCGTTTTGGATAGATCTCAGTGGAGTTGGTGCCCCAAAGATTTCAAATTTGCTGTGGGATGATTGCAAAATACCCCAAACTTAGTGTAGAAGTTTTATCAGTTTTCAACTGGCGCATGCGTAGTAGTGGAAACTGCTGTTCCAACCAGTCAATCCGTCGCACAACAAGGTGGACCCGTTGACAGCGGTTAACTGCTGTCGGATGGAAACTGGAAACGCCAAGGGTATCCGTCTATTGCTGTCAACGAAGGAAACCTTTAGTGATTGAAACCTCTCACCTAACCGCGAGGTGAGTACAGCAAACATTGCCGTAACGCGTCAGTGAGGTAACGGTAAGTGGATGTCGGATGGCTTAAGTATTTCAACAAACGTTTATCCGCAGTTGTGAACAGTAATTTAGAAGGGTGAGCACTGTTATCGACAGCTGTTGGACGTCACCGTCTTTGTTGGAACAAACGTAATACGGTATTAGGAGCGTGGTTGAATCACATCTCGTTCTTCTGTGAAACTGCAACCAGAAACAGGTCAACCTGAACATTTAGCAACTTTTGTTTAGTTCAGTCGAGAATGACAGCGGTTTTTATTGGCCTTGTGTTTCTTGCTAATAGACATATATTTCGTTTAAACTTGTTGTGAAGGTGGTTTGCCACGATCTGTATCGCGAACGGTTCAGTAGTAACCGTTGTGCATGCTCAAAACTGAAACTGGTTGACAAGGTTTAACTCCTAGATTTATGGACCGATTTTGATGACATTTTCAGACAATTGTGTGACCTAGATGATCTTCTATCAATTCCATTAACTTCTGCTAGTTTTTAAGATCTATTGGTCCGATTTCGGTCATGGGTAGTTGGATGTAGGTTTCAGAAGGGTCCCCCACGGATTTAATCGCAATCGTTCGAGAAATAACTATCAAGGATGCGCAAAGCTTAATGTGGTCTGGAGCTAATGGAACAATTTAGATTTCATTTTCAGGCCATGTACGAAATAATTTTTAGAATGTCCCCTAGCGTTCCATTTCCTTCGGGTGAATGGTGAGGGTAAACTGAAATCGTATGTTACGGTAAACTCCAAGGTCAATAGAATAATTTCGATCATTAGAGATTATGCCGGTCAGATCTTAATTGGTCTCTATGACTCCTTATGTGTTAGGATTGCTAGTGTGGCGCCCTTGGGCCAATGAATTACAACGATTTTGCGTTTGAGCATATACTCATTCACTACTGTTCTGTTTGTCATTCAATTATTTTGAATTGTGTTTTGTTCTTCAACTAATTCTTAACGTCCAAATTACGATAACAGAGAGGTTACCCAACTGATTACTCTTTTTTTCTGTTAAGTAGTATCAACACATAACAATACCTACTAATACGCACCAAATCTTTTGCAACGGGATTGTGGAAACCCATGTCATGAAAAACACTGAGTTTATAGACAAAATTTAGTCTATTCCTGGGGTCTCAAACTTTTTTCCGTTTGGACATTTTGAGACAAAATCTGAAATTTTCTGTGAGAACTTAAACTCGAATATTTTTCGTGTAAATTCGTTCGGGTTTTAGGCAAGTTGAAATTGAAATTTTTCCTCGAATGAGCATTTCGGACATTTACAGGCAGAGAGGAATAAATGAAATTTATTGAGAACGCTAAACAGGTAATATTGCAACATAAAAGTTGAGCACTTCAAGGTGAGGTTCGGCATTGTTTGTCGCTCAAAATATTGACGTAATCTGGCTTGTAATGTAGTCGTTCCTATCAACAGATTTGCTTAAAAAGTTCATCTGTCATGTTTGCCCTTTATTTACATTTTTTGAAGAGCGGGCATTGCGCGGGCTAAGTCTCGGAGGTTCGGGAAAGGTTTTTTTGACAACTGTCAATGTAGATGTCATTCGATTGCAGTTCAATGACTTCCAGTTAAAGACCAGGAGTTAAGCCTTCAACTGTTGCACGCCATTTTTCATTGAAAACGCGATCTTCTGTTTTTTGCTCGAACTCATGTTTACATCGACACGTGATTTGAACACGTGAGAAGAACAAGGGTTAATAAGGGTTCACTCGTTCGTGTGAATCCCAGTACGCCCTTCCTCACACTTTCTTCCACAAATACTGTGTTTTGTTGAATATCTACTAAGTTAGACTATGATCCTCGAAAGCAGTATCTCCATCACCAAGAACTTTTTATTCTGTTTCGTGGCGTTCGTAGATCGTATACCGAATCTTTTATAATGGTCTGTTCCAGTCTGTCCCCACACGCAACCCCATTGCAACCTCCCACACATATCGAAAAATATATCGATAGTTTTGTAAATGAACCAATGGGAACGGCAGGATAGGGACTCAGAAATAAGTATGCAATCGAAATGTTCATGATTAGTTCTGATCTATTTGTCTAACTGATCTATACTTCACTAGAAGGATTGATTTAGGATAATTTTTTGATTTTGAAATGCGAGCGAAGCGAGCATCCCCACCAGCAAACTAGACAGAAAACATTCGAACACACATCGAAAGCGTGGACCTATATCGATAGGAGACATAGATATTTTCCGAATGTGTGGGAGGTATCAATGTAGTTGCGTGCGGGGACAGACTAGAACTGTACCTTTATAACTATAATGAGATCTGTTTTGATTAAGAGCATGGCTGAGCACCCTCGTAAACAGAATAAAGTCAGGAATTTGCTGTGAAGCCTCGCGTCAATTATGTTTGAAAAGGTTACGCACGTTATTTAACGGATCGATTATGCGTTGTGACGGTATTACGCATTTTTTTACGTTTTTACGAAGGTTGTAGTTTGATGTGAACGTGCCGCCGACCGCTGGGCTCCCACGTTCCTGATTAGAATCGTCATTCGGACGAAATCGAGAGAAACAAAGTGGAAAAAAATGTTCACCGGCTCGTGAAGGAAACAAAAGGCAGCGTCCGTAACCGTTAAAATGTGGGACAACCAGCGTCGGAGCGACAAGGTTATCTCGACTACGAAAATAAGGGAATTGTTATCATCAAGTACACACGAAATTCTTTTGTAAGAGATATATTATCATTGGAGGGATTTCGCGTTGAATATTCATTTATCAACCTCGTAGTTGTATCCATGGTTACCTATTTCTCTTACAATCCTGATGGGCCCGGAAAATTGTCTGACTTTCCAATGCGCATTTAATTCGTCTACCTGTATATATTGACCATTTTAGGCATTTTAAATCACCTTTTGTTTCATAGCAAAAGTTTAAGGTTAGTGCTTACGGGGTTTTATTCAAGACGAAGTCATCCAACAGACTTTGGCAAATCTTGAAGTGAATGCCAATTTATGCAGGCACGTTGATCACCTGAAGGGCCCTTGTGTCTAATTTCGTTCCTTATCGATCTAACATGATGGAATCGAAATGGGTTCTTTTTTGGGAGCTTTTATGCAGTTACAAGATATGGAAGAGAGAGGCAAAGAGTTTGGATAATGATGTTTAGATCAGTGATTCACGCAGAAGGGCTATCTAATGCAGAAATGATAAAATTGTGTATATAATTTTCAGCGGTTTTGTAGTATTTTTCGGTATTATACAAACTAAGTAGTTGTCAACGATTCATTTCTCATTATTGAACAACTCTGTAAATTAAAAAGTATAATTCATGTAGCCCTCTCCTTACTAGTTATTGCACAACAGTCTGGTAGTGAAGGATCATCATGGCGCTTACCCAGAATATTTCAATACGTTTAATGTTCTCATATTGGGCCACTTCTGTTTTTGCTCCCAATTAATGGCGTCACTTTCACGGTAGCATCTCCAAATATCAAGATTCTTATTTTCTTATGTTATCGTCGTTATACTTGTGTGATTTTGGGATAGTCCAGTTTTTGGATCCTATAATAAATATAAACGTGAACTTGTACCTTTCTTGGTACTATGCACGTAGAATATAACGTGAATCCCAGTACCTTTCCTGGAAGTGACCCAGCAAGGAGAGAAGTCACAAGTATTTGGGACTTGGTATAAAACTTTAGTTATTTACTAAATTGTGTTTAAGTCAATGACGAATTCATGCAGTGTATTCGCCTAGATAATGTTTTATTGTGGGCAACGATATAAGACACACAGTATATTGTGTCTTCGTGAGTGTAGCTAATAGTGTTTTTATGACAAACATACTGTGGTAGGCTTATCTGTTTGTATAGATTAAGATGAAGAACTGACAACCTGTGGTATTTCATTTATATCATAATTGTTCATAAAATCTATGAACTATTGTGGTATGAGTAAACTATCATTTAACTTTATTTCAATCAAAACTATCGTTCCTACCATGCAAACCACTTATCGCTGCCGTCTTCACAAGCTAAACACTAGCCGAGGGGAGCAGGTGGTTAGTATACCTTTCAGGGGCGTAACGTACACCCCCGCAAACCCCGCGATGCGAGAGTTTGCCATCACAGAATGGATCCAACGGGCCCGTTCTTAAACATAAATTTCTCAAGTAACGGGCCCGCTCAAGCAAAATTCATTTTTATTTTATTTTAAAGAATAAAGCGGAACTAACGACACACGAAAATCCCCTAGCAGCTCTTTTATAAAGGTTTTTTCACGCTGAACACGATGGCGAAATCGGATTGGAAACATTTCAATCCGTTCAAAATAGAGCAGTTGATGATAAAACAAGGTAGATTGTCAAAATTCGCCAAAAAAAAATAAAATATTCTTCAGCTCTCAAAAATTTTGAAATTAAAATGAGAAATGGGTATCACAAGTCAGAAAATAAAATTGTCGGTTTTTGCGTAATTTTTCCTCTTGTAAAACGAGTTACGTTGAAAATACTAGAAGTCTCGAGTTCGTAAACTTTAAGGTAAACTTTACGACGTGAAGGTAGGTTAAATTGTTATATTATATTATGTATTTTTAGTTAAGGTTATCGTAGCGTATTGTACGATGCCCGTTGAAAAAGTGCACGCTTCTCAAAAAAAAAAAAAAAAAAACCATCATGGGGAGGGGCCCCGAAAATATTTTGCGGGGGCGCACAGTGGTTGAAAACGCTACTCAATGAGCCCAAAACTCAAAAGGGTTCGTAAACTCGTAAAATTTGGTATACTGAGGTTATTTCGTGCGCAGAACCCGAATCTGAAGTTAGTTTGTTGAAATTGTTTCCAGAAGTGGCGTTAAACGCATTATTGAGAAAACTGAGTACCGAGTTTTGCCAGACCTAATATCATTAGCATTGAAAGGGGCTTCGTGGTAGAATAAAAAAGGTTATCTGAGTAAACTCATATGTAGAACTTATAATGTATGTCCTCTGATACTTAAATTTTACCACAAAGTAGGTAGATAATATCACGATAATAGAACAGCGGGTGATTTCAAAAAGTTTGTCACATCATTTGTACGAAGTATCCATCACCAATATTATTTTGACAAACTAAATAACACACAATAAACTCAAAATAACTTAACAGCACACAACGAATAAATGGTTACTTTCTTGCTAGGTATGAAAATGAATTTTTCTCCGATACCTACATAATCAAATAAAAAAGAAATTTTCAGGTAATATAAAAACGAATCAAATAGGTAGTCAAGTAAATACTCGTACGTTAAATAATAAAAATATATTGCAATTAGTAGAGTTGAGCACTTACTTAGGCAGGAAACTACTTTTAGTAAATAAGTACCTTATGCGATTGAATAAATTCTGCAAATTCAAAATATATTTATAACTTTTGGTTACGAAAATATTAAGATGGTATGAGTCATGAGATATCGGGTCTATGGGGAGGCGCCAAATTTATTTCTTGCTCTGTGTGAAATACGGGCTGGTTACGTCCCTCGCTGGGAGTCAGTACGTTCTGCCCTCCCAGACGCCCCTTCACTTTTGCGAGTGCGGGAGTCAGTAGTACTGACTCAGTAAGTAGTCCCCCAACTGAAGCTGGAACCTAGTTACGCCGCCTGCAGCGCCGCCCCTCTCCTTCAGCGCGGCGCCGCTGGCGCCTGAGTCGGTACATGAAGGCAGACGCCGGCCGCAGGCGCTTCGTGGAAACCTCGACGCCGTGTCTGAAGTGAAAAACGAACGCGATCGACGGGAGCGAGCGGGCGCCCATCGAGATCTGTTGGTACGATCAAACAATACGATACAGAATTGTCAGACGTAACAACGCGGCATCGCGCTTTGTTGAGGCAGAACGATCGTGCGGCGTGGTACGATTTTTCTTCAGTCCATGAATCATATTGGTACTTGCTAGTTAGTTGAAGGCGGATATAGCTAACGTTCAATACCTACGCTATGTGGATGTACGTCTCACCAAACACTTTAGTGTTCATACTTCATTAAGAGTTCTGTATTATGAAAGTATCAAGTATTAGGAAAAAAGGACCTACGTGAAGGGCCTACCAATGTGAAGTTAGTGTAATATTGGTTCATTATTCAATAATAAACCATTGTGATCGCTCTTGAAAAAAGAAAATTCTAACCCCCCCCCCCCCCCCCCTGAAAATTTCATGGTTTACGTTTCAAAGGGTGTAGAATCCGAATCTGCAATAACAATTTTTCCGTCCGTCCGCCGTACACACGACTTCTCCCAAACGGCTGAAGCAAAAAAGCTGAAATTTTCAGGAAAAATCCATGTTGGTCCGGCGACGCCCCAATTCTTGAGCCAGCTCTCTCACTTAATTTAAAGTGCTCTTTAAGGGTTGTCAAAGTTTTGTAAAATCCCTAAAAACCTCAAAAAAAGTCAAGGCGGCCTAAATTTGTACTCTTTTTGAAGAACACTCCACGAGGAATCGATTGAGCCCCTTCCCAGGTCCGTAGGTAAAACCATTCCCGATTTATGGTGCCAACATTCGCGTTATTGCTTCCGAGTCTACCAAGGTAGCGGAAGCATTGTTTTCACTTTCGGAATGTGAAAATTTTTTTGTCTCCAAAATCGCGCATTTTGCGTTCTAGACCTTTCTGAACAATTTTGGTTCCGTGTCTGTCTGTGTGTCTATCTGCAAATCCTTGTTACGGGCGAAACTACACGAAGTTATAGTCCGATTTTGATTAAATTTTCAGGGATTGTGCGGGTTGGGGTGTAGATGGTCCCCTATAGGTTTCATGACAACCGGATCAATAGTAGCCTCTGCGCAAGCGCAAACGTGAAATCCTTGCCAGAAGCATAACTCCAGGAGTTCTTGGCCGATTTCGATGAAATTTTGGCAGACGTTTTTATTTTTGGAAATGTCATAATATTTATTTATCACTTCAGTCATCTATCCATTCAGCGTCAATGTCAATTTTTATTATTAGGTATATTTTATAGTTTGTTCAACAGTTGAACATGCCTACCTTTATTTTCTCAAGTTATGCTCCTGCATAACAATAAATTTACCCTAATTCAATATTTACTTCGCCTAATTGAACGAAGTTCTTTAGTCAATAATAATTTTCAATGATCTATACAGTCATGTTATGGATACGAGGAAGCTATGCGCCACACCCACTTGGCAGACGTTTTTTGGTTTATTATTGTTTTTGTGTTGATATCAGTAACCTGGTGATGTAGTAATGTGGATACTGGAATGAACTCCTAAAAGGCTTTGTAGCCGATAGACGGGTTGAAACATTCTGACAACCATTAAAAAAAAAAAAAAAAAAACGCCGCAAATTCTTCCACTGGGGTTTATTATTCAATTGGCTTGCGTTCATGATTTGAATTTCTACTAAGCTTTGGAGTGGGCGTGTTTCACAGGTGATAGAGCGACTATTGAATTTCAGGAGATATGCATAGACCACGTAAATCTGTTCTCGACCAAAATACCTGTTTGGATTGTTCAGTTGACCATATTTGTGTGCCTCCTGAAATTCAATAATCACTCTATCACTTGTGAAACACGCACACTCCAAAGCTTAGTAGAAATTAAAATCATGAACGCAAGCCAATTGAATAATTGCAGCGTTGTTTAGTTAGGTTATCGTAGAGTATTGTACGATGACCGTTGAAAAAAAAGTGCACGCTTCGAAAAAAAAAAAATAATAATAAATAAAATAAAACATTATGGGGAGGGGCCCCGAAAATATTTTGCGGGGGGGCCCCGCTGAAAAACGTTACGCCACTGATACCTTTTTAGATTAGTGTAGGTTCACTGTTCCAACTAATGTACGGTTACTTATGTAGGTTCAGTTCCTGGCTACAGTGAGATTCGCATGAATTGCGACAGCTACTGTAATGAATTTCACATCTGAACATTTTGAATTTTGATAAACGTTGGCGTACGAGTTACTTAGTTTGAAATAATTGAAAGACCTACCGGCCACGTACCTCTTTAATTGGCGAGAGGGAAAAAGGGGATTTCAGGCCGAACCTGACAAAATGTAGGAGTTTCAAGGAACCCGTTTTTAGAGTGAGCAAACTTGGCTCATTGTCAACAAGGTGAACTCCGAGACGGATAAGGGAGAAAAATGAACACCAAAAAGGCGAAAAACTATTTAAGATTGCGACCAGGCTCGGATAAAATGGAGGAAATCGATAGAATGCCGAAGACGTCAACGTGATAAAATGGGAAGTTGTTAACCGCGGGACCTTATTAGGACTTAAGTCTGCCAGGATGCGAGGATGTTGGGTTGGCGTCCTTGGTTGCTTTAGCGACCAACTAAAATTAATGAGATAAAGCCGTCTGCAGGGTTGACTCGATTTCTTCTCGATAGCGGATAAAAGCTCGTTTAGTCTGACTCACTGACGAGCCGTCTTTGGGGAATCACGCGTGTTCAACACGTTTTCATCCGCTGTGTTCCCCCTCTATCAACTTTTTACCGCTTTTTCGTCTGAAGTTAGCGAAACGCGTGAGTCAAATGCGATAAAGATAATCTAAGATTGTAATTCATATTTCACACTCAGGCTGTTGGTCATTGACTCAAACAAAATTCCAACGATCTGTTCTCTTTATTCTATTCAGACGGATAAAAAGCATAACCGCTAATTGGGTGGGTATGGCATATCGCTCTCAACCATCACAACATAGACTTATACTTCATTGAAATGGTCTTCAACTTCTGTTATTCTCAAAAGATGTCGAATTTAATTATAACGATTGAAGAGACAGAAGCGGTGAAAATTATTACACAAAAGTTTATTATTTCTACATTTTATTAACCTGCCACTCGGATCACTGGACTACACTTCACTGCACATCCAGAAACAATGTTTTCTAGTGACATTCAGAAACAGGTAGACATCTAAATGAAATTTAACTAGATACAATAAAAGTGCAGGCTAAAAAAATGCTTCTGCTTTTTCTCCTCAACTGAATTGAAGCTTGGGAGGTGGGGTCGTACACTTTTAACCGTGCTATTTGGTCTGTCGCCAGACACGAGTCTCACCTACCCGGCTTCGCAGCCCGACTGTCTATATCGATGAGTTTTTAATGGCGGTTAATCGACTGTAACTTGAGTTGTCTCATTCGATTCACGGACCTAGTTCGTATCTGAATTAATCGAACAAAATACCAAACAAATTGCAATATAGTTTAATCGTTAAATATTGTTGCCTTTAATACAGAATATCAACACGCCGAGATTACCGGCACATCGGATCGACGTGTGGACAATTTTTTTTTTTTTTAAATTTGATTTTTGAAATTTACCTACACATCTTGGAACGTAAACTAACAAATTTGTTTTCTTGGTTGACTGAAAAAGGATGTTATTGAAAATAATATACCAATATATTGCAGGTATGTGGCGCTAATTCCACAGCAGACATGAGTAATAACGATTTAACAGAGTACTTTTTTTCATAATTATTACATCGTCCCTACCCACTCTATAACTATTTGAAAGTTCGTACGGTTATAAACTGATGAAATTTTTCTTGGTGGATTTCAATAAAACGCTTTTTCCCCGAAAATTGGATGGAAACCGTAGGAATCACAAATGCCCCGTTTGCGCGAGCATTAGCTACCTACTAATCAGGCGATGATTATTAAAAATTGATAATATGATAATAATTAATGGTGATGATTGATAAATAATTGATGATAGTTAAAAGATAAATATTAAAAATGCTGCGAATGGTTATCATTTTATGAGTTACCCAGACGGCAAGGAAATTGTGAAGGGTGATAGAGAGTGTCATCATGTATTGGAATCAGCGTACAAAAATGCATAAAATTCTATTTTTTGCCCTATAACGTCGATCTTACCATGTGAAACTACGTTCTTCTGGTCTCTAACGCAACTTTCTCCTCTAATCAGCAGAGTGAAATTAAAATTAATTATGCTATTGGGAAGTTGTGATTCTGGCGCAGTTTTTATGCTTACCGGCTTAATAGTTCTTAAGGGTTCTTAGGCTTAGTTGTTGAATCGATCCCTTGAAGGAATGAGAGCTGTTTTGTAGACACCCATGTATACACATATATTCACCTAACGTCCTGAAAAGCAATAAACCAAGGAAGAAAACAAAGAGTTTTCTCTCGATAAGAAATGCGCGTCGCATATTCCCCTCGTGTCATCAGATTACGAGTACGCGTCCTGAAATTTCATTAGCACAAACCTGAGGCGGCCCATGCGCATTGCTTCTCTTCGCAACTCTTTCACATTTTCCACTCTCACTTCTGTGTAAAACTTTCTAAACAATAAGTCACGTCCGGTCGTTCGGAGATGGTAGCGGTCGCTCCTCCAATCAACCGCGTAGCTTGAGAGCTCTGCCCGCCAACACCGCCGGTCATTTGAGGGCTGACTTTCTTGGTATTGCCAACGACCACGTACTTCCATCTTAGACACTTTTCTTTTCTGCGCCCTAGGTAGTGATTAGCAAAAGAATAAAATAGAAACATAAGTTTCACAAAGAGGCAGAGTAATTTAAAAGTCTCCTAAGCAAATGAAAACGCTGTAAATCATTACTAAACGGAAATGTTTCTTGCAGAAAAATTAACATCCCGATGATTAGGGCTGAGTACATTTCCAAATGCTGCAAATAATTACACAAAGATTTATTATTTCTGTATTAGATAATCCTTATACGTATATCACTCACCTATGTTTATTATACTTAGTTTGTGGTGCGTTATCCAAATTCGTCGCTTTCTAATTTTATTCTAGATCCCTTGAAAATAACTTCATTAATATTTCAATTCGGTTCATCGATTAGGATAGGAATGAGCTACAAGGGTTTTTCAGCTGATCAGTGGCCCTTGTAATTGGCTTCTAGATGTCCCAGAGACAAGCCCAAACTTTACTAGTAGTTCAACATCTGTGTCAAAATACAGTATGTTGCACCATAATAGGTATTTATGTATCAGCTTTTGTTACGAACTGAAGGACCAGCAGTGTTTGTCGTTACGGAGTTTTGACGAAGTCATCCTACCGTGTTTGGGACCTCTTAAAGTCATTCCCAGATCCACTGAACCTCCTTGTGTGTAATTTCTTTGCTAATGGATACATGGAGGTTTAATGTAGGTAAATTAGGCTATTCATAAGGTATCTAGATTACTGTATGGAGGCAGACTACATCTAATAAACACAGATCGATGATTTAGGGTGGGTTATCTATATAATAAAAAATGATAACTCTTTGTATAATAATTTGTACCGATTTCTTGGTTGAATTAGATTAAATTTGGTGTATAGATGTGTTAGAAAATTCAAGTTTGCCTTCAATCTCTTTCAAAAACACAAAATACTAGTTTTTTTGTGTAGTTTAAATGGGTCTCAATCCTCTACAGCAGTGGTTCTCAAATTTTGGGGCGCGACCCCGAGGGGGGGAGAGTGGGGTGTAAGGTGTGCGCGTTGTGTTAGGAAATAAATTTTCTTAGTAACAATTAGTTTCATCTTTTTCCGAACAAACGACATGCCAATGATATGGTTTGAATATTGCCTGACGTCGGTGTTAACGCCTTACGTGGTCGACGACAATGAAACCGCTATCACTTTTTCAGCACTGTTTGAAATACTAGACATACTAGATATGTTCCCTAATGTAGTGTCACTGTTAGAGGATTCGGATAATTTGATACTTCCGATGGGAATTAAGGCTTGCTTTCATCATCATCTTGCAACATTAAAAGCTCGCTTCGAGAAATATTTCAGCAACGATTTTGATAAATTTGATTGGATTAAAAATCCATTTACAAATACTCCTGGGCCATCATTTCTAAATATAGAAGAGCTTATTGAACTCGTTTGTGATACTTCACTGATGAGTAAATTTAATAAAGTGTCTTTGTTGGAGTTTTGGATACATATTAGCAAGGACTTCCCTACCCTAAGCCAAAATGCAATGAAGATCCTGAGTCCTTTTTCGACAACATACTTATGCGAGACTGGATTTTCAGCATTGTCAGCTATGAAGTTGAACTACCGTTCAAAGCTAAACGTGAACAAAAAACGTCAAGTGGCTCTTTCTGCTTTTCCTCCACGTCTTGAGAAACTTTATTCTCTAAAGCAAGCTTTTTAATCTAAATTTTTATCCCCATTGTAATTCTTGTTTGCTGAATTGTAAATAATGTTCATTTCAGAGTTTCTCAATAACATGTACGCGAACCTACGAATTTTCGCCATCCAAATGGCTAATTTGTTTACTTTCCCTAACCATTACGTCCAGATAACTAGTTTTTAATTGTCTTAACTGTTGACATCAATTCCAACAGTCAAAACAACAAAACAGTAACTTTGACCGTTCGCTATTTTTATCTACGGACTATTAATAGGGTAGCCTAGGGATTTAAGAAATCTGTAGACAGGGATGCATCGGCTGTCATAAACCGCAGACACTATTCTAATCTTCGAATTTCTTCAAGCTCCTGACTGTTTAAATGGGATGTTTTCCTAGAAATGTTGGCGTCCAGTGGTCTTATTGGGACTCTAGCTTGTTGGAAAAAATCGTGTATATAACCTTTTAGTTTCCGATGTGTTGATCAAAGATATGGTGGTTGAATGGTTTTTTTTTCCCGGCGTTCCACTTGTTTTGTATAATGTATTTTTGGTCCTTGGCTTTTCTCGTTACATTAATAGGTAGGTGCAGTAATTGTTCGTCTAGGATATGTAATTCAAGTCAATAAAACTTGATCGGTTCTGGTTACAGTCGTAGTACCGGCTAATAGTAAACAACTCGGACCAAAATCCGCTCGACGAAGGACACTCTCAATTTGCCATCAAACGAAAGTCCCCGCGGAACCGATTACATGCAAATCGGGGGCCCGATCTTAATTCGAGCTTACGTGAGCCCCGCTCCCAGTTGGCCTACATTGTTTGTTTACGGCGGTCGGAGGTAAAGACCGATCATTAGGCTCCCCCAAGGCCGTCGGACGGGTAAAAAGTTGAAATTTCGACCGACTTCGGGTCAATTTTAAATGGAGCGCCGGTTTTCCCGCGGGGGACAACTTTCTATGATAAGTTAAACCCGATTTGAAATCGGAGTTGACGAGGTAGATCGATAAATCTGTGTCGAGGTTTGGTTATCTAACGAAAGATTTCGATTTGGGATTCAACGCTATAAATTGACCTTACTTGTAAGTAATGCATGGATACAGAAGCGTCCCTATGTCCGGTTTGTGCATGATTTTTGGTGAACAGAAAACATCTAACGATCTTTTAAAAAATATTCTTCATAATTATTCCCTTCATTCACCATATTTAATATATGGAATTTGACACTGAAATGTGTTCCAAGATTAGATCAAATTCTTAATGAACGAATAAAGAATCTCAACTGAAAATTCTCGTATTTGCGGCAGAATTGATTGGCTATCACTCTCACTCACTCTCCACATTCCCTCTCGAGAAAAAATGCAACATTTTCAAGAATTTTTGAAGGTCAAGATTATAATTAGGAACGAACGAAAAAAAAAACATCATTAAACTCTTATGAATAAAGTAAAGAATAAAGAGTTATCAGTATTACCCTCTCCTACGACGGAATTTGAAAGTTATGAAATATCTTTCAAAATTAAACCAAATTCTTAATTTAACAAGAAATTATCTCACGAATTCTTGTTTGAGAGACGATTGTCCATTCGCTCCATTTTCCTACTAAAAACGAATCCACACACACAAAGCATTTATGTATTGGGTTGTTCGGAAAGTAATTCGTTTTTGTTTTTTTTTTTGGGGGGGGGGGGGACATGAAAGACAGTTTTCGTATAATGAATAAATATTTTATTAAATTATATATTGGCCATTCTGGTCCAACACCTTTTGCCATCTTTCTGGCAGTAACATAATTCCCCTCTCATAAAAGTGTTGGTCCTTGCTGGCAAAAAACTGGTTCAGGTGGTTTTTGACATCTTATTTGAGGTAAAGGTTTTGCCACCCAAAAACGTTTACAGCTTGAATGGGACGTACTGCAACATCCAGCATATTCTTCAGATCCTTTCGACTACTATTTGTTCCGGTCCCTGCAAAATGTTTTGGGTGGCAAAACCTTTACCTCAAATGAAGATGTCAAAAACCACCTGAACCAGTTTTTTGCCAGCAAGGACCAAAACTTTTGTGAGAGGGGAATTATGTTACTGCCAGAAAGATGGCAAAAGGTGTTGGACCAGAATGGACCAATATATAATTTAATAAAATATTTATTCATTATACGAAAACTGTCTTTCATGTTCCCCAAAAAAAAAAAAAAAAACGAAATTACTTTCCGAACAACCCAATGTTATACATTAATGCACACAGATAAACCATCCGTTTATTACGGATTCGGTCATTGTGTTACAGCTGATAGTTGAGGAACTTATTTCAGTTTCAAACTTCATCATGGTCGGAGAGGGGAATTTCAATAAAAACGGAGTAAGATAGAACGTTGTCTTTATTTCCACGAAAATAATGAGTTACACAGTTGAATCGATTTCGACGGTTAGGTCACCATCAGCAACAAACGTGAACTGAAGGTACATCACAGAAAGCAAATCTTAAATAGGGTGTTACATTTCGTGACGGTCACAGGCCAGGAGAAGATTTTACGGACAATTTCTGATCGAAAATGCCTCTTAGCTATTTTTGTTGACACCCGTGGAAATGCGGTTTTTTCAATTTCAAGATTTTTCTAGTTTTTTCGACCTTACCGCATTAAAACGGCCATATCTCCCACATTTTGCGTACGATTTTGAATCTGATTCCGCTATTGGAAAGAGCGTTAAATTTCCTATCGCCCTTATGGGGAACCAACTTTTTTGAGGCGGCGAAACGGATGAAAAATCAGGTTGGAAAGGACACTGTCAAATCGTGGAGATCTCGATACTCACCTAAGGAGGGTCAAAAGAAGATAGATGTACTTAAATACTGCTTAACAAAGTTTCACGTCCCGCTACCCCTTTTACTACCAGCCAGGTTAAAATTTGTTTTTTTGTAATTGGATCTTGTGTATCTTTGTGCATTTTTCATAAGTCTCTCTACCACTTGTGGATAATGGAAATGATGAATTTTGGATTTTGAGTAGACAACGTTAGTCTCGGCCTAGGTGCAATCACCTTTCTTGCGGCTACATACCTTGTAAAGTACATTGGATTTCGTAGGGAAAGTATTATTTTGGATCCTCATGGAAATCCAGTAGGCTTGCAAATAACGATCAGTAATTTCCTGGAAAGTGATACGAAGCTTCGCATTCGATGGTTGTCAATGCTACTCCATTGTATGACGAACAAGTACGTCCTGTCAACATTCAAGGTTCCCCAGTCGGATTGAAAATTTCGCGTGACCAGCTCCAAACATCTGCAATTACCACCGTCTTGGTCTTTTCGGATTCAGACGTCGGTTGATACCCCGCCATGCGATCCCGTATAAAGGCGATGATTATTTTCACGAAATAATGAAGACTTTTATTTCAAGCGGGCAACTTATAATTTTCCGGCAATCTCCGCCCGGTTACCTTAGCAACTCGTGGATTGTTTCATAACACGTTAAAGCAAAATAGGGCGGAGTTCCCGCGCCCCGGTCTCAAACTCCCAGTTTCACAAACGGTCATTGAAACGAATTAAGTCTCAACTACATTTCTTCAAGTTTTGAGACATTTCGAGCTATTAGCTTTCCCCGAGTGGGACGGAAAACTAATGACCGCCGGCTCACGTGGGACGCACATGTTTCTCAAACTCTCCACCCTCTAGCGTTTTTCTCACGGTGTCATAGCCTGACTAATTTGTTTTTTGGAATTACACGAGCTAAAATTGGCAGTCTTATCTGTCTTCAAGTACTTAACTATTATAATTATTGTCCGATACGGTTTTAATTAACTGTGTATCAATTTCTCCATTGTATTCGGTTTATAATTAAAAATAAACTGTCTCCAAAACCGATTAGATTTTAATAGATGTTATTCTGGCCAGATTATTCAGTTATCGATTGAATGGGTTCGAATTCTTATTCGTTTTCCATAAATATTTTCCTTAAATATATCTATTTACTCTATTCAAGTTCTTGACCACATATCTTTTGAAAATTACCTGTAGATGTTGGGTGTTAGTCAGAGGTTGATGAAAAACTACAATTTCGTCGCCAACGTTTCGTTCCATTTGTAGAACTTCTTCAGGGCTAGAAGAACCATATAAAAAATAACTGATACGGAAAGAATTACAGAGAGGAATAGTCTGTATATGAGTGACTTGAGAGAAAAGAAAAACTAACAGATTTACTACTAATGCAATATCTGGAAGAGAGAAAACATAAAGTTAAATAATAATTATTTAACTTTATACAAGTACAATTATTGTACTACATACCTTGACGTATGTGATATATCCGTATATATACGTTTTTAGCTTCTAAGCACCATCTGCAAGGTATGTTGTACAATTATTAACTTTATGTCTCTCTTTATTCTCTCTTCTAGCCATTACATTAGTAGTAAATCTATTAGTTTTTCTTTTCTCTCAAGTCACACATATGCAAACTATTCCTCTAAGTAATTCTTTCTGTATCAGTTATTTTTTTTTTATATGGTTCTTGTAGTCGTCAGAGCTTCTGGGGGCTTATTGAGAGCTTGACTCTTGAATAAAAAAACTTGTTCCCAACGTTTCGTTGTTTATTTTATCCATTGTCTTGGGGAATCTACAAACATACAGAAAAATGGAATAACCTATTAGTGATAAACTCGTGGGTGTTTTAATTGAGCACAGTATTTCCTGCATATTTACGAATAAATATGGAGGTATAAAAAATAATTAATAAAGAAGAATGATGAAGAATTAAGATGTTTGTAAAGAGCTTATGATCAAAACTACTGGTAAGAGATAATTACTCAACCAGTCGCATTGAAATTCATAGGGCCTATAACAACGTATTGTGTTCTTCCATTTCTTGTTTAAGAGTACGGATAGAACTTCAATGATAAATATAATGGAAATTTGACGGAGGACAACAATATTTGACGTTTTTTCGACAAGCACGAAATAAAATCATCGTGGCCTTTCTCATGCCCCTGTCCTGAGACATGAGACGAAGACGAACAAGGGATTTGGGGAATTCGCGAAAGGAAAGATAGAAGAAAAAATGGGGAAAAAAAGAAGGAGCGTTATCTGATGGAAAGACGCGTTTTATCGTACACTTTCCCCTTAACAAGTAACAACGGACTCGTCACGTTTGGCGACGAGGGTTCTGGGACGAGGAGAAAGACAGATACACCTGTCTGAGAGAGAGCGGGGAAGGTGAAATAATATGATATGTGTGTCGGACAACCTGCAGGTGGAAGGAACGAGAGGACGATGGTGGACAAAGGAAAACAAGGGGAACCAAAACCCTCTTTATGTTTGTACTCCGGTTAACGGTCAATTTCTGCGACTCCACAAGGGTTTCCACTTTGCGAGACTTTTCCCTTTTTGAGGAAAATTAATTCCCTCGTGGTTAAGAGGGATAAAAGTGAATTGTAGTGGGAAAATGGCTCGGAATTCGCCCCTTGAGCGTGTGGACGTTTTATTTGCCATACTGTCACCATAATAATGTCACGCGTATAGCTTAGCTTTCCATACAGCTACAATCAGAGGAGAGATAAGCTCAGGTGTGATAAATTGAGAGCTTAACGAGTTTGTAAACGGTTTTCGTAAGATAAAAAATTACTAAGAACCCATTGGTTGTAGGGGACTGAGGATGGGGGGGGGGGGGGGGCATGTAATTTTTTTCGGATTTTCTTTGCACTAGGTAAAACACTGGGGTTTATAATTCAATTGGGTTGCGTTCATGATTTGAATCTGTACTAAGCTTCGGAGTGTGCGTGTTTCACAGGTGATAGAGCGATTATTGAATTTCAGGAGATATGCGTAGAGCACGTAAATCTGTTCTCAACCAAAATACCTATTTGTATTGATCAGTTGATCATATTTGTGAGCCTCCTGAAATTCAATAATCGCTCTATCACTTGTGAAACACTCACACTCCAAAGCTTAGTAGAAATTCAAATCATGAACGCAAGCCAATTGAATAATAAACCCCAGTGAAAGAATTTGCAGCGTTTTTTCTGGTTATCAGAATGCTTCAACCCCTGTATCGGCTACAAAGCCTTTTAGGAGTTCACTCCAGTATCCACATTACTACATCACTAGGTTACTGCTATCAAAACAAAAACTATAATAAACCAAAATATCGCAAATGTTGGCACCCTAAATCGGGCCATACATCGGGAATGGTTTGAGCTACGGACCTGGGGAGGGGCTCATTCGATTCCTCGTGGAAAGTTCTTCAAAAAGACTCTAAATTTAGGTCGCCTGGACTTTTTTGAGGTTTTTAGGGATTTTACAAAACTTCGACAACCCTTAAAGGGCACTTTAAATTAGGTGTGAGAGCTGGCTCAAGAATTGGGGCGTCGCCGGACCAACATGGATTTTTCCTGAAAACTTCAGCTTTTTTGCTCCAGCCGTTTGGGAGAAATCGTGCGTACGGCGTACGGCGGACGGACGGAAAAATTTTTATTGCAGATTCGGATTCTACACCCTTTGAAACGTAAACCATAAATTTTCAGGGGGGGGGGGGGGGTGAGAATTTTTTTTTTTTTTTTTTTTTGAATAGCGATTAAAATTATTTAATAATAATAAACCAAAACACCGTTTCTCCTCTCGAAAGTTAAAATGTACCTACCTACAGATAGACATGGGAGCGATAATTAATGAAGTTCTGTGACCTTGTTCAGAAGTCAGTGGTTCGCAATTAGCCACAGTAAATTAGAATAATTAAACGTTCCGCCCCAAACAACTTACTGAATGAATAAATGAAAAACATTATTATTAAAAATAACTGTTGGTTGTTAAACGATTACACAAATAATACTCAATGGACTACAATATGGTCAGGGAAACTTTTTTTTTTTCGAGTATCACAGAAAGTATATTTACGTAGATTGCCGTATGATGTACCGGAAGATAAGGAACACTTAATATGGAGTACATGAGAAGATGCACTTGAATAAATAGATGGAAAGGATCAAAGGTTTTCCGTCTTTCTTTTGAACAGGAATCTCTTAAATGAATTATTGAACACTTAAACACTTCATGAGTTATAATTCTCCCCTAAGAAAAACGTTTTCGCACCTAGGTTCCCATGAGGAAATGTTGACTTGACGGTGCGTCATTACATACATTGAATGCTATTAGTTTCCACTACAGTGAATTTACTGGAATTTTTTTCTCTCCGATAATATTGGAGTTTTGATGGGGGGTTTTGGGTTTTCTGATGTTTCTGTTTTCTACCCAGGAGGTTCCTCCCAGAATTTGCGCTTAGTACAGTTGTCATTCCTGTTTTTGTCTTCGTCAATTAACATTATTAGCTTCAGGAAATGTTCTTTTTTAAGACAATCAAAGACAGACTGCTCAAAGAGCAGCAATTCGCAGAATTCATACATTCTGAGGGGTCCACTTTTGAAATGTCATGTTTATTCTGGTGAGAAATATTCAACGATGTTGATAGTACCTAATAATGGGGTAACTGTGTGAGTTGTGCTCTCAGTTTTCTTGTTTATTACATCCTTCGTTGGCTGAATGATTCATTTTCTCATTCAATTTTTTTGCAGAGACTTCGAGAGCCTGAGCAAATCTGACGTGATCGGCAACAATGAGTTGGCCTTCAGGATAGCGGAGAGGCACCTCGGGATCCCGGCTCTGCTCGACGCCGAGGACATGGCCGAGTACGCCGTCCCCGATCGCCTGTCCATCCTCACCTACCTCTCACAGTTCTACCAAGTCTTCTCAAATCACAGTAAGGAGACAACATGTTCTTATATAATGTACAATATCACTTAAATTAGTAACTCTGGTTGTACACTAGGAGTGCTATTTACCTCAAGCATGTGAAAGAGGAGTGTGCCATTGTCAAGCAATAGTATCGAATTTAGTGATATTCATCTACCTCATACAGTTCTACTTTGTGTTCTCCAATCACAGTATGGTGTAGTACAATATCAGTATAAGGACACAATATGGTATATCAGTTGCAGAAGTAACTCTACCGTTCGAAATTAATGCATGTGGAACATGATAATGATCACAAGTACATGACAGAATATCATGTTTTCAATGTTCACGCTATCTCCACCGGGCTCACAGTTCCTCCAAGGGTTCTCCATTCATAATAAGACATAATACGGTCTATTACAATATCAGTTACATTGTAGCTCGTTCGTAGAAAATTAATGCGTGTGAAACATGGTGAGGATCATAAGTTCATGACCTAATCTTCTCCGCTATAAGTTTTAGCGATCAAGTTTTTTACATCCTCGCTATGTCCACCCACCTCACTTAGTTCTACTAATCTTCTCCAACCACAATAAGTATACAATATGGTTTAGCACGACTAAAATATAATTTAGATTATAGTGAATGAATGAATGAATGAATAACACGTATATTTTTCTTCATGGTAATTACATATCGGGGAACGTAAAATCTCAGCTACTGCTATATCCCAGGATAATGCATAACAATTTTTCCTCTGTTTACTTAAGTCCCGTACTATCTAAACAATATATTTGTACCTCCATGTCGTAAGCCAGACGTGAATCGCTATGGTTCGAAAACCGTCAGCGAGAGTTCCGCTTCACTTAATTTTCTATCTTTCGCACTTCATTTGATAAATTCAATAACAACAAAAGCCTACAGTAAAGAACTATCTAATCTATCTGGGAATATATGTTATAATGTACGTATGACGGGAATATGTTATAAATATGTTATATTTATATTTTGTAAAAATTTAAATTGTGTCCTTAAGTGTAATTGAATGAATGTAGTTGGGTAGTCGTAGAAGAAGTTTAGTAGAAAGATAGATTTAGATTATAGTAAATCCATCTTTTCAACTGGAGTACCTTCCTAAAGAGTATGAAATACAATTTTCCCAATTCGTCTGGCAATAACTCCTGACTTCCTCACGATACTACTTCCTTAGTTCTTCTAAATCACAGCAAGGACCCAATATGGTCCAGTCACCGCGGAAGGGAAATTCCGGTTATAATACTGCACACCTAATGTTTTATCGTATCTAAACCAACACTTCCAAATTTATTGATGATAATATGCTGCTTAGGGCCCTGCCCCCTTCATCATAGCATAATGAGCTCTTGACCAAAGTTCTGGATTACATTCCAAATTGAATTCACTCATATCTACTAATCAAAATTACTTAATTTATCTACTTGCTTTTCAGGTGCATCACCAGTCAAAAAAATCCCCAACGATTCAGATTCGTCCATAGCCTCGTTGTCGGACGTCTCATCGCCCAATATGGTGAGAACACGGCTTGCACTACGTTTTGGTTGTATTTCGGTTTTCCGTAGACTTACCTTCTTAATAGTATATTCGCACAACTTTTGGTTCGGGAGTTTTTATTCTAATTTTGTAGTATTTGGATGCTTTTTGACGGTTCTTTATGCACTACGAAGCTTGACATTATTTATATTTTAGCTAAACAGCAGATTTGAGGTTGAGGCGGGTAATCAGATGGCAAAATACACATACCTACTTTATCATATAAAAATAGTGTTTTGTGGTGTTGTTTTGGGTTTGTAGTATGAAGTAGAAGCACATGTCGGGACTTTTCTTCGTTATTTAGAAAAACGGAAATGTCGATTTAGGTTCATCAAATAGTTTATTAGGCTCGAAATGTCGCCTACTTTGAAGAGCAGTTTAAAATCTAATTTAGTTCACTCAAGAATCTAAAATATATTCGGATAAAATATAATCGGAAACGAAACAAGTTAACTACGAACTCCAGTTTTAGGTAATTTCATCGGATTTGATTCCAACGAACATTGATGGAATTCACTGTGGTTTACTCAACTTGATTTTAATTACTTATGAAAAATAAAAGGAAAATGAAGGAAATAGAGAAGGGCACTGAATCGCGCTAAGTTGCACGATCAATTGGTTCTATCAAATGGAGGAAGGAGACGCAGGGCTGACAACAATAAATTCGAATGGCTCTTACACTTGGTGTGTGTGTACAAACGATATGTAATTAACATTACAACAAAAACGCTGAAATGTCCTTGGAACTGCAATTTTTATGGTTTTACACTGAATTTACCCTCGCAAATTAAACACTCGTACATATTTGAAAGAAATGTGATGCCTCTCACTCAGTTTTATGAGGTTCAACATGATTCAACTTCGTACTTCGATTAAAACAGATTGGATAGATCCTAAAAGCTTGCAGATTTTTGAAACAGCCTCTTTTCTTCTTCTTTATTCGAGAACGTTCGGGTTCCTGGGGCAGAATTTCACGTTAGCGTTCTAAACAAATTAACGAAACTCTTCTAATGAAGTCTAAACATCTCCACGGTTCCGACAGTCATGGGTTCAATACCTTCTAACCTCCCTCAGTTAGAACGTAGGTTGTAGATCTTAGTAAACAATATTTGTCCAAGTTCAATAACCATACGAACAGAACCTGTAGGGGTGACACAACTCTCATCTCAGCCCATAAGTCAAATCACCTCTTGCATAGATATATCAGGTATACCTCTGTCTTACTTGCACAGTACGAGCAACAAGTCTTGGCTACTTTGACCAACTTCGTGTAAAGTTTCACTTTTTCCCTCCGAATGTCTTTTAAAGAGATTCCACTTCTGTGTCCTTTATTTTGCCTGAAAAGCACTCTATCTAAAAGCTGAGTTTTTCCGACATCCTTATGTTGAACTTGGGAACTCTGGACAATTTCTTACAATTTAAATGTAAGTTTGTTTGGAACTTCCTTGTCCAAAACTACCAAAAGTAAAGGACTTGCAAATGGAGTAGGTATCCAGTTCATATGTTCGTAGTATGGACGTCAACTAGGCTTAGGGGCCTGGACATCGGTATTCGATTGTTAGAATACAACTACTGAGCGTCATGTCATGAGTTGACGCTTTTGCGTAACATTTTGCTTTGAGTTGAGTAATTTATTTGACCAGGGTCCAATAACTCCTCTCCTTCTATTTAGATTCCTTTAGGAACTACATGTTCGCTCATTGAAGCTTCAGTAGGAACAATAACTTATTGTTCACTGACTTGGGATACAGGGAACACGTCTATCTATCTGAGATAGGTTCATCTGAACAGTAGTTGTCCTGCCTATTGGAAACAAATAATAAGTTCATCGGTGGACATATAATTTTAACCATCCTGAAAAGCAGGCCCAAGTTATACAAACCTCGCATTATGTTTGCAGCAAACATCTCTTGAACGAGCAGGTATTTTACTCTTCAATGAAATGAGTTTCAGGAAATTCAGAGACAATAATTATTAGGTAACACACAAATATTTGGTGGTTGGGCTGGGAGACTTGCAGATTTGTTGGCATAGTAGTGAACAAAGAGCTTGATTAGCAACGTAGGTACTCGTGCTAATGCAAATTCTGTCCATCAGTGATCAGGTTGACTCAACTTGCACTGCATTTGTCGCTACTCGCATGACCACCTTCAGATGACGAAGGTTTGCTCACCTGGGCAGTAAAAGTTCTCATTTGTAATACTCCTTGTAACACTGAAATCCTTAAAGATGCTCGTTGCAGTACAACGCACCGTCACTAATGAGCACAAAAACCTCTGTCCACACCTTTCAACTGAAAGAGGAAGCAAAACGATACAAAGTGAGAAATTACGCAATATCGTAATAATCTCCAAGAGGTACTCGTTAATGAGTAATGACTACTGGCCAGATAGGATGGGGCAAGCAGAGCGTGGCGATGATCTCAGCGGAACAGAGTCGCCCATTTGGTTCCTAATAATCTTCAGGTGCCTTCGACAAGGTGATGATGGAGCCCCTCGATCCGTGCGTTATTAATTTAGTTTCCACGGCCGACCTCGTTTCGACGGCTATTCATCTCGACTGAACGGGGTCTCGCACTTGGAAAAAACGTTCGACAAATTGGACTGCCGGTATAGCTTTCTTGCTTGTTCGGAAATCGGGCGAGTGGAATTGGGTGACGACAAAATTAGACGGTAGTGTAGAAAGTAAATAAATATGTTATACACGAATCACTGTATTACCTGATACACCGGGTGTATCGTAACCATGTCCGACTGCTCTCCCACGTGGTCCCCCATTCCCGACCAAAAGTACTGCCCAGAGATTGTTTTTTAGAGGCTTCGTTTCCGAGTTATTTCACATTCAAGATTTTTTTTTATGTTTAAGACCTTACTTCACTAAAATTGCCAAAATGCCCTTAATTTGAACTAAAAACTCAAATGTGAGGGTGCCGTTGGAAAGTTCTTTACATTTCCGGTACCTTGGATCCATAACAAAACATTTTCACGCCGAATTGAGACGTCAAAATGGACTCTAAAAAGTATTTTCGTCAAAATTCCAGAATCGCCTATTTTTTAAACGCTTCGTTATCCGGTTAGGTGGTTTTAGGCTGTGCAGGAATCCTAACAGCGCCAAAAAGTCGGCTTTATAAATTTTGGTACATTATTTTCATTAATAAACCTTTGCAACTGACCAACAAAAGAATTTGTTTAGCCCCCCTCAAAACTTGTAGTAGTTCAAAAATCAGAAAATCTACTGGAACTCCTTTCTCCGAATGTACTGGACAAATATTTTCGAAATTTGGCTCAACAAACCAACATCGGTCCGGGATGTTTCAGTAATCACGGCATCGTGATCAACAAACCCTAAGGAAATATAGGGTTAGGTAGACGGTCGAACTGAAGACCCGGGCAGCAGTTTTTGTTTTTTAATTATGATAAAAATGAGTTCGCTTAATCGAGTGAGGCCACTCGTGTTAATGTACGATGATCCGTTCACTCACCCTTTGGAAAACCGGTTAGGTAAGCGGCCGGTCAACAGAGCGCGTTCAACGGGAAGTCTGAGCTATACCGCTTAGGTGGCGGCAGCCCAAGTATTTTCATCATGAATGCAATTGCAAGATATGGAGGTGCATGGTGGCAAGTTTAGGTAATGTACTACAGACTGTAGTTGATGAGCGAGTAGGCAGATAGTCACCATTCGATTCAACTATTGCAATTAAAAAGAAAATTGATTGTTCGGTTATAAACCTGACCTTTTGACATAGTTTTCAGGAGACCTGCACAGCTCTGCTCAAAAAGTAGTAAGAAAAAGCTTTGAAAAAGAACAAAATTTGGAATTATGACGAAAATGACTTTTTGGAATCCATTTTCAATTCGAGTCTGACAAATTGATCTGGCATTCGAGAGACAGGGCGGTGTTTCCAAAGGTATCCTTTAATTTGAATTCTTAGTGCGAATTAAGAGAGTTAAGGCAATTGTAATGGGCAAAGGTGAAAAAACACGAGAAAAAAATCTTAAAAACTCGGAAACAAAGCCTCTTAAAATAGCAGCGGCAGTTCTAGTTGGAAATGAGGTGTAGAATATGAGGGAAAACCTTTATCGTAGCACAAATCATTCAATGGTGTCAAAACTTGTTAACTTCAGATCTGCATCATAGCTACATCCACATTTGGCAAAACTTTCAGAATTTTGCCTCTGACTTATAATTACAGGTTCACATGCGCTCAATGGCTATGAACAGATGCCTGACAAAATTCGTTATTCAGTCCTCCAATTTTTTGCTGATTTAGGTAGATTGTCGAACGCAGCAGTTTCGTAAAAGTCGCAATTGTGGATTCAATTATGTTGCCACTGGTCAAACGATAGTGAAACTCCTGGGACAACTTTCAGTAGACGACATGGAAATCCCTGAAAATTTCGTAAACAATAATTGTTTACACAATTATTGTCTTAACAGTTCTGGCACTATTAATCAATGGATTTGTGTTTGTGCATGGGCGGTCCTCAACCCAACCTGCTCTACTATATGATTAAATTCATTCAATCTTGTTGAGAATATCCTCGAAACCCCCTCTAACCGTGAGCTAGTCTGATTTGTAGAGAGATTTAGGCATTGAGGAAGACAGTAATAAATAGGTGTTATTTTGCGCATTGGCACACCACTTATGAATAGACGATGGTAATCCGTGTAGCGTTCGTGTTGGCGTTCTTTTTTTATGCCCGGTTTCTAGGACGGTGGATGAACTTAATGCGTTCCGAGTGGGCTCATTCAATTCATTGAAGTGACGTCCATCAATAGTGAACATAAAAATATTAATTTTATTCCGAACAATTTGTCGATATTCCAACTTTTGAATATTTTAGAACTTTAATTTCACTCTTTCGGATTGACTGAGAGTGATGCCGAGAATTCCGTCCCAGCTGAACCCCAAATGTGATTCTTGAACGAAGTTTTGAAGTTTTCTTTTTTTTTAATTCGATTTTTTAATTTTTTAATCTTGAAACTAAAAGTAAAACAACAGACTTTGTGGGAAGTTGAATTCTTCCCTTCTTTCGTTTACAAATGTTCATTATTAAAAACAATAAACCAAAAGTTTGTGCATGTGCTACCGGTGTACTGGAAAATGAGGAACCTACGATTTCTCAATAGGTCTCGTGTCGGAAATCGTGTCTGCAATTATTGATAATAATATCAGTTTCCTTCGGCGAGTCTATTATCAACACTCGATTTTGCCACTCTGATTTCCTTGCAGATTTGTTTCACGTGTTGTCGACTCCTCCACGCTAACGTCATTGGTATTAAGGGGGGTGCTGTCATCCCATATGTCAACTTACATTTTCAGTATAGACTCTGAGGTTATGCAAAATTTGAAAATTCGTTCCCTTGCCGTTTTATTTTAAATTAATTAGTTTATATTTATTGACAGCCCTTTCCAGGGTTCTCGCAAGACAGAACTGAAAGATTTCAACGATTTAACATTGCATTGTTTTTCTCGATTCGATTTGAGCTACATCTTGACGCTAGATAATTAATTTGAAACCTGAAACAGATTGCTTCCCGTGAATCAGTCATGGAAAAATATTACTATTTCGTGTCATATTCAAAACACTTTCAACTTCTCACTTTTAAATCCTTCGTAGCACCGTTCGATTTTAAAGTAGAATGGTGTAACTATTTAACCGTTTGAATGGTCGAATTTTCATAACATTTTGAGTCAAATCAGTTTCTTGGGTAAATAGTGGGTGTTCAGATTTTAAAACATTACATGACTTCATTCATACAACGTACAAACGTGCATTAGCTCAAAAAGGAGGAATTGCAACACGTGAAACTTGGAAGGTGTAGATAGTTGGATGTCTTGCTGGTTCTGTAATCATGCATGCTGTAGTGCTTTGAAAACAATGTTGTAGAAGTTTAGTGGATTTAGTCACAGTTTTTCTGCTTGTTATGATACTGATTTGTAAAAAAATTCTATTTTCGCAATTTTAGGCAACTTCGACTGTTCCATCATTCTTTAAACATATAACAACTCCCAATAACCACCCATACGTTCACCTACTAACCTTTTTCAAGTTTAATTCATTCTTCTGAACGGATAACGGTCATTTCCTCGGAATCTCAGCAATCCGAGTCACGAGTCAAGTCTTTCTATGTCATACAGTTGTAACTAACTTATTCACCCAATATATCTTTCTCACGTGATTCGCGCACCAATTAAAAACCGCAACTTCAATTACAAACCGACCTGTACCATAAAATACTTATCTATGTACAAAATGATCAAAATGTCGACTAATAATAACTGTAATTAATGTAAATCAATTCTAACAATAATAGTTTTGTAATAATATTATGCAATACCAGCTAGTTTAATGAAATTAGGGAAGTTATGACTTTGAAGGCAGTTATATTGCTAGAAGGAAAACAAAAGTAGGGGTTACATTCCCGTGAGTATTGTCATTGATCTGCACAACAATTAGATCAATAGGCATCATTACAACTAACATTTTTCGAGCCAACTTCGTCAAAATCCAAAATAACTTCAACATTTTTCTATTCTCTCATGTTGGTGGGGGAAATGTTGACATTTGTATGGAAGAAGTGTGTACGTTCATTGAGTTTTAACAAATCATTAAACAAAAGAGATGGACTTGTTCTTCTTTACCTTACATCTAAAATTAAAACCATTCCTATTTTCGAAAGTTACCCATTGCTAAATTTGTCTGGTACGATATTTCCTGATACCCAGAATAAATTCTCATTCCTTATCGTACCTTGCAGTTTTGTTTGAGCTTTATAAAAAAAACTTGTCAAGTGGTTGGGCATTAGTCTTCCTGATATGATATCCACTCAGTGCGTATTGATAATAAAATGGTAAAACGTGGCTCCTCATTGGGTCAAATATTTTTTGAGGACTTGCGCATGAAAGGGATCGCTTGACAAACCTGATATCCGATCATTGGGGAGACACGCACATTGAAGTACAATTGATGGATCCGAAAGTGGGGTTCTGGAGAATGTTGAATTTGATTTGATAAATATTTAGTTATAACTCGTCTTATTTGAATGCTAGAGAAAGCATAATTAGGGAGTTCTCCGTGCCCGAATTTATTGTCATTGATCTGCAGAGAAAAGTGGTATAGTTTGACAAGCGTGAAATCAGAGCATTAAGGAGACATTCGCAGTACTAATGATGAATCCGAAAGTTGGTTTACAGAATGTTGAATTTGAATTGATAAGTCTATGAACATTTGTTTAGTTGTGAATAGTTTATTTTGGACATTCAACGAAAAAAAGTCTTTTGATTATCAGGAATTGGGCAAATGGATTGATTTATCCTCTTCGCCGAGCATTCGATAAATGTATTATGTTATTCAGGGCTTAAATTCCTCTAATGGGTCATTTCAAAATTTCGGTCACATTTGGGTATCGACTTTACTAAAAAATAAAACTTGAAACTTGATCAATTTTCTTGTTCCTAGTCAATCACTGCGGTTCTCTCGGCATATTACCCAAGTGAGCACACATAATCTTGAACCGTACTGCTGATACGCCATTTTGAAAAAAAAAAAACTTTAAAGGGAGTGAGGTATATAGTACTATTTTCCCCCTCTTGAGCCTCCAACCTCCACGGAAATCGCCGTGGAATTAGGTCAAATTAGGTGAGTGGAACAGCACAAATTAGGTTAATTTCAGCTACAGTAAATACTAAGGTTTCCTTGCCAAAATCCCACTTGCTACAAGCAGATCTCACTCACTACAATTTAAGGGGTATTAGCTGGATATTGTAGGGGGTGAGAGAGTAGGGAAAGAGATTATAGCCTTTCACCGCCTTTACTGGCCACAAATCAATTGAAACTGGTTGAACCAAAATGTTGTCAACGAACTTCCAACAACTACACTAATTGTCAACTAATCGATCAAGGTTCACTCGCCACAGTCAGAATGTTACTGGAGTAGGGAGCGAGAGTTAAAAAACCTACACTGCTGTCTCAAGGGATTGTTTTCCCGGTAGAACTGATTGGGAAGGTCTAGGCAAAATCCAACCACCAGCGTTGGAACCATCTTGAATAAGGGATGTCAACTGAACAGAACCAACTTCATAAACACCCTTTCCTGCCTGTTGGGGTCTACTTTTCAAAACATTGTAGGGAATGAGGAAAAACCGTGTGACACTGAAATAATGGGCTGATAAGGCTACTTGATTTGATCCAATTTTTTTCCTGAGGCGTACATCCATTGTAGATGGTATGTTCTTTCATAGTGTAAGTGGATATAACAGCCCCAATAAATATTTCGCTGAGTGGTGACGACGGAAGTTGTATACCTCTGGTTAGTGACAGCTGTAGGGAGTGAGAAATACGGACTTGGGTATTTTCTCCGGGGCCTGTAGGCACAACTTTTACATACTTTTCCATGGAACATGTACACCCACATAGGAGAATTTTTTAAAACACTTTCAAAACTGTATTTAGTTGAGGTTTGACGGCAATACTGATCAGTGACATAAATGTGACCGAATTTTGAAATGACCCTAACATAACTTCAACTTCGTTCAATTGTTAACACTGAGCGCAACGTGTCTACGGTATAAAAAATTCAACCAATAAGATTTTAAGCCACCGTCTTTAATTATGTGCTGTGTAATTGCAAGGTCGTATTGTTTTATACCCATGAAAGGTTGGCTTTTATTTTAATTCATGTATATGTGCTGATGTACTATTTTATGGGTGTGTACTGACAGTTATAGAGTTTTTGATCTGATGTTTCATGTTTTGTTTGACTTGAAATTTCCCGTCAAACTGTGTCCGAAGTTTGCATCTTCTTTCATCTATTTAAACATCTCTCAGTTTACTATCGTAGCTGCATGATGTAGTCCAAGCATTTCATTTGACGTATGGAACGACTTTTGTTTGTTTTTTTTTTTTACCGAAAGTTCTGCGTAGGTACATGGTCATAATACCCCTCTGTGTGTTCATTTTGTTACTCTTGTCAACATCGTGTATCATCAAGGAGACCTATGTTGGGAGTTTCAACCGCAAAACTACAATATTTCATTGCTTGTCATCATAATTAAACTGGAAATGGTGTCATTTCTTAGATATAAGCAACAAATGTGGCAAATATTGTTATTTTTAAACTGTCATCCTACTATTTCAATATGAATTCTTAAATTTTAAATTCAAACGGTTGAAACGCCTTACTGGTTTCTATTGGTAGGTACACATTCACTTTATGTGTTTTGTTTTTTCACATAGGATGTCCCTCGCCTCTTCGCCTCCGACGACAATTTTAAATTTCACCACCAACCAACGATTTTCCCATTACACCATTATCAAATTGAATCCCTGTTTTTCGTTTCAATGTTTGGGTATGTGTTCATGTCTTGTTTTATACATATTTACATGCACCTTTCATACGACACCAATCACCGTGGGCTGTTCATAAGAGCATTTGTACATTTCAAGTGACGTATGTGAAAAAGGATCGTCGAATTTAAATATTATGGTAATTTTAATATTTATTATTTACAATTGAAGAAATTACCAATTGGATATTACTGCTTAGTAATTTTCTGACACAATCATCCTAGTTTCTGAAAACTCACCGAAACTGCATTTTTGCCGCTGATTTATCAACCAATCCCTTCAAAACAATCAACTGGTGCTGTGTCTCACTATAATTTACAAATGCGAATTAAATTTATACGAGTATAGTGGTTTACCTTCTATGTAAAGCAATGAACATTTTTGTTTTAACGTATTTCGATTTGTTGAAATCGTCATCTTTTGAAATGCCTCAGTATGTTGACACTTACGACTGCATAATATAATAAAAAAACGGCAGATTTATAACGTTAACAGTATTCCAAATATATCCTTATTTGTGTAGTTATCATTATTAAGAATTGATCTAGTGTTATAACCTTCGAAGTGTTAACTACCTCACTAAGATATTGTTTGTAAATCGTTGATCAGCTATATTTTGAGAATATGGTGAAGTAAAAACCGTTTTGGCTTTACTATTGATAATTAGCTATTGAGTCTGACCAACAGAAACCTATTAGTAAACTGGACAAAATGTTATGGAACCTCAGTCGTATACTTACTGACAATTATTTTGCTTGTTGCAGCGGTTACTTTTGAGACCACGGACTGACATACTTGCATATTTTTTATTAATATTCCTGTGTTGAATGGACAAATATTCAGGCTGATTACAAAACTCGATTGATAACCTTTCAGCGTGCAGAGAATTTAAAATGGCATTTTAAACTACGTGTTCAATTCACATAACTACATGATATAAGGTGCAGCTTACATGAATGGAACAATCGTCTCAAATACTTGCTGAAGAGGTTATGAGTTGTGAAGAAATTCATTTGTTCTTATCAAGGTTTATTTTAGTTTCATTTCCCGTAGAATGTCCCTTTATCGGATTTGTTTTCTTCCACGTCAACCGTTCAGTAAGCTTGTGATTTTGTGTTCGTTGGGTGTGTCCTTGTTTGTCGCTCAGGAGTCGTTATATTGCAGTAAGTCGTTTGTCGAATTTACATAAATATTCTTATTCCGTTTTTCATTGAGCCCACGATACGTCTAGTAATCCACACGCATGTGTTGAGTCCTAAATCTACACACACTACACAAGCGCCAACATTTAGGTAAGAAATCATCAACTGTAACAACGAACTGTAAAAATTCATTTTTAATGTTGCTTTTCTAACCAATTATTTCACTTTCAAGATTTTTTTTTTCGTTTTTCCGACCTTAAGTCACTGAAAGGGCCACAACTCCCTTAAACTACTCTCTAACAATTTTGATGTCACCGTTGGAAAGAGCATTAAATTTCTTATCGCTTTAGTGCAAATTAAGAGAATTTGAACATGACTTAGAAGGTGGAAAATTAGTCCGAAGATTCAATTTTGGGCATTTATGACAAAAAACGACCTTTTTTGGCGTTATTTTGTCGCTCATAATAAACAGGTTCTGTTAATACTGCTCCCCAGGAAAACTCTCAACAAATGAGGGATTTTCAGAGAGCTAGTAAGTTTCTCTTCGCTTTCTGTTGATTCGACCCTTCCGACCGGGAAAAAGGCGTGGAAATTCCTGATTTGTTGAGCGAGGAGGTCCGACAGGGTTAACATTTGATGGAAAAATATACATATATTCCGAAGCCAAACTTTTCTCTGTAACAAGTCGATTTTTGGTGTAAACGTCGGTTTTTACGATATGAGGGATGTTTTTCCACATTCAAATGTGATTTTCTTCAAGCAATTCCTTATGAAAAATTATGTTTGGTTACATCATTGGAAAGCGGAGATTCTTGGGAAGTCTTACCCGGGGAGTCGGAAGTTACCTGTTTATTATTGGAGAGAAAAACACGTTGAAAACAGTAGTTTTGTCATAAATTCTTAAAATTTCATCTTTGGACTAATTTTTCACTTTCTAAATTGTCGCGAGAAGATAGGGAATTCAACGATCTTTCCAATGGTGCCCCGAAATTGATTTTAAACAGTAGTTTAAGGGAGCTGTGGCCGTTTTAATGGGGTGATGTCAAAAACATTTCAAACAAATTGCAAATGATCATTTATTCCTATTATTATGCAAAGGTTTATTATTTTTGAACCCCTCATAACTCTCCCCCTCCTCCCTCAATTGTTCCTAAATGCCTATTCGTCAAAACGATTAAATGGAAAAAATCGGGAGTTGAAAAAAGTTAACCCATTTTTTGAAAAAATGTACGCCCTTAAAATGAGATTGTTTTGGTCAGATGAGCTCTACTGGTCTTTGACCCATCTCAATCGATTCCTTTTCTCCCAAAATTACTTGAAAATACACCCCACTTTCCTAGATCAATAAAAACCTCGAAAACTACGTTTTTATCCCATTTTTGGCCCATAGCGTCTATGCATGCGCCGTGATCGGGCTGGCTGGACGTAAAGACCAACTAGGCCCCAAATGCAGTCCATGTGCGAAAGAACTGATTTTTTAGATCAATTTTGAGGCCTTTAATGGTCTGTACTGTGGACGGACATTGCAAATTTTGATTCTACCCTCCTTTAAACGTAAAATGGCCAAGTTGCGCGGGGGATGCTACAAACATTTTTTTTAATATACCATTACAAAAGTTTATTATTGAAAATCATACACCAACGTTTTAAAAGTGCAATAACTTGGGAACGAGGCCTTTAAAAAAAGTCTGGAATGGCATTTTTTCTTAGGAATGGCCTCTAAAATCAATCCCTGGAATTTTGGTCTGTTACACCTGTATAGTAGCTCATTTAATCTAGCTCGTTTAGTCTTTATAGTAGCTCATTTCACTTAATCCTTCATCCATTTAAATTAAGGCTCCAATTGTTGAGTGCACCTTACTAAGTGCATTTCTCGCCAAATGCCAAATATCGAGATTTTATGGCATGGGTTCAGTTGACGTGATGCATTATTTCTACAATTTTCATCACTCTGCCACGTAGTGTTCTTCATACTTTAATAAGAACTGAAACAAATCCGAAAAGTACTACAGAAGAATTAGAATTTCTCCTTAATTCCTCAACTGCTCAAATCCCGTTTTTTGTATCTTATCGGAATTCGAGCTGTGATGTAGGATTGTTGCATGCAGTCAGCTGTGTCTGCCCACCTTCAACACTCCTGGCTTTAAATTGGTTTTTGAATTGAGGAATTTTTTATGTGCTTTCCAAAAGATGGGGATCTGGAAATAGACATTTTATGGACGTGTCAAGAACACACATACCGTTCTCTGACGTCGTATCCCAAACCGCTCGTTTTATAGCGTTCTGGAGTAGCCAAAAGGAATCCAGTCCGTTCGGGGATTAAGGATGAAGTGGGCTTTTCAAAAAATTGCCAGATGTGGTATCTGACGGACGATCAGAATGGGATTTGTAAAAGCTCTCGAGAGTCTGTAACTCACTTCCGTGTGTTGTATAACTTTGCTGCCCAAACGAAATTTCAAAGTGAGACCTGCATTCTTGAGTTCTGCATGCATTCGCCGTATTCGTTTGAATCGTGCAAAGTAACAAATCCGAGAGACAGCCAACCAGTTGGCACGCTCAGTCATTTAAACCCCCCGGCGTCACATCCTCCAGTTGGTCGCTTTACGGAATTTACTCTAACCCTGCGGTGATTGGAGATTGGACAGTTGTGGGTTTCCAAGGGCGCTAAAACCAAGGCATTACAAATCCCATTTGCAATCAGGCCATTCATCCTTAATAATTCCTGTAGAATCCATAAGATTGTTGCTGTGAACATATTTTCATTGTGCTTTCCAAAAAAGCGCTACACAGGGTGTCCAACACTTGGTCCAGACTGAAAATGGAGTATTGAGCAGAATACCGACAATTTTTATCTCAACCAGTTACCGATATGGTTGTTTTTTCCCCAAACACCATGTTTAGTGCCACAAAAAACCCACATTTCGCATTCGGCGTTGAATTCTCTACACGCCTAGTGTATTTTCATAATAAAAAACGCTGCAAATTCTTTCACTGGGGTTTATTATTCAATTGGCTTGCGTTCATGATTTGAATTTCTACTAAGCTTTGGAGTGTGCGTGTTTCACAGGATAGAGCGATTATTGAATTTCAGGAGATATGCATGGAGCACGTAAATCGGTTCTCAACCAAAATACCTATTTCGATTGATCAGTTGATCATATTTGTGTGCCTCCTGAAATTCAATAATCGCTCTTTCACTGTGAAACACGCACATTCCAAAGCTTAGTAGAAATTCAAATCATGAACGCAAGCCAATTGAATGATAAACCCCGCGTTTTTTATGGTTATCAGACGGCTTCAACCCGTGTATCGGCTATAGAGCCTTTTAGGAGTTCAATCTGGTATCCACATAACTACATCACTACAGCATCACTAGGTTACTGATATCAACACAAAAACAATAATGAACCAAAATAACGCAAATGTTGGCACCACAAATCGGGCCATACATCGAGGATGGTTTGAGCTACGGACCTGAGGAATGGCTCATTCGATTCCTCATGGAAAGTTCTTCAAAAAGAGTCCAAATTTAGGCCTCCTTGACTTTTTTTTGAGGTTTTGAGGGATTTTACAAACACAACGCTCAACAATTGGAATTTCCTGACAGCTACTCTCGGAATTGCTAGTTCTACATCACATTGCGTACCAACCGTGAAGATTTTGAATTTGGATTTTTGGATTTGGAAATCACAGAATTTTAATTTGGAATTCTGAGATAGTTTTCTTTCCTGCTGCCATTTTTCAATCATCCATTGTGAATCCACCGTTTCAACTTGTATTGCCTGATTAGGTTTTATTATTTACTGTTACTGAACAGTAATCAAGGCGCAGAAGACCCTTATCTTTTAATCTCACCAATAATTGGGAACATTATGTAAATTATACCTATCCCTAATAAGTATTTTTAGTAAAATTATGATTAGCTGGTCAACAGATTAAGGTTGAAAACTGGTGGAATCTGGGAAGATGCAGTTCAGCAAGGGTGGTCGACTTACCCGATTCCACTAGATTTCCTTCTCAGCACGTGTGTTGTACGCCTATCTAGTTTCCACATGAAGTTTCTCCTTGCCATTTAATCTGACTGTATAGTTTCATTTCTGAAGAGGAAGTTTCAACGGTTATTACCTCATCTACCCCAGTATTCTCGACGAAGTTCCAACAAGCATTTCAAGTAGGCTTGAGGCTCATTCGACAATAGGAGCAGTGGGCAGGATCGTGAAAGGGCTTTTTTCTCTCATTCTCTGCCACCTACCTCTTTTGTTCTCGCGTTTAATGAGATTCCAATGGGCGCGCTAAGCAGCCAACTTGGGGGTCGGGTAACTCCTGCTGTGACGTCAATTTTTCCTCGCCGACGCTGTCGGTAGCTAACTCCGTTCAACTCAACGATCATTCTGGATAACCTAATGTCGTCAAGTTTCTCCCAGAATGATTAAGAACCTAACGAAATTTATCAAATTTTCACGTGAATTTTCGAATTTGGAAAGCTTCATTTTTCTTTCATTTGCTGCGTTCAATGTTCTGTTATGTAAAACTTTTACAAACTTTGGGGCTGTGTAAATCTGTTCCGATTCAGTAAATACCATCACATCGGTAAATTTGCAAATAGTGCTTTGTTAATATTTTGAAAAGTTTCTCATAATTGACAATTTTTTATTAAATGTGTCACGGAAAAGTTGCAGTAACTCTTTGTTTTAAGGATGATTATCACTTTTAACACGTTCTAGTTGGGGTAAGAACTTTTTCAGAAATAGAAAATGGAGCAAGATGGGTTTAGCTGTTACGTAACCATGAGTAGGCTCCAAGGAAGAATTGGATTTGGGGTTTTTCATATTCAACTTAAAGCTACTTGGATCCATAGTAATTCAAGAGTGAGGAATGCACCAGGCTCATTAGTCGGCACTTTATTTCAAGGTGGCACGTACTTTTGATTTCTTGCTCGGGATCAAAGGAAAATGTGGTACGAGGGAGGAAGTGAACTGGCCTCCTCAAGTCGTAGGATCACACAACGTGTTTCGCCATTCGTACTCATTAGGTGTCTCATTAAATGTTGTCAGATTCCATTTTTTGTGTATATAAATCATCGTTATGATGGTAGATGTCACCCAAGTAGATGTTCTTAGTAGAACTCGTCTGTAATAGTGCTATTATGATGAATTAACTTATTAATCATTATCAACAATAATTACTATGACTGACGAGTTCCACTCAGAACATATGTTTCTACATGGGTGACATCTGTCATCATAAAGATGATTCACCCATATAAAAATGTAATTTAGCAATATTTGGAAACACATCTGATGAGGCCTGACGCGGAAATAAGTCGTGGGATCCGATAGCTTAAATACACACACAATAAAGGAAGAAGCTTTTTAGCTTCGAAGGCTCTGGGTGTTGCAGGGATATCTCCTCAATCTTCGGGAGGGTTGGAGAGTTCATCCCACCACTTCCTTGATGTATGTTAGCAGAGAAAAGCATTTGGCTGCTTATGTCTGGGCAGAGCATTAGCTAGTACAGGTGAGCAATAATGTCGTTGACTGAATTCTTGGTCGATCATGCTGTGGAAAAAAAGAAGGTAATTCGGTTTAGCCCCCTCAGCCTTTGGATGGAGAGGCTCCCATGGGATCGAGGAGGTTCATCATCGTCCGTTCTCTTCCAAACTGACATTAAAACGCTCAGCGTTACATCTATTGGAAAGCACTAGGTTTTGTGTTTCGAAACAGAGGGGAGCTATCACCGTTGTATGAGGAAGTCAATGTGTTGTCACCAACTTCCTCCTCTGCTTTTTAGGGTTTCTGCGGGTAATTTGTTTCTTCCCTTACAGGAAATTTTACGTTCATCATCGGCAGAACTCTTCCAAACTGGCACTAAAACAATCAGCATTACATCTATGGGAAAATGTGTGGTTGGGTATTTCGGAACAGAAGGGAGCTATAGCTCTTGTATGAGGGAGTCAGTGTAGTGTCTCCGACTTCCTGAACTGCTTTTTTAGGTTCCTGTAGGAAATTTTACGTTCATACCTTATTTTTAGATGTATACTATACTTTAGGGAAGTGATGACCATTATTGGATCATAATATAGTCAAAACAATGAGGAGGAGGGGGATTCCCTACTCCTTTTTTTAATTACTTGGTAATGTGATCCATGAAGTAGGACGCCCATATAAATAAGTTTAAAAACAGTGTTTTCGCAAAATTTTCGAAATGGTCTTGACCTTATTTCTCACGATAGTGTTTACCTCCCACATCTCCACGACTCGAGTGGGGCCTCATCATCGGCGGCCCCAATGTCACATGTCAGGTAGGCGTTTTGTATTGTGGTGTTGTAATGGGAAAATCGTTGTCGTCAACGCCCCTTTTACGGACCAACAGACCCCCTCGAGCCAGCTCGGGATGACGCTGCACGAGTCGCCTCAACTCAAAAATACGTTTGACGTCGAGAGGCGGAGAGGCGTCCGACTTCAGTGGCAGCTTTCGGAGCTTTGAGCACTAACCCCACCTTGTTCTGTCCAATAGGAAGAGTCTCTCGACCTTATGGGCCAATACAAACCAGAAATTTTCTGCTAGAAGGTAAATTTATTTTTTGTTTTTTATTTCCATTTTTTCATCACGTTCACCTTTTCAGCTTTTTCTCTACTACGGAAACGCAAATTCCTAACACTTTTACGCTTTTATTCTCACCTAAGTAGAGCCTTTGAGTATTAATTGCTTTATTTCTAATCGCAGAAAAGTTCACATATTACTAAAACTGTTTGTACTGCTTATTACGCCCGCTTGATTTTTGTGTACCTTTAGGCTTCGTCTAATATTTGCTTACTTGCCTAACGACTTGCCCGTTTACTCATTTCTAAATATGTTGACAGCTGATCGATTGAAATCTACCGACATTTACATCAAAGAATCTGTAATGTACGTAGACTTCGTTCGGATTTTAGAACGTAAAACCTCGGATTGCGCACCCTGAGTGTTTACTTCTAAAATTTCGATGGGCTCTACGTACTTTAACAGCATAGAATCTGATGTACAGTTGTGTAAGTCAGAAAAGGAATGAAATTATTAAAATAAAAGTGACTTTTTTATGGATATAGAAAGATAATACTGACCTTAAAGTTGTATGGAACGATCTAAAAATTGAAATTGCAGGTAGTTTCAGTTCAATATCCCCTCTCCCGTCTTTCTTATTGATTCCATAAAATATTTTAAGAACTCCAAATGGTATCCCCCTTAATCCCCCCCATACCGTTTCTTGACTGCCAAATTGTCAAAACGAGAAAATGAAAAATCGGGATTTAAAGATAATCTTTTTTTAAAACTCGTCGCAGCGCGCCTCGGCGGGGGCTTCGCCCCCTGCACCCCGGATGATTTCCACTTAATGTGATGTACCTTGAAAAGGTTTTTGCTATCTCTCTCTCACTGTATTATATGAGATCCTTTTTGTAACTCTCACTGTATTGGATTATTGAAGATCTGATCCCGGTAACTGGCCTGGAACTTTTCCAATCTATCCTGAATCTTTCCAGAGACCCCAAAACGATTTGGGGAATCCGAGAATATTCAGGATGGTTGCTCAAACCAAGGGGTCCGCTGAAGATTTTTTCGAATTGAATCTAATGGCTTATACACCTAAGGGAGGAGGATCGTGTATCGATGTGATCTTCGCTCGGGACATGGATAACATTGACTCCAAAAATTACATCACATATTTTGTGTATCACAAACCAATATTGGCCATAACATTTTTGAGTCAATAAACATTTTACTAAAACTGAATTTGATCAGAAACAACAAATTATCAACATTACAACACCCAATGCTACGGCCAAATCAGATTGGGGTTGATAATACACGGCGCGCAAAGCAACCCCTCCTTCAAGACCTGGGGGTCGTGCGGGTCATTGCATATCCTTGCCCCTGACCAAGACAATGCCTCCTCCGTAGCTTTCCCAATTTTCAAACATTAGGTATTTTTTAGTGATACAGGGTGTCCCAGGACTTATGCACAATCCGACTCCTATGTGTTCTACAACTCATTTCCGACTGCGATGAGTTGCATTCATCTTCGAGACTTGTGGAAAAACCTCAATTTTAACAGAAAACACACGTTTTTCTGCAGTTAAACGCCATTTTCTTAACTAAAAATATTTTTTAAAACAAAAACGTTGGAAACTACACCGTTGGAAAGCTGACATTTTGGCGCACGTTTTACCAGGCCTGCACAGTTCTGCGTCAAGCATTCATGGGGTTTCTAGGCGAGATGAAAAACAGGCAATTTCAAGATTTTCAGAAAACTGCCATTTCGCGCAGCGATTGCACATCTTCAATGCAATTTTAAAAACGTTTTCTGACATCAAATAGATAGAAAATGTAATGCTCTTTCCAACGGTGTCATCAAATTTGAGCTATCTCCAAAATTGAGGGAGTTATGACAGTTTTAATGACTTAAGATGAAAAACACGAAAAAAATCTTAAATCACGAATAGCTCGAAAACCAGGCCACTGGAAAAAAATTGCTAGGATTCATTTTTGGTCGGAAATGAGTTCTAGAACACGTAGGAGTCGGATTGTGCATAACTCCTGGGACACCCTGTATAATAGAGTTTCCTCGTTTAACTCTTGAACCGTGGGCCCTTGCTGTGTCGGTACCAAAGTATGTACCATTATTATGTACATGATTTTTATTCTATATACTCTCCATGGCGGGCTTCTACAGGCACATCATTGTCACAACTTCAAAGAACCAAAATTAATTTTCTCTATAATTTGAAAAAGGCATAAGCCGAAGTAAAGAACAGGCTGTGTTGTCCGTTATTGTGCCTATGTAAAAATATTTTGAATCTTAATCTAGATAAACATATGTTTAGGACTATGAGACTGACGATCAAGTGAAGATCGGGAGGTTTTAGGCCAGTCCTCACATCTCCTGCCCTCAATACTTGATATTGCGTACATTGGTCAGAGCTTATTTGCCTGAGAGTTAAATTTACTCCTAGGGTAAATGGTGCGTGTTTCGCTCAGACTATTTCACGACTTACCGCTGTAACAAGGAGTTGATGGAATGGACTAGTTTCCCCTTTCAAGTGCTGAGCTGATATGCCTGCAAAACTCGGAGTGTATCCGTGAAGCTAAAAAAAACTCTGGCTAGGAGTTTCAAGAAACAGGATAGGGTTATACATCCGTATCCATCACAAGCCCAGGGCTTTCAAAAAATGTGTGACGGGGGGGGGGGGTTTAAATGTACAGATATGACATCAGATGATGAGGTTTCCATTTCTGGTCAAGTAAGTAACGAGAAAAAACACTGTAAACCACTTCCTGAAACCTACAACTATTTGAAAGCTAAGTATTCAATTACCCATTAATTTATACCGAATATAAACTAAAATAAGATGGTTTCCAGTTGCAACTCCTTGTGGGAAATAATATTGCAATATTTGATGACTGCAATAAATGAATTCTCAATTAAAACAACATTAATTGCGGAACATCAATAAAATTATTACGACATCATTTGCACACTTTATGATGAAACATTTTCCATTAAAATCGAAGGAACGCCATTTCCTGCGTCCATTTAAATGTGTAATAAAACGATTTCCGTTTTCATTCTATTACGGTACGATTTTGAGTGTATTTGATTGAACTATCATAGGAATAAGCCGAGTGGTGGGTAGTGTTGTTAGTTACTTCAGTTATTGTAACTTGGACGTGTAGAATTTCCTTAAAAGGGGGTTCGTGTATCTCAAAGCACATTGATGTATTATTGATCCAATTACAATGCCGTTTTGTGTGATTTAGGAGCATCTGGCGTGTCGTGAGATCATGAGCGTTAGAATACAATACTAAAACATTGGAAGTTGCAGTAAATATTAATTATGCTCGATTCACTACACCGTGAATAATTAGTTGAAATCGTTAATGTAATGACGAGAAGAAATACAATACCCTCATTTTCTTGTGCTGGAGTTGTGAATCGTTATTACAGTATTCTTCAATACTAGTTGTTAAGGTGAACCCAAGGAAGATATAAACGGTTGTGCAGTTAACTGATGGAGGCTGTATTTCAAATCAATGCGTACATGCTCAATCAATGAGTATGAAAATACATAATTCAATTAGTATTCGTCGATACAGTGAACCAATCAAATAAATAAAGGTGTTGTTGAATAAAACCTTCTTAATAAATCTTCTGTTGAATAAAAAGTTTTCAAATTTCTAATTATATGAAAACTCTTCAACGAATCAAACAACCCACTGTTTCAAATTAAGATTTTTTACATGGTGCACTAGTGGGATTTGGGTTTATTTTTAAAATATTCACCCACACGGTCTGGAAGGATGCATCGTGCTGCATGAGATGGCTTGGCATGAATATTTGATGCACAATTCAGTTCAGTTTGTATTTTTAAATTTCACCGGTCGCTCAGCTACTGGAAAAAATAACCTAGTATAATACAATTCAAGTGATGTGTACAAAAGCTGGTAGGGAAAAAAATTTGTGTGAGGCACGTAGCCTCTTCGTATCTTAATATGGTTGAATAAATCATTGAAATGTCTAAAATAATCTTGAAAGATTCCGCAGTTGGTATTTATGATTGAGGGAAATCGTAAATTGAGAAGAAGTTCTATGACAGACAGAGCTTCCAATCATTAAATGTTAAACTTTCAAATCAAACGAGACTAAAAAATCGTTACTTCACACAAATTAATGTGTACAATTAAGGATATTCCGAAGTATGAATGGACGTAAAATGCGATGGAACGTAAAGTTAGCCTCAAAATCAGTTATTAGCCTAGTCAAAAATGATGGATGATAGATGAAACTTGAGGAGCGAGTTCATTGGGTACCATCTGTAGCTTAGACTGTAAGCAATCGTGCAAATGATTACAAGCAAAGCAAGTTGATTTACATATTAACAATTCATTTAGAAATCCGATGCTGGAAAATTATTGTAGTTGGCCCCAGATATTGTCAGTTGCCGTGTCAATTCGTCTCTTCGAATTTTTTTACTGGTAACTACAGTCTAATCAAAGCGCTGATTGAATGTACAAACGGAGGTTTCACTACCGTACAATCCCTGGAAATTTCTTCAAAATTGGATGAAAACTGAAGAAGTACGGAGTGGTTACAAAGGTTTGGTTGAAGCGTAATGCGTCAGTTGTCCGGTTTGTGATTATGGAGTAACTACAAAAAACGCGATGTCTCAAATGGGGTAATACAGTAGTCACTCCCTAACTACCCTCCAAATATTAGAGACAACGGATGAATAGAGATAATTACCCTTGATGGACTTAACGTTTGCGCATGCTTTGCATTGTAGCTATTGATCGGTGAACTCGCCTACTTACCTTTGAAAATGTCATCAAAGTCGAATAAGAACTGTACAAATTAAGCTTGTTACAAAGTTTCTGCGGACACGTGGTAGACAGACCGATACAGAAGTTGTTCAGAATAGTCCAAAATGGAAAAAATTGCATCTCCCAATAGTGAAAACTCATCGCTCAAAAGTAATAATGCCAACACGGCTACGATCCGCAATGCTGCCCTTACAAGCAGGAGTAGTGTAAACTTAGCTAGTTTTGCATGAAAAAGGGCTAAACTTGAGCTAAAACTAACTGAAAACTACAATAATGAACCAAAATCACTCGTGACAAAGTTTTTTCCCATTTCATTCCTTTTTTTCAAGTAGAAACCGCCAAGGTGGACTCGGAAACAATGTTATGTTTTAATAAAAATTGAATATCTGTACTGTATGTACTTATATACCCTAACTCTCAATTTTCGCGTACTTTCCATTTTCATTCAGTTCTAAATTTACATTATTCTAGCGAATTTCCTTAGACAATGAAGCTATTGCAATAGTTAAAAAATAATATAAAATTGTTTTCCAAACATTTCTTCGTGGAAATCCGTTTTGAAATATTTGAATTTTAGTGCTGTTCTATAGATGCACTATATGTGATCGTCTAAATTTGGATCAGGAGTTAGAAAAATGCCTTTTTAACAAAGGACTGCTTTTTATTGATTAAATTACAAAGGGGCCTACAGTGAGGTGTCCGAGGTAGACCAAGACAGAGACTGACTGACGGGAGTCCTATTCATCGTTTCACTTCGCTGACGCAGCAGCGAGTTCTATTACGCTGGTACATCAATTTACTTTGTACATAGGTTGTGTGTGATTCCAGACGATAACTCTCGGTAGGATTGAGGTAACAACTTCGTTCTTTCGCCAGAAAATCAAGCGTTCCAAATTAAAATATGAGTTTGTTGGACCACTCATTTTGGGCACAATAAATTGGTCAAACTAGAAAAAAATGTTGTCAAACAACCTCAAAAACGGCTAAAAATCGTTTAATTTTTATTTTTTTTTAACCAAATTTTAGTCAAAAGAGTTTATCAACAATGAAATAGATCATTTAAAAATTGAAATACACTTAAGCTGAAAATTGTGCCTATTTTTCTTCATCATGTGCTAAAAAATGCAACAAAAAAAAATCCTAAATATCCGTTTTAACATAAGAACGTTATTCGGAACAACACACTTTAACTTACAAACTAATTTCAACAAGTTACCAATTGAATTTCACACGAATTGATCAAATGTCAATTCAATTCAACATTAATGCAACGCGATAATTTTGAAAAAATCCGCCCATTCGATCATGCTGCAGAACTGGAACTTTCATGATTTTTTTCCGGAAGTCTGGAGGATATTACATCATACCCCTCTTTAGGCTTACATACGTAATAAAATTAGAATTAATTATTAAATTCAGCCGTAATCAGACTTTTGTTGTCCCGTACTTCGGCTAAATCAAAACGGTTATTAAGATCATTAAGATTGTAACGATTAGTGAAACACACAATCATTTGGGCTCCGATATTGACTGACGTCCGGTTCATCAACGACATTATTTAAATCCATTTAAAACATCTTTTCGAAGTTCTGATTTTCGCTTGTCATTGTTGTACACGTTGACTAGAGATTAAGCAGTATCTGACCATCATTTGACTCTTTGTTGTGAATGATAGTGGCACCATATTGCAATATCTTGACAGCCACCCCCAAGCCTGTCCAAAACGTATCTCTGATTATCTCCCTGTGTGCCGTTTAAAAATCGTTCTGATTTTCGCTTGTCGTTGATTATATTTATTGTTGGCTTGAGATTAGGCAGTATCTGGTCATAATTTGACGCTCTTGTTTGAATGATGCTTGCACCGTATTGCAGTATCTTAGGACCCCCCCAAGTCTGTCCAAGACGTACCTTCCTATGTGCCTACATTCTGATTTTTGCTTGTCATTGTTTATATTTATTGTTGACTAGAGATCAACCAATCATCAATCAATCTGACCATCATTTGACTCTCTTGTGTGAATGATGGTGGCACCATATTGCAATATCTTAACAGCCACCCCCAACCCTGTCCAAGACGTACCCTCCTATGTGCCTATATTCTGATTTTGCTTGTCATTGATTATATTTATTGTTGACTTGAGATTATGCAGTATCTGTTCATAATTTGATTCTCGTGTCTGAATGATGCTGCAATATATCATAATTGCAATATCCCCCCCAAGCCTGTCCAAGACGTATCCCCGAGTATCTCCCTATGTGGCCTCTAAAAATCTTTTCAAAGTTCTGATTTTCGCTGGTCATTGGTTATATTTATTGTTGACTACCGATTAAGCAATATCTGTTCATAATTTTACTCTCTTGTGTGAATGATGCTGGCACCTTATTGCAGTAACCCCCCTTTTCCTGACATCAATTTCAAAATTTTAATGTTTATCGCGCAAGAGAGGTTTGTTGTACAAAAGTCGGGATGGAAAAATGAAACAAAGAAATGAATATACATAATGTTGATTTTAAGAATCTGTTTTTATGAGTCTTGACAAAACTCCATGACCTGATTTTTGTGTATAAACTTCCAGGGATCTTTGAGATAGAAGTGACAACCCCACTTGTCAGAGCTTGAAATTCGTTGCTAGATTTGGCGGGAAAAATTCGAGTGCTTGAATTACCCCAACTGTCATGTTTCTCAGGTTGCACCGCATGACTCACAGACGTATTCGCATCTAATCGCCCACTTTTATTTTTTCTCTCTCTTTCGCGATACCCTCGAGACGACGTCAGGTGTATGTAAATCAGTCTGACGTTTAAAGGTTCAAAACCTCGTCGAACGCTAAATTTAAAACGCGGGTAGCCCGAGTGGGGCGAGACCGGCCGTGACAAACCTCCCAGTAATTTGCCGCGATCCCAACTCCCCGATATTGCTAGTCTTCTCCACACCGTTGTATCCGCTATTTCCTTTATTTGCCCACTTGATTCTCGATTATCTCCGATTTCGGCCCGCGTCCAACGCCAATCTCGAGGAAAATTCCTTATCTCTCCTCAAGTGTTTCTCAACTCTCCCGACATTTCAGTCGGTTGTTGGTTCTTAGTTTTTATTCGACGTCGGTGATCTTTGTTTCCCAACGTTTCGCGATAAATGTTTCGTGTGTGATTCCAATTAGCGGTTCATTAAGATGCCACATTCGACTTCGGACTCTCCTGTTGCAAGGGTAAGCTGATACATTTTGGTTTCTAATTTTCAATAATACCCGAACGGCCCTTGAAATGCCTCGCAATTGCTGTGCAAAATCCGTTCTTCCGCACATGGACTCCATTTAAGGCCTAGTTGGTCATAACTTCTAGTCAGCCCGATCGCATCATAAGCTTAGATGCTTGAAAGCTGGTAAAAACGTGCCAAAAACATAGTCTTTCGATGTTTTCACTGGCTTAAGCAAAGTTGGGCGACATTTCCTTGCAGATTCGAGCGTTAAATGGACTGAGATTGATTTCAGATCCGAAGAAATACAACCGTTACAAGTAATTGCAATTCCTGAACTGATGACCCCTTAAACCTTACAATGACACGAGTAATCACGCATTGTTAAAATAAACAAATAAACCCGTGCGTCAGAGTTGCGTTTTCAAGTGAAGTTTGGTTATCCTGTGCGTTCTGAAGGTTTAGATCCCGATTCGAAAGTTTGAAGAAGAAAGTGATGCACAAGTTTATACGAATGTACAAATAAAATTAAAAGGTCATATGAATACTAATGCTCGCCGGTAGGCCAAAACCGAAAAGTGGGTAGCATCAGGTTGCAAATAACCTAAATTGAAATACAGCAGGGGCTAATTATGAATATTTCATGATGGCTGAATGTTTACGCGTTTCAAAACTTTCTCGCAATCCAAGAAATTCATGAATACTCATAAATTGGTAGAATCACCGGTGATCCTTATCTAGGTAACGTTAGTATTCATGGATCGAAATTGATTAACTCATAATATTTAGAAAATCCCGTCGGACCATGGTTTCCTTAGTCCTCTCTCGTGCGGACAAGGAACTGCAGAAATAAAACCAGATCTTGGTGACTCTGTGGAAAGGAGATGAGTTGAATTCATCAACCTTGTCAATATCCTTGCTTAATGGCATCACAAACTTCAAACACAATCGTGTTCAAGATATCAGCGTTGGTCAACGTGTTATTTGTTTGCTAAAACCAAACTCTAAAACGCTGCAAATTCTTTCAGTGGGGTTTATTATTCAATTGGCTTGCGTTCATGATTTGAATTTCTACTAAGCTTTGGAGTGTGCGTATTTCACAGGTGACAGAGCGATTATTGAATTTCAGGAGATATGCATAGAGCACGTAAATCTGTTCTCAACCAAAATAACTATTTGGATTGTCCAGTTGATCATGTTCGTGTGCCTCCTGAAATTCAATAATCACTCTATCACCTGTGAAACACGCACACTCCAAAGCTTAGTAGAAATTCAAATCATGAACGCAAGCCAATTGAATAATAAACCCCAGTGTTTGACATTTCAGCTCGTCGAATTCACTCTTTAGGATTGACTGAGATCATTGCCGAGAATTCAGTCCCAACTGTACTCAAAATGTGATTTTTACCAAAGTGTCATCAAGTTTGGTTCATTAGTTTCGGAAAAAAGCTCCGGACGGCTTTTTAAAACAAAATTTTTGGATTTTACAAATCTTGAAATGCAAAACAACAACTTTTGTGGTGGGTTAAAAATTGTTTTCTCGATCGATTGCAAAGGTTCGTTATTGAAAATAATAAACCAATATTCTCTCAACATCTCATAATTATCATTGCATTTCGTGATTCGTGGCAACCAAACAAAGTGATTTATACCCATCAACCGGAAAACCTATGCTTTCGGTTGGTTCGAAAAGCATCGGAAAACCCTTGTTTCCAAAACTAAATTTCCCCCATTAAGATGACCTTAGGACGGCTCAGCGGTTTGATAGAGGAAAAACCGTCATATCTAGATATTTATATATAAGATTACTGTTATGCTTTCACTTAGTGAAAATTTTAATTCGATCGAGATGGTAGTGGTGTGATATGGCGGCCCTGAGAACGATTTCCACTGTTCCGAGTCTCAGCTGACTGGATCGCTATTGAAATTAAGAGAATCAGACCGCGACACGAGAAGTCAATTAACCAATCAACTGTCTGAGGAACCAACTCGGCCTTGTCGTTGTCGCACTTGCTCGCTCTTTTTTTTCCATTCGAAGGTGGAAAGGCCGTAATGCAGGATGTGTTGATGGTATTTTCAGGATGTCCGTCCGAAAGAAGGCTTCGTTAATAATGGGACGCTTATTAGGATTGAATCAGGGAAATGTGGGACAATCATAACAAGAGAGAAGAACGATGAAAATTATTTCACAAAAATTTTATATTTTTAAAACCCCTCCCCCACCATAACTCTTCTTGACCGTCAAGTCTTCAAAACGGGAGAATTTAAAAAAATCGGATTGAAAAACCGAAATTTACACCCGTTATTAACATTTTCACCTTTAACAATGAGATTTCCCAAGTCATACGAGCTCGTACTGGTCTGGGACTCGTCTCAATCACAACAAGATCGCGTGGAAATGACATCCAAGATTACGTGGAAATGACATCCCGCTGGTCTGTATCAGTAAAATCTCCAAAACACCAGGTGTTTTACTCTTTTGGCCAGTTTTTGGGCAATAACTTCTATGCATGTTAGCTGGCTGGAAGAAAGGAGTCAATATGGAGTCCCAAGTCCGAAAGAACGGATTTTTAACCTTCCTAAGACAACGAACCATCAGGAGATATGAAACAAAGTGGGGTCACAAGCGAAACAAATTGTGCAGATATTTTAAAGAAAGAAAAAGTCAGGACTACCTAATGGACAAATTGCTGGAGGTCAAAATCTCAATCAAGTTCAGAATAACATGAACTGTTCATGACCATCTCCACTTCCTGTCTAATCTCTTTATCATTTATAAAACAAGGACTTTTTGCCATGACTGAAACAATGCAAGTGAGTTGAACTTGGTTTTCCATAGCATCAAAGCACGAGGTAAAAGGAACAATAGAAAGAAAATAATTGATTTGAAGAAAAACCTGAAAGAACAAAAATGGGACAATGCTGAGTTATATTGATTCCAACAGCATGAAAATAATGCTTTCGAAACAGTGAAAAAGATGAAGGAAAATGGAAAATTATATGCTAATGAATCAGATCACATTTTCTCTGACTATTTACAATTTTGACCAGATGACATCTACTGGTAGGAATACTGGTTTGACAGCTACTCAAGACCGCAAGCCCCTCCCATTGCTCCGTTATCGGGTAATTTTGACCCACACTTTGTCTCTGAAAGGTTAACATCAATTCGAAGGCCTTTTATGGCCCAACGGACGGACATTGGAAGTTGGAGGGAGTTAAGTTTTTCTGTACGATTCCAAAGGCTTAATACTGAAAATCCAAAACCAACCATAGCTTAATACGAATCCGTTTCCGAACATTCTAAGAGCGAAAACTCGAGAAAACGGTCTTTTACTGTAGTGTGTACAAATTTTATCGGAGCTGCCCAGCCTCAAATTCTCAACTGATTTTCGTGATTCTTTGTTGGTTCTGTTCCAATTCCACTCGGAAATTTCGAATTCTCTGAATTCTTCTTGACTGAAGAGAGAAATTGGAAGAGGTATTGCCGGAAAACTTTTTTTTTTTTTGTTTTTTTTTTTGCGACAAATTTTTACAAATACTGAGGCAACATTCGTCAACCGATATCCGAGATTCTTATTTTGATCGTTCATAATTTTAATCAAGTTATGCAACAAACCTCGGAAATTTTTGTTCCTACCGACAGAAGGGGGTTACAGCCAATTCTCTGCCCAAGACCGAATTCTCGTTGTTCTTTTTACGTTCAATTAAGATTTTATTTTGGTATTGAAACATAATCGTATTTCAGAACATTCTATTTTCCTTTTGAAAGGGAGTTAATGGTCGTACGGGTTACAAGGATTAGGTTGGGTATTTGTGCTGTTGATGTAATTTCATTTCAGTGGGTGAGAAGGTATGATGGTCGTTAATTTGTGATAAATTGTATCCATTTTCGTGAATCTTTGTTGGTTTGTACAATACAAACACACCTTACGGTGATTTTGTAACAGGGGATGGGTTCTCTCGGAGCACATTGTTTGTGGGTTACATCCAGTAAAATCATGATCTTGTTTGAACATTCTGCTGCCAAAACTTAGTACTGAGCGTGCAAAGAATAATTCTTATCATAGGGTATTGCGCTTCCTGTAAAATTTGTTGATTTAGGGAGCGTTAAGAAGGGGATTTCGATTAAAACTAAGGAACTTATGAAATGAATGTATTTGAATATTTTATGTAGCTTGTATTTAGGTGTTTGGTGATATTTTGTCGTTGTTTTCTCTGTTTCTGGGAATAGCTCCACCAGGCGCCACAAGTTCGTAAGAACTTAGTAGGTTGGACGACAGTGATTTATTTTTTCTTTCTGTCAATAAATTGATAACCTATTATATTTTAATATTACCTAAATCATTTGCAACACACAAACCTGTAATGCTTACATCACTTACCTGTATATTTGAACATGATAAACCGGACGGTTTGCTCATTACCGTCACGAATAACGTTTTGATCCAAACCGCCTCCCCAACCACATGTTGGTAAAAATTTGTGAAATAGTTTCAGTAAAACACAAATTTCTCTCTCAAGGTTAATTTTGCACGACTGGATTTATTATTATTGGGGGTTGACGAACCTGCTATCGCAACACCACCCTCTCTCCGCCCCACGTCTGTATTTACCACTCACCTTAGTTGGCAGCTATCGCCGGACGTTGGAAATAGTTTTTCGAACATATTCGCGCACCCAGAGACCCGCTGCGGTCCCAGTAATAGCCCCCGCAGTTCGTCGCAGCTTCCCCGCTTGTTGTTTTCCCACTCTTGACATATCGGCCTTCCGTGTACATCCTGTGGCGGTTCGTTGTTGTTTCCGCCCTGAACGAATTTTCCTCGTCAGTTCCGGCAATGCTCTTCAATCTTTGTTCCAGAAAGGTTGGTGCACAGTTTTGTTCCTACGGTTTTAGATGTAGGAGTTTTGTTCTGGGGTTCTCCTTTTAAACGCGTAAGTTGCACTACTGTACACCATTTTCACATCAATAACACATGAAATCTTATATATAAAACGTAAAACCATTTTCTCATTTCCAATTAAACGTTGGCCTTGTGAATCCTTGTATCTTATTCATTTAAATCTAATTTTTTTTTTCTACAAAATTTAAACCTTTTTTAGACATTGAACTCTGTTACAAAAACAAATAATTCGTTTGCCCAAAGTTAGTTTATTTTATTAAAATTTAATCTATCATCATTTAATGTTGATGTTACAATAGGCCGCTGATGTTTTATCTTATTAAAAAATTTCGGTCAGAGGAAATTTTGGTTGATCATTTTCAATAGCCAATTTTCAATAGATATTTCAGAGTGTGGAATTATGAGCCCCTCAATTCACCTTCAAAGAGGAACTAACTAAAAATGCAATGGCAACGGAATAAACCAAAGAACAAAATTTTTATATTTTGCGTGATGTAAAATTTCTTCTCAACCCCTAGGAGATTCGAACCGAGGATCCCCAAGTAACGACAAAATGGAAACTTCACCCACGCGTTATCTAAGCGTTCACTGTTAAGGGGAAATTTGGATACCTTCTGGTCCTTCAATAGTTCTGTTCACATTCCACCCACAGTAAAGAACCGCTTTTGGGAGCTAACAGATAAGGTTGCTGCAACAAATAAAATCACCTTCTTATTCCCAATATTTTTGAAATATTGATTTCTTTTTGCATACCCAATCTTGAAATTCACTTCCCGGAGTTGACTCGTATGCTGGGGTTACAGCTTTTAAAATTTCAATGATGAATCTTTTAATCGGCATAGAATAAAAAAATATGTTCACTTCACGGGACAGAAATGCCGCGAGACTAGTTCCGGCACGCGTTAACCCCTTCAAAAGATTACCGAAAATTTCGATTCTAGTAGCGTGGAATAAAGAAAGGACCTACCGATTAAGACGTGGCGTATGGCTGATGGGTTTTACATTTGCAGGGGTGCAGAATGAAGTATACCTAGGTATTGATTACGGAACTGATTGGGGACCATTCTCGAAACGAATCATCAAAATCGAATGAAAACTTGAAAATTAGCTAGTTATTTTGGATTTGTAGGCACAGCCGACCATACACAAAAGAACAGGCATATACAAGATAGAAAAGTTGTTCAGAATGATCTAAAACGTGACATGCGAGTTTCAATTTTGAGTTTTTTCCATTTCACGAAAGTAACACAATGCTTTCGCTACATACGTGGGTATTCCTACACTTAAGAGCAAGGAGTTAAATACAATCACTTACCTGTTTGAAGTATGAAAATTGAAGTTTATTTTAAACTACAGAATGTAGAAATATGGTATTGTACAAAATATGTGGCAGTAACATTTTATCACATCTATCACTTTTTTTCCATCGAGTTCAACTGTGATTCGATTCAGTGGGGTCAAAACCTTTATAATCTACACCGTTACTCTTCACTTTTAAATCATTTGGCTCTAAATCCGCTTGCATTGGCTGTAATTATAAACCAAATTAGAGGCGCCTCGCGTATATTTTAGGTACGTCTGTCGCACGAAACTGAATTCGAGTAGTCTGGCTCATTGCTCGAGTTTCGCCCATAAATTGTTCCACCTCCCGACGTTATCGCTTCGCCTTCAAGGTGATTTACCGCGCCTTAGCCCATGAGGGTCGGTCTCTCCCTGTTAGTTACTGCGGGTTGATGTTGATTCTCACATCATTTGAACCCCGAGACCACAATTTAAAACGTGATATGACATTGAGATGTGTTGCCAAGATTGTGTCACGCCTTAGAGGTCGTGTGGCTTTAGGGGTCGCTTGTTCGTTTCAATATTCGACCGACCTCGAACTTTGACTGCACCCTGTTAATTAAGGTTAAAACTTATCGGTTAACTTTCTGCTGTTGGATCAATACATGTTTACTGGTAACTAACTAGTTTTTGCATAGCGCAGACCCGCCTCTAGCCCAGCACACTTGAAAACCACTCTTTCTACAAGCGTCGCAATCTATCACAGTAACAATTTTAAATATATCATTTCTGAAAGCCCTGAATTGACATCCGTTTCGGGACATTCCAAAACGATTCTTGGATATCATCATTCTTCTGGGTACTAGTTGAACCGTTCACTAAATCTGTTGCCTCGGTGAAAAAGTGGTTTAATTCATTTGCATATTTCACAGAAGACCTTTTTAAAATTTGAACCTTCACTTGAAATTAAGATTTTGTTGTAAAAGGTTGATATGCAGAGTGAATCATTCCGTTTCAAACCAAGGTCTGACCTCGCCTGTTATGCACATCGGATATGAAAAATGTTCTCTTCCCTCAGACCAGCTAACTCATATAGGGCGAAATTCGACTTGACCACTTACTCACCGGGCTTACAGACATTGAAGAATACATTTATTACTCGTTTTTCTGTTATTTGAGGAAATTGTTGAATTTAGAGCAAATCATGGCTCACGAAAAAATTGTCGACCTTCGATTTGGGAGTTCAATTGTTCATATCAAAATTACGCAATAAAAATGAAGAGTTAGAATGGTAGCCCACTTTTTTAGGCTTTTAAGTAAATTTTTGACACTAGATCTGTATATATTTTTTCAAGCAGCATAGCTTTTAGCCGCCAACTTATAGCTTTTGAAGAAAAGACAGATATTCAATTCTAGGAAATTTGCATACGCCAAAAATTAAAGTTTAGAAATTTCATTGTTGCAGATTGGTCTTGAAAGTATTAGATGAGGCTGCATTATTACTTCTGTACTTCTCTGACTTCTGTCCACAGTTATATATAAATAGGCATCCTGCATGTGTTTGAGATTGCATATAAAGTCTTGAAATCGAATTAGATGAAATTTGGTATTAGAAATATCTTAGTACTGAACTTGATTGGATACTCCCCAAATGGGACTTTTTGGGATGTTCTTACTCCGTTTATTCTTCCAAGTAAAAATATGCTTGCATTGCAGTGTTTAAATGTATGTAATTCATAGCTTGTGGACATGTCAACTAATGGTTGTTTCGTCGTTGTTGCAGGAGGGTGCACCACCGTGGGGGGAGCTTTGTGTAGTCTGCAATCATCCAGTGTATCTTGCACAGCGGCTGCGGGTCCAAGGTAACCTCTACCACAGGACATGCTTCCGCTGCGCACGCTGCACCGCCCAGTTAACCCTAGTTGACTACTACGAGACCCACGATGGGAAATTCTGCTGCGAGACGTGTCCAGACGAAGTGACGGCCGACAAGACGCCAGATCCTCCCAGTGAAATCGAGTTGCCACCTATAGAAGTTGAGGAATCTCATTGGAAGAAACGGCCGCCACCGACTCCTGAACTGTCTCCGTCGACACGCCAGTCCATAGTTGCCATGCGCAGAATGTTCTTTGACACGGACGACGCTAAGCTCACCCGCTGCGAGACCCTCCGCTCCGATCTCCCTCCCGCCGATATTCCTATCTCTCCAAATGACAAAGTCAAGCCCCAAATTGTACATAGCCCTGTAGATGATAAGTCCAGTGATTCACCGAAGCAAAGTAGCATAGAATCGCCTAACACCGGGGCTTGTGTCGAATACCAGTCAGACAACGCTTCGCCCAGCCCAAGTAGACGTAGGTTAGTTGATAAGTCAAACTACTCTAGTTTGAAATTAGCAGAATTAGAAGATAAGTCGTCACCTATAGACAGTAACGGGAGAACTAGCAAATTGAGTGACACAATTTCAGCTAAATCTGACAAATCACCTTCGCCTCGTTACACTGACAAAATAGGTGTTAAAGTTTTACCTGCTTTACCTACTAAATTAGTTGTAGGAAAAACAACCGTAGAAAAAGATGATGATGAAGCGATTGATACCGGTGTACCCAGTTCTGTAGTTGATAATGACAAAACAGATCAAATTGGTGATGCATCTGATCACATTTGTTCTGACAAGAATTCTCTCAGCCATGAAATCAATGACGAAAAATCCGTCGAGTCTTCTAATGTTATTGAAGATTCAAATGTCTCTGAATCTGTAAAGTCTAAAACGAATGAGGAAATAGTGAACCCTGATATCAGTTTGAATGGAGATTCTTGTTTGGTTGAAGGGAATAAAATAGACTTTGGTGAAAACGAAGGTGAAAAAGAAACGCAGGTTGTTGAAGCTGTAAATCAACATCTCGAGCCCCCTGCAAGGCCGCAAAGGCGTTTGAAGAGTCCAATACCTCGACCTAGAGAGATAAAACCGAAACCGCCTCCTGCGGAGTATCCTGAAGATTTGAATCCGTTCGGTGATGATGACGATGAAGAAGAACCTTCCAAGGCAGGAACGAACCCGTTCGGATCGGACTCAGAAGAAGAATTCGAGACGACAGCTATGACCTCCACACCTCTGACATCGCCTGTCAAACCTCCGCCGAGATACACGCCATCTGCCAGTCCGAGTAGTGAACGACGGATGTCGGATTTCTCCCCTGTCAGGAAAGCTCCGTCGCTCAATCCGTTTGGGGATCCTGATGACGAGCTAGAAGAAGAAAAACCTGTGCCATTACCTCGGTAAGTTAAAATTAATAAAATATAAGAACTTATCTATAAATTGTGAAGAAGAAATGGGGTTTTGAAGCTGAGGATTAGGAATCTTACAGTTATTCACTGAGAATAGTTTTTTTGGTAGAAACATAACCATCAGATTGTGTCTTTTTACTGTTGTTTTCAACAAAAATATTTTGGGGCGAAACATGCAGGACAAACCAAAATTGTGTTCACCTCTTGTATATCAAAGCCCAAACTTGTGAAGAATACAATCAATCTATTATAATATAGCCAAATCGTTCGGTTTCCTTTGGAAAATCGCTTACACACCTCACTTGAACACCTCACACAAGAAAATGCCATTATTTACTGTGAGAGAGTTTCTACGGATTTGAAACATATCCTAGTTGAATTTGCTTCCAAAATTACTAAGAAATGGCAACAAAAATCCACCAGTTTTGCCCCTGTTCATGCGTGTGATACTGATGTTTTAAGTACTTTATAAAAAAAAAAACTTTTCCAGCGGATTACGTCTGATTTCAATTGAATTGTGCAATCATAAATTGGTTCAAGTAGGATGAAATAACATTCGTTGGTAGTAATGATGGTTTCGACTTGCAGGAACCACTTCCCCAGAGGTGCTCTTAGAGCGAGTCAGCGGTCTATTGCCTCAACCGTATCCACCAGCTCCAGAAAGAAAAGGCCGGCTCCTCCGCCACCCACACCTCCCTCGCCGTCCAGTACAATCAGGGTGAGTATAATCAAGAGCACTGATAATCCACAATTTAACATTTTTAAAAAAATATTGTTTGCCTTAAAAATTCCCCATCAATTAAGTACTGGTTTGTTTGATACAAAAATGTTGTCGGTTTGGTGCAGTGAAAGCCCAGGAAAGTGCATTCAACGTCGGGTTTCGCAAAATTTGACTAACTGATGCCGAGTAGTTATGGTCACCAGATACGTTTGGGTATTGAACAGAAAATTTTGAGTCTTTCTCAAGTAATACATTATGGACTTCAAAAATTCAAAATTTGAGTTGGACAATAATCCAAGTACCTACTTTTTTGGACAATTTTGCCTCTAGAAAAGACCAAAAAAGGAAGCTTCCTACAGAAGCGTGGGAGTTGGAGTTTTATTGTTATTATTATCATGGAAAAAGCAATGTAAAATTAAGCGAGTTTTGCTTAAAGACAGCTTTGATCATCAAGAATGAAAGAAGAGAGACAAGGAGGTTTTTGACGGGTTTTGTTCTTGCCCTAATCGGATTTTTAGCTGGTTTTGAAACTGTAAGCTAGATTTCTTCTTCGATGTTATGGGTGTTTTAAATGGTTTTGAGCTTTGAAGCTCCACTAGAACGGTAGCAGATGCCGTTTTGTACCGGTTGGTTACAACTTAAATTTCCACCAAAAATTGTTTCAGACGGTTTTGGAACTCGCCTACTCGAATGTTCAACTTAAATCTTTAAATGGATTAGGCAATAACCGAAACGGTTAGAATGAAAATAAGTTAGGTAGGTGGACGATGAACTAACTTATTTGCAAACCACTTGCTTCTGTTTCTTTAGAATTATCTGTGGTTGAGAATATAAAATCGTGAGATTATCAGTATTTCAACCTCAAGTTGAGAACTCAGTAGAAACTGAAATTAGTAATATATGTACACTGGCTTTGGGCCATTGACTTGGCTAATTTTCTCAAGGCCATAGCTTTCTAGTAAACGTTAATGTTAACGGACAGATGTTTGGTCAATTTCTCTCATTCGTAAAGGCATTCCTATCTATTTAAATTGAACGCTAATTCCTTTGTTTATTGCTCTTCTTTGTACAAATAATGAAAGAATAATTATTATTGTGATTGCAGAGTACACGATCACGAAAAACAAGGAGAGCTCCTCTTCCTCCTGGGATGGCTTCGTCCCGTCTCTCCTTAGCAAGTGATTCTATCAGTGTGGGAGGCTTCAGCATTGCCAATGAGTCGATAGACCTCCCAGTTCAAATATCCGCTGTGACCGACCGCATTACTGAATGGGTGGAGACCAGTAAACTCGAAACCAGCTTCGATACGACCAAGTCTGTAGCTGATGATTCTGCTGTTTCTCACAGTTTCGTGGAGACCAGTGCTGGGGACCTGTACCAGAATTTGCCTGCTCCCAAGCCGGACGCTAGTCCACACCCTAAACAAACTCCTCTTCCTGAGGTTCCGGAAGATTCAGTATCGCCCGTGAATCAAGATGAAGCTCAAAATTTGAAGAACGAATGCCATACACAAGTGCCTAAACCGACTGAAACCATAGCTGTAACTCCCTCGCCTTCTCCAATCAAAAGCCCGGACTTGCCACCCAGCGATGAACCTTTGGACAACAGACTCGATCCTGTCATTGATATCAGAAAAGGCGATAACATTCAAAATGTTGCACCTCTAGATAAATCTCTACAAGATAAGGTCATCTCCGAGGAGGAAAACGTTAAGGAAATCAGCGATAAGCGGAAAAGCTGTTCTGAAAGCATAGGAAGTGACCACGCAGAACATATAATCGCTGATGAACTTAAATCTGAAATCAGCCGTTCGCCTAAGAAACCGCCTTTGACACCTCGACCGCTGGAGCCCACAATATCTATAACGAATCGCAACAGCCTAGCTGATTCTGACGTTGAAGACCGACTTCTGAACAACAAGAAAAACAAAGACGATGTCAACATGACCAGAAAAATATCAGGTACGCACAAACTGGAATAATCTAGATTTTATGTTTCGATTTCTTGCAGTATCTGATTTTATATTTACTCAAATGATTATCGGCCGTGGTACAAAAATCACAAGTCCTGATGTTAGAATCATATTCTACATCTTTGAATTTTGTTTCAAAATCCGTGAAGTTAGTCTGGATTGAGCTTAAATAAAAACTCATAACTCTCTCTATTTTAAATGTATCCCTAACTCAGTATTAGCTTGAGAAAGCAAGAATATACGATTTCAAAAATCAAACTCAAAACTTCGGATATTGTCGCTTTCTTTCGAAAATAAATAATTGCATTATATGGATACTGGTCGATTTTCATCTCTTTGCAGCGTTTTAATACATTATGAAAATTAACTTTCCATGGCGTGCCATTTTAACGGAGATTGGTATTACAATCTTGTATCCTTTGGGTCCCTGTTTCATATGAATTGAAGCATTGTCTTTTGTATGTCTATTGCTTTGTCTGCATTGCAGTTAAATTGTGGATTGGTATCGATCCTGAAGTGAATCTGATTTTGGAGGTGTTTCCTCATGAAGCGTCATAGAATTAACGACAAACCCTTTGCCCAATATTTGTCTCAGGCCATCAATTCAGTTCATAAGGTTCATCAATAATCTCCAGCTTATATCGTCCTTTTAGCCAGTATGTACAGTTCTAGTATGTTTAGTCCCTCCTGGAATATATTAGGCAAAACTGAGAGCGCCAGTGTCCAAATGGGTATAGAATCTACTACAAGAATGAATATATTAAGATTCCGTCGACAGATCTAAATCTCTCCTTCCAATAGGAAGTCGTGCTTTGGAGAACTGAAGCGAAGCTGGCTTTGTGTTCTCCCCCCAATAGGACTGTTCAACAATCAGATTCCTTGGGACAACCCAATTACCAGGATTAACCTACAGGTATTTGTGTCTTCCACCAACAAGAAGTTGGTTGTAGGTCAGTACCCGAGTTATTGGATAAGCTACATAACTCAAATGCCAGGGTTTTGATTACAGGGCTCCCGCAAGCTAGCCCTGCTCTACATACCCCCTTCCCCAGTTGCAAGATGAAACATCCTGCAGGAGCGTATGAAACCACCTCCAACTGAGAGAGCAGGGAGTGTGTGCTGTCACGTTATGTCATTCTAGTGTGGGACTCCTCCAGCCTGCAGTACCATTTATTGGGAAGGGCTCAAAATCTTTTTTAGGCCTGACACACATTCGTCTACCGCTGTACTCTCTGTAATGCTATCCTTGTTTTCGATGTGCTTTGGAAGCTACTGAGAAGGAAGCCAGTTTTTCTCGCTGGTTGGGAAACACCGTCCAGTTCATTGAGTATCAGGCACAATGATCCCCGTTCTCTGCCATTTTGGGTTCCGTGGGAGACCCTAAGCTGTGACTGTTTACGAGCACGCATAAAGCTACCACTTGATCACAAGAAAGGGGATTCAATCAGGGTAGTTAACAATCAAAAAGAATATTAGATGCAGTACCCTGAGGTGTTATCGGTGTCTTACTTCGTTCCTACCTATTCCCGTCATCTCCGCCATACTGACGGAGTAACAGCTTTGTGTTCTACTATTTACATTAAATTTCTAGCTGTACGGCTGTCAAGAACCAGCTCTCCCAATTTTTGCGATATTACCTGATCTAACCTAGTATCTCTCTTATCTTAGCCCTATCCATAGATTCTAGGTACAATCAATATGTCCTGTACGACTAACCTAGTCATTACAATGTACATTAATACACACTAAATACCAAATTACTCTAAACAATATAATATATAATCTACTAACTCTGACACTGTTGGTAATGTCTCTACTGTGCTTAGATTCTGTCCAGTGGTAATAGTTGACGTATATTTCTTTCTGAGATTGGAATAACAATTAAGATCACGAGTTCGAATCTCAGCTCCCCTCATTGTCACCGCCAATACAAAACGAATATGAAGTAATAACCTTTATGTATTTACTTGCAGGAAGCAGTACAGAGAGCAGCAACGGTGGTTTCAGCCTGCATAAAAGCACTCATGGACAGTGGAAAAGGAAGAAAGCCCCGGCTCCTCCCCTCCCTCTCAATCCAGAGCAAAGGACGGTCAAGAAGGACATCCCACTTCTAAAAATCAAACAGGAGCTCAATGACATTGAAATCAAACAGCAGGGCCTCGAACGGCAAGGGGTTGCTCTGGAAGCCAGAATCAGGGACAAGTTCGATAATGGTGAGTTAGAAACTATCCAACTGCTTCAATTTGAGGGGCTGCACTTGTTCACTGTCTTTGCAATGCTGGGGAAAATAGGTTTGTCCATTGTCCTCTGTTCTATTGAACTGCTGGTTGTGATGTAATGTTTATCAAATCTCACTCAATGTAGAAAAATGTGCTCGTGGTTCGCCCATTAAAAATGTGTAACGATTCAATTTGAACACCAGTAAAAGTATGCTGTCGTTCGTATGTTTTGCACACCTCATCAAATGGGAAGTACGTGCTCCCTCAACTGATGGAGTTTTCAGGAAGACTGGAACTAGTTGGTGATAAAATAATCTAGATTATCAAAATAGTTCAGCAAAAGGGGCCAATTCATTTCACGCATTTAAAAAACGTTTGTCTCAAGAGTGGTCAGTATTGCTCTAAGTTTCAAATAGCCTGCATGTATTGCATCAGTCGATGTATCAATAAACTGGTTTGTTTGGTTGATTTTAACAATTCAGCATGCGTAGAATTCACCTAATAATTGAAGACGGACAAATTCAAATTACGGTTTACCATCTTTGGACTTTTCTGTAAACTTGATATTAGTTCAGATGGTTTGTTGAATAACATCAGTGCTTTTAGATGTACTTGTCACTGAAGTTACAATAATTCACCTGGCAAGAAATTTAGTTTTTCAAATTTGAGTTGAGCTGTCTTCGCCGGATGTTTTATTTCTGTAGTTGGGATTCAGCCTGGTGTATGAAAAGCTGCTGCCAAATTAATTTTAGTATTATTTAATGCTGACGTTTCTAGTCATTCCCTCTAGTCCTATTGTTCAGAGCAAACTTGCGAAAATTATTTTATAAATAACACGTGTGAATAATTCAAGATAAAAGTAATAAATACCTGTTAGTAGTTTGAAGAAGTACGTAAAATAAAATCTCTGAGGCCCTGAGAAGCTCAATCTCTTTTCCAGAGAAAAGCTCATCTATTTGTAAGTTTTAGAATTGAAAATTCTGTTTATGAATAACCACAGAATGAAATCTACTAATCCTAAAAACATCATAAACTAACCATCATCCCATGATTATCCATCAATTTGAACTGCTGAAACAACAGAAAGGCAAAACGTTATTGAGTTCACTCTAAACAACAACAACTGATCAAACTCTAAAAAGGCGTACAATTTAGAAGCAAAAACGAACTGCAGTGAATACTCGGTGTATGAACCAAAAGGAAACCGCAGCATGGTGTAGATGAACCCTTTATAACCTCTGGGTTTGTTTTTGTTGCTGTTATGAGGCAGTAATCATCCTTTATCTCAATTATACCTACCTATAATCATGACTTGATATTCAGTTTTCTAACATGAGTGAAGACTATTATTTGAAAAAACTTAAATCAAACCTTTTAGATAGGTGACTTATCTCCCATGCCTGTGCAAATGGGATAGGAGCGCCTGACCTAACGTTCAACAACTCTTTAATATCATCCCTTTTCCTTTTTACTTTGCAAATTCAACTTCGACGATAAAGTCTCTGTCACTGAGTGTCCCTGAAAGGTATTTTCTTTATTGCATATTACTACATCCTAGTATCTAGCCCCATCAAATACGATCCACTTCAATTCCATTTTATGGCGATTCAGCCATTTGCAAGAAACCACTGGATTTTGAATGAGGATTTATTTGGACGTCAATGAACCGTGGCAGATGTTGTAACCAACAGTTGGGGTGCTAGGATAGATGGTCACTGCTACTGGTACCCTGCCCTTCCCGCCTGTATGTAAGAGACCCAGCTGGCCAATTTCATTCAAAGGAAGGCGGGAAACCAGGGAGGTTCCAGGACTCTTTGGAACTGGTTAAATCTCTCCAAACAGCCTAAAATGGGAGTTTTCAATCCTGCACACTTTAGGACTGTTGCTTTGGACAAACCTTCAAAGGTCTCCAGGAACTTTCCAAATCTATCAGCTAATCCGGCGTAGAAATGCTTGAAGATGTTTCATTAGTTCAGTTGTGAAGCCCACTCTTATTTGATGAAGCGTGCAAGTCATGTTCCACAATTTTTAGCACATTAGATTAGCAAGTTTGTTGAGATAAACCACTGCCCTTTCCTCACGAATCATAGCTTCGTTTTTGAAAATGATAAGTAAGCTATATAGAAGTTCTTGATAACGAACCCTGCGGTTTAATCATTGCTGTTGAACTCCAAACACACGTACTTATTGTAATATTGTTATATCCTCGGAAATCCCGTTGGTCGAAGAGATTTGACTAACTGGCCTTTGTAGCATGGTTTATTCGACGACCCAGAAAGGTATGTGTTCCTTGTTCCGCAGACGTATCTACAATTTGAATCAGCTGATTATGTTGAAGAGGACTGGGGAAGCGAAAGTGGTTTATGCTGATGATTGCCAATCTAAAAAACTGATAAAATACACTTACTTAGTCCAACTACTAGACGTGTGTTCAAATTGAAGTCTTGAAACCCATGCTTTTGTATTGTGCTGATGGTGAGTGAGAAAGCAGACGATTTGATTCAATGAAATACAACTTTTTCAATCAGAGGATAGCAACACAAGTGTTTTGACCTATCCATTTTGAATAAGACAGTCATGTTACGTTTGTCGTACCCCACAACCTTGTTATAAACTCCGTTACAATTTGATTCTTCCTGTTTGATGTCATGATAAGCTTAAAAGACGCATTCCCACTTCTTTTCTTTATTCTTGATTATAGGTCTTGCTCAAACATCTTCACCATTTGGTCGAACCCCATCAATAAAGTCCTCCCATTTACACCCCATTCATTCTTTAGATGATTCATAAGGATATAGAGTACAATTGTGCATTTTGTTAAAGAAGCTCGTACTTCCCACTCATCAAACTGGTAGAGTCAAACTTATCATTTTCCATTTTCTGTAACATATTCACTGCACTTACCGAATTTGCTGTCCAAATCCCCCACCTAGCTGTCTGTTTCCTGTTTTAGAAGGAACAAAATGACTAATATTTTTACCGAATATGAAGATAACCACTAGTTGGTACAGTGTTTTTGTTGAGATTCCCCAAATACGGAAGGAAGTATTAATGGGATTATAAAGTAATCAATTTTTGGATAGTCCAATAGGTGCTTAGAGGTCATAACGGTAACAATTATGGAGCAATACCTACAAGGAAAAAGTGAGAGAATAAATAACCCTCCCTTAGCTTAAAACTTCAATCTATGGAGTTTAAGAAGACTCTTACTCAATGGTCTACCTCAGAAACCGCTAACTATCCGTAAACTCTATGGTCGTAGAAATGTTTGATCCACGTTCTGCTTACCAAGGCGCCGAACATGTGCAGTTCATTTTGGCATTCGAGTGACTCATCTCAGTTAAACCAAGGTTCCATTGCTTGCTTGCATGTGCACGCGTTTTCATGTTATGTGATTTCCTTTGCAGATACGAGTATTACGCCCTACGTTGAAGAGCTCGTTCTTCAGTTATTCGAACTGGTCAACGAGAAAAACGAACTCTTCCGGAAGCAGGCCGAACTTATGTACCTGTAAGATGATGAAATCCTTGCTTCTTCTAGAAACAATACTCACTTTGTATGCATACAGTAATACGTAGTATGTTGTGTCAGGTAGGACGCTTCCAGTATCGCACTATCATCTGTACCAGGGGACAAACAAAGACAATGACTCCGTATTTTTCTAAACACCTGAACTAATTTTGGCCATTATGTCTTAGCTTGGAGTATTGGGTATCTCAACCTCGGCTATATGTTTTCACGTAGCAATAAAAATGCAACGTGCTATGCTATGTTAGATTTTGTTGCAGTCATGTTGCTACGTCGCTGTAGTTTGATTGAAACACAAAGCGGATCGTTTCATTTAAACAATTTTATGGGCTTGCCTACAATTTTTAAATTTCAGCATTCATTATTCATAATTTCTCAGTTGAATTAAAAATCATTTTCGTTGAAGATGTACTGCATGACTCAAATTTATCCACTAACAGACTTCTTGTATTATGCAGATTCAGGTTGTACATTTTGAAAATTTCCATTCCGAATTTTAGTTTTAACGTTATTTAATTATCCGTAAGTTCCAATCCAGGGAATTTTGTACAATAGAGCTGTTGGTACTGAAAGAGAGATTTTAATATAATATTTAATAATATGGCACATCTTTAAATACCACATTAACTTGTATGAATCTTCTTTGGGTCTGTGGATAAATTCTTTTTAGTTCTGAAAAGAATATGTTGTAAAGTTTCAGTAAACCATGTCCATTTAAATTTATCTGTTTAATTCCTTTAATTCAAGACTATTTTTTATGGCAATATAGACCATAGCCACAACTGACATCAATTTTCACTGTAGAGTTGCTATGATGTATTTGTTCTTCATTATATTTTAGTCTCAAAACATGAGCTAAATCAAACTCCCTCTGTACAAATCTAAGAAGCATCTTGCTTTTTTGAATGCCTTACAAGTTACGTCATCATCATCATAACAATGACAGTGAATACAGAATCATCATTCTCATGCATTTTATATCATTTGAGTTTGGTCTAATTTTTAATTTAGAATATTTTAAATGCGTACAGTGGTATAGATTACTAAAAGCATCATAATAGGGTTGTAATGTTGAGCAGAAGTGCTCCTCTTCAGATGATGGAGACTGCGTTAGAGGTTCGACTATGTCATAGGAAAAAAAGGAATTCTCCCAGCTTAATAACTTCGTAGGATATCAGAAAAAGTGGAATAGACAAATCTATAGAACTGCACTCACTTGACGACTGTAGTTGGTTTTTTAAACTGCTTATCCTTAAATACTTAGTAACTGTTCTTTTCATTGTGCAGACGAAGACAGCAGCACCTTGAAGAAGAGCAAGCAGACTTGGAAAAAGAAATTCGGGCTCTCATGGGCCGACCTGAAGCAAACAAAACAGACTCTGACAAGGAGCTGGAAGAGCAGCTCATTCAAAGGTTGGTAGAATTATTCTTAACTGATGTGCCTATTACCTTCTAACAATACTTCTTACAGATAGAAGGCCTGGAACATTGATTGGCTTAGTCATACATGCACCTAACATATAGATTGCATTCATTCATTTTTTCACGTTGTAATAGAGGTGTTGATTGCTTAACCTTTTAGCGCCGCTGCCCGCATATATACGCAGCATATAGACATCACTGTCGGGCTCCCCAATCATAAAGTTTGCTTTTCGTTTTGTCTCCTCTCTTCATTCGTGGTTTTTGAACTAGTTGGAAGACTTCAGACTGTTTTGGTTTGGACTGTGTTTACATTGAACATTGTGTATTACTGGGCGGGAGGGAGGGTTTACATTTCTTCTTCCAGGTATAACTATACTTCTCGTTACAAAAGAACCCTTAGCTAGGATATAACTTGAATTGCTGTTGAATTTTCTATCTATTTGATGTCAGGAGCAATCTCTTCCGAAAATGTGATGTGTGAGTTATTCAGTTTAGTCACAGACTCTTTATATAGATTGTTCATTGACTCGTCCGTTTGAGAAATCCATTCAGGAACTTTTTTTGGACTCTTTATAAGATTATTGTCGTCCGTTTGGCCATTCAGAAATTTGTATTTTATTTTTATAGTTTATTTGGCATTACTTTCAGTATACAGCCATACATTGTGTGATCCCTTCTCATCTCTTCTTACTTATATCTAACATATAATATTTACAATATTAGCAAAAAATTTCATTCATATATCAATATTACATTTTAAAATAAACTAGTAAATTATTGGATGCTATAATTGAAAAATAGTCCAGACTTATAGTGGTTTTTCTCATTATATTATTCGTCGTCACCATTCTCTCGTTTTCATATATTGGGCACTCTATAACAACATGCTGGAATTTTCACATCGATGACATTGTGGGGAGATTTCAAGCCAATTGTATGTAGGTATGCGTCACATACGCCATGATTCACCCTTAATCGGCATATAGTGCGGCCCATAGCTTTGCTGACGTTTCTGCCGCTGAACCAAGGGGAACGAGGTGGACAGGGTTCTATCTACTTATAGAACTCACCATTGCTGGTTCGAGCAAATTATTCCTTCCATTTTTCGGAATATAGCTTTTTAATGACTCCCTCTATCATTATTTCTTCTTCCAGTGCTGTACCTGAAACCGCTCCTTCTTTTGCTAATAAATCCACTCGCTCATTCGGGATCAGTCCTAGATGAGCTTTTACTCAAATGAATATTATTTCCATTCAGGAACTTGAAAAAAGCATCCAAGTAATTGAAGCTTCAGGTGGCTTAAGATTGGTGGTGATACCAGTCTTATCCAGGCTGTATTTATAAGTAGGTACTTTTATTGTAAAAACTTTTATTGTTCATGTTACTATAGTTTCTCTTTCATCATTAACGGATGGTGTTTTTTTTAATGTCAATACATATGGTTTATTTTCGTTATCAGGTTGGTCGAAGTCGTGGAGCGAAGAGACGCCATCGTCCAATGTCTGGAAATGGATCGGATCCGTGAGGCGGAGGAAGATAGGAGCATCAGCGCCCAGCTGAACGTCTTCACTAAAGGTGCAGATTGCAGAAATTTGAAAAAATAAACTTTGTGCTAAGCAGTTTCTATCTAGTAGGAACACAGTGGGGCATGGGAAGTTTCTAGTATCCTAGCAGGCGGGGAGTTGTACATTAACATTGCTCTTAATTATACAAAAAGTCGGCCACACGAAAACAATTGCCATTTCCTGTGATGAAGAGGTTCTTATCCGTAATAATTTTTCTAATTTAGATAAGGAGCACGAGAGTGTCAGTTTCTTCCTGTAAACCACGAAACAAAAGTTCTTGACTTGTCTTAGAAGCTCAAGTATAACCTGAAAGATTTTTTCTCATGATATGCGAATGGACAAAACAACCTTTGATGATGTGGTGAGATTTATCCTCTATAACTTCGATAGAACTGGAATTTACAGTGACGTAAACCATCATCTGGACAATTCAGTTATTTAGACCATAGCACATTGCTACCATCTCTATAGGATATTCAATTCAGCATTGTCTGAGTCAAATAAGGATCCATTTAATTTTAGATTGTAAGCGAATGACTACCCACCTTCCCCGCTTAACTGTGTTCATACTCAAAGGATTGGAATTTTCCAATGTTAGAAGTATGTTTTAAGTATGTCTAGTATGGTGTAAGTACTATAATATAAGCATACTATGTTACCGATGAGCTTAAAGTATTTCTTTGTTTAGGTTCAGTGGATCTTAGTAAATAAATAAGGTAAACAAAAGAAGTTAATAAAAGTACACCTGTAAGGTGCCTTCATAATTAAAAATCAATTTTCGGTATATTTTGGGCACATTTTAATGGGCAGATCGAACTGTCTAACGGTCTAGACATTTTGATTGCAAGAATCTTATTTTTTTAGCGGTGGAACGAAATTTGTATATGAAAAATTACGGCAGTTACCGTCCAGAAAGATCTGAGACGCATCCTCGACTCCATCCCCACATTTTTGAATCTTTGAAGCCATCTAAAAAACTCATTTCTTCTTCGACAATTCGCCAAAAAGATTATTAACATACTGTTTCATAGAAGTTTTAGGTTTTTGATATTAGGAATGTTCACTTTCTTAATTCTATTTCGTGTTTCTCCAACTATTACCTTATTTTATGTTTGCAGCCATGGCACCAGAAGATAAGTCGGCCACCTCTCCCAAAAAGAGAAAATCTCATCCTGATGGAAACAAAAAGAAGTGGTACACTCTCAGTAGATCCCCGAAAAAGACTCACAGCTAGAAACATAAATATATCGCCACGTTCATTTGCCATCCGAATGACGACACTACTGCGGTCACCGGTCGTCCTCAACTAAATGGAAAATCTATTTCTATTATTTTAAGATCGTTTAGAAAGTATCGCAAGTTATTGAAAGGTTGTTATAGTATTTATTTTATTGCAATACAGCAAAAGATACAAGAAAAATTATATATATATCCTAGTAAGATAGACTGATTGAGCCTGAATTGGGAACGTGCCTTTTTCTCTACTCCTTATTAAGAAAGAAGAATATTTTGATCGTTCATACTTATTTCTGCTTTGTTTATTACAGATTACAGGTTTTTAAATGGTATCTATCCTGTCGGATTCAATGTAGTTTTAACGCAGAAAAACATTCTTGTACATTTCTTGTGAGACATTTTTGCTATTAATATGTTTATCATACGTGTTACTTAAATGCAACAGAAGCCTTTTATTATTGATGATAGAAAGCATTATCTCATTATCTTTATGTTCTCACGATTTGGTAAAAGTTCATATCAACGTACCTGTAAATATCTCTCACTTATAGCGTCTGATTACAAGTTAAGTTTCAAAACCATATTTTCTTGTGATCTGTTTCAACTCAGAAAACTATGCCACCCATCATATTTTCTTAGTACATTAGCGTATTTACGTTGTACTGGCGCATCTAAAATAAAGTCAACGAAATCACTACATTGAAAGAACACCATTGATTATGTAAGCCTTGATAGGTACCATTAATGCAATTATTTTTCAACTCGATAGACCTTACCTTTTTTTTCGATGTTCCCAGTTTTAGAATTAAATTTATTCTTGTTCCTTAGAGCACAAAGCCATTTATTGACCATTCGGTTTAGCTACAAAAGTGTTGTAAATTTAGATTAATACTAATTCATCGCTAAGTTCTAGTTAGTAGTGTTTTGTTTATTGCGTTTTTATTTTATTTCATTTTTTAAAGAGAAGTATTGTAGCATTTTTCTCAACTTTTTTGGAACGACTGAATAAAAATTTGATTGTACTTTTTTTGAGAATTATTGTAAATATATGCTGTCTATCTTAGTATGACGTGGTTGATATGTTCTACCCCTTCATTTCGTTTACTTGCTCGTATTTTTGTGGTATTCTTGAATATTTATTGGAGAGTTCTTGCTTCACACGGTCGGTAGGCACTGTGACTGTAAATCTAGGGAAACATGTAGAGATGCTAACAGCGTGGTGTTCATTGTCAGCTTATTGCAGTGTCATGTGACATCCCTTATAACTCTTCCATAACCAGACAGCCAACTCTCATTTCAGCCTCCAACTTCGTGTTACATCGTCCTTATTGTTCCAAATTGTTATTGTTTTCTATTTGTGGTTTTCCATTAGTTCAATAAGATCAACAGGTTAGACAACCCGGCGAATGATTTATCAGTGAAGCCTTCCTGCTGTTACTCCTCACGCCTGTAGTGGTGATCCGTATTGAGAGGTTTTAGCTTGTTTACACAGTAATCACTAGCCATTCAGCCAAATTTGAGGCGTGTTCGGTCACCTTTGGATCACATGACAACACCATGGGGTACTGACTATGCGAAGCAAGAAATCTCTATTAATGCACTTGGTGAGTTCACATGAAAATGCTGTCGTCTGTCATAGGGCCTGATGCTCCTCATTTGAGGGGGTGACACTTGAAATAGTGTTTGGGTGAAATATGTCGTCCATAGGATCATTGTTGAAAGATTGAAACCTGGAACCCCCACTCACAATTATACACTTTTTGGTACGTCCCTGTGGAGCAAGACTTCGTCAATATAGGGAGACCTATTAGAATTGATACAGGGAGGTGCAGTACAACCCAAACATGGAGAAAAATATCTGAATACAAATCCATTATAGACCATTCTAAGAGCAAATCCGTTAAAATAATCTTGTGAGTGTGGCAAATATACAGATGGATAGAATATGTAACGGACATAGAAATTATAGAGGGTAATGCAGATTTTATTCGAAGAATTTCAGTTTCGATCAGTAAATGATCAACTAGAAATTTCGATTTTACTGAAAATAATGGATAATATTATTCAGTTGCTCACTGCCCAAGTGAGAATCTTGACCGATAGATGTCTTCTGTTTTTATTAAGATATTGATCCGTTATTATAATATATTTCAGAACTTTTAATTTTGATTATGGATCGAGTTAGTAGTTATAAATCATTATATCTTCACTATTTTCATATGATTTTCAAAATTTTGTTGTTTCCCCTTAATTTGAGTCTAGTTGTCCATCAAATTTCTGCTGCCAATTTTCTTGATTCTTTTTTCGTTCAGCTAAGAATTCTAGTCTAGTTTTGAAACATATTTTAGAGCTTTCAGATTCAATTATGGTGGGGCTAATACTGATTCTTCACTATTTTCATCTGATTTTTTTGTTCCTTGGATAAAGCTCAGAAGTTTCAAATTAGGTGTTTGGAAGAAAGAGGGGGTCGTACCTACTATAATGCTTAGCCCATTTTCGTGATTTTGACTTTCATTTTTTCTATTGAGGATTCGGTCTTGTTTTTAAACATTTAAATATGTTCAGATAATGTACTCCAAAATTTCAGCAATATTGGCTGACTTCAGAGATCACTCTGCTGATTAATACGTTAGGGAGCCGTAAATAGTTGAAACTAGCCAAGTATCTACCTATAAGATCGTGTCAATTGAATGTACCAGTGGGAGTGAAGTGAGTGGAGGGTGTTTTCAGCTCTTACTGACGAAGCCAACGTCACAGTTGAAAAATGAAGTGGAACATATGATAATGTAAGACTAATGATACGTTGAACTTGACTCAGTACTGCGGGAAGTTTGGGAATGGTTCAGTAAGGACGCCAGTGTGCACACTTACTGTAAATGCTATAATTAAATCAAAACGAGAAACACATACTCAAAATACAAAAGTAAAAGAAATCACAATTTAAGAAATATTACAGAAAGGAACAAGTTTTTCCGTGCACTTACTGCTAAGACCTTATGGACTTTCAGTTCACTATACTCTTATGGAGGATCTTCCCATCTTGGGAACTTGACTGTTGGTCAGACCAAGCCATCTTTTGGTGATAAAAAGGTAACCTGTTAGGGCCACACATTTAGGGACTTTGAAGACAGAATTCACTCTGTTTCCCTGATGAGGTGGCTTGAGGTAACTAAAACTAGCTGTAATGGCCTACATTTAGTGCTAGGATTTGTGCCATGAAGAGGATTACTGAAATGAATGGCAAATACAATTATGGCTGCAGCAGGAGGGCTCTGAGTATCTTAAAGCTACTTTACTGTAACAGCTTGTCGTATTGGGTCCTTGAGGAGGGAACTTCCCTCAGGGAAGCATGGTTGCACAAGGGGGGATGTTGATGACAGGGCAGTTGGGGGAGGCTTACACCTTAGTAGCAAATGCATCTACTAGACGTTTTCTACTAGACACCTAGTAGCATCTACTAAACGTTTTACACCTTTGTTGAGAAGAGTCAAACAAAGTTTTCCGTCTTCAAATCAATAGAACTGCTGACTGACCTCTGAAATAATACTCTCGTCATTTTGGACAATTTTAATTTTTTTTTTTTTTGCACAGAAATCAAAATTGGAAACGAAAGTAAACACTGAAACCCTTCTCTTCCCCTCCTATTAAAACCCTGTCACGTGACAAAATCCCAAATTGTAATTTGCTTGTTGCACAATGCAATGCACATGTTTGCTTCTGACTGAACTGCTGGTTCTGGACTATTCGCTTTTGTTCAGAGCTAGAATTGTCAACCGGCGTTTAACACAGGAAATTGAGAGTGAAGTGGTGAACCCTTGTGTCTCCAAAACCGGTACTTTTCAGGAGAGCCAAAAACTAGATTCTTCCCCCAGCACTTCCATGTTATACGTGGGACCTCTTCTTCACTTTTCGATCACTTATATTTTTTCCAGCTGATGGAGCTGTAAAATCGCTAAAAAGGCAACATCAAAAGGTAGATTAACGATAAAAACTCATTTTGGACGGCCGTCGAAATATTGGTCATTGTCCACTTTGTCGAGTGTCCCCAGATGCCCTTGGGCCCCAATTACTATAATTCAATCAAGCTGGAAATTTCTGTGGAATAACTTTGCTTTTTACTAGACGATCCTCAAGTTACTGAATTAACAGCCTCACTTGAAATGAAACTATATTTATTTTGAAAAATAAAGGTGGTAGCTCCGTTTTAGACAGTAATTCGTTAAAATCGTTGAAAACTTCTCAAATAGGTAGGTACCTCTTATGTTGACAACTACCTGCTTCCTCCATCTAAAACTCTTCAGAACACAACTTGTGATAACTTCTCATGACGGGAAAGATACCTTCTCATTGCAACAAAAATGGAGGAAGAATAAGCTGTTATCACGTTAACAATCGTAGTGTGTGTCTGTTCTGTTTATGAGCAATTTGTAGAGCAGAGTTGCAGTTGTACGCTACTAATATTTCTCTCTCAAAATCTCTATCGAGTTTTGCACTATTACAAAGGTAAATTCGTCTGACAGTATAAAGTATAATGTTCGTAGAAGATGTTGGTAATGTATAGGATTTTCATTCATATCGGTAAATGACGTGAATAGCTTGATGCATTTCAACTTGTACGGTTCATCTTCGAATTCAAGTTTGACTAGTCAAGTTCGCAACCCAAGCTTAGTAGAAGGTACGTTGTATTACAGCTGAAGTCTATCTATCTGAAGGAGTTCTGTTGAGGTTTCGATCTTGGGGCAGACGACAAGAAAATGTACTAGAAGTTGGTATGTTATAGTTTTTCTGGGTTAGTTACAGAATACACTCCAGCACTTGGTTATTGCTGTGATTATTAGGAATCCCAAGGCCAACACCTGGGCCATGGACGATGAGCAGTATGAAGACAATACGTCAATGCTGACTACTTTCTAAGGCTTATTGAGCTAGTTTTAGTTTAGGCCTTTCCCATCAAATTAGGACATGAAACGCCATCTGTGCGAGTCTTCTGTGTGAAATGAGACAACATTTGAGTTATGCTATACGTCAAAGTAAATAGGGTCTGTGCTGAAAGCTGCTCTTCGAAGGTAGTTACTGCTGACTAAAATGAGTCTTGATTCGGAACAATATTGAGGTGGTCAGGTGATTTTGATAGGCAGAAGTCCGAACCGGAGGAGGACTCACCGAAAATTATCCTGAGTTCCATATGTTTGCATCTACCTTGAAAGATGGTTTGGAGGGTAGAAGTCTAGAATAGGTAACCCCTTCCTGATAAGACCGTCCTCATATTGAAAAACCCGATGTCTCCTATCGATATCGATCCACGCGTTCGGTGTGTATTCTGTCTAGTTTGCTGGTCTGGATGCTCGCTTCGCTCGCATCTCAAGAACAAAAAAATATCCTTCATCAATCCTTTTAGTAAAGTATAGATCAGTTGGACAAATAGATCAGAATGTATAACACTTGTGTCTCTGCGTATTAAAAATACTTTTATCGATATAACGGTCGTGAAAATTATTCCATAATACATGGCAGTGGTATCGATATATTATCCTATATATCGATGAAAGTACACACCGATACATGTTCGAATGAGCCTGTCACCTATTCTTTACTTCAGCCTGGACCAATATTGAGGTGGTCAGGTGATTTTGATAGGCAGAAGTCTAAACCGGAGGAGGACCCACCAAAAATTAGCCTGAGTTCCTTATGTTTGCAACTACCTTGAAAGATGATTTGGAGTTTAGAGAACCACTTGCTTCGTTTTTTATGTTATATAACTTAGGTGCCTATTTTTGTAGCATGTTAAGTTTACAAATTATTTGCGAGAAACTTAGTAATGTGCTTTTTCATCCAGCCCTGTGAGGTTGCTTAGCAGTTTTAAGATCACAGGCCAACATTTTCTCACTCAGAATGGATTTAGTCCATTGTCTTAGTCTTATCCCAAAGGCTCTAGAAATTTGCTACCAATTTTCGGCCTAGGCATCTAGGCAATTAAAAGGACGGTAATGATTCACTGGATGGTAAACAACTCCGGCAGTATTCTGAATCCCTCATTTCGTCCAAATGGGTTAAGAAGGGCACGCAACTACCGACATTTTCAAGCTGTCTGGGTGGCTACACTTGCAATACCCTGTGCCGTGCGTGTCTGGTTAAAAATGAGAACCTGTATCATGGACTTGTGCACATTCGGACGCACTTAGCGCCCAAACGGGACAGGGAGGTGATTACGTTTGGTCGCACTCATTTGTGAAGCGAGCGTTCCCTTTGGAAGGCGGCCTGTTTGGACGCAAATACACTCAGGACAAAGATGTCATAGCCTACTTGAATGACGTAGCTGATAGGCGCAGCCAACTACATGAATAATCGGACGAATTGATGACGATACATCTACGATGTGGATAGATAAGGTGAGTCAAATGCTTGATATCATACTCTCGCGACCGTGCGTTCAAACAGGCCGCCTTTCGGTTTCAAGGGGTGCGTCCAAACATACTCTGATTGTGGGTCCAAATGGGTTCCGTTCCTAGGGTGATGCGTCCAAATGGGCATCGACCGTATCATGTAGTGCAGCAGTGTACACGAACTCACTGTGGCCGCATACTCCGTCATGATATCTGGTCTAGTGGTCTCTTTAAACCTGATCAGTTTTTTGTTGGTAGTTAATGATGATTTTAATTTAAACTCAAGTACTACTTAGAAGATTTTCTTTTGCAGGTTGCTGGTAGATGTTAGACCTCAAAATTCGTTTTCTTAGAACATTTGTTCACCTTTCCAAAATTGTATCCCAGTTAATTTCTTTCATTGTCACAGTTTGAGAGTCATTCTTTCTTTGGTCACTCTGGGAAATGTCATAATTTTTCTTTTTCTAGTTCAGGTGACAGTTTGCTGTGACGTTGCGTTGAATGAACAACCTTTAGTGAAGAACTGCACATCAATAACACAACTATGGGTGTTGACGTGGACACAATCAGGAACAGGCTCAAGACAACTGAGTGTCCAGCCTTTTGGAAATTAGAGACCCTTGACTGCCGAAAAGTTCACTCGACAATAGATAAACTCGAAGTGAAGAATGAAGAAATCGCTGGCCAACTTTGGAGAAAGTAAGTTTCTTGCAAGCTTAATTTGGTATAGAGCAATAAGATTACCAGGGGCTAAAGCAGCTGGGACGGAAGAGATACTTTTGTTAGTAGATGCTATTTCTCTTCGTCCCACTCTATTTGAAACTGTGTGGAAACTGAACGCAATAAACACAAAATAATAAAGACGCCAACATGTACCAACCTCGAAAACGTCTGAATACTGCTGGAGGTACCGCTGGCCATTCCTCCTGTTGTCAATATGCCGTTTACACTGTGTTTACAGAAATAGGACTCAGTGGTCAGAAAAACACTGATAACAGATATACGATAAGAAGAGATAGCAAAACGACAAGAAGTGCCCCTACTAGTAAGCATAGAGAAAAGTGTCTGCCATTTTTGTTTTTCGAGCTCTCTGACTGGTAAATTTCATGTGCTCGCCTCAACTCCATCTAAAAATGCTTCGACATTTTGGATGACATTGGAGCACATTTAGGATCTGCCCTTGGTTGCTCCCCAAATGGCATTCCTTGCAGAGCCCAGGAAGTATCTATTTTGCATATTGGTTTCAACTCTTCAAATGAGGATAGAATTAGTTTGAAGTTTCAGTTTTTATTAATTTTAGTTTATTGTCTTGGGGGTGCATTTGCATCTATGCTCTTACCAGGAGCAGGTACCGATTTTATGCAAATTTGACTGCAACACCTGAGCTTACTTACTTATTTGCTTCCTCTTCTACCTCCAAAGGGTGTAGAGGACGCGACGCCATTCAGCCCGATTCTGGCACATCTCCTCCCTCCCATCGGATTCCTCTTTCTCGGACTGTGGTTTGAACATTGAACACCTCGGGGTCTTGTTCCGACTGGTCGAGCTTCAAAGGCTTTCTTTGGGAGGCGGTTGTCTGGCATCGTTGACATGTGGCCGAACAATCGCAACTGCGAGTCCTTGACAATATGCTCCATGGGTTGTTTGGCTAGCCTCATACGTATCGTCGTGTTTCGCACTCTGTCCCATTGCGTTTTCCAGGCTAACAATTCAGCTTTATATTCACTATAATACTTTCATCTGTCACTCGTTCCAATTTTGGATACATTTTAATCATTGATTGCAGTTTTATAAATTCAAACATCATCCCATTTCATAATTATACATTTATATTGAAAAAGAATTTTCCCTCGTTTGTTACAGCATAGTTCTTGAACTGGCGATTAGTTATGAGTACATGCGGGAGTCACTTCTTCCGGTCTGCTCCCAAAAACTCCAAGATTGTATAACTTGGGTGAAAAACAGCGACGATCAGGATTTCATCAGGAAGTATGAGACGTCCTTTCGGCATTTGATCTATTCTTTCAAGTCGTTCATCGCGCTTGAAAAAGGGGATCACACTGAGGCATTGATGGTAGGTGACACAATGATTTCCCCTATCGAAATGTTTCAAAATGCTCGAGTTATGATGTAGTTGGTCTTTCTTTTTCAATTTTTATTTGGTACTAAACACTCGACTCTGTGTTAAATTGGCACTTTTCAAAGTTGGTATAAAAAAATGTTCATCTTAACTCATAGATTTTGTGTCATGTTTCATAATAAAATTCCCAGGAACAGCTAGCTTACAGTAAGCTTTAAGTCAATTGAAAAGCTTTGAGTTGAAACTAGCTCATTGCAAATTTCGAAGGTCTTTACACCTCGAGTAGAGCCTTAGCAGGCCTCAGTCAGATTAATTTAGTACTTCGAATGTATATTTATTTCCAGTATACTTTCCTGTATTACTTAAGTTTAATTCAACTGGAAAATGCTTTATATTATATGATGAATTCAGATCGATTACTATTCTGTTGATGAAATAATTTGTTAGCTACTCTATTGACTGATATTGCCATCAATATTTATTCTATATTTCTGTAACCTAAATTTCTCATTTTGCAGTGCATAAATCAAGTTCCGGATCTCAGCAAAATGAGCAAACCAGAACTCGCAACCGTTTACGGTATTAAGGGCAATGTTTTTGCGGAATATGGAGTTGGAGGTAAGTGTCTTCACATACATGTAGAGTGGGTGTGCGTAGATTAGAGCACTGAACATTTCACTCTCAGAGTTAAGTGGTTCACAGTTCAGCATTTTTGGTGTTAACAAACTATATCCATGACGGAAGAGAGAATATAATGTATTGTAGGGTCTGTGTAGGAAGCCTATCTGATGCAGAAATAATAAACCTTTGTGTGATCATTTTCAGCGTTTCAAGTTTTATGGAAGACTAGTTTAATGGCCCTGCTACGCAGGTTAAAAAGAAATAGGTGAATAACACAATGAGGGAGTATAATAACAATATGCAAAGTCAAAAATAATAAACCGTTTGTGTGATCATTTTCTGCGTTCCAAGTTTTATGGGAGATAATAAGTGTTTTTCACACAAAAAACTTCCTTACGATGCGTACATTACGAAGCTTGAATTTTCGTTGTTTGCTCCATGAGTATTCCTTCAATGGATTAATAAGTGTATTTCTTCTGGCTATTGAATTAAAAAAATGTGTTTGAATTTAATTTGTCCTAAAATTTTGCCCTAGGGACTCAAGCGGCCTTTTCGTGGGCTAGAAAAGCTCTTGAGCTTGATAATTCTGAGGCTGAATGGCACTTTTTGCTTGGGAAACTTCACTTTCGTCAACGGAACTACTCCCTCGATAGGGAACCGTGCGAGGAAGAATTTAAGTGCCTCGAAAAAGCTCATCAGCTTAGTAAGAAAGCTCATACTGCTGTATATTTGGCCTCATCCTGCAATAACAGAGGGAAGGAAATCTACTACAGGCAACCTGTAGCTGGTGGGAAAAGGGTTTATGATTCTTCAGTCGACCAAGAGATGAAGAAGCTTTATCAGAGAGCTTTGGGACTGTTCAAGTAAGTTGTAAATGTTTTAGTTATAGTATTTATTTTTTATTAAACGTATCCTACCCGAGCTTAGCAGCTTTCAGTGCTGTGAAGGGAGAGATCGAGTGGGAAGAGACCACGATCGAGTGTGGGCTTTTTAACAGTGAACTTGTAAGTAGTGCCTGAGAGATTGGGCTCTTGCTGGTTTCGTTCCAGCAATAGATGCTGTTACCAAAATGTTTAAGGTTTTCAATTGGCACATTTTCAACTATAGCTGTTGTCAACAGAAGCTGTTGACAGTAGTAGCATTGCGGTAGGATGGAAAGGGATAGCACTGTGGGGATCCATTCCTTGCTGTTAACATAGGAAACCTTTGGTGATTGAAACCTCTCTGACGCAAACAGCAAAAACTGCTCCAACGGTATCTGTGTGATAACGTTAAATGGATCCATCCCTTGCTATAAACAAAGGCAACCTTTGGTGATTGAAAACTTTCTGACGCTAACACAGCAAAAACTGCCACAACGACTTTAAGCGGATTTTGGATGGTACATAATATGTCCAACAAACGTTTATCCACAGTTATCGGTTGTGATTATGCACTGTTGTGCAGAGCTGCTGGACGATGCCCTTATTGTTGGAACACACCTAATAATACTATAAAATAATATTAATTTTTAGTAAAGGAGGTGGGAGAAATATAAAGAGAAAGTAAAGAAGTCTCACATTGTAACTTATACTTCAGTTAAAATCACTCGTTCAGTCTTAGATCTAGGGATTTGTATTTTTGTTTGTATTTCTTGTTCTGCAGTGGTGGAGTAGATATTGAATACATGGGTTTATATAATATGAACTGTGCGTTCTCTATCAGCATTTCTTAACCCTCTGCCAGCTTTTTAATTCAAGTAGTACTTGTAGTTCCCCTTCAGGGATCGCTGAGCTGTGAGGACCAGCTATTAATATTATTCTTATTTTGACTTAGGAAACTAGGAAATATTACAGGTGAACGCCTCAGGATCCAACATAAGACATTGAGTGTGTACATTGTACATTGGTATACATGCACCTGAAGTGTAACACAATTTACAGGTGTATTCATTGTTTACTTCAGTGGCAGACGCTATGCTTTGACTTGTTTTCCTGAGTTCCGACATTTCTGATTCTTAAAAACGATGGATTTGAGAATTTGTGTTAAGTTTTGCTTAAAAAATGGAATAAACGTATGAAACACGTGGCAGCAAAATTTGTGCCAGAATTTGCACCAGCTCACACATCGTTGCTTGTTAGTGATTTTTTTTTAAACGAAAAATAACACTGTAAATAGCACTGTAACTTGCAAATTCACCAAACTTGGTCCCTTGTGACTTTTTCCTCTTTCCCAAAATTAAAAAACCTTAAAGGCTTTCCATTTGACTAGAGTAGATGATATGATATGATATCTGAAAGAGCTCAAAGTTATCCCAAAGATCGAGTTCCAGGAGTGTCTTGAGAATTGGAAAAACGCTGGCACAAGTGCATTATTTGTTGTGGGGACTATTTTGAAATGGACAACAGCGTTGAAGATTAAAAAAAAAAAAAAAAAAAAAAAAAGATATTTTTCATTTGAAAAAAATAAGAAACTACTTTTTAAACTCACCTCTAATGTGTGCAACAGTTATTTGATTTTAAACCAACTGAATATTTTATTTCAGCCATAAAATTTTCCTTTTTTTTTAGAGAAGCGATGGACCTGAATCAGGGGCAGTGCCTTCACATCCTGGCAAGATGCGCCCACGGTTTCGCCACTCTGCCCTGTGAGTTCAAGAACACCGATCTCGCATTGGAGCTCGCACAGAAAGTCATGAAAAGATCTCCGGAGAATCCCATGGTGCATTCTGTACTCAGCCTCATTTATAGGAACCGACGAGAAGTGAGCGCTTTCAATATTCATTGTATTGTGGGTGATTGTCCAAACGAATGGGTTGCAATGTCTGCATGAATCCATTTATGTACATTTTCAACTTCCATACATTACTCTCTACCAACCTGTGTAGGCTCCCCATGAATTTCAATTGGCGACATTTTTTGGGCAGTTAGAAAACGAATAACTTCGTAATACTGCCTCGTAAGAACTGGGATCAGCAAATCCATTTCAATCGTCTGTTGCTTGGAGACTGAAAAAGCTAGAAATACCAGGATGGACATGTTTGAAAGAGAGGACCCTTAGGCCTTATGCCTACGTGAGTGGGAGTCGGGCGATTTCAGCGTTACTGGCGATTTACGTGAGTGTAAGCGTTTGCAGCGGGAAACGCCACTATGTGCGGCCAATGCCGCGAATGTAGGTGAGCGCGTTTTAGTTAGGTTAGTTTCATAAATACCGTGTCAATCAATACGATGTGTGTTTTTTTCTGAATTCATTTCAGAGAGACGATTTTTGTTGGCCTGAAGTAGTCCAGCTTTGTTCAATTACATTTCCAATAAACGTTTGCAGACGCAAACATCTCGTGAAATTTATCAATTAAGAACCTAATTCGGGGAATTCATTACTCTTCTTGAAGTGAGGATTTTTTTAACACCATAAAGACGTACGTTTTCATATTTCGTTGATAACTAACTACAACATTGTTTTGACTAACCTTGGAAGCACTGGAGAAACAATTTTAACTTCAACAGACTTGGGCAAGTCCAATAACCTTGACAGCAGATTTAAAAAATCGCGCGTTTGTAGCGGGAGTTGCGAAAAAAAAAAAATCAAACCGATTTGATTTCAAGCCGCGTGTAGCGTGTCCGTGTTGGCGATTAGCGATAGAGCGTATGCACGCATGACTCACAACTCCGTTACCATAGTTTGATCGGAAAATTGCCCGATCCGCAAAAAACGCTGAACTTACCCGTACCGCTAGAATTGCTTTGTTCCCGCTCAAGTAGCACACGGTGTTAAGCTGCTTAAGTACCAGTAACAAACCACCCTATCTTAACACTGCTCTGATACATGCTTCTATATCATCGCTTCATAACATAGTCGTGTTCTTGGCCACTTTCACCTTCACCTTCTGTAACATGATTTGGTAAAAAATTTGATTCATGAATCGTGAGAATCTCTTCGGCAAATTTTAATTGATTGCTTATTGAAAAAAGAAGTGTCCTGTTTCCACATTTTGTTTTAATAATGAGGATCTTTTGGGTCCCTCTACTCATCAAATGGTTTGTACAATTCTATGAATTGCAGAGTTCTTCATTGTCTCATTCCATGCTGAGTAACACATTTTTCACTTTTTCCGGAGCAGCTAACTGCTCCAAACACAAACTGATGAAAAATTTAAAGAAACATACTGGAGTAGAGAGGATGGGAAGGGGTATTGGGAGAACGGAGGATCAGAATGGAGCTGGATGCTGTCCATAATTATCTCAACCACTGCAAAAAACTGACCACTGAACAATTGGGACCATTTCATTCTTCCAAACATGTTTTTCTGAAGTTTTATCGCCTGGAGCAGCACGATATTACGGTAGGTTGTAACAAGTGCGTATGCAGCTTGTGATGGATATGGTTAGTTCGCCCTTCCCAATTCATGAATCTGCCACCTCGGGAGATATACCAGACGCATACCAGTATCTAGGACAGCCTCTGAGTGTTGCGTGCATTATTTGCATTCAGCTGGTGGAAGGGGCAACTACATCATTCCATCACCTCCCCATGTTTCACGTAAGGATCACCGTGGTTATCACTATAGGTCCTTATTTTTTACTGTGCCAAAGCCCCTATTCCATCGTATCATCCCATAGGCTGAATGCCTTTATACAGGATGTTTCAACAATTTGAAAGGGCTCTAAAATTAATTTATTTTAACGGGGAAAAAATCATACTATTCGATTCAGGAGATCTTGAGGATTGAATGTGAAAAATAACATTGGGTATATGCCCTCCCCTTCTAGCCCTACAATCACCCTTTCCATGAAATTCACCATAACCCGATCACACACATGTGCGTTCCGCCACATTGTAGGTTTGTCTCATGTCATTACTGACTGACGTTGGGGACAGGTTGTCCAAGCGAGCTAAGGCATCAATCCTTTGGCTGTTTACTTTCAGTGGGACTACTGATTTTCCCGGTTCGAATCCCGCAGGCAACAATGATTAGGAATCCTATCAAGTGTTTTATACCTGTCCTGTCGTTAGACAGTTCTCCTCTGATCTCGTTATCACGTGAATCCAAATCGCTCCCAACCCAGGGGCGTGAGGCAATGGGAAGCCAAGAGCGAAATCGTCAGACCTAGTTCCGATTCTCTCTAGGGGACGGCTGGCAACGTCCGTGGCATCTCCGGGTAGTCGGACGAAAAACCAAGGTGACCTTTGGTTTACTTTACTTTTGTAGGTTTGTTCTCATAGACTTGTGACTTCGTGTAACCCACAAAAAAAGTCACATGATTGAGGTGGGTAGATTGGGTCTCGTCCCAACGAGATGAGTCAGTGTGAAAACCTCTCACGCAGGAGTGCAATTGTTTCTCTGGAAGTGTGGCACGTTGCACCATAATGTTCATTTGATCCAATTAAGGCCATAGAAAATCATTGATCATTGTTTATAACTCCATTCACTATTCGCCAAGTTAGTACTCCTTTTCATTGCGATTCTTCACAGTACACAGCTGCCATCATTCACGCCAAAACGAGCGCTAACGCTGGTGCATTTGGCTCTCATTTGAAACTCTTCAACCTCTACCAGGACGGAAAAGAGAAGTTCAACCTCCCTAGTTGCTTGGATCGGACGCTCAAAGAATTCCCTCTGGACATCTACAGAATTCAGTGTTTCATATACGCCGCCAACTATTTCCTCTTCGTCAGGAGGGACCTATTCAAGAGCCTGCCATACTTCGAGAAAGCTGTGGAGCTCGACTCTCAGTTCAACTTGTTGAAAGTGAGTGTGCTGAGCTTATCTCAAAGAATCTACAAGTTTCAACTTATTATTTTCTTATCTACACAAACTAAACAAAATGAAACGTTCATTACTTAGCTTACAATAGTTTGTTTTTATGATTTCAGAATCGGTACGTACGTTGGGTAAAAGTCTGCTTAAATCTATATGAACTCATGTATAATGAGATTGAGTGTGCCCTCAGGAAGGAGAGTTACGCAAATGTAGATGAGGAAAAACTTTTGCTAAGCGTAAGAGACAAAATTGTTGAAGCTTGGCCTAAAGCGAAAGATATGACGATTGAAAAAGATCTTGTGAATAAATTGAAGGAAAATGCTACTTTAATGTTGCGTGCGAGACCCCGAACGAGGAAACTCAAAAAGGTTGGCAATCAAAAGAAAAGGAAAAAAGATAAAAGTGATCCCAGAAGGCGGTTGAAATCCACTCAGTCGGCCCACTCGAAGGACCGTTCAAAGTCGGGTTTGCACAAAATGAGAAGTTCCAGCCACGATAAGTTCTATCATAGTGCACACGATAGAGATCTTGACATGGACTTTCTTCACTCAAAACAGAATAAGAACCAAAACAAACGAGCTCTGAGCCAAGATGGGAGGTCTCTCAGCAGAGACTGTCCAAAGAAAATGCTGAAAGAGATGGAAAATATTCAAAAGTCAGTTACCAATTTGAACCTGTCTGGTTTGTCGTTGCGTCCTGATGTGTCCCCTTTGCGTCCAGACGTATTTTCAACTCCTAGCAACCTGGAAAGGAGTATTTCACAACTGTCTCTTGAATCGGGTCCAGAGCAGAGGAGATACACAAACAATAATGACAAAAACAAGAAGCCAAAATGTTTTTCAAAACGTAGCGTGTCTTTTGATCGTCAAGATGTGCCGCAGAAGAGAATATCAGCTGCTTTGACTCCATCAAAACAACTGGGTGACAAAGAGAGCTTTTTCCCTGATTTTAAAACCCCGTCAAGCGCTGTGTTGTATGGTAGCTTAACTGTTGAAAATGTGGAGAAGCTGAAAAATAGCAATCGAAGGGACAGTTTGGATAGTGATGACACGTTGGAGAGTGAAATGTCAAATTTGTCTTTGCGAGAAAGCTCGAATGTTGGAGTTTGCTCAGCAACCAGTGTTTCTGTGACTACTAACAGGAGTTTGTCACTGGATGACTCTTTGCGTTCGTTGTCTGCTGGTGTTGGAAAAGAGAAGAATTCAGAGGCCATCATGGGTGATAATGAACGATTTCCGTCGTCACTTGAGCCTGTTTCTTTGAAGCCTGGTGGTGGGAGAGGGCATACCAAACCTGCAAACCTCGTTGATTTATCGTTTAAGCCTAGTTGGAAGGACGAAACGTTGGCTCAGCGTATGAGGGATTTGTCTTTGGAGAAAAAACATCAACAGGCACCGCCCAGGCTGTCTGATTGTTTCGGTTCCAGTGGTGGAGGTCAGCACGGCCGAGGGGGTTTTGAACGCGGTCGCGGCAACCGTGGTCGTGATGGTAACATCTTCCGAGGTGGTCATAGCGGTTTCGGTGATCGTGGAGGTTTCAAAGAGCGAAGGGGCTACAGCGACCGAGGAAGTTTCAACGAGCGAAGAGGTTACGGGGACAGGAGAAGCCCTTTCGGCCGCGATCCGTCCTCAGAGGGCAGAGTCCTCCGGCCGCCAGGAATGCGCCAAAGAGCAGAAAGCGAAACCAGCACAAGCAGTGCCGACAGTGACTACATTGCATCCCGATGGAGCGCTTCTTCCAGGAGTTTCTACAGGTAACCAGATATGTATTGTTAATGGAACCCTCATCAAATCTTCAAACCAAGGTTTTCATGACTCATTAATTGTTCCTATCAATGATACAATACAGCATTCCCTTAACTGAAGTCTTGAATAGAAATAACTGAATGAATGAAAAAAAGTCTACCATGTTCGATATGGTAGATAGCTTCCTTTTGTTGCTTAATTCGAATGTACAGATCATTAATGATAGGTAATGATTATTTAAATAATAATTAATAGTCTTAAAATAAAAAAGTTCATCCCTGAAAATGAATAGAGTGCTTCCGCTGTAGCTAGACAGCTATAAATATCAAAGAACATGAGAATAAAATATAGCTATTTTGGTGATTTGACAAATCGCAAGACATTATCTTTATGGTAACATTATACTTCGCACAACTTTGTGTATCAAATTGTGTTTGAATTTTACAAATTGTTCAACTCAATAATGTTCTCAAGTATCTGAAAATATGTAGCGCCATTTTAGAGCTTTATATAAACAACTTGCTACCGCATTAAAAATATGCACTGTTTTTCCGTTTTGTCGGAGGAAATATGGACTTGAAATCTTTAACTTGCTGTATCATACAACGATCACATTTATTCTAGTATTTGGATGTGCATTCCGTATGAAGCTTTTAGTGTCTTTCCTAACTATTTGCCTTTGAAGCCCACGGCAAACTTTGAAATGGAATCTTCGGTCATACATTTTCGGTAAAACCTATTACAAATATATGTACCCCCTGTAAAAAAAACTATACAAATTAAAAATATGTAAATAGATTTCCGTTGAATCCAGTTAAAAAAGGTTTATTTATGTCAAATTAAAAAAAAAACTAGATGTCGTTAATTGTTTTGAAGATAGGTGTACTTTCTAAATTTTGTGATACCAAAGAAAGACTGAAGTGGATCGAAATCATTGCGTTTTGATAAATTTATAAGTTATGTAGTTTCTCGTTTGTGCTATAGCGTTTAAATATTGTTTCGCTCTAAGGTCATTTCGTTCAATCTCTATTTCGGTTACGATGCTGTGTACAGATAAATTTCAGTACGCAATTTTACTGTAGGTGTGCGCTCAAAGCTTTCATAATTGTTGAGTAAATTGTATCTATTTAAAACGCAGAAAGTTTGTTTTCTTTCCCGTGGGTAATACCAACTCTTGCCAAGTGCACAAACTAACGCAGTAGCGCAAAAGTGGTTTGTTGGAACATTGCATTACCAAATTTTATGCTACATGTAGGTAGCATTTGAATTATACTGACTGCGTTGACCTAGACATTGAATACCCGAATTTTCTTCTTTTCTTAACCAACATTCTAAAGAAGAAGGATGAAATCGACCAAGAAAAACAATTGTAACTCCCTTCAAAATTTGTTGTTTTACGTTTAAAGATGTGTAGAATCGAATATCGAAAAAATCCGTCCGGAGCTTTTTTCCGAAACTAATGGAATGAATTTAATGAAATTTGAGTCAGAAATCGCATTTTGGTTTATTATTCAATAATAAACCATTGTAATCGCTCTTGAAAAAAAAAAAAAAAAAAAAAAAAAAAAAAAAAAAAAAAACATTCTAGCCCCCCTTAAAATTTCATGGTTTACGTTTCAAAGGGTGTAGAATCCGAATCTGCAATAAACATTTTTCCGTCCGTCCGCCGTACGCACGATTTCTCCCAATTTTTTTTCTCAAAAAAGCTGAAATTTTCAGGAAAAATCCATGTTGGTCCGGCGACGCTCCCAAATCTTGAGCCAGCTCTCTCACTTAATTGCTTTTGCTGAATTTGCTAATTTAAAGTGCCCTTTCAAGGGTTGTCAAAGTTTTGTAAAATCCCTAAAAACCTCAAAAAAAGTCAAGGCGGCCTAAATTTGTAGCTTTGGCCCCTCCCTAGGTCCGTAGGTCAAAGCATTCCCGATCTATCGCCCGATTTATGATGCCAACATTCGCGTTATTTTGGTTTATTATTGTTTTGTGTTGATATCAGTAACCTAGTGACGTAGTGATGTAGTAATGTGGATACTGGAGTGAACTCCTACAAAGGCTTTGTAGCCGATTCACGGGTTGAAGCATTCTGATAACCATAAAAAACGCTGCAAATTCTCTCACTGGGGTTTATTATTCAATTGGCTTGCGTTCATGATTTGAATCTTACTAAGCTTCGGAGTGTGCGTGTTTTACAGGTGATAGAGCGATTATTGAATTTCAGGAGGTATGCATAGAGCACGTAAATCTGTTCTCAACCAAAATACCTATTTGGATTCATCAGTTGATCATATTTGTGTGACTCCCGAAATTCAATAATCGCTCCATCACTTGTGAAACACGTGGGTACGTGAGGGTTCCAATGCTTATTAGAAATTCAAATCATGAACGCAAGCCAATTGAATAATGAACCCTACTGAAAGAATTTGCAGCGTTTTGATCTACTTGGGACCGAATCGGTAACACTTTCTGTCAATCCTTAAGGGTGAAATGAAAGTGATGAAAAAAAAAAAAATCATCAAAATATTGAAAACTTTCGAAGAAGCACTAATGTTTTCATGTTTCTTATTGAGATACGTCCTTTCAATGAAATGAATGACCCCACTCAAACCGTTTAGATCTTTGACAAAAAGAATCTCAACACGAATTTGAATGTCTACTAACTTAGTAAATAAATATAACCCTTCAAATTTCAGTTGCTTTATTCGTGGATTTCTATGGCAAGTTTATGTACAGTATATGCACTATCGTAGGTATTCTGATATCAGCGTTTGTTTCTTCCTCAGAAACTAATTGAAATTGGTGTTCACGGAGTTATATTTAAGAAGCCACCCTATCGTTTTTGGGATCAAGAGTTTTGATATTGTTGCACAGTACGCTCAATAAACATAAGTGATGTGATTTAAATCGGAGGGCTGTCTAATTCAGAAAAAATAAACCTTTGTATATTAATTTGGAGCTTATAATAACATAGGAGGAGCTTACATGGAGAACATAGAGTGTGTTTCTTGCCGGGTCCAAAGAATGAACCAATGAGAGTGCCCAAAATACAGCACCCAAAGTTTCAGGGAGCACTGAATCAATTTGATTTGAATACGATGATATATTGTGAAAAGGATTACCTTGTCAGTCGGGGCTTAGAACAGTGAGTGGTATATGGGATCAAGTCGCTATGTTGCTATCTCTATCCCCCCCATCTCACGTTTGTTCCGTTGATAGCCGACAGGTGGTATGGGCTACCATAAGTGACTGGTGTAATGACTGTATATCACAAGAACACCGTCACCCGTTTTTTTTTTTTTATTTTATTTTTTTTTATAGAGGTTGGTGGAAAATCCATTACTGGACTGACAGTGAGGGGGTATAACCCTTTGTGTCGGGGTCTCCATCGTGGCATACCGACTAAAAAACACCGTTCCTCTCGTCTATTAGGACTGTCTTGGGACTGCTTTTTGGCATTACTTCGGGACAGTCCCCTTTTTAACCTCGTGAGGGTTCCTCCTGGTCTTCAGTACTTCTACCCTGGCTCATTCCCAGCTTCTGTCCACTTCCTTCTCTTTGAGCACCATAGTGATATACGTGCTGACTGTGCTCCAGTTCTCCGCAGATTGTATAATCTTTTCTATTGCTGTTTCTGGGCTAAAATCACCTATTACTCCAACCAATTCCTGCCTTAGCTGCTGCCATCTTGGGCATATAAAGAATGTGTGCTCTACAGTACACACACCTTGGCTCGGAAGTCTTCCCTATTTTCTTTAGGAGCGATCTATAATAACCATGCCCCGTCAGGAACTGGGTTAAATAGTAATTAACGTCGCCCTGTTTCCTCTCCGTCCATTTTTGCACTTCCCCGATCAGACGTGCTGTCCTCCTTCCCCGGGTTTCAGCTGCCCATATCTGCTGCCATTTTTGCAGGGTCTCTGCTCTCTCCTCTTTTTTTACTTCTCTGGCCGCATGTTCTTGCTTTCTGGCATGAACCCGCTTCCTCTCATCAGCCAAAAGGTCGATTGGTACAAGGTGTAGAGGTAAGGTAAGGCATGTTGCTATCTCTATCCCCGCCGTCTCACGTTTGTTCCGTTGATAGCCGACAGGTGGTATGGGCTATCATAAGTGACTGGTGTAATGACTGTATGTCACGGAAACACCGTCACCCGTAACTTAACCATCCTCTCTGTCACTTTTAGCCTGCTACTGCAGACGTACCACCGTCTGGAATCATTGGTTTACACTACCGAAACTGCCTAAATACTCCTTGCCAACTCCAACTGATCCGTTAACCAGAACTTTGCCCAAAAACCACTATCTTCCATCAGAAGAGAAAGTAAAATTAGTAGAGCAACCAAGATAACTACTTCCCTACAATCTCCTTTACATGTTGGCAGTTGATATTTGTATTTGACTGAGAAAAGCACATTTTTGTCTCACGTTCCCTTTGTGGTTGTCGCTTACAATCCCGGTACACCACCGGGGGTTTCAAGGCAGGAGCCCCGGGTGACGGCCCCAATGTTCCCGTCAGGTACGAAGAGTGAGAGGTCAGTCTTCTAAATGTTCCGCTAACTTTGTCACTTCACGATAACGATTAGCCGGAATGTTCCCGTCAGGTACGAAGTATGGAGACCGTAGTGGAGTGTTTTTATCTTTTATCTGGAGCGCGGTTTGGACAACGTTCAACCACGCTCACCTACATCGTCAAGTTGACCTTCTAGTTTGTTGAGTGTTTCAATTGTGCCGGGCGGTAGCCAAAAGGAACTTGATGCACTTTTTATTAAAGGATAGAAATTTACGTTTCATAAAGCATTAGCTGGTGGAGTGAAGCGATGGTGGTGTTTGGCGAGGGGTGGTAGTGTCCAGTGGCGTAACAGAGAGGCCCCAGGGCCTGCAATGCGGGTGGGGGGGGGGGCAGGAGCGAGAAAGGAAAATGCGGGAAATGGCGAGTGGGAACCGGTGATCTTGAGTTTACAGTTCACAGTTAAAAAATTATCATATTCTAGACCTGTGATATAAAACATTTCAATACTGAATGATCTATGAGGTGTTTTAGTTTCAAACTTTTAGTTGCATTCACTTATGTTGACATTAATTAAATAATGGGTAAATCGAGGAAAAACACGGTTGAATGTTAAATAATTAATTATAGGCGAAGAGGAAGTTGTCAATAATGTTTCAAAACCCATTCCCAAATAATACAAATGCGGGCTTTTGTTGTAGAGAGCAGACCGAGCATGGCCGCGATGTTATGCCTCCTAGCTGCTGGCAACGTAAGAAATGTATTTCCCTGTTATTGCTTGCTCTTTCCGAAGAGTGGCAAACTTTTGTAATGTAACATTATGATCAAAATACTAAAATATAATAAATAAATATGATAATTGATAAATGCGCATATACTAAATTGACATTTCGAAACTGTTTCAGTTCTATCGCGTTCCAAAATCGATCAAATGCAACAGTTCAAGATATTTTTTCGTGGCCCAAACTTCTTGGCCCACCTAAACCGAATGATCCCAAACCCGTTGAGTTTCCAAAATCTGTTACGCCACTGGTAGTGTCAAGTGCAAGGCAACGATAGGTACGTAAACTGATGAACATACACCAGGCTGGTGACATTACCTCTTACCAGTACGTGAAGAGGGTTTCGGCGAAATACCGGCCACACTTGGAAGAAGACTTAACAATAGGAACGTGATGACTTACATTTTTATACACTTATTCAAGTACCTCCTTATATGTTTTATTAAATGGTTGGGATGGGAACATTTTGGTACCTCGGGAAGATCAAAACCATTTTTAAACTTGAACATTTCGACCATTTTTTGAGCTCATGGGAACATTTAGGCGGTATCCGGGATCCTCCACTGGTTGCATCTAAAAGGAAGTCTCCTCTTAGTAGTGGGGACACGAGTTCGAATCCGACCAGAGTTATCAGCATTTTTGGGCCATAACAGAAGGTATGGAGAAACAATTTAAAATATTTACGCAGTATATTTACAAAACATTTTTTATAAGGTACAAGAATATTATCTCACTGTAGATATGTACATTCATACAAAGTCTATGTCAGGTAGGTACATAGTGAAAAACAATGTTTCCTACGACACAATTTAAAAGTACCTAAATAGCACTTGCTTGCCCTTGAAGTACTTTTCAAAGATACCTTCTCAAGACTTTACACGATAAAATATCCCTTCTCATTTATTTAAGATAACATTTACGTGGTTACATGGGCCACGTAGAGCAGGTAAGTCATAAAGAATATTTGATTGGGTTAGTATAGTAAATACATGAGAGACCGTTATAAAGTAATTTTCGGAAGAACTAACAACATCAGTTTATGAATAGTCAACGACGTGAATTACAAAAAAGCGAGAAGGGTCTTTAAACCCAAGCACTGTACCTAATCTTGAGTAACATTCTTCCATTGGCGCCTCGTGTCATACTAGAAACGATTCATGCGAAATGTGAGAATGATTAAGAAAAGTTTCTTTTACGAGGAAACGAAAATTTAGAAAACTTGAAAATGAATTACATAGGCAAACTGAACTTGATTGGGAAAATGAAATTAATGCGCGGAAACACTTTACATATATTAAAAATTAGCTATACATCTCATAGGCGAATTTACATTATATTGCTTGAATTTTTATTTAAATAAATGTTTCTGGAAGATGGTCATTAAATTGATGTCGAAAACACTTTTTTACAAATAATGTTCTGCAATGAAACGGGTGGCTTGATTGTTGGATATTTGTATGCTCAAAAACTGATATCCCGAGTGAACACTTTCCTTTTGAGGTGCTTGATTTTTTGTGATTGGATTTTTGAAATCTCCAAGGTTAGAGTTCGTCTGAGACTATATGGTAGGTATATATGGAAAGCTATACGTAATTTCAAGAGAAACCACAAATTCCTGGGGAAAACATTTCTTCAATCATTCGTCAATAGAAACAAAATAACAGTCCAATTCTTCATTTTGTAAAGCAATATCCCTTGGAGTGAGTATTCAACCAATTTATGGAACGTCAGACATTTCCAGTTCGAAAAATCGTTTAAATTTCGATAAAAATAGGTTAACGATGAAAAAAAGGAAGGCGCAACATGTACAAAAAAGACGCGTTTCAATTATGGAAATCTTTCAAGAGTTTGATTTTTTTACAATTTTTAAGCTACTGAAATAGACGGTTAGTACAATATTTCGGTAAAAGTCTGTAATGACATGCAGACTCATATGGCAGGGCGTGGATCACAAATCATCACTTTTGTAGGTCAAAATTTCGACGAAATGACGTATGCATTAATCACGACAACCCACCGCACTATGGTCCAGGAGCGGCAAAAACCTCCAATATGCAAGATGAGGTTTAAATCAATTACATCATATTTCTAGTTCAGTGATTGAAAAATTTAGAATAATTGTTTTCCAATTACTGAATTATTCAGTAATTATGTACGTAAAATAATAGCATAGGTGCTACACTAGAAAAGAGTGGGGCTTCGTATGAGTTCAACTTTATATCCAATGCATGTAATGACTTTCAGAATATGTGTTTTGCCCTTACCTTCCATTGATTGGTTCAGATACCCTTAAAATATATCGCTGTGTTTTTCACTTTTTTTAAATCGATTTTTCCTTGTTATTTGGCAGAATTTCAGAAACACCGCCCCATTTCCAAAAAACAAAGTTTTTCGAGTGTTAAAGATTCAGTGTGATGACCTCTGAACGTTCACAATAACCTCCCTTCGCCCAACCTGATTGCAGTTCTTGTTTTTGCATATTATTACTCAAAACCGTGAAAACCACCAGAAATAATTAGTGCGGTAGTCAACCCAAAGTGGGGCTCGTGATTTTGCACCGTACGTCTACTCCGAATCATAGGTGACATACATTTTCTGAAATGACCACATTTTACTGCAATTGGGACGAATTATGACTTGAAATTGATTCCACTTCCAAAATAACATTGGACACCCCATACGCCTATGTAACCAAGAACACCAAAAACCCATTTTCACACCTATTTTCCATCCGCAGATGTAGAGCAATCGAGCTGGTGAAATGTTTGGACTAATGAAGGACCAAATCGAACATTTTATACCAAATTTAAGATTATTCTACGCTTCTGAAGCATTTTAAGAGGTTTTTGCCGTTTTTCTTGACATTTTAGACCATAGTGCGCCGATTTTCCCGGTTTTCCTCTAAGCTGATCGAGTCGTCAGTCGGAGGAGTGCGACGGACGCCAAACAAATTGTCAGCAACAGGAGAAAGTTGGGATGCAGTGTCGCCCCCGCGTTGTAAAATCCTCCCAAAACCTGAAGATTTGCAGTTTCAATGCTGTGCTTGCAGTAATCGCCGTCTGAAAACACGAGAATTTCGAATTTAGTAAACATTATAGCATTTTATCCCATCTAGAATCTATTGGTACCCTGTGTGTGGATTGTAAAAATAATATTGTTGTACGTTGAATGTCTTCAGTACTATCATCATCAGAGGAGGATATAATGGAAACTAAAGAAACGTTGAGAAGAAATTTAGTTATGAAAGATTTGGGCGGCTTAAACGACTTATTGAATGTTTGAATCAAGGAAGCAGACAATTTTTCACTGATGGATCAATAAATATATGCAGGAGATGTCCGAATTCAAGATTTTGGACTGCAAACCAGTTCCAAACCCATATGGAAATCAATATTGCTTGACATAGGTAAGCATTGTCCAACTGATGATGATGAGAGGAAAGCCATGGAAGCAGAGTTTATGGTAATAGCCTTATGGCATACGCTTATGGGATACGTTCTGGAAGAAATTGATTATTCTATGAAGAAATTACCTTTTATTTCAAGTGACAATCACGCAGGAATAAGCAAGCGTTAATTATATAACAACTAGCTTCATTGTACATGATTATGTAATGCTGTTTGCACTATTATACTTGGTCAGTATGGCATCAGTCCAGTGACAGGTACCACAGCACATCTTGCAATTCAGGTCTGAGGCTTCATACCTACATAGAGCCATCCAACTCTCACATGTTCTGCACCATGGATCACCTGGTTGAACACCTGGATGGTGTCCATAGCTGGCCGATCGAAATCATAGATCATAATAGAGCTTGACCTTAATGTGGTTAAAATGTTGAATTCTTTATTAGTTCCATAATCAGACTTCTAAGGAACTTCCGTGGATCGTAGAGGTGGATCGTTCTTTCCTAGTATAGAGACATCCAGCCTTAATCGCCGTTCGTAATAGCTGATCCCTTCCATCCAACTCCCTTCCAACAACTAGAATTAACTCTATTGTTAAGTGAGCCTTCCTAGAAGAGAGATCACCCCTCACCGCAAGAATCCTTTGAAATGCTCCAGCTGTGGCAATAAATTGATCATGTGTAATTGAAATTGATTGTTGCTCACATGCTGTCGAACTATTCAGATCCACTAGTCAGTTCTGTGATGATTGGCAATGGGTACTAGACTTAATTCTATAGAAGCCTTAGTAGAAGATAGCTCATCCCTAACTGCAAGAAGCTTTGGACGCTCCATAACTGTGGCAATAAAGGAAGAGATCATGTGCAATTGAAACGGATTGTTCCCCTGCTGTCAAACTATCCAGATGCACTAGTTAGTTCTGTGACGCTTGGCAATGTGTATTATAATTAATCTTATTGAAGCCTTCCTTGAACAGAGATCACCCCTAACTGCAAAAAGCCTTTCATGGGTTCTAGAAGAGAAACTTGATAACATGTAATTGAGATGGATTATTCTAGACCTACCATAGAGCCATCCAACGCGCTCGCCCGTCCTCAGGTTCTCACTCCGGAGCCAGTCCTCGAGAGGAGCGAAGTATTCTCTGAGAGCTGAGCCATCGAGGCGGTAGTCACCCGTCGCGTCTCTCAGTACCTCCTGCCAGGGCTGTGACGACCCTTTGGCCATCAAATTCCTATAAAACAACAACACTCTGAATGAATGAAATCGATTAAAAAACAAAAACAATTAATTTTAAGTTCATTGATTAGGACTAAATCATTCAATGAAACTGAAAGCCTTCTCTGGATCTCTTTCAAAAAGGGTGTCTACCTATAGAGGAAACGTTTGACAAGTTGAGTGACCAGCATAGGTAACCAGTTTATCAAGTCGCCTTATAGGATTGATTAATAAATTTGAAGATTGTGGAGAAGATTTTGAGCAGATACAAATCTGATAAAAAGTGGTGAAAGACTAAAGTGGAATAAGTGGCTGCAATTTTTAGGGGATCTTAGAAATATTTTTTCTTTGTGAATTTATATTGTATTTATTTACATTATGTTTTCTAGTTTTAGTTGAAACAATTAGTTTCTAGTTCACTACTCCTCATTCCACCGAATAAGAGCTGATTTCAAAGGTATTTTCCGAGCCTTTTCATCCTATTTTCATGTGGTAATTAGTTTTGAAAAATAAGTGGATTTGTTTCATGTTTCATTATTACCATATTTCGAATTGAAACCTTGGCCGTCATTGCTATATGCTCAAATACATTTTTTTTTTAATTTTCAAACATTTCAATTTTTTATTGAGTACATACCCGTCATTGCAATATGTTCAATTACATTTTTTGAACATTTCAATTTTTCTTTTTAGTTGTACTCTCGCAACTTTTTGGGGAATTGATTGACGAAAAGTGAGGACGAGGAGGGGCTTGTCAGATTCTAGCCTCTGAATACCTTCTTAGGGGTTGAAACTGAGAATACTGCCCAACTTCTTAGAAATGAGGGCGAGGAGAGCTCTTGTCAGATTCTAGCCTCCTAATACCTGCTAAGCGTTTGAAACTGAAAATTGAAACTGAAATGAAGCTCTTGTCAGATTCTAGCCACCTAATGCCTTTTGAAACTGAAAATACTGCCCAACATCCTCAGAAATGAGGGCGAGGAGAGCTCTTGTCAGATTCTAGCCTCCTAATACCTTCTAAGGTTTGAAACTGAAAATACTGCCCAACTTCCTTGGAAATGAAGGCGAGGAGAGCTCTTGTCAGATTATAGCCTCCTAATACCTTCTAATCGTTTGAAACTGAAAATACTGCCCAACTTCCTCCGAAATGAGGGAGAGGAGCGCTCTTGTCAGATTATAGCCTCCTAATACCTCCTAAGCGTTTGAAACTGAAAATACTGCCCAACTTCCTTGGAAATGAAGGCGAGGAGAGCTCTTGTCAGATTATAGCCTCCTAATACCTCCTAAGGGTTTGAAGTTGTTAATACCGCCCAACTCCTTGGAAATGAGCATTTTTTATTGAGTACATCACCCGTCATTGCAATATGTTTAATTACATTTTTTTTAACATTTCAATTTTTCTTTTTAGTTGTACTCACTCAACTTTTGGGCAATTTATTCACGAAAAGCGAGGGTGCTCCATGCCTCTAATCAATAAAATCTTGGTCATATGCTATATTTCCTGCTCATTTTCATTTACTACGCCTCGCAATAGCAACTGTGTCTCTCAGATACACCGCGCGTCTCCAAGGGTTAAATTTCCGTCTTTGAATGTTCTTCTGGACAAAGTTGTCAGCCTTAAATTAAGGAGCCAAAAATTGAGGAACCATTTACCACAAATTTAAGAAGATTTATAAAATATTAAAGAATGTATAAGAAGCAAATCATTGATGAACTTACGAAAGGATTTTTCCGGCGGCAGAGCTCCTGTAGATGTCGCATTTGTGGATGGGATCTGACGGCGCCAAATGAGCCTGCTTCTGGGCTGCTTTGCAGAGAGCTCTGTGAATTTGGAATTGAAGGATCGTGCTGACGAAATATCTGCAACACAATAAGCAAATAATTGTAACATAAATTTACTACATTTTTACTTAGACTGTTGGGTCAACACAATCCACTGTAATTGAATGCAGTATCGAGAAGAAGAAGAAAACATGTTTATTTACAAAACATGAAGAGCACAACAAATAAGGTTGTAATAAAAGACAAATAACAGTAGAGTAAGCAACAACAAACAATTGTGCTGAGATGACTCGTGTCTGCAGGTACACTACAAATCACCTCTAAGAAAATAGCTAATTCGATATGTATAACTATATGTGCATATAAACAACAAAGTTTTGGATCATTGTGGCATTGTTTTTCTGTTAGTATGCATGAATTGCATACAGCGTCACTCCAGACCTCTCTAGTTCATCTCTCTACCAGTGCCCGGAATGAACTTCCCCACGGATATTACAGAACAAGTTCCTAAGAAATGAAGGATGTCTTCATCCTCACTTATTGCATTCAATGTACATCCTTTTTGGAGCGCTCGACCGTATCATCATTCCGCGTGAACAATGAACCCCTCAACTTCAGAATACGACGGCGAACTCTTACTCCATTAATTAAAATTACATTTATATAAATCAAATGAAAAACAATTCAGCATTCATTTAGAGAGTTTTCAAAATCCTGTGTTTTTAATTTAAAATGTTATCCTCTCAATTTTACATTCTGAGCAGTGATGTTTTTGTGCTAATTTCTAACCTGAAATTTAATCTAATAATTAGGGAGAAAAACATACGACGGTTCTGATTTTCCATCTATCATTTTCAATAATGAACCAATGTAATCAACATTTTTCTCTTTAAGGAAGAAAAAAGTGAAAACTTGTTTCATGATCCAGAAAAATGATAGCTTTTCTCTTAACTAGATTTTCGGAATAAGAATTTGTTTAACGTCATTGATAGATTTATTTCTGAAGATTCAAATGATAATACCACTCGTGTCGTACTCCTCTCATTAGGGCAGGAAAAAATGACGTCAACTCGAGTGTTAATAAGAAACAAAGTAGCAATCCTCTTATGAACTAGGATTAATGGAATTTTGGGTTTCATTTTCGAAAATAAGCTTTTGTAATCGTATAACAAAGATTTTGTAAAACCCCCTCACAATTTGTCACTTTATACTTCAAGGTGCGCAAATTGAAATTTGCAAAAACCGTCCGGCGTACGCTGTACTTAAGGTTTTCTTGGTCCCAACTTCTAGCCTGCTCTATCCCCTCACATGCATCGATGTTGTGGGCCAAGAACGAGTAACAAACGTGACAAAACCTGGTTTTTGCGGTTTTTACTGATAAAGACAAGTTAGGTGTAATTTTCTGTTAATTTTGGACTAAAAATCGACTGGGATAGACTTCAGATCCGTATAAATTCACTTATATCAAGTAATCGCCAATTTTTAATCTAAACGTCACCCTGCGAACTTGACAATGACAGGAACAATCACGTATTCTCAAAATAATACAACCGTATTTTAGAATCGGCAGCATTTTTCAAATGTCAGTGATAGATTTCATTTCGAAGATTCAAATGACCAAACGCGCTATATGTCTATCCGTTTGCTCTTAACAAGGAAGGAAAAAATTGTGAACAAGAAACGAGGTAACAGTTCTCTTATAAACTAGGATTATTGGAATGTTCACAATTATGATGGAATTGGCTTTTGAAGAAATCAAGCTTGCCGTATGTATTGCTAACCATTGACAAACTCGTTAATTGAAGTTTGATATTATTAATTCAAGTTTATCGTAATGAACTCATGACGTTTTCTTCCTCAATTAAATTATCTCAAACCGTGAGAAAGCTGTGTTCTCACTGATGGACGTAAAGTCTCTAACGAGCAGCTCGTGCCCGGATCGCCAGGTTCTGGAACCCAAAAGCGCTGCGATCCCCCGTCTGCGACCGCACTTGCGCAATTGAACGGATTGAGTTATTCGGAGCGGTCGAGAGGCCATTCCGAGCCACTGGGAGCCATCCCCGTCGTCTCCCGAGCCATCCCGAAACACGAAACGAAGGCAATCGGGCCTATTAGCCGGAGCGGGAGGGTTGGGGTAATGCTCCGATTTTCGCCGAACCCCTTCACCGCATCGCAAAGAGATTAAAACGGCCAAATGAAATATAGTTACGGCCGTATTAACAGATGGGAAGACCGTTAATGGTTTCTTTTCCAGCTCGAGTTTTGAAAGTACCAACCTACATGGTCGTTTCTACTCGTAAGCGAGCGTCAATGAAAGGGAAACGGGAGAATCTTTTCGACACCTGAAGAGTGCATTTATTCTTTCACAATAAACGCCAATGGGAGTCGATTAAAGTTGCTGAGACCGCCTCGTAAGTTGGTATCTCCGAGTTGAATTATGCAGGGTGGTTCTTAATGAATTGGTGTTTATTTTAATATCCTTAGTGTGAGGAATTTTGAAAGAAAAAAACTCGGCGCTAGCACCGGATGTTTACTGCTTAGAGCTTTTTTTTTACTTTATTTATGACCGTTTAACACAGTGTAACATACCATATTGGATATAGCACTTTCAGAAATTCAAAGTTTGTATTATTTACTTCTCAAGAGGAGTTAAGTAATATATGAGATGCAGTTTTTCTGTTGTTCACAATTGGTGTTTTACTCGATGTTGAGGAAGTTGCAGAATATGTATCTGGGGCGTGTCAGGCGAGGTGATGATGGAGGTTGCAGCCCTTCCGCAGCTAGTGGGTTGAGGTGGTCGCGGTTTTTGAGAATGAAGGCAGATGTGTATTTGATGAGAAGTTCTGAGGGATTGAGGATGTTGAAGTCATCGTAGATTGTTTTATTTCTCACATAAGGCGGAGTGTGTATGATTCGGCGTTGGAGGGTTGAGTTTTGTGCTTAGAGCCTGGGATGAAATTAAAAAAACATGGAACATGCTTTAGCCACGCTATTTTTGCGGTTTTCCTTTCGCTAATTTCTTATCATTCTGCTGATTTCAATTTTCTATTTTTGTGCCTGGTGTTTCGGCTTGCAAAAATTTAAAACTGCACCTTAGAAGATAAAACAGATTAATTTTTTACGTAAAAATGCCTACATATTTGAAACCCATTATCAAGCATAAAAAACCTCGACTTGCTTCGCTGTTTCTTGCATTCAAACGAGGTGGTCTCGACCAAATAAAATAGTAATTTTTTTTTATATAGGTACTATTTGAAAGCTGACCTTTTGGCGCATTTTTTAAGCTACAGGCACCTGATCAAATGCAGATTAGAGTCGAGTACTGAACGTTTGAAAAACCTTCTTCTTTCGAATTTTCTTGAAGTTTGCTTTGAGTGATTTTTCGGCAACTTGATGTGAGCAAAAAAAATCGATTTGACGCTTGAAAGATCCAAGAGAGAGGCTACTCTCTTGATCAAATTTATTAATTGACCGAGACAAGTTGGGCGAGTGCACTCAAACTTAATTTTTTTCTGACATTTCTGGAACATTCTGAATTCATCATTCACACACACACTTTTTTCAAAATCTCCCCTCAAAGGCGGAGGAGGTAGACCATTAAATGAAACCGACAAAACTAAACAGAATAAAAGTGGGGAGTACGCCTAGGTTTACCCGATGCCGCCCCTTGGGATTTGGGAAATCGAGGAAGATGGAGGAGGGAGAGAGTGATGGAAGGAAGTGCTCCTATAGAATGACCATCAGTTTGTAAGAGCCTAGGATGGCGAGGTGGCGATGCCACGAAGTACTCCTGACGAGATGCCCAGCTCGAAAAACTCCGGGGCACTTTTCCCGCACCACACCGCGCGCCATGACCCGGTTGCAGCCATAACCTGGATGTTTTAAACACACACACTCACATACATACACATTTAGGTGTATACGTTATTCCAGACGCAACAGTCCTATAGTTACTATAGCAATAGGAAACCAGGGTTTGCGCTCGCGGTCTTAGAGATTTCTTCAAGTTACAGTCGCTAGTGAAATATCTCGAGATTGATGTCCAACCTATTTGACCCGAATTCTTTTGAAACCTGCATATTCATGGGATCTGTGACGTGTCGTGTCAGGCGCCATTATCCAGTAATTATATAACTGTAGAACCTCGCCAGGACCCAATACACGTTGCCTCAGCATCTCACCGGTGTTCCCTGATTTTGTCAATACAATGCAATATCGACAAATTAGAGCAACATATTTGATAGGTCTTGGAATATCTATATCGTTTAAAGTTGCCAAGCTGGTTCTATTCACTGATATCATGGTGTTCTTTATAATTCTTGTAAATTTGGCTTCCTCATTACCGAAGATAGGGAATCTTCATGTTCGTTCGAAAAAATTGGTTTACTATCGAATCATATCCACTTGGTTTTAGCAAATTTCCTTGGAAAACAATGCTATTACTTAAATAAAGTTGATTAACCATGAAGCAGTTCATCTCAAAATCGGAGCTGAAAAGCTATAAATTGTACTTATATGCCATTAAAATGTGTTAAAAATCGATAAAAATGGTAAAAGTCTAAACTTTTTAGACTTTATATTTAGAATATACCTATATAAATGAGATACAAAGATCATTGATTTGTGTAGATTGGTTTTTCAATTACATAAATTATATGATATTATATATATAATTATTATATTCTATTACATAAGCTCTGTGAAATAATTTGCAGCTTTTCAATATTCGGATTCTACAAATATTGAAATGAAAAACAACAAGTTTTGAGGGGGTTTATTCATTTTCATGGTCGATTGCAAAGGTTCATTATTGAAAATAACAAAACGAAAAAACCTTCTCTTGGTCTCAGACACTTAAGGCAATGACCTCAACGTTTCGTGGTGATACATCTGTCAATTTTTCACAATTGGCTCCTCAATAACTCCTCTGTAGGCTGGATCACCTGTCTGTCGGACTCGTCACTTAGCTGGACATGTTAATCTTTCATTAAGCCAACTTTCTTAATGTTGAGTGCATTGTTGATATCCAATGGACCACCAGAGCCACAGCAAATATTCTAGGCCAGCCATTTCAAACTTTATAAAATTCAAGGGCCAAACGGCTGCTTCTTGAATGTTGTGTGGTTCATAAGAAAATTATCAATTGCAAACTATCTAGTTTCTACTTTGCTAAATCACAATTCCTACATGCAACAAACAAATGTACAAGAAGAAAAAAGTACTTGTACTGTACTGTACACATTTCATTTTCCCGACAGTTGAAACTTATTTCGTGCGACCGATTTTCCCAAGTTGGGAACTACATTGTTTGCCACGGGCACTTTAAGAATCGAGCTAAGAAGGCAGTCTGTATGCCTGGACCTTTCTGGAGACTTATTTGGTTTGATATTGGAAAGGAGTTACTCATATTAAGTAGACACTCCAAAACAGATATTATTTCAGCTGCGAATTGCCGGGTTTTTGGGAACCGATGATGATGCAAGAATTCATAAATTGCGTGTGTGCTTATCTCAAAAAACTTGCTCTTCAGAGTTGAATCATGCAGTATTTCAATCACTTCCATTTGTAAAGCAGAAGCCACTTCTCCAATGTCAGCAGAAAAAGGTGCTGGATAAAGAGCAATTTGTCGTTAACAAACTTTCAGATCTTCAAACGTTCTATAAAATTCATTTTGGAAATCTTCAATACGTTTTAGTGTATTTTAAGAAACCAGAAATGTTTGTCTCCAACCGACCTTTGCAGTAACCACAGGTTGGAAAATGTGTGAGGTCTTCTTTTCTGAAGAAAGACTTCAGCTGTGTTTGCCGAAGTAGCAACTTACATTTAAATTCCTCCCAATGGTCTTCCTAGTTTGTTATTACATCGTTTTTTCAAAGTAAATTTACGTTCAAATGGGGCAAGTGCATTGTACGAGTAATGTAAATTAATTTATAGATTAAAAAATTGTAGGAATGGAAGTATTTTTCTTGGAGTTTACAACTTTAATGAATTTTCTTCTTGCTGATGGGGGCTGCGCATTACCGTCTTGACCGTTTGACATGTCTGTTCTAAGAGAATGCTGAATTACATACTCAGGGCTTCCGTTTGGTGGTGATTTGCCCACTTCATCTTCGCTGTGGAAATACCCAAGATTGATGTCCAGCCCGCTTGTCCCAACTCTGCATATTCATCGGACGAGTAAGACGTGTCGCATCATGCTCCATTATCCAGTAATCGACGGCGGTTTTCTCGGCGGTCCACATAACCGCCCCAAGAGCGATCTCCGACGCCTGTGCGTCTTCATCAAACGGTCCGCGTGATGAGGCATTTCAACACTTTCCGAGAGTCGTATGATTCACGATGGCCTCGGGAAGCCGACTTAGTGAAAAGGAGAGGAGAAAAAAATTGGTCATTGGGTCGCTCCTCGGCTATTAGTCGACGGGCCTACGCGGCGTGGTGGGGCTTCCTGCATTGCGGCTCCCGCGACGCCCGAAGTTGCGTCACGCGCTTGTCCTCCGAGAACTACGCATCCTCTAACGTTACACCTTCCAAGCTTACAGTTCTTGTGGTTGTGGACACTTTTATCTATATTAAAACAATAAGAGCAGTTCCTATAGGCCATTCGCGTAGGGCAAACACGACAGCTCTCTGCACATGGTGGCTACCGCATTACTGAAACAGCCGTGGATTCAGTTCAGCTTGGATCTGGGTTCCCAAAAAACCATGATTTCCTATCTTGTGAAACGTTTTCCCCAAGCTTTACATAAAATTTAACCGGTGCTGAAGGACACTACCTGTCCGAGGTACATCAATTTTTGACATCCCAGTTTAAATAAATGTGGACACACTTATCTATACTAAAACGATGAGAGCAGTTCCTATAGGCCATGCTTACAGGACAAACATGACAACTCTCTGCGCATGGTGGCTATCACATTACTTCGATAGCTGTGGATTCAAGGCAGCTTGGATCTAGGTTCGCAAAAAAGGAGGATTTCGTATCTTGTGAAACACTTTCACCAATTTCCCCCAAGGCCCTGTTTCCATCGAGACCTGAGGATGGAAACAGTCAACAAAATCATCATAAAATATGTTCAGAAGCATGAAAAACGCCTCCACCAGCACGAGAACACGGAGATGCTCAACGTTTTGGACAATGAAGGAGAACTGCGGTGCCACAAGCGAAACAAGCCACTGGACCTGATTGTGCAAGCTTGTTGTAGTGTCCCAGTTTTACAGTCCTATTCTGAGGGGTAGGTTTGCTCAAGTCCCACCCTGTATACCGTGTCCACCTATGAGATAAAATATTGCTAGATGATGCATCTTGCAATCATTTAAAATATATTAAACCACGAAAAAAAAAACTTTCCACAAGCTTTACATAAAATTTAACCGGTGTTGAAGGACACTACCAACCCTACGCATAACAATTCTTGACTTTCCATGACCTTGCTTTCACCTGCCCCCTAGGAAATACTAGCTCTCGCGTCAAGAAAAACGGTAACGAAAAACCGCCACCCAGTTTGTTGGTATTGTAATAGCCGTAATAAACGATCTAGAATGGAAGATTTGAATGGAAGCTTGTATGGGGGTTTGAATCTGTTGAGAGCACCATCACCAAAGCGAGCCCAAGGGCTATATTCCATCCTAAGCAAAGTTGAAAGATGAAATTTGATCATCGTGACGTGTCATACGATATGGAATTACCCATGATCTCACGTGGAGAGCTTCGTAAAATCATAAGGACAAGAAATTTCTTTTCAAGAATTGACTGTATACTTGGTATTCAAGTATTACGTTTACTTTACTTCATCTATCTTTGCTGTATATTACGATGTAGTATGTATGTTCTTTGCTGTACATTCGGACAATCATGAAATGAAGGAGTTAGGGAGGAAGGCTTGACCACATGCTAAAGGAGGAGGACTGAAAAATCCTAAACTTCAAACATAAATTTTCTGAATGTTTAATAAAACGTTTCCTTTATCTTGCAGTGAACGGCAAGTGCGTCCAGTACATCTATTTATTAATTACTATTAAAAATGATCATCATGTGGCTTGAAACTTTCAAACGGAGGACAAGTTGCTTAAATCTGCTTCACGGTAAACTAAACATTTCATTTGAAACAGACCATTTGAATGGTTATTGCTCACTTTCGGACGAAGCTTACGCTAATGCCACAGATCTTGGCGATTGCTCTATAATAGATTTTAGATGATTCTGAAGGCAGTTTTCGAAACTAGACGCCGGATGGGCCAACTTGGACGATTGCTCCGAAACTCGGCGCCTCAATTCAGTCCAATGACGGGGCCCTTTTCGCTCGAGGCTCAAGGTGCCTTCGGTCATTCATAAACGATAGCCGAGTCCTTCAAACGGAGCGTTTAGTACCTACCTGCCGTACTTACTCCGCGACAATCGACTTTTTAATGACTCACCGACGTCCTTTTCCATCAGAAATAATTTTCGACCGCTCTAAAAGAGAATGGCAGCGCCTATACAGGCTAGATTTCGAAGAACTGTAGGTTGGCACAATGATTGATCCAGTTTTGAACGAAAGGCACACTCCAGGGAGTTTCGAAGTGAGTTACTCCCTATGAAGTAGAGGCTCTAAATAACTAAACTGATTCTAAATTCACAAAGAAAGATTGGAGACGCTGAGATGAAACGTAAAGGATGTAAAAACGTTATATCGTGGAACAGCTTCCAAAACCCTATCAATTTTTTCGTATTTCAATAAACGCACCATAAAATCATTTCACAAAAACCCATAACAAATATTAAATTTAAATACATATCTAGTTTGGAGCCCTAAAATCAATAGCATGCTTTTTGAACTTCACTCTGTCTTAATATCCAGCCCAATAACTTGAGATGTCTTTCCCGAAAGACCTGGAGTCACCTACAGACAATCGAAGACTATTGTCGTATCGCCAGAACAAAAAGGCGTACACCCATGCCAACGGGCGAGGTGTAAGCTATGCAATTTGGTGGTTGTGGGTCCAAATTTCTCCTCTGCTACCACCAATCACACATGTAAGTGTCGAGGCGTAGCCGAGTGCCAGTCCTAATTTTGCGTTTACCATTTAGTCTGCAAAAAGTGCACAGAGGCATTCTACATTGGTGAAGCAACCACCCTCAACTGGCTCACCAATAACGGAAGAGCCTCGTTAAACCAAGACCGTCCCAGACAAAATGCATGCGATGTCGCAGAATGCAACATTTGGCAAGTGCTTTCGAGTGAAACTTCTAAGGAAGTTAACAGATACGGCTATTGACAGGCCTCAATTTAAATTATTGATTGAAAATGTCATCAAATTATGATTCTCAACAGTATCGCATCTACAATGAACCCAATGAGGCTCAAGCAACCAGGATCACACCAAAAACATTTACTTCTTCTTTTAAATCTGTGACCAAAACTTCTTCGAAATATCATACTTTTTCTTTCTCCCTTGTTTGTGAAATTTACTTTCTAAATTTATCAAATGTATCATTCATTTCATGCTAAAAATATCAAATTCAAATCAAAAATTTACAAAACTTCATTAATATAACACGCCCGAAAATGACAAACGTGAGCTCACCAGCAGAAATATTTTAGCACACAAAATATCTCAAATTTCGTTACATGTGCCACAAAAATCATAGAAAAGGAGGAACGATAAAAAGATCTTGCGTTTTTTAATTTTATAAGCATAATATAAGCATAGGACCAGAACATTAAGAAATTCTTACTCAAAATGGTGCTGAAAAAAAAAAAAGACTTGGAGCTAAATAAAATGTACTAGTGAATAAATGAATGAATAGGAATAAGGTTGATTTGTTTGCTAACAAAGCAAAAATATTATATGACATTTCAATTATTAATTCTATAAAGGTCAAGTTGCATGATCATATGGGAGAGTTTTCGTCAAGAAGAATTGTAGCGGTACCAAAAACTTTGGAAATTATACCCATTGTAAAGCATTCTGGAATAATTATTGGAGGGAACTCACTTTCCTAGGCCATTTCAGATGATTAACTTTAGGATAAAACTATAAGTTGAAATATAGGGACGTGGCTTTAAGACACGCTTTACTTTATAACATGATTTCTCGAAATCGTCATCAGGAACGTTTCGATATGTCGGGATAAACGTGATTCTAAGTGCGCCTCTAGCCAACTTACACAACACCATACGAACCACCGAGGCCGGTCTTGACCTCAGACAAGGTTGGTTAGCTTGACTGCGCGAACTTCGACATTTGACCTTCCGAAGGGAAATAACGCCCTCCAACTTCCTCGATCCGACTTTTTACGGTGAATCCGAGATGATCAAACAGGTCTGGGTGGTTACGAACGAGCGAGGGTTACTCAGAATCAGGATACACACTTCTACGGTATGGCCGAAGAAGTTGAAAGACTGCGTCATTTTGCCTGCTCAATATTCAATATTTTACCCAATTACCACTTTTTGCTGTTACGTGCCTGATAGACTTTGTCGTGACTTCTTTTTTTACTGTAATATAAACAAACTAGAAATGTGATGTAACTGAGGAAAGTTTAATATTTAAAGTTCCTGGGAACTTGTTCTAGTCGAAGGAGCTCAGTTGTAGCTAGAGGCTTGTGGTGCAGCACCTATCAATGAATGATTATACAGGGTGTTCATAAAAGAATGCCCTAGTTTCAAAAATTTGTATTTCTGAAAATATTTAATTTACAGACATGAAATTGGTCCCAAATGGAAGATAATTCACAGTTTTTTTCCCCCGTACCTACAAATGTTCTATATGTCCACCTCCAGCAGCACGAACGACGTCAATGCGGTAATTGAGCTCATCCCAGACCCTCATTAGCAAGTCGGGTGTCACACTTAGTACTGCAGCTTGAATACGCATACGAAGATCCTCTAGATTTGTTTGTAGAGGAGGTACATACACCTTGTCTTTGATGTACCCCCATAAAAAATAATCACATGGTGTCATATCCGGTGATCTAGGGGGCCACCGATGGAGTGCCAGGTCCTGAGCACCATTCCGACCTATCCAGTGTTGTGGGAGGGTTTCATTGAGAAATGTACGAACGGCAGTAGCCCAATGGGGTGGTGCTCCATTTTGGTGAAAGATGAGCTTGTTCAAGTGGGGGGAATAACCAGTCTTGTAGCATTCTCAGGTATGTTGTTCCGGTAACTGTTGGCTCTTGAAAGAAAAAAGGGCCATACACCTTCTGTGCAGAGATCGCACAGAAAACATTGAGTTTGGGAGAATCCCTTTCGTGCTCGAGTGATTCATGAGGGTTCTCAGTTCCCCAAATTCTAACATTGTGGCGATTCACTTTCCCCGATAGATGAAACATCGATTCATCACTAAACACAATGTTAAAGGAAAAAAGAATGGGGTGGCTTCCCAGATCACCGGATATGACACCATGTGATTATTTTTTATGGGGATACATCAAAGACAAGGTGTATGAACCTAATCTACCCACAAATCTAGACGATCTTCGTATGCGTATTCAAGCTGCAGTACTAAGTGTGACACCCGACTTGCTAATGAGGGTCTGGGATGAGCTTAATTACAGCATTGACGTCGTTCGTGCTGCTGGAGGTGGACATATAGAACATTTGTAGGTATGGGAAAAAACTGTGAATTATAATATTTCATTTGGGACCAATTTAATGTCTGTAAATTAAATATTTTCAGAAATACAGATTTTTGAAACTAGGGCATTCTTTTATGAACACCCTGTACTTGAATACTGCTGTACCAATGATTGAATTATTACATGGACACAGGCAGTCACCACGAACTAGTTCTGTATTCGATGAGGGTAGAATGAAGTCAATAGTCTGTGTGATTCTACTACAATCTATGTCAACAAAAATCAAGTATCCCAAAGTATCCATAAAATTTGAACGAAATTGGATCGATGATAAATCGTGAAAACCGTTGCTTTGGGATGTTATTACCGACGATGAAACGACCAACTATTCACTTTAAAGTGATGGAATAGATACAGGATTGTTAAGGAGTTAACCTGCATAATATCTGATAATTTCATTTAAAAGAAATTTCGTTCAGTAATAAAAGATTGCATACATTTACAATAGCCTCCCTAGAGTTGTTGCTGGTGAGCTAGCTAGGAGCAGTGCTGATTGGGCGGAGCATTATGCAGCTCTGTGTACTAAACATGGGGCAGAGAATAACTTGTCAATGTTTGACCATCGGATCCTGAAGTCAGATATGTAGAGGTTGTTTGCATCATTCATGATGGAAAAGAGGTCGTCATTTCAGAGGCGTGTTGCAGAATCTGACTTCTTCACATTATACCGGGAACTAGATCTAGCAGTTAAGTGTGCCAGCCTTGTTAATGATTCTGGAATCCCTTTGAGGGTTGTGCGTTGGGCCTTTAAGATCCGGGCTGAATATCTGAGGCTTAACGTAAAACCGTACGAGTCCGGCAGAGTGGAGCAATGCTCACTGTGCTATCTCCATGAGCGAGAAGATGTTTCCCACTTTTTCTGCATATGCCCGGTGCTATCGGAGTTCCGACGTGCCACCTTCAACACCAACACATTGACACGTGACGATGCGATCAAGATCCTTAATGGCCCACACTGGACGAAAGTGGAGATTTTTTGCAGAACAGCTTGGCGATATAGACGGTTTTTAGTTGGGGAGTTCAATTTTTGAAAGACTTAAGCAACTAGGAAAAGTTTGTTCATTTTAGGATGCCTGTTAAGATTTCTTCATTTTTGTTTTCATGAGAGGCCCCTACTTTTATGTTTATTTTGTTATTTCCAAATGTTGTATTGCACCATGTATATTATTAATAAACTTTTTTTCTTCTTCTTCTTCATACATTTACAATATAGATTAAGATAGATATAATTCGCAATGTATGGTCTTCCCGATATCTTGGAAGGAGAAAAAACTCCCTTCTAGAGAAGTTCCAGGGAGAACAAGTGGGGTTGCCACCTAAATCTTTCACCGACGAATGACAAGCGAATTGAAGCACAAATGTCCAACACACGATTCACTGCCCAAAACAAAATTAATAAAAGGGAAATCCACTTTCTATAATAATTATAGAAGAATTATATTAATACACAGTAATATCATTCATGAACAGATTGCTTTGACCAGATTTGATCTCCACACATCTCCTTGATAGCCTCAGCAATAACAGAAGGAATTTCGAAGAGGGCCATATTTCTTCTTCTTTCGCTAATGTGTTATAGTCAATGGTGTCTTTCAGAGTCTGATACAAGTAGGTAGTCAGTGATAAAACAGCCTGAAGGTATTTTAACAACTAGGTTTGGACTTTATCCTCTTCTAACTATTGTTATAACCACTACACTTCTAAAATGCTAAGGAGTGTTTTGTCCGTACTTAGCAAACTCAGTTAAATTAAGTGAGGAAACCCACATTCTACAATTCTTGGGCAGATTGCTTATACCGGAGTCCACTCCATGTAATCCACATACAGCCTCTGGAACAGATGTGGTTTCATCATCAGAAGAGTGCCATATTTCATCTTCTTTCGGTAATGTATTGAAGTCAGTGGGTGCCTTTCAGAGCCAGATACAACTAGGAAATCAATGGTCCAACAGCCTGAAGGTGTTTCAACAGTAAGGCCTAACCTACATCTTCCATCTATTCTATTATAATCACTACAATTCGAAAACGTCATTGCTTTTTTGTCCGTACTTACAATTTACTAAGGCAAACTCAGTTATGCCTGGCCGAATGTGGTCTGCTGACCAAACTGAATAATTGGATGGTATGCACAGCAGTTGGCCTTTGTTGGTTCCCTCTTCGACTGGCTATTGGCATTGACTGCCTCAAAACCCTAGATCTTCTAACTCTTGTAATTGGAGAGTCACTGTGGATGTTGACTGCTAGAATCACCTGCCAGTTCCTTACTCTGAACCCACTTTCCGTAGCCACTCAGTTGATTCCCTCATCTCAAGCGATATGTTTTATTTCACACCCGTTCGTCTCTGAGTTTCACATGTGTCAATCAATTTTCCTTTTGCTCAAGCCCAATAGTTATCACTCAATCCAGATCAAATTCATGGAGTACCACTCTAAAACTATAACCAACCACCAGTTTAAATAAAGTCGGAAGAATCATAACAAATCGACGTAAGTGGAAATTTATTCACGTATGCTCACACGCTAGTATTCATCCGCCGGCAACTAAGTATATCTTTCCGTCTTGGAACTAAGTCAGGTCACCATCGGCGTATTTCAGTATGTTTATACTGTGCGTGAAGTTCATTGCGTCTATAAATTTCTTTTCTCAACGTGGTTACTCTTCCTTTTCTCTTACTAACTACTCAAAATCTGCAGCTGGTTTACTCAGTTGAAACCTCCACCAATCACTCAGCAAAACAGAGACACTTAGTGGACGTTTTAGCTCATAATAAATTGAGAAGAGTTGGTTGAAACGGAGGGCAACCAAAATTAGCCTATGACCCAATCGCGTGTTCCAAAACTGTGGCCACAGATGGGCCCATCACCAATCGCTTCCAAAGCGAGTGTAGATTCCCGTACCTTCAGACAGCGTGAGAGGGAGACAAATCTCTTCGGAGAGCCCGAACATGGAAGTCCGAGCGCTTGCGGTGGTTTCACACCTCCGAGTTCTCGTAAATTCAACGCTCACGCAACGGTCTCGTGCCCCACTAATCTTCCTTTCGCTCTTATTTCACTTGGTAATTCCGCATTTTACGCTTCTAATGGAGAATGAAGACAAAGTTAACCTTAAACGTACAGGTAAGTAATGCCGGCATCACAGGGACATCCCTATGTCTGGTATTTGTATGATCACGCTTATAAACATTATTACATACGCTTAGGAATATTTAAAAAAAAGCAAAGTTCATAATCCAATGAAAAGAATCAAGAAAATAGGTGGTATAAGCTGTAAAAGCAGTGCTAGGATAGATTTTCTGTTACCCTCCATCCCGCCTCCCAACAGTAAATTCAAAATTTCCGAGGATGGTTTTTTTTTTCATTTATTTATTGTTACAACTGATTTAAATCACAAACCATCTAGCAACTTAATTTAGTGGTTCAGTAGTTCATTATCTAACACCACTACAAGTTACAAACAATAATCAGCGTCTGGTCACAACTAGGTCCAGCGGTTTGGTTCTCTTGAGTCGCCGTACCTCTTCTCTGTTGTCCAGGCTATACAGGATTTCGAGATTTCGGTGTCAGTGCAACCAAATTTCGTGAACCGCTGCAATTCTTCTCATCGCGTCACTCACCATTTCCACTTTGAGGTCGCGGTGGAGATCAGTTGTCCCGATATGCCAGGGTGCATTGATAATACTCCTTAAGATGTATTTTGGAGTGTCTGGATAGTTTTGAAATTTCTATTGCTTGTGCAGCCCCATAGTTGGCAGCCATAGGCCCAGACGGGCTTAATCATTTGCTGATACAACAGCAATTTGTTAAGGGTGGATAGTTGAGTTTTCCTACCCAGCAACCAGTTCAGCTTCCTGAGCTTAGCGTTGACCTCTTCTTTTTTCTTTTTGACGTGTTCTTTCCAGCGTAGCTTGGCGTCCAGCGTCATGCCCAGATATTTCCGAGGATCGTTGCATAACTTGATTAGAATCCAAGTAAAACGAAAGAGTTTTTATAGCAATAAAATGAGATGAAATTAGTAAAGAAATAACGATTTATGGAGAGGTTTATTCAACCCCCTTAATATTGAAAATTTAATGTGCCGATATATTTTTAAATACGAGTACTAAACCAATCGAACGACATGAATTAGTCCAGAATTCTTGCTTACGCAGCTATTGAAAGATTTGGATATTACTCCCTCCATCCCCCTTCTTACAGCAAAACCAAAATTCCGAGGTTGGTTGCCCAACTAGACTAAAATTGGGGTCGAACAAAATACTACTTCATCAGTATTTTATAAGACCTCTTTTGAAGCCTACCGACAACAAACAATAACAGCTTAGGAAAATAACTAAATTTGCTGTTGGGTTATACGCTCTTTTTGTAAGGAAGACATAATGCAGTATCCACCAGTTCCCTACAAGAAGGGCACACGATTTTTGAAAGAGAAAACTCACTCAAAACAATGGAATTTATTGGGACATGTTTAGTTCAGAGTTCATCGAAGTACCTTTTGCATCCACAAAAAATAAATGTAAACCATATCCCAGTGACTAGCTGGTGCCATAAAAGAACTGTTTAAAAAATACTCACTGGATTTTTCTATCTTACTCTTGGAAAGAACAGACATAGCTGACAAGAACAAGTGAACTGAATAATTCAACTAATACTTCTTGTACTAACCGAATAGAAGTAAAATATACTGAATGAGCAATAATTTCTTTTATGTCACTCATTTTATATATAATAATATTCTTATCGAGTGCAAAATACCACATGCAGCAAAAACGCGATTTCGTCCTACAAGGGAACATAGGACAACTGATGAAAACCAGGCCACCAACAAGGAACTGTCTCTACCAAACTTGGCACAATCATGGATAACAAATTGGTGGAGTGATTTCTGCATTCCCTTGTGGCCTTCTCGCATCGATGTCTTTAATTACGAAATTGGCTAATTAGGTGGTGCTGCATGAATCGAACGTTGTTGTGACTTTAAGGTGACAAAAAGAACAACACAGTATTAACTTGAATTTGACACATGGATGATAGGCATATTAATAGAATACTTGACGTACATGACAAGCTTGATGAGACTTTATATTTGACTGACAGAACTGAACTGTTATTAAAAAACTAGAACGACTAAGTAACGGTTGCTACAAACGTATTATATCACCACGTTCTGCTGTATGTATTTATTTGTATAAATACATGAAACTGAGAAAGTTTCGCAGGGGATAGGTTTTGGATGCACTTGATTTGCAGCTTGAATTCTAACCACAACATTAATCTGAAACGGTGGATTGAAGTAACTCAAGGAAGTTCATGCTGCCTACATAAGAGGGAGCGTTGCTGCCTTGTTTCAACACATAGCTGTTACTCCTGGTGAAAATGAAGATTGGATGCTAACGAGATTCTGGTGCGATAGGACCTTAGAAAAGGAGAGCTATGTGAAAAAAAACGTCCTGAGCCTACAGCAAGCGGGAGCCCCTTGACGTAACATGTAACACGACCGTCAACCCGCCCCAAGGAAGCTGCATTGGGACACTTATGACATTCCGCGTGCGACCTGAGCTTGATTCTAGCCGTCTTTTAATCATAGCTTGGAATCCGGTAAGCTCTGTAAAAAATACACGAGCTTCTCATGGTCGGGCGACGCTTTTAGGGGAATACCTCGGCAAATGAAGAAATGAGGGCTTTGAGGCAATCAACAAACCGGAATACTTCAATCCAGCTCGGGTAGAAAAAAATGAGATCGTTGGACAAATTAAACGATCCAATGTAGAAAAGTTACCCCTTTTTTATTCCATTCCTGTTACTTCAAAGAAGCCTGATCTCCTGTTGGAGCGGCAGGTGGGTCAGTAATCTTGCAAGTTGGAAATGTGATATGGATATGACATTGCGTACCGAGTCGTTGCAGTTTTGCAAAATACATTGCACATACGACCCGATCTGCGGTTGTAGGTGTACTATTCAAGGAATCGGTTAGAATGACTTGCTATGGGAGAATACAAAGCATCAAAACAAAATTTGGTGACGCCGTTTAATTAATAAGTACCGAAGAAAAGGTTTCTTCAACACCTGAACTGTTTCGGCTTCAAGACATAGGTACATATATCACCTTGGTGACATAAAGGAATGAGGTCTGTAGTCAAAATGCCTGCTGGAATCTAGATCAAAACTCAGAAAATCTCTTCCCAAATGTATTAACAGGCAAACATGAAAAAAATCCTACTTTTCACATATACTTTATTGCTCAACGATCCGAATTGATCACTCTCTCTTCCAAAGTCTTCCAGGGTCATCACATCCAGTAATATTTTTTACAGAACTTATCGAGTCGATATCATCGAATACAATCATGTGTAGTATTCCTGGCCCAAATGAAGAAGTGGCTGCTGAGGCGATCAAAGAATTCGAATACTTTAATCCAACAAGGTTGAACAAATTAGATCATTGGACAAATGAAAGAATCCATTAAAGGAAAGTTATCCTTTTGCTTCATTATTTTCAATAATAAACCATCGACTAAGAAACAAAATTTAACTCCCATCAAAAGTTGTTGGTCCATCATCCTACTGGATAATATTTAAGGAGTACACTATTAAAAGATCTTAATATAAAAACATTGCAAATTCTTTCACTGGGGTTTTTATTCAATGATTCATGATTTGAATTTATACTAAGCTTTGGAGTGTGCGTGTTTCACAGATGATAAAGCGATTATTGAATTTCTGGAGGCACACAAATATGATCAACTGATCAATCCTAATAGGTATTTTGGTTGAGAACCGATTGAAGTGCTCTATGCATATCTCCTGAAATTCAATGATCGCTCTATCACCTGTGAAATACGCACACTCCAAAGCTTAGTAGAAATTCAAATCATGAACGCAAGCCAATTGAATAATAAACCCCAGTGAAAGAATTTGCACCGTTTTTTATTTAAAAAAAAATGAGTTTTTTGAAAATTTGACGAATTTTTTTTGCATCAAAACCTAGTGAAAAAAATTCAAAAGCCCGATGATTTTGAGCGCAATGAAGTATATTTAAACGAAAAAAAAATTTGATGGGAATATTACAAGTGGTTGAAGAAATATGGCTAAATGTGTGTTGATCTTGAGGCAGGGATCTGGTCTCTAACTTGATCTTAGGGGAATGACTTTCTCTTTCTCTTTTATGGTGGTATCCTTTTTGTATCATATCTAGTATTATACCTGATAGCGTGCAGGATTAAATTAATTATACTGCATTTTACCGTTGAAAAAGTAAAAATCTGTTATAATAAACAAAATAATTTCCAAGTACAATTTTCCATGTTTTCTAAGTTTCTCCTCTTTTTTCTTAAAATCAGAGGGTGATGGAATTTTTCCGAGTTCAGATTCGGACTCGACACACCTGAAAACATGAGAAACAGGCAAAATTGTTCAAGGGAAGGGAGAAAAGTTTTTTTTGCAGAACAGTGTAATTAGCTGCGTTTTATCCCCTTTTCGCTACAACAACAGAGGCCTGATCTCCTCTTGGATTGACAGTTGAGTTTGCCGAGTTTTGAATACGATACGATGGGTAATATGATTGCGTACTGTCTTTCATAATATTTCTGTGTGTGGCAGAGTCCTTCAAAAATCAGCACAAATGAACTAATGTTGGAGTATAGACAGCATCAAACTAAAGTTATTGAATCTACACGGTGTCTCACGTTTATTTCGCTTCCGTTTTTTATTTTTGGCGCCTGTATTCAGATTGATACGGGGAATAATTTTCGAGTTCTGGTTGAGAAATGTAAAAATAGGATATTGAAACCTTCTTTGGTGGTCAAGGACGCGAAATGAACAAATTTTGGTCATTATTGCGCAAAAAATTAGTCAAATCGAAAAACGAATAGCATTGCGTGAATCAGCGTTAAAAAACAATGAACATTTATGTGCCACACTTTAGAGTTCACCATCATCCACTATTTGACAATTTTGGGGATGCATAACTTAGCGTGCTCGCTGAACCGGTTATGCGCAATCGAAAAAATTGGTTGAGGTGTCAAATTTCCATAAAATCTTGGGTAGAATCCGACTCTGCAATAAAAAATTGGGGTTCTCATTTAAAATAAGAAAGTTAGTGTCAATTGCGCATGGTTGCGCAGTTGCGCGGAGAGCGCAAATATGATATTTGAGATCTTTGGAAAAAATATGTGAAGATTAAAAAAAATTTTTTTTTTGTAAACTCGCATTTTGACGATTTCAGGAGGGGGGGGGGGGGGGGGGGACAACTCGTGGACACCCTGTATATTCCTGTACCACCTAAACCTAAAAGGTTTTTAGGCGCAGGGGAAAAAATTTCCAACCAAAATACGCAAATCCAGGTTTGAACTAATGAAATCAGCCTCAGAAATATATTTAACTACCAAATACAGAAAAGTCAAACTTCTTAAAAACCTACTTTGTAGATGGCAGCAGATCCAGAGATATTTCTTGCGAAATTGAATGCAATCAGTTGTGGCACCACCTGGGCCGAATGATGAAATCAGGCTTAAGGAACATATTGAAACGACAACCAAATCTTAAACTTCACTGAAAAACTAGTGGTAGCTTTCCACAAAAACTGGAGAAGCGTGTAATTTTTCTAATCTCCAACGACATTCATCCGTAGTCGCAAAACGACTTCGTCGGTTCGAATTATTGTATTCTATCACATAAAATATAGTTATGCAATGATATTTTAATTTAGTAAGCAACAGCACCAGAAGGGATTTTGATCTATCATCTACATAAGCTATATCGAGCAATGCTCGGATTAATCATTCGGTTTTAAGAGTGTGCGCAGTGCCTAAATTGGAATAGATAGATTTCATAGATTGTCTGATGCTATTAGGCAAAATGTTCCACAGTTCAAGCTGCAGGGCCGGAGGTTTTGAATCAAAGGAGGTGGAGCTCTCGTGTGAATGGGGAGAGGTCGTTAGCCTCATCCCCGAGGCACTTCCAAGTCCACGTCTGTCGAGCTGTGGTGTGCCGCTGTGTGTAGTGTGATGTAACAGGCGAGAATCCAGCGCGAAACATCGCTCGACAATTATAAATCGAGGCTTGTAAACGGGCGGGCAGGCTTGAAGGAAAAGGTTTTTTTTTTCGAGAGTTCAGAATCCCTCGGGCCACGTCAGGGGTCAGTAGGACAAGCTAAGTGGTCGAATCAGTCAGAATGGAATCCAACGCAGCTTACGGGCTTATCTCGCCATCATCGACAAATCCTAACAGTGGAAGGCAAAGTCAAATTCATAGTAAATACATCATCATCACTCAGCAGTGTCGTTGCGTTCTTACAACAAACGGTTGGATTACTGCAATTCCCAACACAAATTCTACACGTCTACCAACTAATTTTCAATAAAAGCAATCTAATTAGAATTTCACCTCGTTTGTGTTTAATTTCCTGCACTCTATGTTATCATTGAAAAATATCGGACATTATAAAAATTGTAAAGCACAGTTCAAGCCGCATGACCTAATGCACTAATAATCAAAGACGGTAAGCAAAGCAAACGATTTTAAACTTTATTTGATGAGCTCTTTTTCCTCACTTCCTACAATGTTTTGAAAAGTAGCCTCCAACTGACAGGAAAGGGTGTTTATGAAGTTGCTTCTGTTTCGTTGGCATCCCTAATTCAAGATGGTCCCAACGCTGGTGGTTGGATTTTGCCTGGACCTTCCCAGTCAGTTCTACCTGGAAAACCATCACTGGAGGCAGCAGTGTGGGTTTTTTAACTCTCACTCCCTACTCTAATAACATTCTGACTGTGGCAAGTGAAACTTGATTGGCACTTGTTGACAATTAGTGTAGTTGTTGGAAGTTCGTTGACAACATTTTGGTTCAACCAGTTTCAATTGATTTGTGGCCTGTAAAGGCGGTGAAAGGCTATAACCTCACTCCCTATGATATCCAGCCAGTATCCACTTAAATTGTAGGGAGTGAAATCTGCTTGTAGCAAGTAAGATTTTGGCAAGAAAACCTTAGTATTTACTGTAGCTAAAATTGAGCTAATTTGTGCTGTTCCACTCGTCTAAATTGAAAGACTTGAGCGCCGATTCCTATGGAGGTTGGAGGCTCAAGAGCGGATAAAATAGTAGTACTATATACCTCACTCCCTAGAAAAGTTGTTTTCTTCTTCTTCAAAATGGCGTGTGCTCACTTGGGTAATATGCCGAGAGAACCGCAGAGATTGACTAGGAACAAGAAAATTGATGAAGTTTAAGGTTTTATTTTTTAGTAAAGTCAATACCCAAATGTGACCGAAATTTTGAAATGACCCAAATATGCTTTATTGTACGCAATATATGAAGCAGAATATATGTAATGCAGATTTATTTATATGTTATGTGCACGTGCATAACCTGTTGCATCGCAGTTGCAGAATTCATAAGAGATTGTCTAGGAGTCAACTTGCATTAACTTGAAAATCTGAACAAGATCGGCCCATGGATCTCAGATTTTCTTCTATCTCACCCAATTTTGGTTTTGTGCATGCCTAATAGTTATTATTAGATCAAATTGCATTGGGGATTGGGAAATTTCCTGCAACATCCAAGTTTGAACGAAATAAAATTAAGAGAAACACGAGCAAGATACACCGATATTTGTCATTTTTCGTTGATCTTCAGAAATGTACATCAGGAGAAGTTAACCTCTTGCTCATGCAATATCGCTACTAATCCTCTGGGTTCAGGCCACATAATCCATTACAATGTCATCAAACTTCAGGCCAAGTGCGGCAAATAAATGGGTAGGTTGCTTGAATCTAGTCTGTATTATCGAAGATAATTGCAGTTTTGTGCAATGTCGATAAAGTCTTGTGTATACCTACGAGGAGTTTTTATATATTCCAATATGATATCTTAAAAGGCACATTTCATTGTACATAAAATGTAGATAACTAATTTCCAAGTTAAATAGTTGAAATAACAACGAATCTACTTGAAATAACTTCCTTCAAGCTAATACGTGGTGAGGGCAGAGCAAAATGGCAATTTTTTACATAAGTAATTAACTTATGAATACTATCACCAGGTTAAGTACAGCTTGTGAAGTGAGCGCTTCAACTATACGAACAAGCACACCTACTCCAGAAAACTGATTTCTATTGAAACCAATGCCGACATGCCGTAATTAACAACACATTTCATTCCATAAAATGTAGTTATTGCTCAAAGCCGAAGGATCAGTGGGCAATGACGTAATTTTTAGCTCACGTATGGCATCGGAAAACATCGTTAAAATATTGAATAACTACTGGATAAGCATTTTCGTAGTTCTTCGAACAAATTGAAGCATAAAATACCTAATGAAAACGAAAATTTGAAACCCATAAAAATGTGTAGGTAGATGGTTTTGCTTAAGACAGGGCAGCAGTAAACTTCACGTTAATGGATATTTCCGTTCATCTTCAATTTTAGTTTTGCTCAAGGCTTTGTATGGTACCATCTTGATAAGGCAATGTTGCATCTCAAAAATAGGTTGGATGCCAGTTTTGGAAGTGAGTTTATAAAATACACCATGTCTACAATGATAAAGGACATCGGGTGGATTGGTCCGATCTGACGCCGGAAAAGGATATTGAGATTTCATACGATGTCGAAACAGGACGGAGAGTGCAGTGGTACAGGGAGGTGGCGGCCATAATTTAGGGACCAGACGACAGAACTGGGGTAGCTGGGGTTGTTCCATCGAATTGTCTTTCTCTCGGGGGTCTGAAGCCGATCTGAGAACCGGGTTGGTCAATCGGGCCGGGAGGCTCAGAGACGCCGCTAACGAGCCCGCGGGAATGAAACTTATCTGGGGGTTTAAAACCAAACCCGCTGCTCACAACGGACATTGTGCACCTCGCCTCTCCGAATGAGATGATACGGGCGTTACGTGACGCACTAACTACTTCCTGGTTTGATGAAATTAATTAGAATTCGGCCTAGTTACGCCATGCGACAGTACGACCGCCTTTATTAAGTTGGAATACGTGATGGTGAAACATTTTCGTTTTTGTAGGAACAGTTTACTCATCTAAGTTCCGAGATTTCCGTTTTTAATATCAGTATTCCAGGTAGAAGCCAGTCATCAGAAACATCGTAGATCGTCAGGAATAGTATCAGTAGTACATAATCCTTGTATTTTGCTGCTTGCACAGGGGCGATAATTTATCCAATAAACGAAATTTAAAAGGGCTCAACTCGACTACTATGGATAGAAAAGACAGCGACAGCGATTTGGTCACAATGAAATATTATACTGATCGATTACCAATCAATTAGGTAGATCAGAAGGAGTGGGACTCACATGACAAGATAAGAAAAAATTGTCGAGGAGTGTCAAAAACACGGAAGGGAATGGAATATCATCATCTGCCAAAAGTTAACGAGATTCTGTTGGCATTTTCTTTGTACGAATACCTCGGGAGGGTTGGAATGGGTTTCGCTCAGCATATATCGTTGATTCAAACGCATTTCAGGACTTAGGACACGCTACAGAGAACTTTTTAAAAAGTATCTCTAATCTATATTTTAGTCCATTCTAATTTGATTTTGAGAAATCAATATAGAATAATATTCTGGAGCTAGATGGAAAGCTTCGTAAAACACTTGAATGAGATTATTTTGGGCGGCGGGGCAAAAACTACGAAACTGTTAGAGGGGAAGATGGCCCAAACACATTTGGTAATATTGAGAAATTGACATTAGAGGTAGAAATCAGTTCAGTAGGCAACAAATCAGGATTCGGTCGTAGGTATTAGCCTTGAGGTGTCTGAAACTCACACGATTGAATTTCCAGGGTGTAAACTATCCCATGGATAATTTGTCCGTATCCGCAGAATATATGTGATCTTGGTAAATCGACCATTACATAAGAAACCGCTGGTAATGCCCGTGCAAAATGAGTTGGAATCGGCATGCAGTTTCTCACCGGATCTCTATCTGAGTTCTGCACTGTACGGATGATGAACTCGATGAAAGTAATCTAAACGCTGAGTAGTTAGGTGAGGATAATCTGCGATCTAAACGGTTTCAAGATTATAATCGTGCTGTCAACAATTTTAACGATATAAAGAAATACCTCCAGCATTTCTGGTATGCTGTGAAAGTCATCAATAGTTTTGCAATGTTTATGGATTTGGAAAAGAAAACCCTAGTAATAACTAGGCAAATGAGTTGGAAAACAACGAGAAACTTCGCACCAGATGCTTATCCGAATTCCGCACCTGACGGGAGGTTGATAAACTTGATCAATGCAATGTAGAGTTGTGAAGTGAACATTATCAGCGATCTCAATTCTTCAGCAGTTTTGGATCCTGACGGCGATCCAGATAGCCCTACCGGAGATGGAACGAGGGTGATAATGAACTTGCGGGTTGCGATCCAAATGTCGCAACGACCGTGTCGTCACGTCGTCGGATTTATAAGTCGGCTGAGGCCCTGAAGAGGTCGAGAGGTTTCGCAACGACGGAAAAACGTCGGATCCGACGAGCTTCATCAAGGGGCCTCCGACACCCGGTAATGGAATACGAAAGAAGGCACTGAATCCACTGCGCAGAGCAAAATGTGCCCTTGTGTTCCAGATCTCATCTGGAGCAGAGACTGCGATCAGCGTGACAACGTTATTATTTCTGAAGGCGTGAGCGAATGTTCTCGGTACTGATACAAAAAAACGGTACAAATTATTACATAGGGGTTTAGCCTCTACATAAATTACTGATCCAAGTATATTAGACGTAGTCTGTGGTAGGTATATTATCTAAACGTCGCTCCATATCGTATTGCATTCTCGATGCCGTAAAAAGAATCCTTATTTTTCAGTAACGTGGAATGATCAGAATCAGCCCTTCAGCTGATCTCAGTGTCATCAGACTTTATAAACGACTTCTAGATGTCACTTGATGCAATGACTTCTGTATCTAGTGAGTACTCCTGAGCATAAACCATTGTAATCAAGTAATAAAATATTGCACAACATTAGTTCAAGGTAAATAAAAACCTGGCCAAAACCTAATTTAGAATGCTGAACAAGCTAACTATGTTCACAAGCTTCTAGCCGCTAGTGGTTTGGATGGAATCATCCAGCATTATGCAACATCACTAAACCACAGTAGGAACTTATCACATCGCATTATTGGTGCTATACTCCGTTGTTCAACGACATTCAGGCCATCACTGTTCTGCATAAGGCACTGGCCCTGCCCCTACAAGAGTATGCCTCTCCTGCAGGGTCGCCATCGTATGCAATCCACAAGCACGCTCTGGAACCGATTCAGCATACATTTCTTCGCTATATTGCTTTTAAACTTGGGATCCCTCAGAATGAAGTTGATTAGGCTGCCATGTTCCGTAAAGCATTTCCTAAGGAGTGATTTTTGAAATTTTCCAACGCACGACATTGAAACGAGATATAGGGTGCACAAGAATCTTGTTATACTCTACTTCAACTACACTTGCTCAACAGGGTTGTGAGTATTCGGGTTTGTTAGCGTTGAACAGCTATCCATCAGAGCTTAAAAATACTTTATATTCCCGCCTGGCAGAAGAAAAAAGTGTGTCCCTCATCTTAAAACTAAATTACTTTGACAAATTGAAATCTTTGTAATTTCTACTTTATTGGCTACCAAGTTCATCATTTACTAATAAATAGTTTGTTTTATTCTTTTGAAAATTGTGATTTGGTTGTGGTTGTTCAAATACCACATTGTTATATTATATTTTAATATGGTTTCTTTCTCACTTTTCGTGATTTTTCAATTTCTTTTTACCTTAAATTATATAACTATATCAGGTGTTTTTTTAAAATAATTGTAAAACAGTATTGTGAGAGCAGTACCATTTTTTGACTCGTCTCCTATCACGGGCATTGCCCTTAAGTACTGGAGCACTATTTTTCCACTAAACTTTTGTTTGTTATAAGTGTATTTTCTTTTCTTTTGGAAATAGATGGATAAATTGAATTGAGTTAAATCGAAATGATGGGAGTGTGTCACCTTCTGCCCTTGGAAAGCCCACGTTGTGTGTAAGGCCTGGTATTTTTGCAGAAACTATTGAACGGGGCAATAGTCTACTCCTAGGAGAGATAGGCCTTCTTGTCCTTTGTCTTTCCGCTCACATCTGTCCTCCGTTCTACGTCTGTTTCGCCCCCCACGTTTAGCCAACTACCTTGTTCATCTTCATCCTGAGTTGGACTTCAATTGTGCCCTTCCCAACATTTTGATCATTGTTTAGTTATATTCTCACATCTGGTTTCACATCCTTACCATATGCATATTATTGATATTACCAGTGACTCGAAACTAATTTTCTATTTTCTTGTAATTGGGTTCGCCAGTTCATATAAATCAACAAATTAATAAATAAAAACGGCTTTCCCCGATTACCCTGACCATTTGACCACAATCGGACATCTGGAACCTGAGGATATGATGGATGATAGTTTTTATTTCTGAGCATACGCAGAGTGGTGTAATGATTGGTTAGCAACGAAACTCGCAAAGGCCATCCAGCGCGCCCATTTCCTGAAAACGTCATCTAAATCGGATGAAAATTGAGAATTTGGCTTTTAAAAATGATCTGGGGACACACACAGACAGAGAAAAAACGAAATTTGTTGAGGATGGTCTGAAACGCAAAATGAGAGTGGGAATTTCGATTTATGAGAAGGGAAATGCCTATGACCTGAAAGTGATAATAAAGCTGCCGCTACTTATAGGTTGAAGTGAAACAAGTCAGATTTTAATGGGATTAGCTCAAAAGTTGTTGAAATTAGTTGGAGAATCGACCCCCGAAGTTCATAGCTTTAATTTTGGGACTTGTTGATTCATTCAATATTCAGCTGACAATTAATTTATCGTCTCCGCGACTTGATTGATGTTAAAATAACTTTAGAAGGAGCACAGTTTACCTTTAACTGAGGTCCGTAGCCCTCGCTGGGTCTCGTCAGTTATTAGAATTAACCAACCCCGTGATGTAGGAAGTGGGTTTGGTAGCCACAGATACATCCATTTCATCAGGTTTCCCATGTTTTCGATAACAGCTTCTTATAGCGCTCAACGAGGAACGCCCAGCGAGATGGGAAGGTTTAATTCCACACTCTAGACTGGATAATTAAAAACGACCTTTAAAAGATTTCAGAACCCATCAAGTGTAGCAAAATGTAACACTACTGCAGAGTTTTTCGTTTATACACGATTCATCATGACGACATCAACTGCAAATCATCAAAACGGATGAACAAAAATCTGCTTTCGTGGACTATATACTGTTAATGAGTATTGATGATAATGAGATTATATTGAAATAACTGTTGGAAGGTACGTGGTAAACAATCAAATTTAAATTGTAGAAGACGGAACTCTGGTACTCTGAAGCAAAATGTTCTATGTGTAATGCTGGCCAGGCTATGTGGAATGCTGGTCCTTTTTGTCGGAATTTAGGTTTAAATATTTCGGCAAGGAGTTTTTCGACTACAGGAAAGATTTGGTCCCTGAATTCAATTATAAATTAACTACAATGGTTTCTTCTAGTCATCGGCTTTACTATCCAATTATCTATCTACTATCTATTACTAGCTAAAAATGTAAGAACATCTAAAAACCAATTTGTAAAGGATAAGTTCAATTCCATCTAATCGAGCCGGATTCATGGCAATATTCACCAAATCGTATTACCTATTCTATGTATGAAGTGATTTTTCTTTCAATAAAACATGTTTCTTCTTCTTATTTTACTCTTAATGAGCTATCCCCCGACAGTAGGTAAATTTAATGGGTTTTCCATTTAGAAAATTGGGTGTAGCACACAACTTCCTGGTCTGGGTAAAATGAATGTATTGATCTTTATTCTTATGATATTGACTGATTTATTATTATGATACTGATATTTTATATTATTTGATCTCTTGGAATGTTTTAGTTAATCTCGGAAGATGTAGAATATAAGTTTTTTACAAGGATTGACGGGGCAAACATGCTGAGGGTTATCTTCCCGATCCATCAACGAATTCAAAAGGTTAGTTGACAAATATTGCAAGGGTATTACAATATTTTAGGCTGCTTTTTCTTGTCTGCTCTTCAAATTTTGACAGAATAGAACCACTAGAACCGGGAAAAAATTATGCTTGGTGGATTCTTCGTTTGTTCATGTCATTCATGACATTCTAACCAGCACATTCCCTGAAAATGTCATTAAAGTCGGATGGAAACTGATTGGACTAGGTTTGTCACAAGGACTTTGCATACGCGCATGCTTAGTGGCTACTAAGGATACTATAAAATTGATATGAGTCAATCCGATCGTTTTTCATTGACTTCTACAAAAGTTGAGCTCGATCGGACCTCTGAACCTTTTACGTTTGCGCATACGTTAATTGATTTCTAAGCAATGAAATTCTCAAGAGACCATGCACAGCCTAAGGGCTTCCGACGTCCGGAGATTTCGTCTGATACTACAGATCAAATGATAATGAAATTCGGATCAACAATAACATGTGAGATCTAGTTGGTACTAAATTATCGGGATCGATCTCACTCAATCCTAAAGCGTGAAACCAAAAGAAATTTCAACAATTTGAGTATCGAAAACTTTAGAAACAACACCATTGTTTTGGTTTATTATTTTTATGTTCGTTATTGATAGACAATGTCTATTAGACACTCGCTCTCCCTAAGTGTGAGGACTTGGACAGAAAAGAAAACGGTAACAAACAAGCGAATGTGAACGTTCAAAGAATCAAATGAGTATCACCTGGATCGCTCCATGTTCATTTGTTTCAAAAGTCCTTTCTTGAAGTGTGAGGACAATTAGACAGAAAAGAGAACGGTAACAAACAAGCGAATGTAAACGGTGTAGTGTAGGTACTATTGACATTCCTTTCATCTGTACCCACTGGTAAATATAAGCTCTAGCGTCCCGAAAACTGTAATGGCTACATTCTGTCTTAACCAACATGGGAACCTGAAATTTGAATGGTGTTTTCTGTGGGACATCTGAAATTTGATCGCTTTTCGTTCATCAGTTCGCTCTCTTCAAGGGCTAGAACTTCTGACAGAATTTCCAGGTTTTCAAGTCTTCCGTAATATAATTAAGAACAAGTGTAGAGTAGGTTGGTGTTTTATTTTACCTCGTTAAATTTCAGTTGTTCTACTCGTGAATTTCTACATCTTGTTCACTATTGGACCATTACAGTTATTGACATCCCATGCCCTTTCTCTCACTTGCCCCCTCTGGATTCTGTCTTAATCGACCGAGAAAGCAGAAATAATAAACCTCTGTGTAATAATTTGTAGCGTTTTGATTTTGGATCTAGGATCTAGTACACAATAATCTTCACTAGTAGCTCAACACTGGAGACGGAATACTTGTCTCTCAGATACATTTCAGTTTCATTTTTGTTACCGATAAATGCATCAGGGGTCGGTCCCACTTCTTAGCGACTGTTGGACAATTTTTAGGGGGATTCCATCACACTCTTCATGTATAAATGAAAAATTACTCGACGAAAACTTTGTTATTTCATCAATGATATCAGAACCTTACAACTAAAGGATTTTTACAATGATAGTTTCCGCTGACTCTTTTATCTTATCGAGTTTCCAGTATCATCCTGGGCTCGATGCCCTTCAGCGGTAGCCTAGGTCTGCGCTGTGATGACATGTCGCCAGTGTTATCGCCAGGTTCCTTCCGAAAACCGTCAACCAGAACCAGAAAATGATTAACTGCTATTAAAAATGAAAAAGAACAAACCCGGATTAGGAAACGGCATGATGAAAAAAGGAGGAACTTATTAACGAAGAAGGGAGAAAATGTGATTCGAGGTGCGAGGAGCGACGGCGTGTGACGGTTGCGAGATTTTCGGCGGTCGTTTTTAGTGTCAATGAGTAGGCGGGAACAGGAGGTTCCTTGTGGACACCTTGTCGGCTGCCATTTGTGGCAATGAACTTGTGTTTTGGATGCCCGTTGTCGTAACGCAGTCACCGCTTGTTTTGAGATGTCACGGCCACACGACATGCAGTGCTTCGAGTAATGGGCAACAATGAAGAATTAACATATTAGTTAACCGAAGCTACCCATGTGGGCTTCTTTCGATAGGTCTTGAGGTGAGAAAAGCAGCACAGTTGATCGGGTAGTAGGTATTTACCCACCTAATCATATTGGTACCAGCAAACGACAAAACCATCCAGTACAGACAGTAACATTCAACGTTAGTAGTGAGTGTTTCCCTATAGGAAAATGATTATATTTCGTCAAAACCCAATGGCTACACCTGTTTGAGGTAAGATGAAGTGAGGAAACGGGGAAAGTGTTCAAAATGGTCCTCATCATGGCTCCAGACATCAGGAATATGAAACCACCTTGCGGTTAGATTAGCAACTCCGACAGTTGCCCGTGAAAGGTGAACTCACCGCCAAAGTCAATATTCAGTCTCCTTGTGCCTTACCACTCCGCTGCGAATTTGGTGGTGCAACTTTCTTCTATTTCTACCATCACGTAAATAAGTATGAATGGTTTCCTTAGTTTCCTCTAAGTTCTGAACAGGCATTTCAGTTTTATTTTGGTCAATGGCAGCAAACAACAAACTATGGCTTCAAAAACGGTTTTTTGAAGAATTTAACACGGAGGGCTTATCGGGGACCCCTAATGTGTCGCATGAATATTCGTTATCAGCATGAAAAATTCTGTTGGAGTAAGATTTTTGTCCATTCCGATGTACTTGAAGCATTAAGTAACCTCAAAGTCACTGTGCCTTATCCATTATTCGAGGTAGCCCTATGGAATTATCGTTTGAGCATAAAAACATGAAAAAAATACAACAAAAATTTAAAGTCAGACGCTAAATCCTTTTTCATTTTACATCTATCTTGATATTTTGGAGACACAGTTTGTGACAACCTGCTTCCCTTCATGTATTTTGATAAGCTGCAGCTCAAAAAGCGTAAAATGAAAGAATTCTTAGAAGCTTCTCAGCGGGACTTGGATGGTACCATTTCTACAAGTAAAGAAGATGAGATGCATTCTTTGATGCATTTTTTATCAGTTTACATTACAAAGGACAGAAATGAGTTGAGCTTCTTGAATACTTTCACGCCTGTAGCTTGGCAGCAGGTACGTATCCAACTCCAGTTATTGCAGACAGTAAAATTATACCAAAAGTTCCTGTCATGTCGCATCAGATCCCATTAGAGCCGTCGCTATACAATATACTACATAAGTCCTATTTGACTGGACTTTATTCACTGATCCAAGTTATGCAACAGAAAAAAGAGCCTAGAGAAACATGATTTATTCTTAGTAAGCCCGTAAAAGCTGGATTTCAACACATTTTGTACTCATGTTATTCAAATCCAACGTATTGTAATTTCTACCTTTCTCATCTCAGTTTTGAAGAGATTTCAATATGATGTAAATACCTATTCATAATATTTACTTTGGTAGTGAATATCCATACATCCAGGATGGATCGACGGTTTCACCAGAGATTAACACTTCCCGACAGATCAAGTTTCATTTTAGCTTCAAGGCTATTATTGAAGTGTTGAAGGCACATCACCTCTGCCCTTGACAAGGGGCAGCCATTCCATCACTGCCATATTATACAGGGTGTCCCAGGAGTTATGCACAATCCGACTCCTACGTATTCTACAACTCAGAACAGAGGTCGAAAACACCTCAACCTCAATTTGAACAGAAAACACCCGTTTTTCTGCAGTTAAACACCATTTTCTTAACGAAAAATATTTTTAAAACCAAAAGAACTACATCGTTAGAAAGCTGACATTTTGGCGCACGTTTTACCTGGTCTGCACAGTTGTGTCTCAAGTATTAATGGGGTTGCTGGACGAGATGAAAAACAGGCGATTTCAAGATTCGGACAAAACGGCCATTTCGCGAGGCAATCGCTAATCTTCAATGCAATAGAAAAATGTTATCTGACATCAAATAGAATTTAAAGCTCTTTCTATCGGTGTCTTCAAATTTGATCTATCTTTAAAATTGAAGGAGTTATAACATTTTAGTGACATAATATAGAAAACACGAAAAAATTTTAAATCGCGAATAACTCGAAAACGAAGCCTCTAAAAAAAATTGCTAGGAGGCACTTTTGGTCGGAAATGAGTTGTAGAATACGTAGGAGTCGGATTGTGCGTAACTCCTGGGACACCCTGTATAGCTCACCAAACAGTTACAATGTCGCCCTGAACCTGAGAGACGGCGCTGCAACAGCTCAGCAAGAAGAAAAAGGCCATCAGGATTTTAACTAAGTTTTACCTTCGTGAATGATTGTATGTTGTATATTACACCCGAGTCAACCTGCAGTTAACAGGAGATACGATTTCACTTTTTGGTTTATTTTTTTCTCTTAGAACAAAATTTTTATAAGCTTCCGTTTATCATAAATCAGTACTTCACTACTTCAAGTTTCAAGAGGTCTCGCCCAGTCGGTAAAGACGGCTTTTATGATCTCATATAAATTTCAAGACAATACTATCGTTAGTTGCTGCTGCGTCGGCGTGAATGTGAAATCCTCATAACAAGCCCAATTTCTACCGTTTCCATCCGATTTTGATGGCTTTTTCAGGTTAGGTTGTAGATGGTCTCCTACAGGTTTCATTGATCAGAAATAAGTCTGCGCACGCGCAAAAATTAGATTCATCAAACATACATAATTCTCTCAGGTTCTCTTTCTCAGGGTGGTTGGGGACAGCCGGTTTAATAATCTAATATCTATTTAAAATCGATCGCATCATTATTATAGCAGCTACGAAAACGAAGCTCTAAAAAAAATTGCTAGGAGGCACTTTTGGTCGGAAATGAGTTGTAGAATACGTAGGAGTCGGATTGTGTATCCTGGGACACCCTGTATAGCTCACCAAACAGTTACAATGTCGCCCTGAACCTGAGAGATGGCGCTGTAACAGCTCAGCAAGAAGAAAAAGGCCATCAGGATTCTAACTAAGTTTTACCTTCGTGAATGATTGTATGTTGTACATTACACCCGAGTCAATCTGCAGTTAACAGGAGATACGATTTCACTTTTCGGTTTATTTGTTCTCTTAAATCAAAATTTTCATTCGCAGTTTGTATTTTGGGCATTTTTATAAGCTTCCGTTTATCATAAATCAGTGCTTCACTACTTTAAGTTTCAAGAGGTCTCGCCCAGTTGGTAAAGACGGCTTTTATGATCTCATGTAAATTTCAAGACAATACTATCGTTAGTTGCTGCTGCGTCGGCGTGAATGTGAAATCCTCATAACAAGCCCAATTTCTACCGTTTCCATCCGATTTTGATGGCTTTTTCAGGTTAGGTTGTAGATGGTCTCCTACAGGTTTCATTGATCAGAAATAAGTCTGCGCACGCACAAAAATTAGATTCATCAAACATACGTAATTTTCTCAGGTTCTCTTTCTCAGGGTGGTTGGGGACAGCCGGTTTAATAATCTCATATCTATTTAAAATCGATCGTATCATTATTATAGCAGCTACAATATTAGCGCGACAGATCTGCAATACATAACGACTAAATTTTCGAAGGCGTTGATGTGTGCCTGTGCGCCTGAACAATAATTGTATCCATGCATTTATGTGAATGAATGAATGAATGAATGAATGATTTATTAGCAATCGAAATATGTACAAGTAGGTAAGCCTTAAAAAGAAAATCAGCAAAAAAAAAGATAATTATCAGAGAAAGTAAATAGGCACAATTGAACTGAAAAATTGCTCCCCGAAGAATAAGTTTCAAAAACTTGTGCTCTTCGGAGGAGTTCAAAACGAAAAATACCACAACAGGTGCCGGTTCAAAGCAAAAGAAAAAAGGTAAAAATCAAACTAATAACCTATGTACCGTCAAAATAAATGATTAAACATACCGGTTTCCGAAAAATAAAATCAAAACTAATTACAAACGGCTATTTAATAGTTCCTTGAATTTGGAAAATTTATTAAAAGAATAAATGTTAATCTCATTTTGATAAAGGAATTTGAGCCCTGCAACATAAGAGCTTCTCTTGTAGAACTCCGTGTTGACAACGGGCAGAATAATTCGGGAGTTATTATAATTACGAGTCAGAGTCGAAGACGACTGATGACACGGCTTAATGCCAACATTGAAAATAAGAGTGCAAGCTTGAAAAAGAAAAATTTGCTTCACCTTCCTAACTTCAAAATATTTATACAATAGTGAAGAAGAAAATCTATAGCTTTTATTCAGCAAAATTCTAAGCAACTTATTCTGAACAATTTGAACCTTATTCACGAAAGATTTCGCAGCAGAACAGAACAATACCATATTTAATAATCGAAAATGCTAAGCCATAATATACTATTTTAAGTTGATTTTTCGAAAGAAAATTTCGGGCCTCCTTAAACACATAAAAAAGTTTTCTTAGTCTATTTATAAGTTCTACTATATGCTTTTTATAACTTAGGCGATTATCAATTACTATGCCCAAATATTTACAATCGTCACTATAAGGAAGCACAATACAATTACACCTGGCTATACCGTTAGCACACCCAAAACTAGAGTGAATTTCACTCCACAACTAGCCGGACAACCTTTATTACCAATAGAAAATCGGAGGACCGAAGTCTTCTCAACGTTCAGGCATAACTCAAACCAGTATTTTATCCGAAAAATATCATAGTTAATGAGATTAATTAACTCATGGTAATTTTTTAAAAAAATAACAGCACTGTCATCCTCAAAACCAAATAACTTGCCCTTTATATCAAGGTTTATCAGCTCATTGATATACAGTAAGAATAACATCGTCGATTTATGTACCGTAAATCGTTGTAACAAGCTTCCCTCTTCAAAGATTACGTATGTATTTTAAGATGATTTAAAATATTTTAAGTCAATTCATTCACGTTACCAATACGAAGAAGCTAAGTGCCTCCCTGTGATAGGTCGGAGGAGCATCTTTTCTCGGGCTTCTTTCAGCGCCAGCGATTGTATCTGAGACCAACGCAATGCCGGTTGCGGAATTCAATCCCATCAATAAAACCGCGCGAGATCGATCGGATTAAACCGCGAAGAGGAGGCATCAGATACCGCCGGCATTGGGCACATTAGCGAGAGCTCCTGCCCCGTTCAGCCTTGAGCAACACTTGATAGTTCGGAGCCCGATTTTTCCGACGCGTCGCTCCGGTATTCGACGAATCCTAATTCACTCGACGTGAATAGCCCGGCACGACCAACTGTGGGATACCGTGGATCTTGGCGTGGTCTAACTAAGTAAACCGCTGCAAGTATTGCACAAACTTACGAAGAATTTAAGATTAAGTGCCTGGGCTCAAATGGTCGAATTCGACATCTGCCACGGTCGTGTGACAACACCGTTTACGCTTAATAATTCATTTTTCAACTTTCAGTGATCACCGAAAAAAAACGACATTTGGTAGTGCAGGAAAGATCAGTAAACCAAAAAACCTGTCACATAAGATATAAAACTATGATAACAATATGGATGCAATGCAATCACTGCATATTGTGAAATGAGTAAGGAGCATTCTAAAGACAACACAAAGACTGTCATTTCTTCGTTAAGTCACCAAGCAGTGATACAAGACGCAATACCAAGGAGATGAATAGGATTCTCGTAGAGTGAGAGCACATTTGCATCTACATCCCCTGGCCAAAATGAAAAAAGATACCTGATAATAATAATATTGTAAGTATAATATTATCGTACTGTTTTCCAACTTTTCCCCATGGATCCTGGTTGAAGAGCAGAAGAGTTTCAAATCCACGCACCAAGCAGAGCCTCAGGATGGGTGAGAGGAAGGTGGAGTCGTGAGTTTGGTGAGGGCGGTCAGGGGTTCACTGTCTGGCAGCAAAACCCCGTCTGTGCGGACTAAGTCACTCGCGACGAAGTTGTGAAAACCCATTTCAAATAAAAACGGAGTAAGATAGAACGTTGTCTATATTTCCACGAAAGTAAAGAGTTACACTGTTAAATCGGTTTCGACGGTTAGGTCATCATCAGAAATCAGGCCTCTCCATAATGATACTGTTTGTGCCCCTTTCACTTTGCAAGGCTTGAGTGGCATTGGTCGGTCCTCCCCGCCCCTTTCACTTCCTTGAGCCAATAGGATTCAATCTCCTCTCACTCGATCCTATATAAGATATGCTTTCTGTGATGCACTTTCAGTTCATGTTTGTTACTGATGATGACCTAACCGTCAAAATTATGAAAACTAAATTTTGTTTTCAAACTGTTCTAACAACTTGTGTCCCAATTCCATATAAAGCCAGATTGCCATTATTTTAATCAAGGATTGTAACTTGAGTAGAACTCATCTAACGAACTCTTTTGTAATAAAAAATATCCGTTACTAGTTGATTTCTAAAATATGTTTTTCCACATAAAAAAGCCGCTAAACAAAGAGTAATCAAACTCTACCGTATATAGAAAGGCTTACAGCACAATACACAACACTTGAAATATAAAATTACGATGAAACAGTTTAGACAAAATTAAGAGACCATAACGAGCTTAATGGACTGAACTAGCTTTGAATCTGAACTTGAAACAAACTATTGTTGAAATTTTTACGAGTATTATCGAGTGCACCAAGGAAGCATTATCTCTAGATGTACAGCCCATTTCTGGTAGTCCTGAGGTCTGAGTAGGAGGCATATAAAATACAGGAATAAAAAAAATAATTTGAAGCGTTTATTTTTTAAATGCAATTAGCAGGCTGTTGGAACGCAGTAATTTATCTCGTCTTAAAGGGATGCAGTAGGGAAAGTTATGCAGCGTACGTGAGCTAACAATGATTGTCAGGTTCGTCCAATCTGCATTGCCTCAGCCGTAACCAAACGGCCAGATCACGCCGCCTCTTTTAATTCTTCTTGTTACGCTTTACAGAGCAAAACCTCTCCCTGGACCCCTCATCACATCGGTTCTCTGTCCATTGTAAACAACGTTCAACGCGCCCATGACTTAACGATATGTTTTGATTACTGTTACGCAAAAAAGGGTTAAACAGTTCTGGAACGGTTCCCAGTCTCGGCATCTTCAAAGGGGACCCTCTCCGCCTGGCGAGCTGGAAACAAAAGAACTTGATTCGGTACGACCTCGAGTGAATGTTGAACTACCCGTTGGGTCAGACCCCGGTGCCAACTGCAGATAAACGTTCTTATCAAATGCAGTCGCGTATTGCGATCGGCGGGATTTTTTTCGGCCATCGGATCCGTTTGCGTATGCAAAGCTTTGACCGCAATAACGAAACGAACCATCTACAGAATGAGCGAACGAGAAAACCATTCCCAATAGCCGCAACCTAATCTGACTACTAGACCTCATAATAGTTCCGTCCGAGGCTAATCACCTACGTGAGCGAGGCTTCAAACTAGTTTCAAAATCGGAATCCATCTTACACGAGCTATCGGTGTTTCCCACCAAATCGCAAATGACATTTTAATGACGACCACTTCCAATACCACCAATTCAGACTGACTTCTTAGGCTCATAACAGTTCCACCCTTGGTTAATAAAATTAAAATCATAGGAGAGGCTTCAAACTACTTTCCAAATTGGTATTCATGGTACACGAGCTATTGGTGTTTCCCACCAAATCCCAAATGACATTTCAAACAAGATCATTTCTAATAGCCCCAATCCAATCAGAATACTATACTTCTCAATAGCTCATAGCTTCCGTCAATAGCTAATAACTTATCTTAGCGAGGCTTCAAACTACTTTCCAAATTGGTATTCATTGTACAAGAGCTACTGGTGTTTCCCACCAAATCGCAAATGATATTTCAAACAATGGCATTCTTAATAGCCTCAATCCAATCGGAATACCAAACTTCTCAATAGTTCATAGCAGCTTCTGTTCTATAAAGTCCGTATTTCTCACTCACTACTGTTGTCATTAACTAGAAGTATACAACTTCCATCGTCACTACTCAGCGAAATATTTATTAGGGCTGTTATATCCACTTACACTATGAAAGAATATACCATCTACAATGGATATCCGCCTCAGGAAAAAAAATTGGATCAAATCAAGTAGCCTTATCAGCCCTTATTTCAGTGTTACACGGTTTTTCCTCACCCCGTACAATGTTTTCAAAAGCAACTCCCAGCTGGCAGGATAGTGTTTATGAAGTTGCTTCTGTTTTGTTGGCATTCCTCATTCCAGATGGTCCCAACGCTGATGGTTATATTTTGCCTAGGCCTTCCCAGTCAGTTCTATCGGGAAAACCATCCCTGGAGGCAGCAGTGTGGGTTTTTTAACTCTAACTCCTACTCCAATAACATTCTGACTGTGGCAAGTGAAACTTGATCGCACTTGTTGACAATGAGTTTAGTTGTTGGAAGTTCGTTGACAACACCTTGTTACAACCAGTTTCAATTGATTTGTGGCCTGTAAAGGCGGTGAAAGGCTACAACCTCACTCCCAACAATATCCAGCCAATAGCCCCTTAAATTGTAGCAAGTGAGATTTTGGCAATGAAACCTTAGTATTTACTGTAGCTGAAATTAAGCTAATTTGTGCTGTCCCACTCACCTAATTTGAAAGACTTGAGCGGCGATTCCCGTGGAGGCTGGAGGCTCAAGAGGGGAAAAAATAGCAGTATATACCTCACTCCCATCAAAAGTTGTTTTTTTTTCTTCAAAATGGCGTATCCGCAGTACGGTTCAAGATTATGTGTGCTCACTTGGGTAATTTGCCGAGAGAACCGCAGTGATTGATTAGAAACAAGAAAATTGATTAAGTTTCAAATTTTTTTTTAGAAAAGTCGATACCCAAATGTGACTGAAATTTTGAAACGACCTATTTATGAATGATGGCGAATCAGTTTAATTGTATCAGGACATGGTTGAATTATTTGGGAAAAAGGTTCAATTCTTTTGGAAAAAGGTTTAATTCAACTGGAAAAAGGTTTAATTCAACTGGAAAATGCTATATAACATGATGCATAATGTTAAAATTCACTTTAGGCTGATACTTATCCTGTAAGTAAATGTTAGTAAAGACAATCATTAAGTTTGATCAAGTCAGCAGTGTCGAAACTTGCAAGTACGGACCAGAAGGAACTAGACTTGGCAGTTACACGACTTCGGACGTGCGTCAACCTGGCACGAAATATAAATACGGAACGAAAAGGATCTCATTGACATTCTCGGGTTAACTCACGGTCTAGTTGTATGTAAGTGGATCAGCCCCAACGAGCCGTAAACCTTAAAACAAGAGTGTACTTATAAAAAAAGACCATGTTATGTCACACAATGCCCCGAACCTTCTGCCTGAGATGTTATACTTTCGATATGTATGAGATACCTACGCTATAGAGTCCTAAGCGAACGACGTGTGATTGTTGCGAAACAGCCTGCACCTTTTAGATGGCTTCTTTCCCTCATTACTCAACTGTGCCTCTCAAAATTCGTTTTTTTTAATTTGGGGATATGGGAACTGTTCTCACGGGACGAAACACGATGTAAACACGTGCCGTACATCAAGATGAATGAGGCTGTTAGATCCTGCCAGGTGCATATATCAGCGTTTACATACACGCAAGGTAAGAGATCCGACGGGCTCGTTTTGTCTTCGTTGATTGGACCACTGACCGCAGAGATTTTTCGGCGTAGGTACGTATTTTGCAAAACTTACCAGGAAAGTCAAAGTAACGATGAGGAAGGAAGTTATCCACATAAAAGACGTGCAGGCATCTCTGGGCATTTCCTTGATTATATAATTTGAAGTAAAAAATAATCAGCAAGATAAAGAAGAAAAGCATGTTCACTCAAGAAAAACAAAATACACCGTTGGGAAGTTAAGAAAACAACATGAACAGGATATGGCAATTTGCCGTCAACCCGAGTCTATCGCTTTCTATGTTTTGTATTTTATTTAGGGAAGGCGTGTGTGATTTAGTGAGAGGAATTGAGTTGTAAGAGAAAAAGTGGATTAGTATACCTTCGTATGGGAATTCTCGGATAAACCTGGTAAAATTCTGTCGTCCAGAGGTTTCAATGTTGGGTTCAAGAATAAAAATCTTCTTTGGGTTCGGTTAAGGATTCTATTAACGTTCAGGATAAAGGATAAACTAAAATGTTCATCTGGCCTTGAGTGCAATGGTCAAACTTGTAGGAAATTTAGGGAACGAATAAAAGAGCATGAAAAGGATTTCAGGGACTACAAATGTGATTCTGCCTTTGCAAGTCATCTAAATGAGTCCAATCATAGCTTTATGTTTTGATGTGAGAAACAGGCAATATGTAGAATTTCCTCATTTTCGCCCAAAGGGGGTATATTGGATGTGCTAGAATAATTGTTAAGACCAATAGGTCAGGAAAATGTTTAGAAGAAAAGTTTGGGATAGTGTAAGGCGCACGGATGGGTTTTTAAAATTAAATTTCTGAATTAAGCAGCTTGAAAAGTGAACCAATAACTTTTGCAGGTTAAAATTTTGTTTTCATGGTCGCTTACAAAGGCTCATTATTGAAAATAATTAACCAAAGTCATTGTAAGAGTGTATTCTGTCTTACAAATATAAAGACCCCGCAGAGTAGGCAAATGATTTGTAGGAATTGTGAAAACAAGTAGGCTGTTTATGTGGCAAAGGCTCCAACCCTTAGTCTGTGAATGAACATGCACGAAGGACACTCATAGCAGAGCTCCTCGTTGGAGAGCACTCACGTTTACATAATGCATCATTTGATGAATGTTCAAGGGTACTGGTACTGTGCAAAATGTCAGGATCAGCAAATGATCGCCTGCTAGAACCAATTGGTAATGAATGGAGATATACGAGGGACGATCTTCGCTCTAGCTCACTCAAAAATATTTTTCAAAATTTACAGAATGGGTACTTCAGGTATATAACTACTTTTCCACGTAGTCGCCGTTCAAATCTAAACATTTTGTATTCCCATAAATGTTAAATGCAACAGTCGTAAAGGTTTAGGGGGCTAATAGACCCCCTGGCCTCAATCTAAACGACTAGAAATTTTGGCATCATAAATTATCTTGTTCCGGCCTTGGATACCAAATTGAAACACCGCGACCAGGACTCAAAAAACTATTTCTTCTTCAGTTTCTGAGATCAAGATTCATTCGAAATATTGGAAAACTTTTCTCTCATTCTACATACCTGTCTAAATTTGTTTCCCATAAATAATTGTACCTATATTGTTCAGTAGAACCATTTGGTAATGAATGGAGATATATTTCTTGGTAGATTACCAAGATCAAGATTCATGATTAAGATTAAATACAAAATAAATGAATAAGTAAACAAATAATGATTCGTTATGGAAAGTGATGAATGAATTAGGACATTGATTGCAGCATTGTTGCCAATTAAGGCTTTTGAAATGTCAATGAGGCGACCGCCTGGCCGCTATCCAGGGCGGGATTCGCATATCATTTTTCTCGCCCGCTGTCTGGGAGATCTGGGAGAACTCCATCCGTCTTCCAGAGAGCGAAGAATTGAAAAATGGCCCCGCCCAGTTACGTCTAAATCTCGGGCTCTTCGGGAGGCTATTTGCAAAATTTTCCCATCAAGTCTTTTTTTAGGTTTGCAAATTACATAGGCGGTAGACAATTATCAAGTTCCTCTCCATCAAGCTACTTCATATTCCTCCTGTTCCCACCTACATGCTTATCTAAAATTTAAACCTAAACTTTGTATTTTCGTTCATGTTCGCTCTTCTAGCCTCCTGTAGTAGTTTTTTGGTCTTTCTTTTATTTCTTACACCATTCAATTGAACTTTTTGTGTTTCTTTCTGGTTGTTCTTTTCAACTTAGTATACCACTCGGCTAGATCTTTTCAATGTTTCATTGAATTCTATAAACTGGGATATATCCCGAATTTTTTAAATAAATAGATGAGGTATGAAACAGTGACTTGTTGATCAACTAACTTGGTAAGCGAATGTTTCGTGTTGAATTACGGAAGGAGCCTTGAAAGCTGAAGGTAATTATCCGTAGGGACTGAAACAGAATCATTCGCCCGTTATTTGGGTCATGCAAGTCCTAAAATCTAACGATTCACGTTTTGTAAACCTTACGGTAATCCCACCATCTGTTTCGAACACAGGTAGGTACGGTAACCTACACGTACTGCGGTCTTTTGTAATCCAGTTTCGGTTTCTATAATGGAAAGTGCGGTCGTATTGAGCAGTAAAAAACTTCAACGATGGAAATCGGAGCGGCTGGAAGGTCTCGCTGACTGCCCCGTCGTGACTCCACAAATGAATGATAAGCCATCTGTTTTTCGCACCGCCCTGAGTGGCGGAGGCCAAGCCGTGACGATGCCCGGGAACAGGACACCAAACAATCCACGAAGCAAGTAGTCAATGTCTGATATTGGGTGAATCATGAAAATTAATCGAACTTGTTTCCTACCGAGTCTACCTAAAGGTAGAGGAAATACCTTCACTTTTGGAGGATAGGAAGCCGTTTAGATATGGTTAGGGTTAGATGAGGGAGGTTCAGGCTTCAAATGGAACATATTAATAGTAGTGGGTGTAGGTAGTGGGGTAACCACATTCACTTTGAATCTTTTATTTGGAGCGTAAGTATTTATTTTCTTCATATTAGATTAGAAACGTTTCATCCTGCAGCGAGGACTTCTTCAGTCTATAACTTATTATGTCATAAGTACAGGCAGAATTTAGGCTTTGACGTAGTGGTGCTACCACACATCTCTTCAGTTTGTTTGTTTATTACTTGTTGCTTGGTAAGCGAAGTTGTTAAATTATCCCTCATCATTTTCCATACATACAAACTGGTCATGATTAAAACTTTGTTGGTCTCAACTGCGTTAATTATTAAAATATTTATTATGAATAACAAAAGGGAGAGAGGAGAGCTGCAAGGATTTTTAAATTTTGCTTGGGAGATGGAGAGTTTTAACAACTTCGCTTACCAAGCTACAAGTAATAAACAAACAAACTGAAGAGATGTGTGGTGGCACCACTACGTCAAAGCCTAAATTCTGCCTGTACTTATGACATAATAAGTTATAGACTGAAGAAGTCCTCGCTGCAGGATGAAACGTTTCTAATCTAATATGAAGAAAATAAATACTTACGCTCCAAATGAAAGATTCAACATATTAATAAGTAACGCATGCATTAAAGCGACATTCCTATATCCAGTTCATGTCTGTTCTAAATGAGACTGCCAATTAATCACAATTTGGCTGATGATAATGAACTAACATAAAAGTGTTCATGCTCCCTACCTCACTGCCGTCATGAAATGTTGAGTGGATTCACATTCTAAAATTGAACAAAGAATGACAATTCATCGAGCTAGTAGAAGTTTAATAAACTATGAGTTTTTACTTAGCGATGTAACAATATTTTATTTGAGGAGTTGTCCGCCACAGCTCCTCTGTGGTCCGCCCCCTGGTTCAATTCTAATAGGAGTCTCCCTATTGACGAAGCTTTGCTTCAGAGAGACTTCCTTATAAGCACTAAAATCTAGGGGCCGCTCCAGAATGCCTAACAACGAATTGTCGTGAAGACAATTTAGAAATATTTTAGGAGCTTGTGATGCATATGGTTTGTTGGCCCTTCACGATTCTTGAATCCGTCGCCTTGGGAGATGAATCAGACGCCCTCAAGCGTCTGGGTCATCCTCTGAGCGTGGGCGAGCATTAAATCCGCATTCAGCTCATTGGAAGGGGCAGCTATACCATAACAAGATCGGCTCGGAGGCTCGATTTTTTAACAAGAGAACATGATTGTGGAGTGCGTGACATAGCTTTGTACACTGTTTACAATAAAGTCTGCGGTAAATAGAACACCGAATATTCGGGCATCGTAAGTAAGTCGACTTTACACCAAGCCCACACAACTGTGAAGTAAGTAGCACAGAGTTTAGCAACCGAGGGACCAGCGTTTCCTCCGTCGTTGCGGCCGATGTGTCGCTAAGTGTTTTCATTCTCTGCAACGGCCAGTCCAGGGAGATGTTGGACAGCGGGTAAGAGGGAAGATGAGGGAATCTCACAGAGGCGAAAATATGTTGCAAGCCCGAAAAGGTTTTACCGCTTTTTTCTCAGGCTGTCGGAATCCCGAGATAAATGAAGGGGCCGGCAGGAGCTTTTATGCGAGATCGTTTCAAGTAAAGTATAGAGCATTGCGAGAATCAGCAGTTTCTAACTAGACTAGGGTGCAGGGTGTTAATTTTTTCCAACTTGCTTCAGAAGGTGTAGAGAGGAAGAGGTTTAAGAGAGTTGGTGAGGCAATCAGGCAAAATCATGTAGTCTAGAACCTATCTCCCAATCATAATGGATATGGATAGTTCCTGTTACCGTTTCTTGAGATAATCCCACAGCTGTGAAGAATATGGTGTTGCAGTTGCAACCACATTTTTGAGTCTGAGGCATGAAATGTCAAATATTTTCCAATCCGATCAGATAGCGTTGTGGGGAAGTAAAAAGTTATAGGAACTCTTCATTATTCATTCATTCGGTGTGTTCATTCATATCTCCCTCTGAATCGTGCTTTTGAAACTGTGGGGTTCACCTCTGTGCTCTATCGCGGAGGTGACACATATCAGGGGTTATATAACATGGACTGAGCTCTGCCAAGATAATTATTTTACAGCAACCGTCAAGTTCGCTGTTAGTGGAAGACTTGCCAGGTTTGATAACAATCAGCTAGTTGATGTATATCTTTCCGGGGCAGGTGAGCAAGCTGCGTCGTCCGGTTGCCCGAGCGTTGCTCCAGCGAATGTGGGTCAAAACTGCACTGTTCATCATCAATCGTCTAAGGTTAGCCACCTCAGAATCTCGTCTTATATGTACAAATTAAATAGCTCTAATCAAAATGTACAAATTGCATCTTTTGCCAACGAATGAAAAGATTGAAGAACCTCCTCCACTTTGTGTGCGCGTGAATGGTTATTCCTCTCAGCTCTTCCTTGACCTCAACCAATAGGATTCAACTCCACTTTCACCTGAGACAATGTAAGATGTGCCACTTCTTATGCATGTTCAATTATTGTTTGACCCAACAATAATTGACCAACAACACATGAGTGTTTGAATCAATCTGACATTTTTGCGTGTTTCATAATAATGAACTTCTTCATCAACCTCCGGTATTGTAAATCTCCCGTAAATTTGGCAAGCAAAAGCTCATAAACCTATTAGCTTTTCGACGTGTAGATTGAATCTTCACTTACTCTAAACTTGATTCAAATATTGTTTCATATTTCATTCCAAAGTTTTCTCAGCTGCTGAACACGAATAAAACACTCGGAAAGTTCCACCAAGCCACCTTGAAGGATTGCAATCCATATAATTGAGAAAACTCCAGATTTGTAGGCGTTTTCATCTCATAGAAACGCGGAAGGCTTGAAATCTCAAATTAAGATTATATAGGGCGTTAATTATTAAAAACATTCTTAATTTGATCATTTCAAAAAGAGGGAGAAAACGTTTTTTTTTCAATTTTCTATCTCTGAATATGAGTTGAATCAGATCGCCCTATCATTTCCGTACAAAACAGAACATATCCACGTATCTTGTATATTTGCCAATGTCGTTAATTACTCAATTATTGAGAACGATCGTATTTCCTTTGGATTTTGTAGATTTGGCATAATTATTCTTAGTGGAGCTACACACTTGTACGTAATCGGTTACCCCAAGGCATCAATTCCGTTAAACTGAATTTATTTTTCATTCCCAAATCCTTTCTGATAACTGTCTCCGCGTAATTAAAATTTTTGATTCGACTCGGCTTGCTAATTTAAGAAAATGTTCATTATTTTCTTCATAATAGGCTTCTTTACTTTACTTTGGATGGCGACTTTATCAGCAGCGATTATCGCCTTTCAGCAAATTGTTAGCAAAATCGCTCTCTGATTAACCAATCTATCGATCCGTGGAAAGATTTCTGTCGAATACGATATAAGAGACCATTGGTTTCGTGTCAGATAACTTTTATTCTAAGATAAAACGATAAAAGATACCTGGTAACTTTTCCCTGATTTTAAATGATGAGGTCATGGGGACAAAACATTACGTCTTACCTCCTGCAAGGTTTCCACAGTCGGTACCCATAATATGATGAAACAACGTCTGAGAAAGTAATAACCTGACCAACTGTCGCCTTCCTTCATGAGAGGAAGAATAACCGTTGGGGAGCATCACGTTCGATGGTGTTAGTCAGCGGACGCACAGTGTGTTCAAATGCGGCTCTAGCTTATGAGCTATTCTTATAGGAAATTTTGCGTTGAATCCGAACGTATCCCATGTCGCCATACCCGCAGTCACTAAGTCACAATGTCTCATTTGAAAAACTCCTTATTTCCAACATATTTTTCAATTTTACCAACCAAGTAACTAGTAGAAACTTCTCCTTCCGCTGTCCAACATAAATTCCCAAATTTATCCTACAGTTAGGGAAGTATCGAAATTCCAATTTCTCTGTGCAGGGGAAAAATACCCTTTTTAAGCATTTTCAATCGTACAGATCATTTTAAATCAAGTTGAGCAGATGAGATGTAATCTTACAGTTCCTCGTCGATTAAACACCACAATTTTAGAATTACACTGGAAAATAAGGAAGTTATAGCGTTTTTGAAGTTCATTGTACACGTTTTCTCAACTTCTAGGCCTCACTACTTCCCCAGAATTAAATGGATCAAGGTGATATATTTGTGCCCACCAATTATAATGTTGTATAGAAATGTTAAGACGATCACCGAACTACAAGCATATTCTTATTATTCCCAATTCCCCAGTCAATTAACCAGAAATACATATAGCAAAAAAAGAAACGGGAAAAAATAATTTGATCCTGAAACTAAAACCGAAATATACTGAACGGGCGCATCCCCTCGAGTTTTATTGTTTCAAATTAATAATTATAATCAGGTACTTTTTAGTGACATTGCCACACCAGAGAAAATGGTAGAATTTTCCGTAGAGCTCAATGAAAATATGTAAAAATGAATTTTCGCCCTTCTGAGATTGAATTAGCCGTGCCTTAAGTTCTGTGAAAATTCCGTTCAAAATAAATAAAACCCATTATTTTACCCTGCTGTGAGTTTGCCTTTTCACTTTCGGCAAACAATCATCACTTTCAAATAACTAACTTTGACTCCGACTAACACCCTTAAATTCTTTGATTTTGTAAGTTCAAATCTGTCCTAACGATCACAAACGTTTTTGAGCTTTATCACTAATCAGGTCAAGTTCCAATAGATGTTACCTATCGCTCAGGGGACGTGCCACTTATGAAATTAAATTTTTTCTCAACAATGAAGCAAACGAGTCAACTGTGAACATTCTGAATTTTGAAGACTTTGTTGTTTTGATTGCCCCATTAGGTCAGAAAACAAACCAAACGCTTTCAGAAGTATAGTTCCACTTTCGATTTTACTTTATTTTGCCCAGCTTTTTTCACTTTTGCCCCGCACTGCAGGGGATAGCTATTGGGCCTCTGACCTGGGCTGGACAGAACGGCGAGTCATCGCCTTCCTAATTCTAAACCGTCGAGATGTTATGAGAAGAAGTTCGGCGTCGGCCGCCGAAATTGCCAACCATCCTGGATTGCTTAGTTCATTCCTCTTTCAGAGAGTATATTGTTTCGTAAGGGGGCACTACGTCTTGGACCTCACAATTCTCTGTTGAATCTCCGAAGCATTTCACATTATTTCGCATGAATTTAACATAAACTCCCTTGTAATCGAATCAAAAGTAGCCTCCGCGCATGCGGCAACTTGAAACAACATCTACAAATCATAAAAAAATAAAACCTGCCAGCTTTCAACAAATTTTGAAGAAATGCTCAATGAGCTTTGCTCAAGATTAAGGTTAACTTAAGCTCAACATTTACCAGCTTAACAATGTCATCATCTATGGATCGTAGGTAGGATCCACAAAATGGATGGTTCGCAACCATGGAGTCATTTTAAAGTTTTAATTCCAGCATTACTAACAATTTGAGTTGTGAACGACCTGATAACTAGGTTTGATGTTGATTGTCTCCTGAAATTAGCAATAATGTAAATCTATTGGCACGTAGCACTAAAATGTCTTTCAGTAGAAATGCAAATTCATTGACGCAAGCCACTTGAAAATCCTCACACAAAGAATTTGAACACGCTAATTGATTTTTTATTGGGAAGTGGTGTGATGTCTTGATGCTTTTGATAGCTGCGTACGCGAGGAGGTGACCCAACAGGTTTGAATAGGTTATAAAGTCACGCGGTCACCTACCGACAAACCTATAATATTATTAGACTCTGGCAAGGAATTGAGCTGATATATACATCCCAGATGTTTATCTTGATGAGAAGTCTTTCCCAAAACCAGATATATACCAAATCGAAGGCCCACCAAACTTCAGAAACATTCTAGGTCCCATTTTCTATTTGCTGTTCACTGGATAGAGACAGTCTTGTCGCTATATTTGCAGATGACAGTATTCATCCTCTCGTTGGAGATTTTTTCGAAAGAGCTACTCAAAAACTACAGACGTCAACTAACAGCATTAGCCAAAGGAACTGAAATATGAAGAATGAAGCTGGGTGATTCAGAATCAGTAGGTGGCCATCAATTTCACAAACCAAAAATGTTCAAGCAAAGAAGTTTTGATCAACCCAAATAACATACTTTACAGTGATTTAGTAAAATACTTGAGGAAATACCTTGATTCGAAATAATCTGGAACAACCACACAGAAAAGAAAAAGCAAGAGCTGAAGATTAAGTGCTGAAGGATGTAGTGGCTGTTAGGCAGGAATTTCAACCTTTAACTTCACAGCACACTGCCAATATGCAAGTAAAGTCCCCACCCACTCTGGACCTGTTGGATTCAACTTTGGGGTGTGCAAAAAAATCCATCATTCTTGTCAGAACAAAGTAGGTATTGAAAAGTATTGTTTTTGCACCCTGGTAAATCCTAGAAGATTGAGACTCCCATGAAATGATTGTGAATTAACCAAAGCTACGATGAAGGTCTTCATAAACCGAGAACCCAGAAACGATCAATGTCATGGATAACGAAGTTGAACTTCGGTTCTTCAAAACAAACAGACCACTGGACTTAGTTGTACAACCCCAAAAGTAGTACAATGCTTACCAAGGGGAAGGTTTTACTGCTTTAAAGTATTATGAAATGGAATATTGCAAGATAAAATGTATGTCATAATCAGCTGCAATAAAAATGACAAAAAACGTGACAAGGTAACCTAACAGGTTATGAATAGGTTGTAAAGTCACGCGGTCACTTACCGAGAGACCTATAAAATTATTAGGCTCAGGCGCGTGGATTGAAGCTCACCTACATCCCCTATGTTTACCTACTTTTCCCTCATCCTGGCGAAGCGTTGATGGGGAGCCATTACCAAAACCAGGTACTATAATGGGACCAAGTAGATGGCTTCGACCAGTTCACTCGTCTGTCACTTCCTGCTCTACCCGAACCGATCGTAAACTCCCAGTCTCTCGTCCATCCCGAATTGCAACACCTCTAACAGACAGGTTCACCGTCACTCCTCGTTTACGGAGCGAATGTTCGACCTAGTAGATGAAAAACGACACAAGCCCCAATACTGCAGCTGCTCCCCACCATTTTGCATGTAAGTAATGTTGAGGACTGAGCGAAACGGTTAGAAAAAGAAGTTTTGATTTCGAAAGAAGAACTTTTTGGTGAAAAACAATTGGAAACTGGATAGGAATTTAGTAGCACAACGGCGTGAGCAAGAGCAAAGACGAGACTGGGTTAAATTTATAAGGTCTGGGTGCTACATGGGCAGAAAAGGAGATTCATCCGCAGAAACTTGTATGCATGTATGTAACTTCAGTACATATTATTTTGTATGTTCTGACAAAGTTGAGTGGATGGACAGAAACATTTTTAAGGTGGATAGATTCAGAAAAAACTTATTTCATTCAGTTTTGGACGCAACAGCAAATTGAGCAAAGATAGTAGTGCAACACGAAACATACTTCATCCCTCTAATTGTGTTTACAATTTTACATGGTCTCTAGGACCGCTTGGGTTCATTGTTTTCAATAAAAATGAACCTCATTAAAATGTTGGTTTATTATTCAATAATAGGTAAACCATTGTAATAGCTCTTGAAGAAAAATTGTAACCCCCCTTTAGAAAATTTCCCTGGTTAAAAAAAGTCAAAAACCTCAAAAAAGTCAAGGCGGCCTAAATTTGGACTTTTTTTGAAGAACTTTCCATGAGGAATCGAATGAGCCCTTCCCCAGGTCCGTAGCTCAAACCATTCCCGATGTATGGCCCGATTTATGGTGCCAACATTTGCATCCACATTCACTACATCACTAGGTTACTGCGATCAAAACAAACACAAGAGTTTTTTTTTTGTTTGCTTTGATCGCAGTGACCTAGTGATGTTGTGAATGTGGATACTGGAGTGAACTCCTAAAAGGGTTTATAGCCGATACACGGGTTGAAGCATTCTGATATGCATGCTCCGTCTTACGAAATTTAAAATTTTCAAATAGAATATTTTTCCATTGTAATCGCTCTTGAAAAAACGCTGCAAATTCTTTCACTGGGGTTTATTATTCAATGATTCATGATTTGAATTTCTACTAAGCTTTGGAGTGTGCGTGTTTCACAGGTGATAGAGCGATTATTGAATTTCAGGGGCACACAAATATGATCAAGTGGAAAGCATCCGGGGGTGTTTTGTCTTTCAGTTGTTCCACATACAGCATATTGTACTGTTGTAGGTAGTCCAATACCAGATGTTGTTTCGTTCAAAGGTTCACGAAGTTCATGAAGACCATGATATTTAGGTCTCCAACTATCTATGGACATCTATAAATCGATTCCAAGGTATGGAGACACATCAGCTGATGGGGCTAATTTTGTTGCTAATCGGTCTATCGTGCTGAAATATAAGCTGCAATCTGTTTAGGGCACCAAGAATGAAATGACAAAGTATGGAGGCGCGAGGACCCGTGTTTAGGTATTGTGCCCCAGACTACGTCTAATAAATATTGATCAATGATTTACATAGAAGGGTTATTGTAATACAGTAACAATAAAACTCTATATAATAATTTGCCGCGCGCAGTAAAAGTCATGAAGAACCGAGGTTCGCACTTGCGGAGTTTGCTATTACTGATATATTCGATCATGTCGTATGGGAAGGTTGAATCACCTTTTTCCGACCAATCTCGGAATTTGTGGCAGATCAGACGGTTAGATCGTGTGAAAATGATCTTTGAAGTATATTACATGAATCATGGCCAGAGCGAAGTATGTATTCTTGATGAATGAAACTGATAGGGGACCGTTTACAGCCCTCGTATGTCATCTATCGATATGGTGACTCTACGTGACAGGGCACCAGAGCAAATTTCCACTTAAGTGTGAATAGAAAAGATTCCCTGGAAGCAAATGAGCAAACAGAAGAATCGCCAAAGCCCAACCCAGACTCACGAAACTCGAAAGTTTAGAGGAAATAACTGCAATTAACATTTCTGCCATGAACAGGAAATCGAACTAATTGGTTCGAGCTTGGAACTTTGTAGAACCTGGAAGGTTGGTTGGAACCAGCAAAACATATCTTGGAAAATCCATCCACTTTAGTGCCTACCACCAAGTCCGTAAATAAAGTGATTGAGAGGCGTTAAAACAGCCCGTTAAAACCTTGAGAGTGCAGGTGTCAAAATTGGAAGACTACAACTGCAACTGAAGTCGCAAGAATGCACGAGCTTAATGGCATTGTAGATACCCTCTGTAATTCTGGCGGTAACTGATATGTAACTCTCCTTTAAAGTATACGTATTTGGAGAATAAAGGCAGGGACACACCTGTCCTGCACTCTTCCGATCCAGCTCCGGTCATGCAGTCGGACGGGTGTCGGAGAGGGTATTCGAACTTGAAACCGTGTGGTTCACACTTTTCCGACACGACCGATCCGATCCGACTCGCGATTTCGCTCCTCCTGCACCGGAATCGGAATCTATTCGTTGTCCAGCTTGCGGGAAGGGTGCAGGACGGCCGTGCTCTCATTTTCCAAGCTCTAGTGAATTTGTTCGTGCCGTTTTGTGGTGGTTTTTCCAAACTAAAATTAAATAACAATGTCTATCAAACCGGAGGAGCTAATTGAGTGTGTGAGGGAATATCCGGTACTGTACGACCAAACCTGTTATTTACTTTTGCTTCCAACAAGTTGAAAGTGTACATCGACATTCTAAAATATTGATAGAACTTGGTTTCATCGTCCAAAAGATGAGGTAGCAACGTTGAAAACTCTCCTTCTTCAGGTCTGCTTTTCCAAGCAGCGTGTACCCAGAATCTACGTTTATTTTGGTACTTCGTCACCAAACACCTTCCATTCTCTTCACCTTCCTCATCGAGTGCAAGTGCCACCATGGCCAAATCCCTGTTGCTGAAATTCTTCAACATTTTCCTTCACAGTCGCAAGACACTGTTAGCATTCGAGAGGACTGGCGGTCGGAGGGAAACTGGACGCGGCGAGGAAGGGCCAAGTGTGCCCATCCCTTTCCGATCCCGCACCGATCCGATTTTCGGGGCAAAATCGGATCGGAGCTGGATCGGAAGAGTGCAGGACAGGTGTGTCCCGGCCTTAAGCAGGTTAAATTTGGACGGATAGAAGAATGGGTTCCAATCCTCGAAATTACAATGGGACAACCGTAAAGATAGGCGAATCCTGGGAATATTATTCTAGAATAGTAAATTCAGTAGAAATTACAGATAGAGTGGGTTTTCGATGTCTCCAGTTCAGGAAGTGAAGAACTGAAAGAGCCGTTTCGCAAAGAACCTATCATCAATCTTGTCAATAACCGGGAAGGATGATTTATTCGACTTCGAAGATTTGAAAATATTGCTCCCTCGTTGGTGGCTTTGAATAATAGTATGTTCTGTTCGGGCACCTCATACATATACTCTTTGGAGAAATGGGGAACTTGGTTCAGTGATCAATGGATTGGCTGGTCAGGAAAAAAAGGAAGGCGGATCGCAGAGAAAAAGTAACGTAAACAGAAGCGACGTAAGTGGGACAACGACCGCAGGTGCCCTTGAGCCAGTGGCCCCCGCTCTCCTCAGCTGAGCTCACTGTCACGACCGCCGTAGAAAGTGAAGCCGATTCTTGTTTCCCTTTCTGCTCTCAGAGTCTCCCGGGTTTCTGTTCGACTTTTAAACGGTTTAGCGAACCAACTCGTACGCAGGGGAGTCTACGGATTCAAATAGTGCTAGGCTGGGGAGGGGGCTCAACATTAAAAAACTCCAATACTAATTATTTCCAAATTACCACCAGAAAAATCCCAAAGCATTTATCATCAAGTTTAAACAATGATGTATTCCCTCTCCAAGTTGTAGCATGGAAGGTGTGTGAAAAATATTAATGAATTTTATAATAATTAGAGGTCCAATCCTTCCTGCGCGACCCGTTTCAAGTTTTCACAAACTACCGTAAAATTAGGGACAGAAAGCAAAAGGCTCTAAAAATCGTCCGAATGATTCAAAATTCAGCAAAAGCTTCTCCTCTGGAGAAAGAAAAGGTGCTCTTTTCATAAATGTCTATAATAAAGACAAATAGTATGTCCAACATGGGGCAAGGACTTCCCAGCGTTCTTTACTTGAAAAGTCCTACACTTGATAACTTGAAAATAAAAAACGCTGCAAATTCTTTCACTGGGGTTTATTACTCAATGATTCATGATTTGAATTTCTACTAAGCTTTGGAGTGTATGTGAAGAGCGATTACAATGGAAAAATATTCTATGTGAAAATTTGAAATTTCGTAAGACGGAGCATGCAAATCAGAATGCTTCAACCCGGGTATCGGCTATAAACCCTTTTAGGAGTTCACTCCAGAATCCACATTCACTACATCGCTAGGTTACTGCAATAAAAAAAAAAAAAAAAAAAAAAAAAACTCTTGTGTTTGTTTAGATTGCAGTAACCTAGTGATGTAGTGAATGTGGATGAAAATGTTGGCACCATAAATCCCATAAAAAACCTTGACTTTTTTTGAGGTTTTTAGGGATTTTACAAAACTTTGACAACTTTAAATTAGGTGAGAGAATTGGGGCGTTGTCGGACCAATACTGATTTTTCCTGAAAATTTCAGATCTTTTATCCAGCCGTTTGGGAGAAATCGTGCGTACGGTGTACGGCGGACGGACGGAAAAATTTTTATTGCAGATTTGGATTCTACACCCTTTGAAACGTAAGCCATGAAATTTTCAGGGGGTTAAATTTTTTTTTTTCAAGAGCGATTACAATGGTTTATTATTGAATAATAAACCAAAAGGACGGGAGTACTTGAAATTAAAAAATCTTGCTAACATTCTTCAACATGCTATTCCTGAAAACAGATTTAACCTCACAAGTAATCGGTAGTCGATTAAAATCGACCGATGAGAATCGATTAAAAATCGGTGTTCAAACATCAGTTTTTTGTAAAAATCCATTTCTAACCCTAAAATGAGCAATTCTTATTGCATCTTTTATGATGAGAGATCCTATTTATAACTTTTCCTTTTTGTTTGCAAAATAATAGCACTGTAACTCTTTTAACTGCAATTTCTAGAAGGTCATATGCAAAATTCATGAATGACTTTACTAGGAATGATGCTGGAAACAAAATTAATTCAATGAAAAACAATTACGTCTACGCAGAAGTAATCGGTAGGGCTGTAATGTCTTTCGGTTTCGTTGTGAGCAAATTTCTGGTAATAAAGTACACCCCTTGACCATCCCATAATTCATAATTAATTACTCAATTAGTCACTTGTCGAGTCTGTAATACGAGGACCGACACGTAATATGAAGGCAAGCGTCAATCAACTTAGTGGTTTTAATTGTTATTTCGTTGTGAAACCGGCATTTTCAGCCATTTTTGAAGATTGTTGCGTTATGATGGCGGGAAGCGCTCGAGGACGAGTTTGACGAGGAATGCTATCCCTTCGTCGGGGGATCTTCACTAGCATCCTGCGGACCTACCACAAGATTCTACGAGGTCGCCGCACGTGACGGATACTTGTAATTAAGGTGCTGAGAGTTTCCTTTCTTAATAGCTTGGTTGATACGTGAAATATAAGATTTATAACTTCGCAATATTCTACGATAATGGCGACGTGTTGATGGGATATTCTGGCTAGTTGAAGCGATAAATATTTGAATACATGTTGTACAACATGCAAATACAGTCTTTCTATATGATGGAAATTTTAATCAAAATTGACCTCGTGCGTAAGCAAAGAAATGGCATATATTCTTTCCAGACAATTACTGATGTAATTAATAATATCCTATGAGCACAGAAACCGACATTTTTTTCAGGGGAAATACAGGGTGAAAAAGCAATGGAAATTCAAAGTTACGTACAAGAAAAGCTATTTTAATTGATTGGACATTTTTTAAAATCTCACATGGTTTTTAAATAAAGTATTAGTGGTAACCCTTTAAAAAAAGCCACTGATCTATTTATTAGACGAAGTCTGAGGTCCTTCTATACCTTGTAATTGAGGAGCTTACTTTCAAACAGGCACATATCCATTCCGACAAAATGTTCAGGAAGTGAAAAAAAGGATTTGCAGATTAGTGGAGATGTTTTTCTGCAGTTTCTCATCGGAGTAATATGTGAGAAGGCACAGATAAAGATGCCTCAGAATATGAATCAATTTTCTCCAAAACACTAGGCTGTAAATCCATTTTCACTTTTCAGAAATGTGCCCTTTTGATCAAAACTCATGGATTTGTGCCTTTTTGAAAACAAAAGAATTCATTCTCCATTCTGTAGGTTTTATTGAAAACTTTACCTGACTCCATTTTTCCATTTGTCATGCCTGCCATCTATCGAGTCTCGTGTAAATATTCAACGTCAAGACGAAGGCGCAATGCTTCTTTTTGGATATGTGCATTTTTGAAAACCCACGACTTACCGCCTGACGAAATTCGGAGGATATGTGCCATTTCGATTGCAAGGCACTGAAAAAAATGTAGGGGACGGATTTGTTACCTTTTGATGCAAACACATAACTTTAGCCCCAGAATTGACGTGTTGTGTTCTGTTTTGACGGAAATGATAGGGGGATCTGATTCAACTCATATTCAGAGATAGAAAATTGAGAAAAAAACGTTTTCTCCCAGATTTGGATATGTGCCTTTTTGAAAGTAAGCTCCTCAATTGTATTCTAGATGGCTTAAAGAGCTCCATTTATGTTAGTAAGTAGATTAGGAAAGAAATTAGCCACAAGGGATCCTCAGCTAAGCAGTGTGTCATCGTATGTGGTAATTGATTTCCGAATACCCCAAAAACGATGGCATGACCTCGTAAACACTGAAACTTGACCAGTTTCTCGGTACGCAACAAAAGCTGATGTTTAAATACCAACAATAGTGGAATACCAGTACAAAGTAGATCGACACAGAAGTTGAAACCTAGGAATGGGACAACTCAAGTTTAGCAGAAGACTATGGTGAGCCACTAAGCCTCAGAATCCCAAACTCGAATGTATAAGTTTAAGCGTATCGACGTCTGAAGAACCAATGGCAGTCAATGCACGATGGTGCTGGACCGTGAGAGAGGTACCGGTTGGAAAACCCTTACGTATCCATCAAACCATGGTTTATGTTACAAAATACCTACAGAAAGCCGATACGAGTAATTTCTCGCATAGCTCGAATCACGGAATATTCCCGTACCTGCATCGAGAGATTACGGAATCCCGTTTGTGCTAAGTGTGGTGTAGATGGGGAAATACTGTAACATATATTAATGGAATGCCTGACCTACGCTGCAGCAAGAACCAGGATGACAGATGTAGTGACACAACACCTGGATAATTCAGTTCACTATTATCAAATAGTATACTCACGATCGAAGTCTGTACGTGAAGCTATTTGTAAATTTAGTATCTAAGTTGTGATTTATTGAATTGTTTAATTTGCTAATTTTTCATTATCATAATTATGATCATTAATCATGAATATAGATAATATGTATTTTTAATAAAATTCTTCATGGCTGTTGCTTCCTGCTAATACCAATTGAAGAAAAAAAAAAACCCTGAAATTTAACGAGATAGAATAGAACACCTACCTAAGCTCCATTAACAACTCCATTTCAAAATGAACTCTTTAAAACTTGATCACATCGCGATCATATCAGGTGATTCGATCTCACAAATTACTATATGGATTTACTGAATGCGAAGACGATCATATTCACACTTTCTGACAATGTTTCATTACTTGGAGAGAGCGAAAGGGTTAACGTAAAGTGGTCCGAGTGGGCTCATTTCACTCTATCTCCATCAGCAGCAAACATAAGAAAACGTTAGGGTTGTTTCGAAAGTACTTTAAATTAAAGATATTTTAATTTTTTTAACCCTAAAAGAGGAGGGGTTAGGCTGACCCCAATGTTTAATTCGAAGAGAATCTTCGTTTCTGGGAATCAAACTTGTTCCACTCCTCCTGTTAAATGATTCGAAGCTCCATTCCCGTCACTTTACTTACTGTCTGTAGTGTTCTAGATTTTGTTGCCAGAGAAGCGGCTCTGGGGTCAAGTTGACCCCTAACTGCAGTTATCGGCTAGTCAATTTTTTCTTAGTTGGCATTTTCGTGCGCAGAAAGTAAGTTAAGTAGGTTAAGTCACTTTGTCTTGGTGTATGCTTTTACTTTGTATGCTGATTCTATAAGCATAAATGACATTTTGAACGTTATTTATTCTAAAATGCGATGCTTCAAAAGTTTTCTCGGCATAAATGCTAGTTCGAACGTTTTTTTTCCTTTTGAAATTTTCTGTTTTGAACATTCTTTTAGAATAAATGCTATTTGGGACGTTTGCTTTTGAAATTCCCTGTTTCAAATGTTTTCTTGGAATAAATTATAAAGTTGGAAGTTTCCTTCTGGAATTCTCTGTTTGAATGTTTTCATAGATTGGAACTACGATCCAACATTCGCAAGGCTATTTTATGTGTTTCATGTGTAGCTAGTTTGTTATAATTTATCCCGCAATCCACAAGTTGGAAACCACGAATTTTCTTCGTCACAATATCGTAACGATTAATGAATGAAGTGAAAACAGGGACTTTTGTCTTACTGGCCACAGTGCTAGAATACGGTGTCAAAATGAAGGTGTCGTCCTAGGGTTACTATATCAGCAATTTGATGTCAGGAAAAACCTTTTTTTGGTCAATTATAAAGTTTTTTATTGACAATAATAAATCAAAAAATGTTTTTGAAGTGTCATTCCATGTTCGTCGTTGCTGGTCTCATTCCATTCATTGAGATTATATTTCATACACGACGCAACATTTTAGTCATAAATTAAACACAGCAGAGTCAGATGATGGATTCTGCCTACTAAATTATTTGGTTCCAACGTCCGCTAGTAGAGTGGGTTGCCGTTGTCATTACTCATATTCAATATTACAAGCTGCTTATGATCAAGTTGCATGACTCGGTTTTTTTTTCTCAAGAAACCTCTATGTTATCCCAATACCACCTTAGTAACTTATGGGCGAACTTCCAACTCATTTACCTAAGTAGCATTTTCATGCTATAAAATAAATTTACTTAAACTAATCATCACTTACCCAAGAAAATTTATTGGAAGAACCGTAAAGCACATCTCACTTACCTGTAACATAAATAAGGGAATAATCAATTACAATAAATTATAAAATCGAAACAATAACAGCAGTGATTAGTTCATTAAAACTAATCGTGCAAATCAATACACAAAGCCATATAATTTCGATGTCTTTCTGTGAATACCAGCTTTCTATCTTGTGAAATTAAATCCATCCAGCCCCCTCCCGACTCACTCCTGAAAATATCATTAAAATCATATGAAGATTAAGCGGATTGTGACATCTTCTGAAGTTGAAAATTCCCTTCTAGCTATTTGAGGCGTCAATATATTCGTGCTACCACTTCTTGGATGACATTTGACTCACCCAACTTGCCACACTGTTTCCAATGACATTTTTATTGATTTAACATCCACCACAGAGCATAATTAACAGGGTGTTTTCGACCATAGTTGACTAAATTGGCCATAACCCCCTGATTTGCTAGTAACATTCAAATGTGAGGATGAAGTTGGAAAGACCATCAATTTTCCTTTCCTTTCAATGCAAAATCAAAATTATATGAACGTGGTGGGTAAGTGAAACGACACACCAAAGTAAAATGTTTCAATTTTTTAAATTAAAACACAATCCCACACACGATCGTTTCGGTCTTCGGAAAATACACCAGCAATTAAAGAGCTTTTCAACGGTGGGTTCAAATTGTGTTAACGTCTGCGTGATGTTTTGAAAAAATGAATTTTGTGAGAGAAAAACGTGTGTTTTTATGAAATCCAAGTTTTTCACACAAAATTGGCTTGCCACAAAAAAGTTGTTTGGCATCTTATTCCGGTTTTTTTTTCGCTCGAAATGTTGACCATCCTCCGCGCTTAATAAATAAGGGATTTTAGCGCCCATTTCCGTATTTAAATTGTTATTAAAATTGTTTATTTCATCCTATTATTTGAAAATTCCAACAGGATTCAGCCCTTCCGACCAGAGAAAAGGATATGTTTGTTGGGTGAGAGTGTCCATGGAAAAGCGAGCATTTTATCGTGAAACTCCCACACTTTTCCGCGATTTTCCAAAACATTATGTTGATCACGAAGTTTGAAATCTGTTAAATGCCGTTCAGGAGTCTTCAGTGTACCGCAAATGGAAATATCCCATCAAACTTGTAAGTGTTGTTGGACGTACCTCTCTTTTGGAGCCGAGAGGGCAGGCGACGGACGAGCGACGCCCGGTGAACACCATCTCCAGTTGCGACGGCCCGGCTCCCCAACCCCCTGAAGACTTCGAAAACTCACCCCCGGACCCTTCGCTCTGGACGGGCCTTCGTGATTGTGCAAGGGTTGGACCCCTCCACCGGGGCGGAGCCCCCCCTTGCTATAAAAGCTCCCGAGCCCGCCGAACAGAACGTCAGTCGATCCACCGGTTTCATTCGGGAAATACACTCACGAGTGATCATGAACGCAAAGGTAAGAAACAAAAAGATCATAACTCATCAAACAATACACGACGACAAGCGACGAAATGGACCGAAACAACAGTGCGGGATTCAACGTTCTTTAGTTGCCACAATCGCATTTATGTCTCGACATTTCATTTACACTACAAAATGATTGCATTAAGTTTGATAAACCAACGGACGAACCTACGGACATTTGTTTTTGGAGGCAATACGACAATTACAAGGTTTCACTCTTGGAGGTAAGTGATTGACAATTTCTGCGCACCGTCCAGTCACGTTATGTGTATACGCACTCAGTACATCAACACAGAAATAGTTCAACTTCATCGTTCGTTCTTGTCATTTGTTGCTTCCGAATCAACCTATAGGTACCAGGAACTAAATTTTCACTTCTTTTGCTTTTAAAAATTACAATTTTCACTCGCATTTGCGTTTTTGAACAACGTGAACAATTTAGCTCCGTCTGTCAATTTAGCATTTAGCTCCGTCTGTCTGCCTGTCTGTCACGGAACATGCTAAATTCCTGCAGTATTCATCCAATTTCGATGAAATCAGAGAATGTGAGGGTTAGAGTGTAGAAATTCATTGCTCAAGATTGAATAATAGTGAGGAATTGTTTATGCTAGTTTATAATCTCTTTGTGACCTAACTAAGTAACGTATTAACTTCAGTACCCAAACTTCCAATCGGATTAGAATAAACGTTTACGTGAAATGTGTGATTCGGGCGTGAATGTTTTCGATTTTTTCGTAATAATTTTATCGCTACCGAATCGCCGTAATCCCCCACATAAATCATTGATTGATTGACTAATTGATTCTCAAGAATTTCATTAATAGCCTCTGCCCATTAGCAAAAATAAAATTCATGAAACAAGTAAAGTCGTCAATTCGAAGTAAAGAATGCAGTCGATTTAATTTTTGATTCGTTTATTTGCTTGATTGAAAGACACTAAACAATGTAATGAATGTTCGAATTGAATTCATAAAACGTTGTCATGTTCGAATTATAACCAGTAAATGGTGAAATATTGGTTGCCCCTTCCAAGGATTGAGACGATTAACCCGTAACACTCAGAGGATTTCCAGAAGCCAAGGTGAAACCACAGTTTAAAGGAACGGAATGGGGGAAACTATTCATTGTAGAATTCAGAAGGTTGAAAACAGTAGTTTTTACTTGTGTCGATTCGACTAGAAAATGATTTTCCATCCTGGTCTATCAGTAGGTAGCAGAAGTTGATTTTTGACCAAAATCACAATCCCCAGTTACCTTTTACGTTGTAAACTATTCTGAACAGCTTTTGTTTGGTGTCTGTCTGTCGTGCGTCCGCCATTCTTCGGAACAAGTTTAATTCCTGCTGCCTTCATCCGATTTTGATGACATTTTCAGAGAATATGCCGTTTAGGTTGGAGATGGATCGAAATTCATAGTTCAGAAGCCAAATCTTCACTTAGCAGATGCGCAAAAACTTAAAATCCACAAGACGTAATGGTCGATTTCTTTCAAATTTGAAAGGTAGACGAGGAAGAATTTCGTCCAATGATATCATACCAATCTCTACATGAAATACCATTTGCTGCTGACGATATGCTAACGTGAAACCTTCCCAACAACCTCAATTCTTACAGTTTTCATCCAATTTTGACGAAACGGTCAGTGAACGTGTGGATTAGGATATAGATGGTCCCCTATGAAATTGATCGCTCACAATCAAAGCAGTCTGCTCATGTTCAAGCCTTAACACACTCCCAAGTCCAAAGAGCACAATTATCTCAGGATCTAATAGTCCGATCTCACTCAAAATCGGAGAATAGTAGAGGAAGAACGGTCTTTTAACTTCACGTCAATTTCAACCGTGATCTTACCATTATTGTATCTGGTATCCACGATAGACCCGCAATGCATGCCGATTCACCCATTTTAAGGCGTTGATGTCTGCCGGAACCTGTTTCATACCCTTTTTAATCCCGTAAATCTTACTTGAAAGCTTGTATTTCACATATTTTAAGATTTAGAATCATCTAAGATTATAAAAAACATTTCGATATTGGATAAAGTCATGTTACCATTACCAGAAAGCAACTTGCCACACACAACTGGCCAGACTTTTCTTTTCTAAACGCTTCAAAATTTGAAATAATTCTTGATATTTAGCAAGTAAAATGGGTCTTAGATTTAACAAGATTGATCACACTATACCGTTTAAACCCATTAATTGTGCAGGGGATAAAACCACAGAACGGTTATTAATGTATAGCATCTTCGATAATTCCACCAAACTGCCTTTTTCATCATTATTTCAGATGTAAACTCGTTTTAAAAAAACAATTTCTTTACTATGTCACGCAAACTTCAACTATTCCGTTTTGAAAGTTTAATTTTTGAAAACTTTGCAAAACCCGCACAAAAATAAGTCAGACGGATTGGGCGTGAATCGACCTTACATAGGCAGACAGACTCACTTTCCTCTTTTATGAAGGAAGGATGAGCGATTTTTTTTTTTTTTTACAATTTCGCAATACATTGCAACATCCTAGCGACTCCATTATAATATAAGGCAATTAATTGGCGACGAGGAGTCTCGAACAAAAAATGAAGTTTTAGATCTAATTTCCCACATTTGCAAGGCCGATCGGAAGCGTTTTCTCCCCTTAGTTTGATCCCAATGATTGACCAACCATTGAAAAAAAATTCTGTTTTATAATCTTCCGATATACTTATATTGTTAATTATGACATTTCACGCGTCAAACTGCGAAAAGAATGTTTGGACGAGTGCAGTGTTATGCGTTGACGATAGAAGACGAAAGTGATTTCCAAGGCTGCATTCCTGGGTCAACGGCACCACCAAAATAACTTCGCGGGGTTCGTTGGTTCTCGGCCGATCTTCACGGTGGTTTTACCGCGGGGTTTCATTAGTCGGTGCACGAGGAAGTCGCGAAGACCCGACGAAAGTCTCGCTCCGACTCCTCAACTATCGCTCGAGGATCACAGACCGATCGTGACGAGTGCGAGCGAATTGATACCGATCTCCCATCTTGCGTCACGTCTAAAATATCGTCCATATACTCGATATCCCGGTCGCAATTCTAAAACAAGCCAGGAACAGATATTCGTGGTACATCTCAATCAATTCGTGGTACCCTCTTAGGTTGAATTTGTCTAATTTGAAGGTTGAATTTATACAGATCTAAACACAATCTCAGTCGATTTTTCGCCCGAAATAACAAGAAGATGAAACCCCACTTGCCATTGTCACTAAAAACCCCTATAATTTCGGTAAAAAAAAAAAATTAAAAATAACACAGCAATTAAGAAAAAATGTGATGAAAATGGTATACACGAAAGTCTTTCTGGATCAAATCATATTTAAATGGGGATATTGCTTCCGAGTCTACCAAGATAGCGGAAGCATTGTTTTCACTTTCGGAATGTGAACATTTTTTTGTCTCCAAAATCAAAAATTCCTCTCGCATTTTGCGTTTTAGACCTTTCTGAACAATTTTGGTTCCGTGTCTGTCTGTGTGTCTTTCTGTCTGTCAGCAAATCCTTGTTACGGGTAAAACTACACGAAGTTATAGTCCGATATTGATGACATTTTCAGGGATTGTGCGGGTTGGGGTGTAGATGGTCCCCTATAAGTTTCATGACCCCCGGATCAATAGTAGCCTCTGCGCATGCGCAAACGTGAAATCCTTGTTACGTGCATAACTCCGGGAGTTCTTGACCAATTTCAATGAAATTTTCAGGGATTGTTCGGTTTGATGTGTAGATGGCCCCCTATAGGTTTCATGACCCCCGGATCAATAGTAGTCTCTGCGCATGCGCAAACGAAATCCTTGTTACGCGCATAACTCCGGCAGTTCATGACTGATTTCGATGAAATTTTCAGGGATTGTTCGGACTGATGTAAAGATGGTCCTCGTGAGTAATAAAGAGAAAATAAAGTTTTAGCCTCGAGCTTGGATCCAACCATTTTGCATACTCTATTCAGTCATGTTATGGATACGAGGAAGCTATGTGCCACACCCACTTGGCAGACGTTTTTTTTGTGACTGATGAACACCTAGAAATCAACTTTTACTTCTACCTAAGTTCCACTACCAAAGTCCCTATTTAAAACAAAAACCAGAGTGATACCTTAACTTTGAACACAATGTATCAAAAATCACTTAGCTTTTTAGTGAAGAATTTTCGGCTGTAAAATCCTTAACAGTGAACCATTTTTTAGTCCCCATATAAAACAAAAAACAGAGAGATAGGTATCTTAACTTGAACAAAATATATCAAAAATCACTTGGCTTTTTTAGAATTTTAGGCTGTAAAATCCTTAATAGTGAACCATTTTCGAAGATTAAAAAATAAAATTATTCAGCGTGAACACATTTTTTCTCTGATTTACACAATTTTGAAAAATCCTCGAAAGTGACCAATTGTTTGAAGACTCAAATATCAGATTTTTTCACAAAACCTTTTTTGGGAGGATAGAGTGGGTTGAGGTGGAATATACAGGATGATAATTTCGTGATAATTTACCAAAAATGTAAGAATTTGATCTTAGTACACGTGTAGTAAATGATATGACATTCATGAGTCCCAAACTGTGTTTTTTCGGCACTGGTCCCCCAATTTTATCAGCAATGTGTATTCCTGTTCTGTTTTGATATGTTGCCCATCCAAAGTGACAGACGTCTCTATTTTACCGAAAAAACCCAGTGAAGCCCTTGCTAATTGAAGAGCGTTAATAGAGAGTTAATCTCTAGAAGGTGATGTGAAGCCTCGCTGTTGCAAATGAATTCCCTGTCAACGAGAAACTCCACTCGTTATATGACGCGCTCTTCAGCGGAAATTCCCCCTTCGTTTAGGGAATATTTTTTATACAGGCAGTTTTAACTATTTAGCATGGACTGCCCGATCCCGTAGAAGGAGCCCTCGAATTCACGATGACTTCGTGATATAATGACCGGTTTTACGAGGTGGCACCTTCGCGTACATCGACTGAAAGGGAAACAGGTGGTTCTGGGTCGTATGACACGCGAGTCACACGTGACTCGACATGACCGCATCGGTAATACGACATTATAATGTCGATCACAACCAAGGACGTTCCACGACTTTCCCCGTTGGGCTCAAACGTGCATCAAATCAGATACCTACTGATAAATCCATGAGTCAGTTCTGTTTTTAATAAACTTTCATTCGAATTCTTTATAATCACCTTCCTGTGACTGGGAAAAAAGAACTAATAAAAACAGAAACGAAGAATATTTATAATAATTTATAACAATTATTGTTGGTTACCCAATGCTAGAGGGTCTATGATGAGGCTCAGACTGCCAAGACGTGATTATTTTTTACAATTTTAGATTCTTAATTTTGTAAGTTTATAGTCAACATTAGCGGAGAATAGTAATTAAGTATAGTCATATAGAGCAAAGTTGTTAGTTGGTAAATTGTGTATCAATTAGATAACTCATCTCCTAACACGGGCCGTTAGCCCATATTGGAGATTAATTTCCATCCTCATATTTATTAGATATATGTTATGATACTTATTACTTTTGTATTTTGGCAGGTACTTAGTATGTTTTGAACTTGCCATGCTTTAACTTGAAAATGAACAATTATTTAAAAAAAAAAATTTCTTTCTACCGCAATCTATTATGATACGAATTTATAATAGTTTCAAATATAAATTATCCCGTACTGATAATTCTCAAAGGAATTCCACAAGCCTCCAACCTACTTTGATTAATAATTTCCGAAACAAAAATCTTTCAAATCGGTAAAGCAGAACTCAAAATATGTATACGTAGCTTCCACCTTATGGGCCAAGGTCTAAATTCTGCCATACTAATCCAACAAAGTTGAAACTAAGAGTAAAATACAAGGAAAATGACACCACACTCAGGAAAAACATCGAAAAACCAAACTGTTGACAAATTTTCCATGTTCTCGCACATTCGGATGAACGTATAGTGATCCAAGTGGACACATTCGGTTCATTGTACCAATAACGTGCATTTGGAGCTTTCAACCAATAATGATAACATAATGTTTCTTATATCTGTAGGTTTTTGATTTTACATTTTACAATTGACAGAAAGTGATGCCTAGAACTCACTCCCAACTAGATCCCATTTGTGACCCAAGTGTCGCTATCTTTGGTCGAATTGTTTCGGATCTGTGGACGGTGGTCGAACGGACTTTTTTAAAATCCGACTTGTGGATTGTATGCGTATTGAAAAGCAAAACAACAACTTGAACCTAATCATAAAACTTATCTGTAGCTATCAAAATTTAAGTGAGTGTTAAACTTGTTTGCCTTTGTCGATTACAAAGGTGCATCATCGAAACTAATAAACCAAAACCCCAAATTGACCAAGGTTAATTAACTTGGGCATTAACTTGGGGAAAAAAACCAGAGGTAAAATTGAAGTGTAGGCACTTCAAAAAATCAGTATCTCAAAAAGAAAAATAGGGAAGTAAAAGAGATTTTTCTACCAATATTTGGTTTCCACCAAGATAGAACTGCACATTGAATTAGCACGGACATAATTGTCCGTTCCTAACTTCAAACAATACGATTAGGGAGTGATTACTTCAAATGAACACCGTTCTGTCGTCTATGTACGAGTGTCCGCGATTCTTTATACTTTTACAAGCTTTCATCGTATCCACCAAGATATTCATCGCTCGTTGTATCAACACGTACAGAATTATCCGTTCTTAAATTTAAAAAAATAAGATTGTAGTGTGATTATTTGAAATGAACACCGTTTCTGTCGTGTATGTTGGAGGGTCCACAAATCCTTGGACTCATTGCATCAGCACGGACAGAATTGTCCGTCCTTAACTTTAAAAAAGATACGATTGTAATTATTTGAAATGCGATCACCACGTTGAAGTTTCAATTGTTTGTCATTCGCAGTTTTTATGGGTAGCGGTGGCGCTGCTCGCGTTGGTGGCAGCAGAGGAGGAGAAAAAGGCGGAACCCGAGCAAAAAGTAGAAGCAAGTGACAAGAAACAAGAGAAACGAGGGATTCACAGCTTCGGCAGCGGCTATGGAGGTAATTTCTAAAGTGTATCTAGTGTGTGAGGACGATAATTGTACATTTTCGTAGAGAATTTGATACGGATTTGATAGGAATTAAATCAGTGCATTTTCTACCATGAAACCGTACCTAGTGTGTCAGATTGTATCTTTTGATTGGGAGTTGGCAATTAAATGAAAGAATAACCTTCCTTGAAAACCGTACCTAATGAGTCAAGATGAGAATTGTATATATAAATTGAGGATGGACAGTTATTTCAATGGATAACCAATCATTAAACGTACCTAGTGTGTCAGAACGATATTTGTATACTTTGATGGGGGATTGAGAATAAATTCAATGAATTCCTACATGAAAACCGTACCTAGTGTGCCAGGATTTGATTTGTATCTTTTAATTGGGAATTGGCAATTAAATCAATGAATTGCGAAAAACGCTATTAAAAGCTCAATAACTAACTAAGCCAACTCGAGTCGTAACACGGTGGCACGTACTGCTGCATCAGCAGAGGTGATCGTAAATCACAACATTTTTTTCGAATTTTCATGGCATTTCAATACTATTTCAAAGCATTGTTCCAAACAACAAGCTTCCACACATGCTTTAAGGTCATTTGTGCTTGAAGAAAAACCCTTAAATACCTTGAATTTACCAAAAAACGAGGACAAATTCAGACAATGTAGTCCGGATTTAAAAAAAAATCATGAAATGCTTATTGATTTGGGTGAAATGCGTTCAGTTGGACGTAAATGGTTTGAATAAATTAACTGTTGTATTTCTCGCTGTTATTTGTTCACATTATAGGCACACATTTTTCAAAGTTACATATTGCAACAAATTCTGATTGACAAATCAAAGTATCTATATCTGATATAATTTTGGAGTCAAATTCACCATTTTATAAATCAAATATACCCTTTTACACACCATCACTCTATGGCGAATCATGTTCACTCTTTTACAGTTCTGTTTTACCCAGTTTGAGTACAACGAGAAATGCGTTGAAGGGCAAAGAAAATGAACTGAATAGGTACATTAAATATGACAAAATAGCCATGTAAATTTGATACGTAATGATGAAATTGGGTTGTAAAATTTGAATTTGATGGGTAACATAGTGAAATTTGTTTGTAAAAGGTTGAATTTGGTTTTTAGATGGGAGAATTCGGTTTGTAATAGGAAGAAACTGATTTTTAAAAGGGGGAATATGACTTGAAAATGCTATAATTCAACTTTCAAATTTCTATAGGAGACTTGTATGGAGGATTGAGCAGCTATGCTGGAGGGTTCGGCGGCTATGGCGGACACGAGCTGCTGAGCGGACACAGCGGACTCAGTTATGGACACGGACTCGAGTTGTCTGGGGGCGACTATGGACACGATCACCACAGTTACATCAAGGGGATCACCATCACCAAGGAAGTGGCTGTCCCTTACCCAGTGCACATCGAGAAGAAAGTACCTGTCCCCGTGAAGGTTCCCGTCGACAGGCCTTATCCAGTCCACATCCCCAAGCCGTACCCGGTGACCGTTGAAAAACACGTGCCCTACCCTGTGAAGGTGCCCGTCCCCGCGCCCTACCCCGTCACCGTGGAGAAACACGTCCCTTACCCTGTTAAGGTCCCGGTCGATCGGCCCTACCCCGTCCACGTCCCCAAGCCCTACCCAGTCATCGTCGAGAAGAAAGTTCCAGTCACCATCGAAAAACACGTCCCTTACCCAGTCAAAGTTCCAGTTGACAGGCCTTACCCAGTCCACGTCACCGTCGAGAAGCCCGTACCTTACCCAGTCGAGAAGCCAGTCCCTTACCCCGTCAAGGTCCCCGTTGACAGGCCGTACCCTGTTCCAGTACCCAAACCCTACCCAGTCGAAGTTGAAAAACACGTGCCCTACCCCGTCGAAAAACACGTACCTTACCCAGTCAAGGTACCAGTAAAGGTGCCCGTCAAAGTGCCTTATCCAGTCGAAGTCAAGGTACCCTACCCAGTTCACGTGCCCGTTCATCACCACCACGAGCCTGAACACCACTACGGCCACCACTATGACCACCACGAGTACTCCTACCACCACTAAAACGGACTGATTGTGAGTGTTGTGATCTCACTACTACAAAGAAAAACATTTCCCATGGAACTTGTAAAAACTACGTCATTGTGATCTTTTTCTATCCTTTAGTTTTAATAATATAATTATATATATATTTTTTGTACAGAAAACACGAGCCCACTATATTTTATCAACCAGTTTCCCTTTCAAGTCTAACAATAGACACTTTTCCAGAGAAATCGACATTTTTCCAGTTAAATGACAACGGTTTTTGGAAATCTGGTTTTCTCAGAAAACGGTAACACTTCCCATGAAACGTAAGTTTTAATATGTGGATAATAAAATTCAAAGATTTGCAAGTGAGAAACATTCAAAATGGGATTCTGGAACGTATAAGGAGTTCAGAGATTTTCAGACTAATCTTTCCAAAATCATTTATTACTGGTTTTAACTAGTCATCTACTCTTTTGGCTCTTGTCACTAGTTAAAACCAGAAATTCCTGGTGGTTTGATGGAGTCAGTTAAAACTGGAATTCACTGATCTTTTCATTTATGTGACATGAGCCAGGATCGGCTATTGCTGGTTTGTTTTGAGTCATCTGATCTTGGTTGATGATGAAATCTTGATGATGAGGAACTCGGCGTCACTTCAGACTTCGGTCTTCCGTTGTATGTGTTTTGTTAGGCAGCCAGTAAGTCTTTTAGTACCATAGAACACTTTTTGAAAAGGTCTGTGGAAGCTAAAAAAAATAATCTTCATTCTTTTTCGAAAGCAGTGCTCGATTGTGAAGAAGGTGGAGGAAGCAATATCAGCTCGTCAGAGAAAACCATTTTACAGTACACAGGAAAAAGTCAATTTTTGTGGTTGAATTAACTGATTTCGGGTAATAACTGTAACACATACACCCAGTGATGGTATTTGTAGTCAGCAAGCCTCCCCAATAGGTTGAAGTGACCTCAGGGAATCATCCACGAAGTTGTGGAAGCCCATTTCAAGAAAAAAAGTTCAACAGAGACACACAGAAAAACAAGGAGTTTGTAGCAGAGGTTGTCTATTTCTACAAAAATTGAAACACCGTGAAATCGATTCCGACTGTTAGATCATATTCTAAGGATTTTCCATCCGCTTGTTCCGAGCTACACCAGTGGAAGCGCGCAGGCGCACTAACGAGGAAGCAGGATGACGCGTTTTCCAACCGCCACCAGTGCAACTTCGGGGCATCTTGCCTGAATTCCAACCGGCCAGAGAACTTGCTCGGGACTGCCACCAGGCTGCTCCAGCCTCAGGCTGGAGCAGGAAACCTGGGGGTAACCTCCTCTAACGTCTAACCTTCCTCATTTCATTTTATAGGTGTGTAAACCCAGGTCACCTTAGGGACAAGACGACCTGCAGGTACGGGTTCATTTCCGAACAAAAATGTCTCCTAGTAATTTTTCGCCAGAGGCCTCGTTTCCGAGTTATTCGAAATTTAAGATTTTCCCCGTATTTTCGAGCTTATGTCATTAATGACATAACTCCCTGTCATAACTCCCTCAATTTCGAAGATAGCTCACATTTGATGACACCGTTGGAAAGAGCGTTGAACTTTCTATCTATTTGATGTCAGAAAACTTTTAAAAAAATAGCATTGAGGATGTGCGATTGCTGCGTGAAATGGCAGTTTTGTCAAAATCTTAAAATCTCCTATTTTTCATCTCGCCTAGAAACCCCATTAATGACATAAAACTGTCATAACTCCCTCAATTTCGAAGATAGCTCACATTTGATGACACCGTTGGAAATAGCGTTGAACTTTCTATCTATTTGATGTCAGAAAACTTTTTAAAAAATAGCATTGAGGATGTGCGATTGCTTGAAATGGCAGTTTTGTCAAAATCTTAAAATCTCCTATTTTTCATCTCGCCTAGAGACCCCATTAATGACATAAAACTGTCATAACTCCCTTAATTTTGGAGATAGCTCACATTTGATGACACCGTTGGAAAGAGCGTTGAATTTTCTATCTATTTGATGTCAGAAAACTTTTTTTAAATTGCATTGAAAATGTGCGATTGCTGCGTGAAATGGCAGTTTTGTCAAAATCTTAAAATCTCCTATTTTTCATCTCGCCTAGAAACCCCATTAATGACATAAAACTGTCATAACTCCCTCAATTTCGAAGATAGCTCACATTTGATGACACCGTTGGAAAGAGCGTTGAACTTTCTATCTATTTGATGTCAGAAAACTTTTTAAAAAATAGCATTGAGGATGTGCGATTGCTGCGTGAAATGGCTGTTTTGTCAAAATCTTAAAATCTCCTATTTTTCATCTCGCCTAGAAACCCCATTAATGACATAAAACTGTCATATTTTTCGAAGATAGCTCACATTTGATGACACCGTTGGAAAGAGCGTCGAACTTTCTATCTATTTGATGTCAGAAAACTTTTTAAAAATTAGCACTGAGGATGTGCGATTGCTGCGTGAAATGGCAGTTTTGTCAAAATCTTAAAATCCCCTATTTTTCATCTCGCCTAGAAACCCCATTAATGCTTGACGCAGAACTGTGCACACGTGGTAACACGTGCGCCAAAATGTCAGCTTTCCAACGGTATAGTCGTCTTGGTTTTTAAAAATATCGATTATCTTCACTTTGGCCGGACCAACGAACGGGTTTATGCATCCGACAAAACTAATTTAAATCGTCACTTGAGAGGTCTGGCGTCGTCGTCATTCGATTTAGCGAGAAAAGTTACGTATATACCGCCTCCAACTTTTTTTCGTCGAGACTTTTGGAAAAACCTCAATTTTAACAGAAAACACATGTTTTCCTGTAGTTGAACAAAATTTCCTTCACTAAAAATATTTTTTAAAACCAAAACGAGTACACCTTTGGGAAAATGACATTTTGGCGCACGTTTTACCATGCCTGGACAGTTCTGCGTCAAGCATTAATGGGGTTTCTAGGCGAGATGAAAGACAGGTGATTTGAAGCATTCGCACATTTTCAATGCAATAAAAAAAAAAATGTTTTCTGACATCAAATAGACAGCAATTTTAACGCTCTTTCCAACGGTGTCATCAAATGTGAGCTATCTTCAAAATTGAGGGAGTTATGGCAGTTTCAATGACATAAGACGAAAAAATTGCTAAGAGACATTTTTGTTCGGAAATGAGTTGTAACACGTAGGAGTCGGGTTGTGCATAACTCCTGGGACACCCTGTATACATCATTCTACGCAGGTTATCGGAGTTACTTAGCGACCATCATTTGAATGAATAGTAGCGAATACCCTTGTGCATACATCGTGCATACATGCCACCATCTACAACTCATGGCTATTTACTTAGTTACCCAAATGTATAAGATAGTAGATAATGTTCTAGCGCATATGTTGACCAACAAGCCAATCAGTGCAACTCATGGGCATTTGCTCATACTTAGTTAATGTCATTTCGTCTTACGCGTAAGTTGAACCTTCATTCTAAAATTCACTGAGCTAGAAATATATTGCATGAAAATGATATTATTCAGTTGCCACACAGACTTCCAGGAACAAGATCCGTCGTCTTTTGACAGTCCTCATTGTTCCCCGTAGATTTCCCGCCGTTCTTTACGATCTCCCGTCCATCTCACTCGTATCATCGGATGTTGGTCAACGCGTCATGGCACTTGCCTCGGAGCGCTGTTACGATTCACTATCAAAACGGAATAATAATGAGATCATCTCGTTCTTCGGATTGAGACGAAGGCGGATCAGAGGCCTGTCACCTTGTCTATCGCGTAACTTCCTTTCGTAGGCCTTATAACTTCGAGTGCACGAGTAACCAACCATTCGGACGTATGTTTCACTAACTAGGTCAATCGCATGATACTCCGAATGAAAAGTATACTATAAACAACCAAGAAGTCAAATAGCTCCAGAGGTAGGACTAATCATGAATCTGACTATGAATAAAATAAAAATGTGGAATTTCAAGACTATGATTATGCATACGGTCATGAACATGTGATTACAATCAAACTCACAAATTGTTTACAGCGTGTATCAGACCCGGGCAATCTTCAGGGACTGATTTTACGTCCAATTTACAACAAAGTTGCCTCCTTCAGTTTTTTATCTTAGAATTTTAATTTTCGAGCAATTTGGTTTTCAAGATAGTTTTTCTCGATAAAACGGTCATAACTCCCATAAATTGGTACGTAAATTGAAATTCAATTAAACGGTTGGAAAGAGCGTTAAATTTTCTATCTGCCTGATGCAAAAAGAAGAATTTTTAAGCTGCTCAATAGCTAAAAAGGAAGTAAAAATTAAAGTTTTGGGAAGATTTTAAAATGTTGATGTTTTGAATCCCCTTTGTCTCTTTTACTGTGGTTTTAGGTTTATTATTCAATAATAAACCATTGTGATTACAATTATGATTGCGATTACAAACTACAAACCATTGTGATTACAAATTACAAGAGCGATTGCTCTTGAAAAAAAAAAATTTAATCCCCCCTGAAAATTTCATGGTTTACGTGTCAAAGGGTGTAGAACCCAAATCTGCAACAAAAAATTGTCCGTACGCACGATTTCTCCCAAACGGTTGGAGCAAAAAATCTGAAATTTGCAGGAAAAATCAATATTGGTCCGATAACGCCCCAATTCTTTAGCCAGCACTCTCACTTAATTTAAATTGCCCTTTAAGGGTTGACAAAGTTCTGTAAAATCCCTAAAAACCTCAAAAAAAGTCAAGGCGGCCTAAATTTGTACTGTTTTTGAAGAACACTCAAAAGTAGGTAGCTCAAACCAACCCGATGTATGGCTCGATTTATGGTGCCAACATTTGCGTTATTTTGGTTTATTATTGTTTTTGTTTTGATATCAGTAACCTAGTGATGTAGTGATGTAGTAATGTGGATACAAAAGGCTTTGTAGCCGATACACGGTTCAAGCATTCTGATAAACATTAAAAAAACGCTGCAAATTCTTTCAGGTTTATTATTCTTTGGCTTGCGTTGGTGATTTGAATTTCTACTAAGCTTTGGAGGGTGCGAGTTGCACAGGTGATATAGCGATTATTGAATTTCAGGTGGTACTCAAATATGATCAACTGATCAATCCAAATAGGTATTTTGGTTGAGAACAGATTTACGTGCTCTATGCATATCTCCCGAAATTCAATAATCGCTCTATCACCTGTGAAACAGGCACACTCCAAAGCTTAGTAGAAATTCAAATCATGAAAGCAAGCCAATTGAATAATAAACCCCAGTGAAAGAATTTGCAGCGTTTTTTAATCCCCACGTACAGGGAAAAATTTCATAGCATCTAAGCTTTTCAATGGTTCACTCAAGTTACATTTTTTATATGAAAGTTTTCCGAAAAAACTGCGATTAAATGATTGAAACGCGTTTCCCCCCAAAATCTACGAGAAACTACTTGCCGTATTTTGACGTATTCTGGGTATTTGTGGTCTTTAAGTGCTTTGCTGATTTCATCTTTGAATCTTCTCAATACATCGTTTCATTGCTATGCACTTGCTCGTTTCATTGAATGAGCAAGTTTGATTCTCGGCCGTAAACAATAAACAACAGGACAATGCTAAAATCTCAACCAGAGTATGAGGGTAGGCTCAGGTGGTGCTCAATGCGCCGCCTACCTAATTGCGATTACACCATCCTCAACACCTTCCACCACATTCATATGAAGAATACTATTCCCGATTCTAGAATCCTTCGCGTTGGGTGTTGAATCAGACGTTTTCAAGCCTCTGGGTCATCCTCTTAGCGTGGCGGAGCATTATAGGCGCATCCACCTCAATGGAAGGGGCACCTATACCGTTCCATCACCTCACAATACTTTAGCTTTTTCTAACTGAGTATGAATGTTACTAAATCAACAAGAAAAGGTAAGCAAAAACCACGGTGTTTTACCGATTTTGTTCTCGATATACTGATTAGAAACCTATTCCTTTCAAGAACGATAACCGAAAGATAGATATCGACAACCAAACATCGATGTAAAATAATCGGTTCTCCTTCATATATCGATATATTTGAAATATTGATTATCGATTCCCATCCCAAGCCCGAACTGGACCTTCACGTGACAGGTCGATTGAGCCAGCAGACATTCAGATGGAACTAAGAAATCTTAGTGTGGCCATGAGAAAGGCAAAGCTTCTGGAATTGCATCGATAAAATCTCTTGGAATCAGGTGTTAAGCTCTCATAGCACTGATTTCGTCAGAGGAACATTGTGCACGACTTGAGAAAGACTAACAACCTTGTCAGTTGCGTCGATGCCAACGGCTTGATGGATTCCCTAAATATGAGTCACGTTTCTGGAAAATGGAAGCTTTTGTCGTCTCATCTAAAAGCAGTTTGAAATGGAAGTTTGATGTAATTTTGGAGTGAAGAAAGAAAGCAGCCTGGGGAGCTGTGGTGTCTGCTAAGTTGGGTGGGAAGTATAGCTTCTTTGCTTACTAGAATGGACAACATGGACTCAAATATACTCGACATACCTTATCTAACTTATGGCGCCACGTATATGAGTCGTCAGACATTAATGGTTTGACCATGACTTTAGAAAACACACCATTTTAGCACAGAATATCAATTATTTTGTGTGAAAGCAATCATGGGTTCATTCATTGTGTTCTGTCTTTGTAGTGGGACGGTGTGAATGGACAAGGGGCTACGCTATTTCAGAGGGAAAGTTGCGTAGCGTCGGAAATTTTCTGAGGGGATCGCAAGTTGCTTACTCATTATTAACTGTCTTGTTAGGGGGCGAGGCAGGTTGTAAACCCTCAAATGAGCACCTTGACAGTAAGTAGGTAGTAGGCAGGTCGGTCGGTCCTCTGTAGTTCGAGTGCAGCGGGTGGCGATGGACGGACGGAGGAGCCCCGGTGACGCAACACCGGTCCAGTTGCGTTCGGGTCACTCGGACAAGCCTTGCACCACAGCCAATTTGCCGTCTCCGGAATGGAACGATCATATACGTACCTACCCACCTACATATATGCCTGCTCTGGAATTATGATTAATGGATACCCGGGAAAGATGTAAACCTAAAACTACACCTCCATCATATAAATACGAGATCAATGGTTAGATAAGGAACGTACTCACACCGAGTTATCTTACCCCTAGGGGTCATTCCGAAATTCGACTCCACGAAACGAACAATTAAAGATCTGGTTTCCAAGATATATTACATCGAGGTCCATTAATTTAGGTGGAGCATTGAAATTTCAAGACTTAGAATGTAGTACTTTTTGAAAGCAAACAAAGAAGATAGAGTACGTTTTGAAATCAAACAGATGGCAGGGCTATTTTGTGATTGATGTAGTCGCTTTTGAAATAAAACTACTAGTTTTTCAAGGAAATACAGTACTTTTAGCTTCAATCTGATTGAATTTTTATGAAGAACTTGGTCCCAAAAAAAAGTTCTGTAGTACCTTTTCATTGTTCATCAGTTCCAACAACCCCTCCCCCCCACGACACGAGATTTCTACGCTTCAAGGCAGTGGCAAAGCCTGTGATCATTTCTGGATTCGGCGATGACCAGGCGATTTAATAAAATTAAAGAATTAGTTAATACTAATGTTAAGTATACAATTTCCTCTTTATAAAAAAGTGCATCTCGCAGTTGGCGCTTTTTTTGAATTATCGCCTCATCGGCGACCAACATGGATTTTTCCTGAAAATGTCAGCTTGCTTCAGCCGTTTGGGAGAAATCGTGAAGTTGGTTTTTTGCAGATTCAGATTCTTCACCCTTTGCGTAATTATCGCCTCATCGCGCGACATCAGTTCCGACAACCCTTGTACTAATGGAATAAAAAAGTTCATGCTCGTCAATTCTGCGCTTGTGTGGAAGCCTCATACATCATACGGACCCCCCCCCCCCCCCCCACACCCATCGCAGAGGGAACCCTCCTCTTACTCCCTCCAAAACACCGACCAATCAAATCGCTTTAAGGGTCGTGCTCAAAAACGCAACTTCGAGCGAGTCCGGCAAAATTATTGAATGCAGAATAAAATAGTGAAGTATTGGTTGTCCAACACTAAATGTAAAAAAATGTGTGTGCAAATGGACCAAGAAAGAAGCTACACCAAGCGATGGGCCAATCGCCTTTTTTAATCTTAAAACTATGTTTTCTCTGTCGAATACCCAAATTTCTCCTCATGAAAATATCGTTTCCCAGCTTTTGACCACATTTCTGAATTCAATAAAACAAATCCAAACTTCCAAGGATTGTAGTCCAAATGTTCAATACTTACTCGTAAAACTAGAAAGTTTCTGAAAATACCTGAAATCTTAACACTGTTTCGAAAAAAAAAAACGTGCTGGAAGCGTTCAAATCTTTGGACAAGTTCCCAATTTAATCAGCTTTCTGATGATACGGTCAACTTTGCGATTCTGTTTCGATTTCGTGGATAAATTCCTTAATGAATGTAATTAGTTGTTTCATTACAGGACAATGTTTCATCGATTTTATGGTATTCTCCAATTGTGGGATATCAGTAAATTTGGATCAGGAGGATTTTTATTTTTCGATGAAGGAAATAGATCGAATTTATGTGATTTACTACAGGAGCGTCTAGCGCACATAGATCGGCGATTTACTTGAATGGATTTTTCTAAGACAGAAATAATAAAAATGTGTGCAATATTTTGCAATGTCTTTCAGTTACACCCAAACATAGCTATTGCAGAGATACTTTCTGGATATTTCTGTTTATAAGTTTGGAATGGGTCGGGGAGATGTAATAACAAAACTGTTACAGATAGTAAGTATTTGGGGATCATAAAGATGGAGATCAACTCAAATTTAAATTGGTACCTCATTAGGTGAAGTCAGTAGTGTGAATGTAATGATACATTCGGTAAGGTAGACACAGCTGATATAAGGAAGGATTGAGCCGTTGAGCAACGCGGCGGCTTCTACGCTGTTATTCAAATGAAATAGGCAACAGAGTTTCCTGGAGGACGATCCTCATGGGTGAACACAATTACGGGAGTCGAGGAAGCAACTACACCAAACTGTCCCGAGTGAAAGTCCTTCTCATCAGCTGATACAAGTAGAGCTCATACCCGCATCAAATTCGAAACAGCAGCGTTGACTTGAAATCGTTAGACGTGTGACACCAGACCAAACTTCGATCACGGATGTTTTCGCTTCGTTCCCACAAGTTGAACTTCCAAGTTCTGAAGGCACGAGGCTACGGAACTTCCGTAGCCGCTTTTTCGCGCTTTACTGATAAGGGCTCTATATGATTTATATCTACAAGCTAAATATTTGCATAGCAACGAAGAGTTGCAAGGATCCTCTCGGGAGCAGGATATCGGGAAGAATACGAGTATAGGGTCCTTTTTGAAGCGCTTGGCATATTCATCTTGCTTCCATTTATATTTTTTAGTGTCTAATTCAAGTGAAAAAGCTAGAAATTCTAACACAAGAGTTTATTGTTCTAGTTTGAGGTTTATGGGGGTCACTTTGAGGTCCAGAAATTGCGATTATTTGCTTTTGGTGGATTTCCACGGATTTGAAACGTATCCCAGTGGATTTTCCATCAGTAGAAACTGACAACAACAGCCAGCGGTACGGTGGACAGACATTGCAGCTTTGGAATCTACGCGCATTGAAACGTAAAATGACGAAGTTTCAGCGGGGTCAAGTACAAGATATGGAGATACACCGATAAGCTGAACGGCCCTTGTTGCTAATTTCACTCCTAATCGATCTACGAATTTGAAATATTAAAGTACACCTTTTTAAGGCATCCGGAAAATAACGGAACCGCCGAGTTTAGATTATGTCGTAAAGACTACGTATAATAAAACACGATCTGTGATTTCAATTGATGGGTTAACTAATGGAAAGAATAAAGGTTTGTTAATAATGTGCAGCTTTTTTTCTCGGATTCCATCTTAGAATGGATTGAAATGTTTGCCGCATACCCTGTGGATCAATTCTAATAGGTGTCCCTGTCCTGATGAAGTCTTGCTTCAGACGGCAGTTCTAAAACCTTGTTAAATAATTGAAGAATAAGAATTGACTTTCCGTTGGAGAATGTTAAAATTATCACAATGGATTAGTAAGGAAATCAATCAATTAAATGTAGAGCTTCAAACGAGTCAGTATCGCTCAGAATATAATTGACTGTCTCATTATAACTTCAATTATCGGAGTCGAAGACGTAACTTCTTCAAGGATTCCCACCAACTTTATCTAATTATGTGATTCTCTTCTGTATCCTTGTATCCACCATTACAGTGGGACCTTCTTCGAAAGGTTTTTATTACCTAATCGGTAAGCTGTGGATGAAGGTGATGTTATGTAGGTTTAATGACGAACATAATAGTCCTTTTTATTACACGGCGAATGTGTCCGCTTTGTAAGGAAGTGGCGTAATTTAATCCTTTAAAGGGACTACCCATTCAAATTCAGGTCGAATTTGAGAAGTTTAAGATGTAGTTTTGAGATGAATTTGGACCTACCTCGTTTGATTAAACTGTTACGCCTAGGAATACATCTGAATGATCAAAGGTATCATCTAGGTATTGCGTGGTAATTGCGTCAACCCTTGAACGGGGCATCCTCTAATATACTACATGGTATCTGTTGTGAATTTAGGGGAATCAAATTTGAACGGATACAAATTTGTTGTAGAATTGCGACATTGTGTATATGTGAATATTGAATCAGTAAAATAATTTGGATAATAAATAGGTATTTGAACATGATGGTGATTTACTTATTTCCCTGAAGTTATGACGAAGGGGCCATGAAGCAAGCAAAACAACTACGACGCATGTGAATTTAGGGCTAAATTTTAAAACAGCAGAGTACATTTAGCACAAAATGACGTAATCGAGGAAGGAACTGAATGAATCCCCTTGGGCTGGTTCGGGCATATTTATACGGGTGTTCTGATCCCGTGTGGGATTTCCCATCCCTTCCGCCTTGTTCCAGGTAAAACTCATAATCCTCGGCTCTTGGGTCGTCCTTCGTCGGTTTATTGCTAACCACATGTTACATTACAGTTGGTGGGATTTCTTTCTTCTAATAGAGTGCATTGGCATCGATCAATTATTGCTCATTCCAGTACCAGATATCTGACATGTATCGACTATGCTGTGTGTCTTAAATTAGGGTGAGAGAGAGGGCAACCCTGAACCTTCCCTACTGTTATGTTTGCTTATGTTATGATTTCGCTTTAAAAAAAAACCACGTTTTCTTTCATTCAAACTCATTTTTCTCCTAGAAAAAGACGTCCAAACATAAAAACGAGTATACCGTTGGAAAGTTGAGTGTTTGGGCAAGTTTTCCTCGAGGAGTGCCCGACGAAAAACCTCCGTACAGATAGCGAAAAAAACGAAAGAAAAACGATGTTTTTAAGAAGCTTTCAAAGTTTGAACTTTGGCCATTTTTTTCACCAATAAGGTCTGGCTAAAAAAATTATTAAATTAATTTTATATCAGGGTAATAGGAAATTTCATGTTCTTTCCAATGGTTACTTAATTTTCTCGTTTAAACTAAAATTAAGGGAGCTACGGCTGTTTTAGTGAGACAAGGTCTGAAAAGTAAAAACAATCTTAGAAATTAAATTGCGGAAAAACAAAGCATCTAAACGAAAAATGCTAGGAGACACTTTCGATTGTAAATTAATCGTAAAATTGATTTCCTTAGTTTGTCCCATAATTTTACTAGACACCCTGTATATGATGGAATATTGAGCAATATTTTTCTTATGAAAGAATAAAGGTATCTTAGAGATGGGCACAAAGGCATATAACATTGTACTTGAAACATAAATTTTGTGGTTTTGGTGGTCAGTGTGGGCGATTTCTCTAAATTCATGCACGAGTTTGGGGAGGATTGTGAATTCTCGTGCCATGTGTATTCAAAAGTCTTTGAAAAGAGCAACTTCGCAAACTTGTAGCACGGATGTAGGACCTGCGTCGTAGGTGATCGGTGTGCGTAAGGTCCTTGACGCTCAAGTGTTCGAGCCTACTAGAATGAGCAGTCGTGACGGTATAACCGTTAGTTGGAAATCGTAAAACTCGAAAATGTCTCTTTAAATGGTAACAACATTATTTCCTCGAGTCAGCAGATTAAAAAGCGAAACTCCGGCTTAAATTTGTTTATAAGTGCCGCTTTAGGAAGGAAACTGATCTTGCAGAGAATTAACTAGATATACATTAGCATTTCAACTGCTGACTAGGAGATGTTCTTGTGAAACCACCAGTTTGACCTGGGCTTTTCTAGAATCTGCGCAATTAACACATCAGCAGTAGGACAGGTTTGATCCTTCGGAGTTCATCTCGTGACTGTAGATCGTAATATAAAATGACTCAATTACTCAATGAAACTACTACACAACATTGAGTTTCTACTCTCAAAACACCATAATCAAATGTATCTGTCTGACTACCTACCAATCTTGAGGCAAAACCATTTACACTATGTCGCTTATTAGGTTTATTATAATTTTATTATGAACCCTTGTAATCGACCAAGAAAAAACGCTGCAAATTCTTTCCCTGGGGTTTATTATTCAATTGGCTTGCGTTCATGATTTGAATTTACACTAAGCTTTGGAGTGTGCATGTTTCACAGGTGATAGAGCGATTATTGAATTTCAGGAGGCACACAAATATGATCAACTGATCAATCCAAATAGAAATCAATCCTCCTGAAATTCAATAATCGCTCTATCACCTGTGAAACACGCACACTTCAAAGCTTAGTAGAAATTCAAATCATGAACGTAAGCCAATTGAATAATAAACCCCAGTTAAAGAATTTGCAGCGTTTTTTTGCAAATGGTTATAAGAATGCTTCAACCCGTGTATCGGCTACAAAGCCTTTTAGGAGTTCACTCTAGTATCCACATTACTACATCACTGCGTCACTAGGTTACTGATATCAACACAAAACCAATAATAAACCAAAATAACCGAATGTTGGCACCATAGATCGGGAATGGTTTGACCTGCGGACCTGGGGAGGGGCTCATTCGATTCCTCGTGGAGTGTTCTTCAAAAATAGTACAAATTTAGGCCGCCTTGACTTTTTTTGAGGTTTTTTGGGATTTTACAAAACTTTGACAACCCTTAAAGGGCACTTTAAATGAAGTGAGAGAGCTGGCTCAAGAATTGGGGCGTCGTCGGACCAACATGGATTTTTCCTGAAAATGTCAGCTTTTTTGCTTCAGCCGTTTGGGAGAAATTGTGCGTACGGCGTACGGAAAAATGTTTATTGCAGATTCGGATTCTACACCCTTTTGGTTGAACACAATAGTGAAAGTGCCCTTTTTCCAATAGATAACAAGTCGTACCTGGTTTGCCGTGTACGAAGGCCATTTAAAGATCAGAAAGAGGAATCTCCATCTTAAGAATATGACATCCTGGAAGGTTTTGTCGGGTCCACGGAAAGGAAGCGAGCGTCCAGTGTCCCCTCCTCCTGGCTCAAGGCGGCCTTCCACCCGGGAAATTGAAGACGGCAGGAGTTTTCTTAGGAAGCAGGGAACTGCACAAAATTTAGTCCGGAGAAAGCTAAGGTAGACAACATTTCGCTGTTGTTTCCTACCAAATCCACGACTCTTAAGACGAATAGCCCCGTCGTAGTATCCAGTGCTCGAAGCAGTCCCCCTCGCGTTCGGAACAAGCTGTCGCCCCATCGTTCTCGACGTTAAGGTACCATATGAGGAGAGACTTTAGTTTAGGGTTAGTTAATAGATAATTAGGATTAAGACGAAGTTGTTAATTATAGTCTTTATTCAGCTTGATTGCCGACTTTTCCTTAAATACCTGATTGAATCAAACACCCCTAAACTAGCACTGACAGTTTGGAGCTTGACCCGCGATCTGCTCGTTCGTTTCCACGTACACGGCAGTGTCCAGGCATCCACTGTACTCTGATTCGATGATAAGCTGAGATCAATCATCCGACTACGTCTATCAATAATGAGTTACAGCACTCATTTATGAAGGCTCTCTCGCCACTTTTTGAATAGGTGAAAACCTCTCCTATATGGCCTCTCTCTGATATCAAGTGCTCATCAATTTGAATTTTTCGAATGAAACTAATAAAATACAATTAATCGGTTCCGCTCATGTTTTCTTCCTGGTTCCAGAATCGATTATACAATCATAACGACAAAACTGCATACAGGCCCATGGTCCTGAAATGTTGAGGGAGCAACATGAAAATGAAAGAGCATCACTTACTTGATGTAGGGTATGTTGGCCGGCACGTGGTATTTCGAGCCAGGATCAAAGTCATTCTCGGATCTCAGAACGGGGGGCTTGATTCCTCCGTACTTCTCTCTGAAAAACAAGAAATATACTTGGTATTTTGTAATCTACAATAATTCACCAAGGTAGCAGTATCTAATAAGTCAGTGCAACGATGATGCGAGATTCGAGGATTGGTGGTCCTAATGATTTACTTGATTGTACGACGAACTAGTTTCAATGAGTTACAAATTGGAAATTTGAAATGGAACGTATTCAAACATTAGTCATTCTAAATACAGTTCATTGAAAGGAGGAGGACCACTCTTTTGTACTGTCGTTTTATGTGTACCAACGAAGATAATTATGTTCAATTAAAATTAAAGATGTAGAAATCTGGGATTTTCTTGAACTCTGGTCTGTTTTGCATGGACCAATGCATGAATGGTGCTTCAATCTTGGTAGTCAGTCTTGTTTTGAAGTGCATATCAACTGCTGTCCACACTATTGGTGTAAATGTTTTTTGTCCAAAATAATAAACACATTGGGAAAGTTGGTAAGTTGGGGTTTTGTGTTGAGTACCTTGTGAGGAAAACCCCATTACGTATAGACTAGAACTCACAACCTACAGGGCAAAAGAAGCATCCAGGCTGAGTCTAGGCTCATGAGAAATGGCACAACGGGCCAGTTCCACACTTCAAATGGGCCTACATAACGGAAATATTTGCCAATCTTGGTGATTCTCCATTCAAAATCTTAGTTAGAAATAAAAGATGACTTGAATTGAATTGAAAAGATTCAAATGCTTTTTTCACTTTTACAAAATTCCAGAAAATGGAGTTGGCTCATTGTTGCTCCAAGGTGTTCACTTTTCAAAATCGTTCGAGTAGTTTCGGAGTGAAATTGTAACAAACAAACTAAGAAACTTATTGGTAAGTATTGCATACATTAGACGGAAGTTCTATGTCCAGGTTTTATATTATCACAGATATAAATATGATTCTAAACACTTATAAATATGTTGAAACATTAGGCCAAATTCTTGATCAAAGAAAAAAAAGCAAAAAAATCGGATGAGAGTTGTAGTAGCTAGGAGCAGTGTTTGAATGGATAAGCCATGACAGTCTCGAGGTTTATTGCAAAACTTGGCTCCGACTGAGGTGAAACAAAAATTGAAATATTAATAAAATCAGATGAAAACAATGAAGATTTTATAATTTAACACTTTTACCCCCTCCTTTCCCCCCCCCCCCCCCCAACGTAATGGTAATGAAAAGTTGTGAAATATGTTTCAAATATCAGAATCTTCAACCATGGTATCGGCTCACAAAGCCTTCTAGGAGTTTACTCCAGTATCCACATTACTACATCACTACGTCACTAGGTTACTGATATCAAAACAAAAACAATAATAAAACAAAATAACGCAAATGTTGGCACCATACATCGGGCCATAGATCGAGAATGGTTTGACCTACCGGACCTGGGGAAACATTCGATTCCTCGTGGGAAGTTCTTTAAAAAGAGTTAAAATTTAGGCCGCCTCGACTTGTTTTGAGGTTTTTAGGGATTTTACAAAACTTTGACAACCTTAAAGGGCACTTTAAATTAAGTGAGAGAGCTGGCTAAAGAATTGGGGCGTCGTCGGACCAACATGGATTTTTCCTGAAAATTTCAGCTTTTTTGCTCCAGCCGTTTCGGAGATATCGTGCGTACGGCGTACGGCGGACGAACGGAAAATTTTATTGCAGATTCGGTTTCTACACCCTTTGAATCGTAAACCATGAAATTTTTGGGGGGTTAGAATTTTTTTTTCAAGAGCGATTACAATGGTTTAATTGAATAATAAACCAAAAAGCAAGAAAATCGGATGAGAGTAGTAGTAGCTAGGAGCAGTGTTTGAATGGACAAGCCATGACAGTCTCGAGGTTTATTGCAAAACTTGGCTCCGACTGAGGTGAAACGAAAATTGAAATATTAATAAAATCAGATGAAAACAATGAAAATATGATAACTTAACACTATTGGCCCCCCCCCCCCCCAACTCCCCCAACGTACTGGCAATGAAAACTTGTGAAACATGTTTGAATACTAAACTAAAATCTTAATTAAACAAGAAAAATTACACGATCGGTAGGGAATTCTCACATCAGCAGCGATTGAAAGGATTGTTTATCACCCTTCCAACCCCCTCTTATCAGTAAAACCCAAATTTTCGAAGTTTTTAGCACAACCTGAGTCAAATAATTTGAATCTTTGAATAATTGATACCTACTCTCAATTATTGAGATCGAACAAAAAAGAATCAAACAAAACACTCACACACACCTATCATTTTTTGTTTTTCCATTGATTTGGTATTAGAATCTTCTGAAACGGGTTGTATTGAATTATTTTTGGTATACTATTTTCAGTGACAACCTTTGTAATCGTATGGTAAAAACTTTCAATAACCCCCTCGAACTTTGTCACTTTACGTTTGAAGGTGGGTAGATTTCGCTTTCCCTGATCGCTTTATATGCATAGATGCTGTGTGACCAAAAACGTGGTTTTTAATTTTTTTGTACTGACGTAGGCAAGTGAGGAGTCATTTCCAACTAATTTCGTACGCCGAATGGATTCAGATGGCTCCCAGAAAAGTTCGAGTTCTCTGACTCGGAAAATCTCATTTCAACGGTGAAAATGTTTAAAACTGGTGAAAACTTATATGTTAAAATCCCAATTGTTAGCAGTCAAGAAATTTTGGGAATGAAAGGGGGGGGGGGGGGGGGGGGTTAAAAAAAACCACGTGAAAAAAATTCCTGAGTTTTTAGTTGCCATGTTTGGGTTGTCCTACATTTCCCAGGATCAATTCCAATACACGTCCATCTATTGACGGAGCCGTGCTTCAGAGGAACATCCTAAACAATCAAATCTTTCCATCTTCCAGATACCTACTAGATTAGATGAAAAACTCCTTACCTGTAATCCCACCAGTGGCAGTTGTAGCGGTCTTTGGGAACGTGACCCTGGAAGATGTCCCAGCGCCAGGAGTCCAGGGCGAGGGAGAAGGCGAGGAACGGGAGCTTGTCCAGGGCCATCGCGTACAGGTAGTTGATGTTGTGGGGGGTGTCGTCGTTGGAGTTGAACACGAGCCCGAGAGTTGACAAGTGTTTCGGCGAACCCGAGCAGAGAGCCACTGCGTCGCTCACCGCCTCGTGGAAACCTGGAAGGTCGGACAAGAAGAAAATCTATTAGAACAACCCCAGATTTGGTACATGAAAAATGAATTGTTGAATACATTTATAATAGAAAAAGCGGGACAGTGACCTCTATGGTTCTGCAATACATTTAAATGATAGAAAATAAAAATTGCCATTACAAATATGAATCAGAAGGGAAGCTAGTAAACATAGATGAAAGCTACGGCTGGGGGGGCACAAGGGTTTACGTGAGCGCAATCTGTGTTTATAAACGGTACTTACTAGGCCTAACCAACTCCCTGGAAAAATCTGTAGATTCAACCAGAGAGGCTAGTGCAAGGTGGCAGGTACAAATGACGCGGATGATAATAAAGGCGGAAGGAGCCCACCCGAAGGTTTACGAAGGAGTGTTAAGCGGGGGGGGGGGGGGGGGGCTGTCGGGTCTGGTAAAGAACTGGATTTTTCCTGTTAAGCATTCAAATGATAATAACTTGAATAAAGCCGGCGCTCATGACGAAAGTTTAGGACTTCAAGTGAATAACGCATGAAGGCTTTATGTGGGTATGGAAATATATTTTTCCTCCAAAAAATATGTTAATTTAGCACTGAAAATTAAGATATGGTCTTTCCGTTCAGATAACAATATTGTTTAGATGCCGGTTGGTTGAAATATATAGGATGTCAGCCCCTCCGATAGACGATGGACGGACTGATTTTTGGTTTATTATTTTGAAGTATCGTTTATTATCCTGCAATGAAGAGGGTAGTTTTTTTCGTTCGATTAAGATAGAAATTAGTTCCCTGAATGAATGAGACCACTCGGGTTGCTGCACTATATTCCTCGGGTGATAAAAATCGGTCGTCTACGATCAGACAGGTGGTCGTGATGGAGAGCCGGGCTTCAATACCGTTTCAGGGGGGGTCTGAGCTAGAACGCGTGGGCTGAGGGCCGCTCAAGTATACTCATCTTGAATGCAATAACTAGGTACGGAGGCGGGAGGTGTCGAATTCAGATAATGCACCATAGACTACGTCTAATATACGTGGATAAGTGATTTACGAAGATGCAGCAGTAATAAACCTCTGTGTAATAATTTGCAAGAAATGAAAAATAGTTTCATTTAATATAACTAAAAAAGGGTAACACCATAAAAAGAGAAAGTGTTCTCTCTTTCTGATATACTGGCGGTTTTATTTTTAGGAGGCGGAAGAAAGGCGGTAGCATCCATTAGGACGAACCTCACCGGTTTTAGCGCCTGACTGACAAAATGTGCGGACCCGCACAACACATAAGACGTCATGGTACTGTATAACCTCAGAGCTGAAGGAGCAAAAGCCCGTCGATCCCTTGCTTGGGAATTTCGGCTGATTTTGAATTGTCCTAGTTGTCAGGCAAATTGAATACACATTTTATCGACATATTTTAGCATCGAACATTTCAATAAATCATTTCACTCGGAGAAACGTTCATCATCTTGATGTTCAGCGTTGATAGTTATTTAGAAATTAGCTGACTATCCTTGGTCGGCCTTGCTGACTAGCATCGTTAATTTATTTTGGTTTATTATTCAATAATAAACCATTGTAATCGCTCTGGAAAAAAATTCTAACCCCCCTGAAAATTTCATGGTTTACGTTTCAAAGGGTGTAGAATCCGAATCTGCAATAAAAAATTTTCCGTTCCTCCGCCGTACGCCGTACGCACGATATCTCCGAAACGGCTGGAGGCAAAAATCTGAAATTTTCAGGAAAAATCCATCTTGGTCCGACGACGCCCCAATTCTTGAGCCAGCTCCCTCACTCAATTTAAAGTGCCCTTTAAGGGCTGTAAAAGTTTTGTAAAATCCCTGAAAACCTCAAAACTAGTCGAATCGGCTTAAATATTTTCCTATTTGAAGAACATACCATGAGGAATCGAATGAGCCCTTCCCCACGTCCGTAGGTCAAACCATTCCCGATGTATGGCCCGATTTATGGTGCCAACATTTGCGTTTTTTCGTTTATTATTGTTTGTTTGTAACCTAGTGATGTCCAGCCGATAGCGTCGAGTTGTAGTGAAGGTGGATACTGGAGTGATAGCCGATGTGAATACTTGTAGTGTAGTTAGTAGCCGATACACGGGTTGAAGCATTCTGATAATGTATAGGTAAATATTATTCAATATTATTACTGGGGTTTATTATTCAATATTATTACTGGGGTAAATAAGTATTCTTTCACTGGGGTTTATTATTCAATTGGCTTGCGTTCATGATTTGAATCTTACTAAGCTTCGGAGTGTGCGTGTTTTACAGGTGATAGAGCGATTATTGAATTTCAGGAGATATGCATAGACCACGTAAATCGGTTCTCATCCAAAACACCTATTTGGATTGATCAGTTGATGATATTTGTGTGCCCCCTCTACATCTGTCTACCTTTGGCTACATCGTTTAAATTTGGATTTGGGGAAGTTTTAACGCAATACGAGCGTCAAAGGACTTGATAAATTATAGATGTTTTTATTGTTATTGGGTATTGAGGTTCAATAAAAAAACGCTGCAAATTCTTTCACTGGGGTTTATTATTCAATTGGCTTGCGTTCATGATTTGAATTTCTACTAAGCTTTGGAGTGTGCGTGTTTCACAGGATAGGGCGATTATTGAATTTCAGGAGGCACACAAATATGATCAACTGATCAATCCAAATAGGTATTTTGGTCGAGAACAGATTCACGTGCTCCATGTATATCTCCTGAAATTCAATAATCGCCCTATCCTGTGAAACACGCACACTCCAAAGCTTAGTAGAAATTCAAATCATGAACGCAAGCCGATTGAATAATAAACCCCAGTGAAAGAATTTGCAGCGTTTTTTTGTTCGATTAAGATAGAAATTAGTTCCCTGAATGAATGAGACCACTCGGGTTGCTGCACTATATTCCTCGGGTGATAAAAATCGGTCGACTACGATCAGACAGGTGGTCGTGATGGAGAGCCGGGCTTCAATACCGTTTCAGGGGGGGTCTGAGCTAGAACGCGTGGGCTGAGGGCCGCTCAAGTATACTCATCTTGAATGCAATAACTAGGTACGGAGGCGGGAGGTGTCGAATTCAGATAATGCACCATAGACTACGTCCAATATACGTGGATAAGTGATTTACGAAGATGGGCTGTCTAATGCAGCAGTAATAAACCTCTGTGTAATAATTTGCAAGAAATGAAATATAATTTCATTTAATATAATTAAAAAAGGGTAACACCATAAAAAGAGAAAGTGTTCTCTCTTTCTGATATACTGGCGGTTTTATTTTTAGGAGGCGGAAGAAAGGCGGTAGCATCCATTAGGACAAACCTCACCGGTTTTAGCGCCTGACTGACAAAATGTGCAGACCCGCACAACACATAAGACGTCATGGTACTGTATAACCTCAGAGCTGAAGGAGCAAAAGCCCGTCGATCCCTTGCTTGGGAATTTCGGCTGATTTTGAATTGTCCTAGTTGTCAGGCAAATTGAATACACATTTTATCGACATATTTTAGCATCGAACATTTCAATAAATCATTTCACTCGGAGAAACGTTCATCATCTTGATGTTCAGCGTTGATAGTTATTTAGAAATTAGCTGACTATCCTTGGTCGGCCTTGCTGACTAACATCGTTAATTTATTTTTTAATCTCGAAGTCACAAGTGTGGTATTGCTTTGTTAACTACAGTTCCAAGGTTAGGCTTAGCAGTCTCAAGAAACAGAAGGGTGTAACTATCAGTAATCACCTATTCCCGGGACTTTCAAAACCAGGATGAGGAGGGAAGGGAGGTTGGCAATACGCAGAGAAGGAGTAAATATGCAGTTATTATTTTGATATTTCCCATTTTAACTACGTGGGAAATACAAGGACATCAATACAGTCAATATCAGAGGGTCGGTGGTTCGTTATGAGGCTAACATCTAACAAAGAGGTGATGGAATGGACTAGTAGCCTCTTCCCAGGGCTGAGACAATAAGCCTGCAACACCCAAAGAGTACTTCTGAAGCTAAAAACCTTGAAGTTTATGCTCAGGCTTAGCAGTTTGAAGCGGGTAAGAAGAAAAAGGATAAATACATAAGGACACTGATGGTTTTACGATAATCGCATTCTAATTGGTCCAGCTTTGCCACAACTACAGTTTAAAATAATTGCATTTCAAGTTTTATAATTACCACCTTAAAAATCTTCAACGTTGATGTGTTACTAAATAATGAGCATTTAATAACCAATTCAGAAAACAAGAAAAATGTCTTTCCTGAGTCAACTTGATAGGTCTGAACCAAGAGATGAAATTATTTCAGCATATGTTCAAGAATGAGGTTTCCTATTAACAGGTTCGATAGAGCGTGTTGGTCAGGGCATTGGCGATGTTGCTCCTGGGCCCAGCCTAAGAGGGGGATTTTCTAAAATAATAATAATACCGAATTCATCTTAATTTAATTAAAATACAAAAAAGGAAGAATTGGAAACGATTGTAGAAAATCTGTTGATAATTAACAGGTCTATGTTATGTTGGCAGTAGTAACTAATCCAGGCAGTTCAGCATAGTCGACAGCTCCTTCATTTTAGAACAGCTGTTGACGACGGATTTTGGACGGATTGCAAGAACATCAGTTACCATTACCACGTATGCCCGAGTGGAAACATTATGGTAACACCAGCTCATGGAGGAACAAACATACTACACCTTACAAAATCTCAAGATCCTAATTGCGACTTTCAACGCCTACTTTTATGACTGCCACAACTGTGGCTACTTTTCTAGCAGGGAGTACTCACCAGGGTTGGCTCCATCTCTGAAGACTTTAGGCCGGTTCCTGTACTCTAGGAAATACTGAATGTGCGTCATTTCGTGATGTACCGTCATCAAGTCCTTCATGTTCACTCGGGTACACATTTTAATCCTGAAATATAAAACAACTATCAGCCAGTGAATACAACGTGCATACTTAATACAATCACAAAACTCTGGAATAACATGGAGGGCAAATTAACTGTTTAGTAATTGATTTCATAGTGTGTTTTCTAGTATAAATTATGCAAAATATTAAAATTTGTCTTGATCACGCCTGAACACGGCTAATTGTAAGAAATAATAAGGACGAAAAAAGTGTCAGCAGTTTGAGAGGAGAGTTTTTCAAACATTGCAGCGTTTCGGGGCTTATGAACACACTTTTGTTTAAAGGTTATACTTTTGTTGACAAGAAAATACTTACTGTGAAAAATATGATATTCAACCAAATTCCAGATTTTAAGTGAAAAATCATGATTAGTGATCCAGCGACTTTCATTTGTGTTTTCCAATTTATTATAACGATCAAGTAGCTAATGTAACTCTAGATCGAACCTGTAATCTCGGCCATTGCAGAAGTCCCAGGCGGACGGCTGACAGATGACTGAGCGCTCTGGCGGTTCTTCCAACAGCGAGTGTGCCCAAAAATCTGAAGGCATCCCGCTGAGGTTCAGGCTGAGGAAGAACTCTTCAGCGAGGCGGAACATCGTCAAGGGCGTGTAACCCTGGAAATACATTTAGCAATTTTAATTTTAATTAATTAATACAATATATTATTAAATGACGTCATCATTTTGTATGGTGAATTTACGCAGGTCACCACGACACATTTAAGGGTTCATTTTATGCATTGCTTCTGAGGTGTTTGAAGTTTGCATTATTAGGGCTGTCCATGTATTTTTATGCAACCAATATAATTGGAAATCAAGTGTGATGCTGAATAATACATTTATATTTTAAAAATTCTGTTTAACTTGGATTGTTTTTCTTCCAAATTGATCATTTATCTGAGAAGAGGATTTGGTGAGAATGATGCAAACCAGTATACATCTCAACATATTAAAAACTGCTATTCTAGTTTTTGCAGAGGTGATATGCTGATTATTCGTGATTTTAAAGTAAGCCAATGTGTTTTAAAGCTGAACACTTCATAGCATTCATGTGCTAACAATAAATTTTGTGCATATTTGGTAGACACAATAAAAAAATAAATAAAAAAAGAACAGAAGGGAATAAACAGGTGAAATTTTCCTCGTGGTTAATTTTGTTCCTACTCGATCTAACAGGCCGAAATATAAATGGGACTCTCTTTTTGGAATCTTGAGTGGATAAGACAAAATATGAAGGAGCGACGCTTACATAATGTACCACTGACTACGTCTGATATGCACATATGTACATCGGTGATTTACGTAAAAGGGAATACTGAAATAGTAAACCTCTATGTTATAATTTGCCGCATTGCTACGAAGCAAGTTCCTTCTTCAATCTTCATAGGGGGAGAGAAATTTGTGTTGTTCTGCGGCTTCTGTAGCGGCAGATACGATGGATGATTGGAAATTTAGGTAGGTAGCTAACAAGTAGGCAATTTTAGCAAATGGTGTTGATTCAGTAAATAAATCTGTATTTCTCGATTGATAGCTGCCATTCTGAACTAATGATGGTCCCGACACATCCAATAATAGCACAAGCCGGTAATAAAATTTATCCGAAGTAGTGACCTTATTGATGGACAAACCTGTTGAAGCATCTGAGGTGTAACGTCGGAGAAGGTTTTTCCGGGGTAAGGGATTGTCACATCAAGAATGTTGCCCCAGGATTGAGCCCACATATTTCCTGGAACAGGCAGAGTTGGTTAAGGCTATGAGTAGTTGATCGAAGAAATGAGGCAGAACGCAAAAATCTGAGTTGCCAATGAGTAAATGATCATTTGGCTATGAAATTTGAATTCTTTCTCTGAGAAAACATTCTCTCAAATGATCTGAATATATAGTTCAAAGTGACAATTGCTTATGAGTGCATGTTCGAACTGATACCACTTTGAATATAAAGGAAAACTTTGATTAGACTCACCTAAAATATGAGCTGGTAGAGGAGCTTGCCTACTGATTTTCTCAGGGCCGTAGAGATCTCGCAGTTTCCTTCTGACGTACGCGTGAAGCTGCTCGTAAAGTGGTCGCACCTCCTCCCAAGCCTCCTCCACGTCCAGCCGAAAGTTGTAAGACTCGTAAGGGAAAGATAAGTACTCAGCGTAGTCAGTGAAATCTGTAATACAAAAAACTTATTACAACATTGACCCACTTTCGCAACCGAGTTTATCAATAATCGGCTCAATTCAACAATAAACTTTAACCAACAACCATCATTGGTTATGCTAATTGTCGAAAAATGACGTTCCGCTGGTTTAGGGTAACAGCACAAACGCTAAGGTACCTATTTTTGCTAGCTGATAAGATTGTATAAGTTTTGCTAATTGAATGTTGTTTTTGTGAGTGGCCCTGAACATTGATGAACAACCTGCAGGGATATGAGGTTCAACTGCAAAACCTTTAGATCCCGACTCACTCTCAACTATTCTGCTCTCCATCTCTTGGACTTGCTTAAATACTCTACGCTTTGAAGTAGCCAGTTTTCATCGTAACTCTAGCGAATACGTGCCACGACGCATTTTCCTTTCTTTTACCACGGTTCTTCCTTTCTGCCACTAAGGAGGCGTCTGCAACACTACCAAGTGCCTTTAGCAGAGGTTTGCCAACTCCAGAGTTCATATCCTGGTACGACTGGGTTCCAAACAACCATCTCAAGATTCCGACCGGCAAATATAAGAGCAATTTTCCAAATTCGAATACGTATCAGATAAGTCCACAAATACCTTCCTTTAGCTGAAGATTTTGCAGCCCTGAGGAGGCACCATCATCCCCTTGTTCGTGATGATCGCGCTTTCAACATATGGCACATCCCTACTACAGTTCATCATTATGGCTTCAAACATTTTCGAAAATTATGATCTTCATTTTTCTTCAGTGGCATTAATTACTTATGAGGTCTTTCCTAATTGTGTTATTTACAAATTTTTCAAAGATTCCACTTGATTATTTCACAAATAGGTGAATAACACAATGGGAGAGTATTAAATCAATACGCAAAGTCAAAAAAACGTATATTTCAAGTCCCCGAGGAGGGGAGCATGCCGGTTGCCCTAGGAGACGCTCCGCCCCGCTGGGGCCCTCTCCCCTTCACCCCTGAAAAAGGATATACTATGATAGTTTCATCTTTATATATACGATTTTTTCTTGCGTGTCATTCATTATTTGTATATTTTCCAAAACACAATTTTAAGTGATCCTATAAATTCTCCATCAAAATCTTACAATTTTATTTTCTAACATCATTTATCGTGTCTATTCTCTGTCTATCCGAATTTGAATAATTATAACAGAAATATTTCTGTTGAAGAATTGAATTTAATTCAACTCTGTTAGCGCTACGCTTTCCTAAACTCTACTAATCGTCCGAACCTCGACGAAAAAGAGTTTCACAGAGATTAGAATTGAGTTGTCAATTTATGAGGCCTTCAATTTCAAACTAATTACAAGTTCCAATTACCTAATGTGGTTTCTGATAATTTTAATCATTCAAGTGTTACAACTGAATTTGAGAAGTAAAAAAGTTGATTGTCTTTATAGAAAAAATGAATAAATAAATAAACATCTATGAAACCCTATTTCAAATTTCAGGTACAGTACCTAGGTTGAAAAAACCCCTTTCTTGGATGGTGCATTCGAATGCCTCTCAGATGACAACATGATTACCACGAATGGTGAAAATAGGAAATATCTTTTGGCAATCAGATAAAACAAGCTTTTACAAAGTTCCATGACTCAATCATACAAATTATATATTAGTGTTGTGTTATATATGTAGGTATCTTACAAAAGCCTGATAACACGATTTATGGATTTCCTTGGGTGACGTAGAGATTCCAATAATTACATTTTTCAGCAAAAGATCATTAAATTTATGATTTTTCGAACACTCATAAAATGTGTAATATATTTTTTTGTATCCAGTTCGATAATTTTATATACACTTTACACTATAAAGCGTAAAATAGAATGATAAAAAACAGATGCACAAAATTATGATGGCAAACAGGTTTATTTGCCTTAAAATATAATCGTTTACTATTTTTGTCAGGCGCTGATTCAGGGGTGGGGCACAGGGGCACGTGCCCCCACCCCCCCAGGCGGATCAAAAATACACTAGATAATATCTAATATATATTTGTATTATATCTAGTAGATATAATAGAAATATATTACATGTTTTAGAGATTTTGAAATTTGAATTGATAGTTGTCTCTCAAATACTTAAATAGCTATACTGGTTTCATTTCACAATAACTAAGGACGTTTTTAACGTAAAATAAAACGTCTAAAGAGCCGCTTTATGGACGCCAAACTCGTGCCGCCGTCCTAGGCCTTTGGTATATGGCGTACGTGTATGCATATAAAAATATAGCCCTAAAACGCATCATCCTGGCTTCACTTTTTTAAAAAATTTACCCAGCTTCACCGTGGTGCCCCCCCCCCCCCCCCCCCATATACATAAATCCTGGATCCGCCACTGATTTTTGTGCATTCAAGGTGCTAAAATTTCAAATAATTCTACATAACTGTAGAAATATAGATAACATTTGCTCAAATTGCCATGTTACATGACTGGTACTGTTTTGGTTTATTACATTTAATTATGAACTTTGTATTTAATAATTAAGATCGAATCAATGAAGGAACAGTCACAAATGTCACATCAAATAGTCCCGTTTCTAACAATGATTCCAGTTGGCTTCAGAACATTGTATGTTTTCACCTTTAGTGACCCGGTTTGATGTTATTGATTGAGATTATTATAAATATGGATCGACCATTATGTTGACTGCGTTATTGGAGAAATGTTTGAATGACAAACAGGTGAAATAACTGCGTAGGTCGGTGATTCACAATATTCTTGAGTGGAAGACATGATCGATCAGTCTTGATTCAGATTTCTTACGACTCACTTGTGTAACTTACAGTATTGGTTCAATTCTACTATCATATAGGCACGTTGAGTACAGAAGGAAACATTTAATGAATTTATTTTATTACTTTTGATTATGAATATTTATGATGGAATATGAGAAAAAGTTGCCCCTCCTCTTCCTGAAAATTTATTGACACAATCAGCGTCTCGGCATAAGAAAACTAATGTTTTTTGTTTGTTCATAATTAGTAGACTAAATTTCAAAAACGCTGCCGATTCTTTCATCGGGGTTTATTATTCAATTTGCTTGCGTTCATTATTTGAATTTCTACTAAGCTTTGGAGTGTACGTGTTTGACAGGTGATAGAGCGATTATTGAATTTCAGGAAGCACACAAATATGATCAACCGATCAATCCAAATAGGTATTTTGGTTGAAAACCGATTTAAGTGCTCTACGCATATCTCCTGAAATTTAATAATTACTCTATCACCTGTGAAACACGCACACTCCAAAGCTTAGTAGACATTCAAATCATGAATCATTGAATAATAAACCCCAGTGGAAGAATTCGCAGCGTTTTTTTCAAGAGCGATTACAATGGAAAAATATTCTATTCGAAAATTCTAAATTTCGTAAGACGGAGCATGCATATCAGAATGCTTCAACCCGTGTATCGGCTATAAACCCTTTTAGGGTTAACATTTTTTTTTTTTTCAAGAGCGATTACAATGGTTTATTATTGAATAATAAACCAAAATCGAATGGGACTACCTAACTCGCATTACGCGCAACAGTTCTAACAAGGCTGGATGGCGCAAATAAAAACGCGGGTTGGTGAGATGACCCATTGTGAATCACGGCGAGTTGTCTGTGAAACGCAGAAATGAAAGAGACCGCATTGATAGAACCGTGAAGTGACGTGAATCCCGTCCCGCAGTCGATATGCCGCAGATTTTCTGTAGTGAGTGAGGTGACTTTTTCGAGCAAAGTGGTTGTGCACATTTATAAACAGAAGCTGTGCGGGGAAGGAGGGTTATTTATTATGCTTATTATGATATTTCACATCATTCAATTCTCTTGGTGGGAGGAGTTCCCCACGGAACGCCCGTTTCCTTAACCTGAATTTCGGATTGCTGAGATGCGAAGTTTGCTAGTGTAGTTGACTAATTTAACGTCAATCGCTGTTATAAGTGCCAAGCTTACGGACATTCAGCAAGATGTAGAGACGAAGAGGACATTTGTGCAAGGTGCGCTGGCTCTCATCGAACCAGCTTATGCACCAGTGAGGTAGTGAATTGTGTGAACTGCAAGCGGTTTAGATCCAAACCACAAGGCAACAGACAGGGAATGTCGAGCATATGAGTGATCTTTAAATAGGTTTGCCAGACAAATCAATTTTAACGAAATATGTGTACTTTAACATACAACTCTCGATTAGATACTCAAGGCCCGATCTATGGTAGAACAACAAATGCTACTCCAACGGATTCCCCTGACATAATTCCTTCATATCTGTATTCAGAGGCCGTCTTCATTGAAAACCCGATAAACATGAACAACACGTCAGATCCTCACAATAATTGATGTGGTGTAAGTATAGTATTGTAGGTACCTTATAAAAATTAGAAGTAAGGGCCACAGTGTTTGACTATCCAGCTTGGTCATCAGTTATGATTCGATTGAAGAATGTAGCATGTAAAATTATGCAAATAAACTAAGCTAAAACCTTGTGTATCCCCTCGTGGGTGACTAGATTTTTGCCAAACCGAACAACAAAACTTCGAACAACCTTCAGCATCATCTGACTCGCGTCATGAGCTCGAATCATTGAGCAGCAGCAACTTTAGGTCTGTTTTGCACAACGGAATTTGATTCACTTCAAAATAAACTCATCAAAGTCCTGTTCGGTGTCGGATACTTATGAAAGACATTCCACTGAACTCCCCCTGGAATGCCTTTACCAGCCCATTCTCATGCCACCAGTCATAGACACTTAGGAGTTACACTGGATCTGCGAAAGATTGGAACAGTAACAAAACAACATGCCACAAAAACACATAGTGCACACACCCCTATTTGTACAAAACGAAACGATGTATAACCACCTGAACATCAAATTCCCACGAGAGTACCTAGTAACTCACACAACCAGTTTTATTCTCCGGCATGAAGATCACCTAAACCCTCTCGTCACCGAAAGCCTCCAAACACCTACATCCAGACGCCTCATCAGACCAGGATATCTACATCGATATCTACAAGTAACATACACCACTCAAGGTCTGTCACGATCCTGAATGAGTGATGCATTTAGAGTGTTTTAATACCATGTCTCTGAGGGATATTATTACTAATAATGATCTCAACATAAACACATAATTAAAAAAACTGCGGACAGTTTTTTCCTGTGCTGCGTCGCCCTGCGTCACCGCACCAACCTGCATTTTTATTTGCACCGGGCCATAAACACGAAACTTAGCTCGCGGTAGACAGTGGGACGAAAAAGCTTAAAAAAAAATTACATAAAAATGTTAGTTGCACGGTCACAATGGGTTTTTATCGAACACAATTACCCAAAAGACACGAAAACTCTTATAATTTCTAAACGAAACAAATATTCTCAATTAGTACCACACTTGTACCTAAATTCAGTGAATCATAATTTGATGTATTCCTAGATTTAACGAACCAAGGTGCTGATTCAAAGTTTTTGTAAGTTTTGTCCTTATGTGTCTGAAGTCAGTTAAAAAATTTAATTTTTATCCATTTTGAGATTAATGTTTAGCCAAAAGTTAACACAGTTTTCTTCCAAGAGAAGCCTCTAAACCATTTCGTTTTGAAGAACCTAATTAATTGGGCATCAAAGATAATAAAGAAACTACAGTTACTGAAAGATTTATGATTTTTCCTCTGTACTCTTCATGACTTACAATCTACGTTTTTCCTTTGGGCTACACAGGAATGTGAAATCTGAATCGAGAACTCTAAATAAATTTAATGAAGTTTTGTAATCTTGAAAACCAGAAGAAATGTTCATCTCCCACATTGAAAAGAATCTGCAGAAATCATTCATGTGGGCTCATTTGTTTTGTATTTTCCCCTACAAATGCCAAGGGAGAGATCTTGTTCTGGACAAGCGCCTGGCCTGCGGGTTGGCGTTGATGTTGTTTTTGCAGATATTTTTCCCTTCTGTGTTCTTGTACACGATGATTTCCACGCGCCAAATCAATGTTGTGAGGACATGCCAAATATTTTTATCCGTAATCACCGTCATCAGCATTTTATTGGTACCGATCCAGCGCAGGGAAGATATGAAATCTATCGTCCACGAGATGATCGGTTTGGAACAAGATCTGAGCAGGCTCGGTTTAGTAGTGGATCGGCAGACATCGATGGGTTTTTCCATTTTTGTAGCCCTGCTCAGCGCTATGATCGTTGCCTACGACATTGCAATCACCGAGGACAACCATGATGTATGTGATTGGTTGATAAGGGCCGGGTCATATGTCGCAATGGCCGCTTTCATGTCGGGAGGTCATCTGGTCATCAGTTTTGTATCAATTACAGGTACGTATGTTTTTCAATATGTTTACGCAAACTTGGGCATATTAGACCATTTTAGAAAAGGTTTGAGGTTGATAGAACGAATTTGAAATCATTGGCTGATTTTTAGTCCAGCAAACAATGCTGGAATTTCGATACGGTTCCCGCATAAGTTGGTATATGTAGATATATGGGTGATTCCTAAACTGAGGGCAAACACCTTCTGAACAATTTTCACAATGCATTAAATGGATAATAAATTTTATTATACACAACACTGTACGATATACAAAAAAATTATTAAAATTGGCAATAACTTTAGTAAACAGTAAGTAACTTAATGGAAATATCTAAGCGTTCTCGAAGTTGAAATTGAAATACATTGAAACATCAAAAAAGAGAACACCCACAAAACTGTTCAACACGTATTCATGCGAAAGATTTAAAATCTCATATTTACACAAAAGATGAATGAATATTTACGAAGCTCAAAGCTGCATATCAGCTAATTCTAATGAAATTATCAGGAGCAATTATCAGCTGATTATTAATGCGATTGTGAAAGCTTGATTTTGATTCCAGGCGAAGTGTTCAATGTTCTCAACAGCACAGTTCACCTAACTATCAGCCCCTCCAAGCTCGACTCGTTGTCAGACCTTCACCAGCGAACTGTGGACACCAGTAGGAAAATCAACGACGCGTTCTCCAACTTTTTGTCTTTAATATTCCTGTGTACGCTGTCCGCAGTGACGACCTGCGCCTTCACCATCCTCCAATACATCAAAGACCACAGTTTCTCCAGAATCCCCATCGACTTGTTTTGGATGATCGGCCTGTACACTTTGACTGCCAAGATCATCAACGCTTTTTCAGAAACGGAAAAAGAGGTGAATCCCATTGCGATGAAATCGCATCGTACATGTGACAACCGGCATTTCATGGTTTGAATCCACGGTGTCAGGAATTTGCATTTCCTGAAGTATTTGCTCTTGAAGTCTTGCCATTATACATGTCCAGCGTAAACTCCAAACGTAGGAATCAAGAATAAGAATCAAAAACCGATAAAGAGGTGAATTCCATTGTGATTACATGCATCTTACATGTGATCACCAAATTCACATGGTTTGGAACCACTGTCAGGATTTTGTATTTGTTAACTTCGATATCTAAGTTCAGAATAAATTCGAAAAGTATGTGCCAGGAATCAGGGATTCTACCATGAATAAGCCGGTAACGCTTCCAGGATCATGATCATAAATTCTGTTTTATCCAATGGAGTGCCACTTTTGTACTATACGTTCATTATAAGACAAAAGTTTGTGAAAGATAATATCAAACTTTTGGCGGATTTGCATTTAAATAAGATTCATCTGATACATCAATTTCATTCCAACTTCCATTCCATCCAGCTAGCGTTTACAGTATTAGTTGGTTTAATTTTAAAATAAATATTATCCATCAATCATCAATATCATTTGTTTGTTTAATACAGGCTGCAAGATTTCGTTTTACGCTCTGCCATCACTTTGAGAAAGGCTTCAATAGCTACTCCGTGGTAATGCAACTTTAAAATATTCTAGCTATTAATAACATGTAGTAATCAAATTACTTGACATAGATGGACGAGAATTGATGAAAATAAATTATTTTCCAATAAATAAACACCGCCCATATAGAACCCAAATAGTAGAGGCAAAAAGGGTTACAGATTTTTGGAGAGAAGTTTAGCCTATCCAAGAAATTAAAAACTTCAATTGTGAAAGCCCTTGTGGTGACCAAAATCCATGTTGAGAACAAAATTTCTCTTTAAAAAATATGTTATGTTCAAAATGGATTTCGGTACGTATTTTTATTGCTTTTAATGACTTTCCATTAATAATGGGTAAATATTTTTTCTAATTAACGAAATGTAAAGAGGTATTTTATATTATAGGCGTTTCTGAATTACAAGCTTTCGATAGATCCATTATCATTCACGGCCAATGGATTCGTTGATATTCACCCCTCCCTGCTTTTAACGGTAAGTTCAACTTCAATGATTAACACAATGTATACCTGCAGTATTTTCGTTGATTTTTTAAAATAAGCAATCGTAATTATAAATTTAATTGTTTTAAGATTAATGAGAAGTACGGTTTTGTATTGCAGATATTGTCTTTTGCGGTCACGTATCTAATTATTATGATTGATTGAAACGACATTTCAACATTGTTATCCGAGATCGAATCCCATCTCTATAATCAAGAGTTGGACCATTCATCAGCACCGCAAATCAGCATCGTGGATAAATTTTTGTTGAAGAAAGAAAATATGAAAATAAACATTTAGTGAAGGGTTAGTTCATTTTCCAGCCCACATCCATAATAGGACCAAAGGCATATTGCGGCTGCTTAATGCAATATCTCAATTCAGTTCATCATATTCAAAACCTTTTTAATCGACCAAGAGGAAAATGGGAACCATTTTAAATTCTAAAGGATTAGACCAAGAAGGTGCTACGAACGAGATACATAGAATCCAGAAAACGTTTGCCATGTTTGTTGTGGCACAGAGCTTTCTAGTTTAGGTCACATCAATGTTTGATATACTCGACAACGTTATAGTATATCAGCTTCTTACAACGTTCCGTGGAATAGAAATGGCTCTGGTCATGTGACGCCTTCGAAAAATTAGTCGACATGCATTGCTGGTACGTAGCGCACCATGTTGATATTTGCATGAAACTAACAAAAAACCTCTGCTTCGTACGAAATATCAAGTTAACGACACGACAGTTGACACGATTTTCCGCCATTAACAAACTGCATAACAGAGTTCGGGAACCAAACAAATCGGTTGAGAAGATTATGATGTGAAGGATGTTTTGACCTAGACCACGTTTTGCGCTTGAACTCACTGATCATTTAGAAACCTCTCGCCGAAATAGGTTTGGCAGTTTAGCCGTCTATTGGGAAAATAGATTATGAAAGAGTGAAATTATTACATATAAATGAAAAGATTGGAAACTAACTGTTGAGCCGTGCAGCGTAGTTACTAAGGTCGATCATCTGATCGAAGAGGTCTCTAATCTTCTGCCCGCTCCTCCGGTGCCACTCGATCCAAGTGTGTTGAAGTTCGTCCCAGTCTCTGCTCCTCGCCATGATCGTCGTTAGGTCTGCGAGAAAATTAACTTCAGTTTAAAATTGACAGCCAAGTTAGGTATGCCAAGCAGCTCCCTCTTATTGGTGACATGGTGTGAATATTATAGAAAAGTTTTAAATAATTTTGAAACATTCTTATCTGTGAGCGATGTACACACGAATTTGGTTACAAGGATTCACAGGAAACTTACAAGGAAGGAAAGGTCAGTGGAAAATGTTCATTAAGTTGTATTAAACTATACTTACTCAAATAATACTAAACATAATTTTATCACATATACAATTTCACTACCCGTGCATGTCGCATCTTCTCATCGGGCCCAATAGTATACAATTTTTATCTATGTATTCTTAACGTTTTTATGAAATCAATTAACATCATTCATAATAATTATTTAGAGAGTATTTACCTGGGTCAAGTCTCAGGTTGCATTTGAGTGGGTCGATGTAAGAGCAAGTCGTCGCGCTGTTATACACCGCCAGCATGTCATTTATCAATCGATTGTACTGGAAAAAATATGATAGATACTCTTAATTGTTGATCCATAACACTCAAGCTGTAGAAGGACAAATATTTTGAATCAAAAGCCTTTAGGATGAAATTAAAAGTAACAACTAGTATAAAAGTGGCGTTGAAGATAGTTAGTGAGTGATTTTATGACTCGATAGGTTTTTATGACTGTTTATTAACATTATTGACACTACTTGCCTTGCTAAGGTAGGCCAATATTTCTTTAGTAAGTTACGATAAGTAAGTAACTTTAGTAAGTTACGATACGTTAGCTGAATATTTAGTGTTAGGGAGTATTGGTTCAGTATTCTGCGGTTTAGGAGTTGTACCAGTTCATAGTTCACATTCAGTAGGCGATCTTGGAATTGACAACTGACAATAGTGTGAATGTGAAACACCCATGTGTGAGCTAAAAAGGCTCTTTTGATACTCAGGACTGGCTCAGGAAGGTGAGTGACCAGGGATCACAAGAGTTGTTATAACTTTTCTGTAGGTACACCTTTTGATGGGCCTGAAATCCGTCCAAGTGTTTAGGTGATATTTTATGGAAATTCAAACAACTTAGTTGCCATTCATTGAACATCACGAATTAACTGTAATAGAAGTATACGATTTTTGTGCAGTATGGAAGGTGTGACAAAGAAGTCTTGTAATTAATTTATAGGACTTTAATGGAGATGAAACTCCGCAGAAGTTGAAAAAAATACAAGACGAACTTATTACTGCATCGAATATCTAGAAAGCTAGGATGAAAACGTTGACACTACACACATAATTATGTGTGTTCTTGGGGCCTAAAGAATGTAGGATGGCTGAGGGAAAACATTTTCAGCATACTGATCGCGGTTTCATTCCAGTTTCAGGAAATTTTCCCTTCTACTGAAAAACAACCTACAACGAACAAAATATACCTTCAGCTTTCCCCAATTTGGAAAAAAATTGTTATTTTTTTTAATTAGATACTATCGATTTTGACATTATATCGCTATGATGATGTATTGAATTCGTATTATTATAATTATAATTATTATTGTATTGGAGGAAAGAAAACAAAGATACTCACTCTGTCGAGTTGATCTCTGGGCAAGGCCGCTATCCCGATGACCTGCAGCTGCCTGAGAGCCCTCCACAGGTTCACGTCTTTGACGCGTTCTTGAGGGATTTTGCAGACGACGTCCCTCACTCTCGCTTGAGCCTCCGTGTAGATCAACTGGCCTTCCAACTGCGGAAAAATGAAAACATCGATTTGAGCTAAATTATAAATTGCCGATTTTATGACAATTATAGAGACTGGAGGGAAACTATGTGTACGTGCGAGAGTCAGTTTTAAGACATTTTCTTCCAGGCTAATCGTGCCAATTCAGCTTTTTCAAGAGTTCTCAACAGAGTTGTTATAAATGTACATTCAAGCACAAAGTATTGGTGCAATACTCGAAGAGTCGAGAGTACAATTACTTGTTATTGAAGTTCTAAGTAAAGTTCACAACCACTCGTACCTATCGTATCCTAGTACAGATGACGAGTACAAGCACCTACCGAACTTCGATTTCATCCTTTAGGATTAGGACTGAGATCGATGCCAGAGTTCACCCTTAATTATTCTCATTTAACGGGACAATCGAGGTTTTGATTCTGACTAAAAAATTTTGTTCTCCTAAATTTATGATTTTTTTATTGTACAATCTAGATGTTACTCTAATGATATAGTGATGTACAAGCACGCATGATTTTCGTTTGTTTCCTCAAAATTCAGGTTTTAAAATTTTACAGGTTACGAGAATGGTATGTATCCATGACAATGAGCTTTGTCAACCAAATAACGATAGAATTACATAAACGATGTGTAGGTAAGGTTGAATGAGACAGATATCTGATTTCAGTTTTTCCTGACTTTGTGCTAGAACAAGGATCACATTTTAATATTAGTATTTATTTAGTATCAAATACCAAACTTCAAAAAAAAAATTGTTTCAAACAGCCATGATGGCTTTTGTGTAGCCACAACAAAGAAATTTAAAATCGCCACCACAATGAGAAATCAACACTAACGTTCTGCAATTAGAAGTCTGATGAACACTTATAGAAATTGAAACTTGCATTAAATAGAGTTTTTAAATCTCTATCCCAAAATGAATGCTAACGAATCAATAAGATTGATTAAGAGTGATTTTCAAACCTATAACAATGAGAAGTATGAAACGTACACACCAGTTTTACAAACGGCTAACTTCATTTCTGAGCCCCAACTGTATAGAAATGGAGGAAGCATGGTGTTTCCTCAAAGGGCAGGGTTACCGAAGCTGAAAAAACTTTGAATTGCCGAAAAGATACGCTCATTTTAGAGAGCTACGATGATTTCCTTCAAACCCGCGACAATGAGACAGAAGGTTTGGGACAAACTTTGAGCACTTGATTCGTACCGACAATCTAAAAGTTAGTCCCACTTGTAAGCGCACTAACATCCAGTAACTAATTCTAAAAAAATACTAGTAAAAATATTTCCGGTAAAACGTACTTGAGCGGATAAAATTTCGGATTAAGTTCAAATTCTGACTCACGGACAGACCATGACAAAAAGATTAGAGGTACATTTCGATCAATTACCGACATGTACAATGAAGAGTAGCCGAACTTTATGACAGTCATGAGTAGGCCTAGTTACCACATAAAATCTACAAAACTAATTTTTGGAAAAAGTTCAACAGAAAATTATTTATCAATGAAGGACAGCGATTGTCCCGTTAAATGAGAATCACCCTTAATCAGACCTCAATTGTGATTTTTCGCTCAATTTTCATCAATGTTTTTCCAGTAGTTTCGGAGAAAAGCTCCGGACCGTAGACGGAAGGATTTTTTCAGATTCGATTTTCGGATTCTTGCAACAAAAAACAGCAAATTTTCGAGGGCGCGTTCAAAATTGTAATTTCTTGGACGATTACATGGGTTCATTATTGGAAATAATAAATTAAAATGCAATCACAATTACTTGTAATTGTACCAGTACCTGGCAAATATGATGTGATTGCGTCTTGTGCCCCTGTACCTCGTCATTCATCTTACTGGTTCGCTCGACTGGTGTTAAACATTAGCACATTTTCTCATCTAGTTGGATAAAGTACTTCAATAACCCAATGTATTTGGGTATCACAACTGGCTCTCAATGGTCAATGAATTGGTCAATTCTTCCCGGGTTGTCTCAGCCCAAATTTTGTATGCTTTGCCTACACGGGTTGAATGTCATTCTCATGTACAAGAATTATATTCAAAGGAAATAACCTACAGTCGATGAGGTTTGATTAAAACAGCCTAGTAACAAGAGTGTTGCAACTAAAGAGGAATTGTCCCTTAGTAGTAAGGATACAAGTTCGAACTTTGTTCAAGAGAGGTAAAAAATATTTCTGGGCCATACGTAACAGTAGAAGAGGAAGTAAGAACCAAAATAGTATGAAACAATATTAATACAAGCCGTAACACAAAAATATTAGACCGAGCATAAGCTAATTCGTCCACATTTCCACCTGGTTCACGGTTTCGTTCCTTACCCCTCATTCCTATGTATGCAGGTTATTTTGTTTTTATCCATTTCTGTCAACCGGAAAATGACAGCTGTAAAAGACTTTGCAATACAGCGACCAACGTCATGTGTCATCGATGCACAACTGCACAATTCAGTCAAATTAAAACCTGACTCACTCGAATCAAGTTGTGCAGACAATACAAGCGACTAGGGAAATATTTAGTTCTGCAGACGTCAGACGCCCGGAAGAGGGGCCACTGTGGGAAATTCTCTCAGTAATCGAATGAAAATCGAGGACCTTGATGAATCACCAGTGTAAAGGTCCGGACTCTCACGAAAGACGGAGCTTCGTTAATTGTAATCAAGGATTTCCTCAAAATGATTCACAATCTGTACTTCTGGACGTAGGTTCCCGATTGGGTAATAGGTCGGATTGGGACGTATTTGTATATTCCTCCCTCAATTTAAATTGGTTTCTAGAAGCAATTTGCCGTCAATTCCACAGCGGTAGGTGTCTTCCATTTTAAATTCATACGTCATATTTCGTATATTTTTTCCCAATGACATCGTGTTTGGGTTGTTAGGTCACACTTGGGCTCGTATTTCAACATTTTGCTTCACTTTTTCAAAACTTGTAAAAGAGAATGATGATGATAACGGGAGAGTGGTGACAATTTCCCTCAACCTAGGTGTTAACCACTTTTCAAAATTGAAAGTGAACATCGTTACCGCAAATTCTTGAGGAGTTTGTCGGAGGCTCCGGTCTACGAAAATAAAATTTCTTATGTTACTACAAGCTTTTATTCAACTTGCCATGTATCTATGTGAGGTTGTTCGGGTGGAATCTTGTGGCACTCAATTTTGGAGCAGATACTCTCAACCGATTAAGCTGAAATTTAGTATGCACGTTTAGATCGGATGACAATACATGATTAGTTGTGTGATGTCATTCTAAATTCAATTTGGCGGACGATCCAAGATGGCGGAAAAGCCATTTTTAAAGCATTTTTACAATACGGGTACCTAGAGAAAGGGCTTGTTGAGAGTGACTCGAAAAGTAATGTGATGTCATTCTAAATTCAATTTAGCGGACGATCCGAGATGGCGGAACAGTCATTTTTAATTCATTTCTAAAATATGGGTATCCAATGAAAGGGCTTGTTGAGAGGAAGCTAAAGTTGAGAAAAAATCCATGTTACGAAATGAAGAAGCTCTTTTCGGAATCCCCCTGAAATTTGGTGTAGATACCTCGTTTATTCTTGATTTGAACCTGTAAAATCGGTTGATTAACTTTGAATGAGATGAACAGACCCAGAAACCTAGCTAGCGATGACTAAAAAGTAATAACTAAATTAAACAAAAAAACCTTTTTAAGAAAGCTCTTATTTAAATACCCTAAAAAGAAGGAAATTAAGTTTTACTTACAAATGTCAACTTTCTACTTATAGCCTATATACACAATTCATAAAATCATACAAGCTTGTCACGACGTTTGCGTAGGTACTGGATAGGCATCTGTAAGTATTTACCTAATTAAACTGAAATAAAAAATAAACTTATCGGAATAAGTTGGTCAATGAAATAGTTAGGTACCTAGGAACTAGTTAATTTACACAAGCCTAAATCTCGCGACAAGCTTTTATGATTTCATGAATTCTGTACTTATATAGGCTGTAAGTAGACAGTTAAAATTCTTACTAACTTACTTAAAAAGCTTTCGTAAAAGTTTTTTTTGTTTAATTTATAGAAGACTGAACAAGCAACATAATATACGTTAACATACAGTATAATATACTGTATATTTCATATTATGAAACAAGCAGTATCTCGTTTAAGCCCGGGTTTGGACCATCCGTTTTTCCTTTTCCGGTAAATGATCTACACCACATCTGGATACCCTTTTTGGATTATGGCTAATTGGTGTACCTGTTACTGATACCTTCGGAATATATGCGGATACCCAACCGAAGAGAGGACCAGAGTTTTGCCAGAGGGGCTTTGCCATGCACATCTTACCGTTCCTTGAATCCCACTTCTGACACCAATATTATGAAATGATAACAACTTAGGCTACTTTTAAATTAGAACCAGACTGTTTATTGAACTGGCATTAAACATTACGCCAATAAAACTAATCACCTTTGTATCTACGTACTAATCACCACAATAAATAATAAATCTTGTATCAGCTGCCATTGTATTGTTTACAAAACTAAGTTCCAGTCACCCACTATGATCGTGTGAACGAGTTTTCGTATTTTCAATCGGGTTGAGTTGCCCCAACTGTTGTTTTTTTATGGATTATTTTTTATATTTTATTTTTTTCATAATTTATTTTATTAATTGTTATTCCATTTCAAGCAAGTTACGTGTTTCTTGTATTTGCATTAAAAAGCCAAACTCATCGGACGCTCAGATGTGACCATAATTATGGATGACTAATCCGCTCTTGAAAGTAATTTATTCAAAGAACACATCAAGAATTGATGTAAAAAAATCCGTTCTTTAACACGTTAACCCCATTTGAGGTATGGTTGGTCCGAACTTCTAGCCAGCCCGATGACTTCAGACGCATAAATGCTAAGTTCCAAAACGTGATTTTTCTCGTTTTTTTCTGACATAGACAAGTGGGGTGTCAATTCCTAGTCATTTTTGAAGTAGAATCGATCAAGAAAGATTTCAGCTCCGCCGAAATTGGAAATAGCGAATAATCACAATTTCTGAACATAGTAGTGACACCGCGAATCTAGCAATGACACGAGAAATAATTTTCAAGTAATTTCGGGTACCGAATCAATTGATTTGAGTCCAAGACCTGTCTGAGCTCATGCGACTTGGGAAACCTCATTTTAGGGCATTACAATGGCATCTCAATTTTGAAAATCCAAATTTCCTTCAATATCTCGTTTTGACAAGACAGACGGTACATGGAGAATTTTTTTCATTCCGTTTCATAGTCCTCCTACCTTAGTCCGTATTGCCTTGGACGAAGGGTTCTAAAACCACCATTTTCGCTCCTCCTCGTAGAAAATGTCGTCAACAACAGGCGCAAGAGCTCGTGGCATAACAATGATAATAATATTAATAAAAATGTGTTAAAACGCTGTGAAAAACGAGAATTGATCCGAGTTCATCCTTGTAACCGGCCAATAAAGCTGAACGCTGATTGATCCGATTTCAGCGTTGAACTACCTTGATGAAGTCCATGTTGCGGACGATCTCCTCTTGCACAGTAGAATAGCGATTTGAACTAAGATACATGTTTTGGTGAAAGCGGCCCTAAACAAAAAAAGCGCTGCTCAATGATTTGAAAATCCAAATGTTTATTGCCTTTCACAGGCGCAAACGATTATTGAATTTCAGGAGGTAAACAAATATGATCAACTGATCAATCCAAATAGGTATTTTGGTCGACAGGTTCACGTGCTCCATGCATATCTCCTGAAATTCAATAATCGCCCTATCAGTGTGAAACAAACTCCAAAGAGAAGAAATTTCAAATCATACATGAACGCGTTTTTTTCATTCATTTCATTCATTCAAACGTTCCTCCATACCTTGGAAAGAATTCATGAAATTGATTTAAAAACCCCAGTGAAAGAATTTGCAGCGTTTTGCTTCTGCTACCTTATATCATTTAAACTGCGCTCCATATTTGCAGTTCGCTTTATACTACCCAAAGTCTCTCTTGATTTCATATCAGACCTACATCAAATTAAAGGAAATGGGCTCACTCCCATATTCGAGTTGAGGGCGCTTGGAACGGCCAGATGGGAAACTGCCAGTTATCAAGAAGGCGATAACAGAACTCGAAAAACGCAAATCTTGGCCGCATTAATCATGCCATAAATCGGTAATGGTTTGACCTACAGACCTGAAGGGGCTCATTCGATTCCTCATTGAAAGTTCTACAAAACAAGTCCACATTTAGGCCGCCTTGATGTTTTTTGAGGTTTTTAGGGATTTTACAAAACTTTGACAACCCTTAAAGGCACTTTAAACTAAGTGAGAGAGCAGGCTCAAGAATTGGGGCGTTGTCGGACCAACAAAAATTTCAGATGTTTTGGTCCAGCCGTTTGGGAGAAATCTTGCGTACGGCACGGCGTAGCGGCGGACGGACGGAAAATTTTTTATTGCAGATTTGGATTCCAGACCCTTTGAAACGTAAACCATGAAATTTTCAGGGGGGGTTAGAAATTTTTTTTTCGAGAGCGATTACTATGGTTTATTATTGAATAATAAACCAAAAGGTACCAACAACCTCCACCCTTCGTTGAGGTGACGGACCCACGAACAAGAGCAATCTTTAACGGGTCGTGTTAAACCTCTTTAGAAATGCTTAAGCACTATTTACCGACAAGTCTGCTTTTTCCACAAGGAAAAGACGCAACGCACAGACCAGCGTTACCATTCACCCCATTATGGGAGATCACCAGCGAACCCACAGCGAACGTAGCCTGACCAGATAACGCTCACCGTACCTCCAGTGACAACGACCTTTCGCTTATCGCTCGCCAGTGGGGACAAAACCTTGTTAATATTCATTTACGCTCACTCCCTGAACTTCATCAGAATTTGTTTTAAACTGTGGATGGTCAGTCCCCATAAAACCTCAGCAAGTAAGGCAAATATTGAAAAAATTGAGAAAAAAATCCTAGTAGAGAAACAAGGCCTTGCAAACAAATATTTGTTCTTCATCACAACATTTACACCGGTATACGAGCATTTGTTAGCATATTATTGTCAGGAAATACGGTTTACGTTTGAATTCACAATGAAAACCTCGTTTCCAATGGTATTTTGGATTCTCCAGTCAAATATACCCGTTTTTACTAATTTATTGAGCATAATTTATTTTAAATGTGAGTGATTCTCAACAAAATTTCGGGGTAAAAATTTAAATGTTCCAATTTTACGGCGCACAACGATTTATACTACTCAATCAATTCTTCAATGATTAATAAATTATACGATCTTACGAATTTTTCAACGGTCTTATTTATTTTCCTTTAATGCACAGAAGCCATTTTATGGGAGATCAACCAACAATGGCGAACGTAGTTTATTTTTTTTAGTGAGATGAAACCTTGTTAATATTCATTTATCCATTAGGACTTTACTTTTTTAAATTATTTTTAAATTTTGCGATGGCTGTGCAAGACAAGTTTTCCAATTTTAAATTAAATGGCACAAATATTTGTTCCATCATTATTATATGTAGGTCTTTTGAAAAATGGTTTCCAATTATTTTGGATTCTCCAGAAATATCTTCTTTATTGAGCATCTTAAAAGTGATTAATAAAAATTAAATGTTCCAATTTTATCAATATTACTTCAATGAATAAATTATACGGTTTTTCAACGGTTATTTATTTTCCTGTTGCATTTTTAGAACACAGCACAAAAACCAGTTTTGTCAACCAACAATGGGTGTCCCCAACTTGGGTTATTTTTTATAGGAGATGGAATTCTTTATTCCATCCATTAGGACTTTACTTTTTTTAAATTATTTTCGGGACAAGATTTTGCGATGGCTGTGCAAGACTTTTAAAGGGTAATGAATTTCTAAATTAAATGGAACGTGTTCCATATGATGTTAGAATAATGTGTAGGTCTTGAAAAAGGTTCTTCTTACGTTCAGATACCCACCTTGGTCTTCCAGCCCTCTGTTTTAAGAAACCTGACCACACAATTTAGATTTCATTGTAAAGTGTGGAGTTGAATTCACTTATCAATATTATTTGCTTATTAAATCATAGCATTTTATGAAATCAAGCAGAGTAGAGGGGGGGGGGGGGGGGAGGGGCACTGGACCCAAATCTCCCTGGCCCGGCCTTGGTAAGGGAAACTGGATTTTCTTGAAAAAAAAAAAAAAACTTTTTTTTTTCGTAAAAAAACGGGTGGTGGAAAGTAAGAAAATTGAATCAATCTCCGATCTGGACGTGCTTAGATGCTTTTGGTTTAAGGCACTAAGGAACCTGGTCAGCAGAATGCACATCAAATAATAGTTTGGCGTTTTTGGTTTATTATTCAATCATAAACCATTGTAGTATCGCTCTTGAAAAAAAAAGTCTAACCCCCCTGAAAATTGCATGGTTTACGTTTCATAGGGAGTAGAATCCAAATCTGCAATAAAAATTTTTCCGTCCGTCCGCCGTACGCACGATTTCTCCCAAACGGCTGGAGCAAAAAAGCTGAAATTTTTAGGAAAAATCCATGTTGGTCCGACAACGCCCCAACTCTTTAGCCAGCACTCTCACTTAATTTAAAGTGCCCTTCAAGGGTTGTCAAAATTTTGTAAAATCCCTAAAAACCTCAAAAAAAGTCAAGGCGGCCTAAATTTGGACTTTTTTTGAAGAACTTTCCATGAGGAATCGAATGAGCCCTTCCCCAGGTCCGTAGCTCAAACCATTCCCAGTGTATGGCGCTACGATTTATGGTGCCAACATTTGCGTTATTTTGGTTTATTATTGTTTTTGTTTTGATTGCCGTAACCTAGTGATGTAGTGAACGGGGATACTGGAGTGAACTCCTAAAAGGGTTTATAGCCGATACACAGGTTGAAGTATTCTGATAACCAAAGAAAAAAAAACGCTGCAAATTCTTTCACTGGGGTTTATTATTCAATTGGCTTGCGTTCATGATTTGAATTTCTACTAAGCTTTGGAATGTGCGTGTTTCACATGTGATAGAGCGATTATTGAATTTCAGGAGGCACACAAATATGATCAACTGATCAATCCGAATAGGTATTTTGGTTGAGAACAGATTTACGTGCTCTATGCATATCTTCTGAAATTCAATAGTCGCTCTATCACCTGTGAAACACGCACACTCCAAAGCTTAGTAAAAATTCAAATCATGAGCGCAAGCCAATTGAATAATAAACCCCAGTGAAAGAATTTGCAGCGTTTTTCTTCAGGGGCCTAGAATACCCTCGCTGCCATTTGTTAATTGGGTGAATGTCCAGCATCAATCCGATATGTCACCTACAGATTCCTCGTATGTTTTGAGAAACCTACCTGTATACTTTCCATTTCGTTACAGAGGGAGGAGCTCAGTTGTCCTCCATAAGGGTGAGAATTCGTCGGGATTTCATCCCACGGCCGAGGCCTTGACACTTCGCTGTCCATTGAGGACGGACAGGTGCTGCCGCTTCTTCGCCTTTCGACCACCGCACGTTCCCCTTCCGAGATGGTGAAATTTGTCCATCACTCGTGATAAATCTGAGCTTAAAACAATTTCCATCTCCCAATACCGATATTTAATTTCGAATTTTGAATTTCAGAGTATCTTTAATTAATTTTATACGTGTGTTCTTAACAAAGTGATACAATACGTTAAATTCGAGGGTTTGGTGGGACAGGATGTAGTTTGAATGACTCAAGCAGATTTGAGGTTAATTTTTCGCAAAATATTTCAATGGAAATTCGTTTTTCAATAAGCAGAATACCTAAATTTCACAAACACACAAAAAATTGATTGAAAAAAAAAAAAGAGACGTTGCAAATTATTACACAAAGGTTTATTTATTTATATAAATTTTTTTTTTTGTGTTTAGGAAGAGAGAAGATACATTTATTGATCATTATATGGGGGTGGAATGTTGGATTAGTTGGGTTTGTGAAAAGTATAAATTGACATGCCAAAAGCTCGAAGTAGGTATGCACAAAGGTTTATTATTTCTGTATTAGATAGCCATCAAATGCGTATCGCAGGACTACCAGAAGTGGGCTTTCCACCCAGAGATAATTGTTCTTAGCTGCACCTCAAGGAAATCTAACCGAAATTTAACATGGTGAAGTAAACGTAGCCTGTGGTAACTACATTATTAAAACTCGGCCCTTTCTTGAATTTCCATCGTATTCTAGATGGCATAAAAAGATTCCCATTCATATTTCAGTGCGACAGACCGATTACGGAAGAAATTAGCTTCAAGAGCCTTCAGCTTATCTGAGGGTCTTTGCTTGTACTTCACTTCTAGACTTTGTCTAATGCATAACTCCGTGAACACCTAACTTTACTTTAGCCTTTGAAAAATCAAAAGCTGATATCGGAATAGCTACAATGGTGTTGTACACACAATATCGGCAAAATAGAGCAACTGAAATTCAACTAGATAAAATATAGCTACGCTTCACTTGTCAACTATTAAGACAACAACTAAGTTACGAAAAACTAGAGCAGAGACGGCCGAATGGCTAGTACATTCGTAAAGCATCCGTCTCAACAGGTCTGTCTCCAGTCACTTTTAGCATCCGCGCGTTTAAAGAAAGACCTTCGGTCTGTGGGCGAACGGATGATCGTTCAGCAACTGGAGTGGTGTCATTCAGATAACGTAACTAATTTCTATCAAATCTAAAACATCGAAAGTTATTGAGATTTCGATTTTTGGTTTATTATTCAATAATAAACCATTGTAATCGCTCTTGAAAAAAAAAATCTAAAATTTCGGAAGAATAAATATTTTTCCGTCCAATCCGTAGGCTACAAAAATTTGAAATTGTCAAAAAAATCCATGTTGGTCCGACAACGCCCCATTCCACAGCCAGCTCTCTCACTTAATTCAGAGAATGCCCTTTGAGGTTGTCAAATTAAAATCCCCAAAAACCTCTAAAAAAAGTGTCGGAGCCTAAATTTGGACTTTTTTTTTGACGCGTTCGTTTAAATCAAAGGTCCGTATGTGATGTTTTCATTTCTTATTGATGCTCAACATTGCATCCACATTCACTACATCACTAGGTTACTGCGATGGTTTTTTTTTAAATTTTTTTGTCGTAATTGGATGATTTTTCGTACTCTCCTAAAGGGTTTAAACCATACACGGGTTGAGATATTCTTTAACCACAAAAAAAAAAATTGGTGTCTTTCACTTTTATTATTCATTTGGTCAGAATTTTTACTAACTTTGGAGTAATAGACGTTTTGAATTTCAGGAGATAAGCATAGACCACGTAAATCTATTCTCAAAATGGAATCAGTTGATCATATTTGTGTGCTCTTGAAATTCAATAATCAAGCTATCAACTGTGTTTTTTATCTTGAAATTTAAATTTTGAACGCAAGCAATTGAATAATAAACCCCAGTTGAGAATTTGATTAATCCTTAAATATAATAAATTCGGGTTGATTGATCTAGAAGCCAAGAATACTGGTACAAACTAGATCAATGGATGTTGTGACAGAAGTTTAGAGACAAACTGTGGTCAGCGGATGGATGAATATTTTAAAATCTATTTATCCTGAATCGAAAACCAGCAACTTTTGAGTGAGGTTGAACTTTTTTTGCTTGGTTCATTGCAAAAGGTTCATTATTGGAAAGAATAACTAAAATAGCGGCACACATTTGAGAGGGTGTCTTACGTCCTGCCGGTGATGCCAAGGCCTCAAAACTTCCTTCACTTTGTAAATGGAAAGGTAATTGAAAAATGTTACTTTGTCAATATTCGTTTCAAACTTTTAGTATTCTTGTTTTTGAAAAAACTTGACCACCTGAATGTACCCCAAGTTGTATTATAAAGGATTATTGTCTCTGTACACTGACATTCTATGCCCTTACTAGCAGATGAAGCTGCACGTAAGACCGTGGGTCTCTCATATCTTTCAACATGTTACGATGGTCAAATTTAAGCCATCTAGGGAACATCATACAAATTTTCTCGTATAGTTGTGCTGCAAACTTGGTCTTTAGCTTGTATGTAATGTCACACAAAACCTCTTGGAGCGATAGAAATCAAACAAGATGGAATACCGAAGTCGCTTTTAACATCACATTCATCCGAGTCGGCGAGGAATTGTGTGAAAATTATTCAGACGAAGTTCTCATGTCGCACGACTGCGTTTGTGTTCTCTGGGAAATCAAACGGGAGCAATGAGCGAGTGAGTAACTGGTACGCTTTACCCTTCCTGCAAAACCCGCTGTAGCAGCTTACCAGCGAACTCGAGTTTCCAACTTATCTGATTCTGTTCGATATCATTATCATATTCGAAATCCCTTGGGAACGCGAGCAGGGGATCCGATTGAAACTGTTGGCAGAGTGTCGACAGAACTTGGGATTTTCTTCATTGTGCTTACAGTTCAGAGTCGAATGGGGATCAACCCAGAAAGTTAATAGTTATAACAGGGCCAAAGGCTTCCAAAGGATGAGGCGTCATGCATACAACACCAAAAATATCATTGAAGTTTAAATTCCTGGTTTACGCTCAGACTAAGAAGTTTCAAGAAATGGGAGGGGGAAACTACCCTTATCCATCACTGAGGGCCGTAGACAAACAAACATAGCGACAGATTCGATACTTCAACTATTCTGCAACTTCAGAAACGCTAAGTGCAAGTGGAAAATAAATTTCAGTGGTTTAAATGTTTACTCAAAGTTAAAAATACAAAAAAAAAAAGCGGCTAATATGTCAAATATGTCGATTTTTCTTTTTGATGTTATACCTAGGTAGCGGAACATTGTGGTCACTGTCAAAATTCAAATTTCCACAAGCATTTTACATTTTAGTACTTTCGTTTCTCTTCTACGACACCCTGAGGGGGAATGGGGGAGCAGGAGTTCTGAGGAACTCAGAAACACTGTAAATATGAGGGGCCAAGTATAACAGCTACCAAAATGGTAGGGGACCATCTATATTCTAACACACATATTCCCGGAAAATTTCATCGAAATCGGTTCAAAACTTTAAGAATTAGTACCTATTGCTAAATGGATTTCACGTTCCTCATTCTCAATAGCTGCTAACGATACATACACAAATTCATGGTTTTTAAAATCATGAGTATTATTTTATTTTTTACTGTTTTTAAAGTACTATATTTTTCATGCTTTACTTTATGTACCTATACTATTCGATTTGATTCGATTAGGGAAGTTAACGAGGATGGAGGGGGAATAGGGGATAGAAGAAAGTGCTCCTATAGCATGACCACCAATTTAAGTAAGAGATCTGGAGGAGGCGGGTGGTGATATCAAAAAGCACTTCTGCCGAGTTCCACAGCACGAGAAGCTCCATGGCACATTTCTAGCACCTCAGCCTCGGCTGACATGGTCGCAGAAATGACCTTGATGTTATTAGGTGCCAATCAAGCACAAAGACAAACAGACACTGCCACAATGCGAAAGCTGTTCAGAATGGCTTAACAACTTTCGTGTCGATACTTTTATGTAAATATCTCCGTAAATCCTTATAAAAAGCTTCATTTTTGCAGTTTTCATACGATTTTGACGAAATTTTCACTGAATGTATGGGTTATAGAAGTACATGGTCTCCATGAATTTCATTGCTCACAAATCAATGCTTCACTTATTGATTTGCACAGTGAACAACTTAAAATCTACCAAGCATAATTTTTTTTGCGTCCTATCTCGACTCTTGAGAGAAGTTAGGAAAGTTTGCCTTGAAGTCTCATTAACAGTCCCCCTGGAGTTTTTTGTTGTTGTCATCATCAGTGCATCTCACTTGCGCAACGTAGAATCCATCAAGCGTTTCTCCCTAACATATTATTTTTTAGAACATTTCAATGGTTCACTATTTCATGTTAAGGTTACGAGGAAGCTATGGTTCACTTTAAGCTAGATTTTATATCTGTTAAGTCCTTTGTGGCTAAACATGAATACTGATGTGTAGCAAATGGAAGGTCCGTACATCACGATTTGTTCTAATTTGCAGGCTCAACGTGCATCGTATGTAGACCTTGTATTTCTGGCTTAAACGCTTTGTGAATATATTACACTTCTCGTTGATTCGCTTTATAAGGAATTCAATTCAAAAAGCGAACCAACTTAGTCCTTGTGATGAAAAGTAGAAGAAACAGGCCAAGAAATGAATCTGAGGAAGGTCGCAAGTACGGATCTGAAGAGGATACGTGACATGAATTATTAAGTTTCTCTCATTGCGTTTTTAAGAGCTATGAAGAAGTAGCAACTCACATGCAAATACGCACTTGGCGATATTCAGGTAGGACAATGACGTCAGCCAAGGCCTTAAAATAATGTTTGTCTCCACATGTTTTGTAATGTCGACCCCAATTCTACCGTCGCAGAACTACCCGTGTGGTTCTGATTTCGAGGCGTAACAAACAGCTACGACTGTTCAATGTGAAAGAAATTCAGGCGCTAAAATGAAACTCACGACTCAAAGTCGTTTTGAAAGAATTGAAGGTTGCTCCTCATCGGTGACTGTTAACGATTCATTTTCAACTGAAGCAATAGAGCTCGTTCGAATAAGAAAGTGTTCATAACTGTTTTAACTCATAACGACGTTACACCATGTCGCATAAGCGTTAAAACAATATCCAATGATATGATCCCTGATGATCATACTATTGAGTTTCTAGCCAATTCCCGCAGAGAATGATAGTATCACTCCAAATATGTTGGAATAATAAAAATAATTCTCCAAAATTGTTTTCACTGATGTCTGCTTTGGAGCGTTCTGGAAGTAGTCCTGGAGGTTTACGTATTTTTATGTTTGTGAATATATGCCATTCCAGATTCTCCTATACACGAGGTTGAACAATCAGTTCTTATATATTATTCCATTATTCTTCTATCTCTATTCTTATTATTATTCTTATAACCATAAAAAAAACTTTTTTTTAGGAATTATTGAATTGCAGGAGATATGCATAGAGCACGTAAATCTGTTCTCAACCAAAACACCTATTTGGATTGATCAGTTGATGATATTTGTGTGCCTCCTCTACGTTTCACAAGTGATAGAGCGATTATTGAACTTCAGGAGGCACACAAATATGATCAACTGATCAATCCAAATTAGTATTTTGGTTGAGAACAGATTTACGTGCTCTATGCATATCTCCTGCAATTCAATAATTCCTCTATCACTTGTGAAACACGCACACTCCAAAGCTTAGCAGAAATTCAAATCATGAACGCAAGCCAATTGATTAATAAACCCCAGTGAAAGAATTCGATGCTTTTTTTGATACTTGCAATTAATCTTTTATTATTTGGGAAAGCTCCGTATCTTTAAAATATAACATGAGTATTGTGAAGGGAAATTGCAGTTTTTACTATGATGTGGATGCTCAACAAGGAAGGTTGGCTCCATATTGGCTAAGGAGTAGACATTTCAAAAATCAACTGGTATATGTTTGATTAGGAGGTTTACTTTGTATCAATATCATAAGAGGAATTAGAGGAGCAGCATGATCGTTAATTCATCAATTTCATAATTTGACCAAGGCGCCGTGGGCCTTATATAGACTGGCTAGCCATCATACATGGTGCCTAATCAATGTGTGAAAGAAGTTCGACTAATTAAGAAGTTAACAGGTCGGATAAAACGATCCTTCATTTTACAGAATGCCTAGTTATTCAATGAAATTGCTGTACTATACTCATTAAATATCATTCGTCAAGGTCGACAATATCGCATCGCACACAAAACATTCATGAGACGACGGCTTGAATAATATTGCGACGTGACTAAGTAGTTGTCTTAAAGATGAAATAATGGGAAAATGGAAGCAAAATGAGCTATTAAGAAGCTTGACGAATTCACGGTCGCAGAGCAGCAAGGTGTGGTGAAGCAATGGCGATCATTTCTTGGTAGTTTTCTAGGATGTAAGCCAAGCCTTGTGACGCTGAGGAAATAATAGACGGACGAGGGAAGAGGTACGCAAAGAGATTTTAATAGTATGATCACCATAATCTGATAAACCACAAACGAATAAGAAATGCATGGAAATCTCCAGGTGATTAGTACACCGTACGCTTGAACAACTTTTTGTGGTTTATCATATCAACTTCCTTAAGAGCGCATAAAATTCCGCCCTCCTAGAAAGTTGCCGTCTAGTTATTGCAATTCAATTTGTACCCAAATAAGTTGTAATACATCTATCATGGGAAGAGAGTAAATGAATATGCTGGCAGAGTGAGGGAAGGGTATTGCGCCAGACGGGTCTTCCGACATTGGATGATGGGAAACATCGAAAGACGCGGGCGGGTCCCGAGAGGAGACAATCACAATAGAAACCCAAGTTAAAGACTCAACCAGAGACGCCCAACTACCGGCAACAAGGTCCTTTTGATTTGCACATTCTCAAATCCATCATCGTCAGTTCTTATTCCGATTGTTGGTAGTTATCGCAATCGCCTACTAATACGCTAAGGTAGAAAGTCTCATGCATGCCTTAATATAAGTTGTCAGAAGTTAAGTTGTCATATGGGTAGGTGGTGATTGGATGGGTTACCCCTTACAAGGGCTGAGGTGACAAGCCAGCAATACTCATGGGACACCTGGAAATCCTGGAATCTATAAAGCTCCTGGTTTAACCTTGGTGGCAGCAGTTCGTAAGAACATAAAGAGGGGATTCTCAGAGGCTTTAAAAAAACGATGGGTCTAGGCAACGCGTTAAGTGGTAATAAGGTTTTGCCATTTTGCCTAGGCACAGTGCTAGAAAGGAGAATCAGGGCGGTCAATATTAGAATGCACATTTAGAGGGGATTTGAAACCAGGCTTGCTACCATATAACAACGAGGTGTTGGAATGGACTGGTTGCTCCTTCCAAAGACTAGAGCAATATGCCTGCAACCTTCGTGTCCCAGGGTAACTTTGTATACATGCTCACGCGTACTAGTTTCGACAAACTCGAATGGTGAACTATCTACATCCATCAAAATCTTTGAAATCTATAGTGAAGAACAATGCGCTATCCAAAAATAAGCTCTTTTTAGAATATAGGTACGCCTTGGTAAACCCAGAACTTTGAATTGAACACAGTTCTCCATAGGACCTCATCATTACAGAAGTTGATGAACGTTGCGTGCTGTTATGAAACAAGACTTGACACCATGTTTCCGTTGACGTAAGAACATTTTTAAAGGGGCTTACAGTAACATGTGAAATTATATTTATTTTTATAGGACGTACGGTGAACGGTTTACGGACATCGCAGATCTTAAATCAACCGGTAGGTAAAATTTGAAATTGAAATGAGGTAAAAGATTACCAAGACTTACTATTGAAAATAATAAATCAAAAAGATGAGATTGCTGTTTTTACTAATCCATACATCCTCCGAAATCGTCTTAAAAAATCGAACTGCCACTTATAAGTTAAGTGAAGTATATTTGTGTTGCGCTGGCAGAACTAAAATAATTATTTTACAAAATATACAGGCAACAACCAAGCTACAATGGTTCAACAGTTTGAAAAAAAAGCTATATTATAATATTGATTTGGGAGAGGGAAAATACTCACCTGTTCCTCTTCTCTTTTACATTTTTGAAGAATAATAATAAAATGTTATGTTATTTTAAATTGAAATTCTCCACGGAGATCCGTTTGGAGGCTTTTCGAAATTATTCCTTAAATGAAATAATTTTTCACATGTAAGTAAGATATAACGGAAAACGTGTTAATTTTCATTATCTTTTATCGTATATACATTATCTTTCTTCGCTGGTTGCTCATTTAAACTGTTTCCTAATAACATAGTTGTGGGCCCACATAATATACTAATGGTGTTTGTTTCATTATTTTCAATAATAAGCATTTGTAACTATAGGTACAGCGACAATTTTTTATACCTCCGTGAAACTTTGTCACTTAACGTTTACAGGTGCGTAGATTCAAAATCTGCGAAGTCTGTCTATCGTGATTCTGCCGTAATGCCTTCTACTGTTAAAGGCCCACAGTTGGTTTTTTACTGAGGTAAGTGGAGCGTCATCTACTTGTAAATTTGGAGGGAAAATTGTATGAGATAGATTTCAGAACCGTAGAAATTCGCCCAAAGCAAATAATCGCAATTTCTGAACTTGAAAGTGATCTCAAACATCACACAATGACGCAATCACGAATTACTAAAAAAACGCTGCAAATTCTTTCACTGGGGTTTATTATTCAATTGGCTTGCGTTCATGATTTGAATTTCTACTAAGCTTTGGAGTGTGCGTGTTTCACAGGTGATAGAGCGATTATTGAATTTCAGGAGATATGCATAGAGCACGTAAATCTGTACTCAACCAAAATACCTATTTGGATTGATCAGTTGATGATATTTGTGTGTGTCCTCTACATCAGTCTACCTTTGGCTACATCGTTTAAATTTGGATTTGGGGAAGTTTTAACGCAATACGAGTGCTAAAGGACTTGATAAATTATAGATGTTTTTATTGTGGGGGGGGGGGGGGTGGAGTATAGAGGTTCAATAAAAAAACGCTGCAAATTCTTTCACTGGGGTTTATTATTCAATTGGCTTGCGTTCATGATTTGAATTTCTACTAAGCTTTGGAGTGTGCGTGTTTCACAAGTGATAGAGCGATTATTGAATTTCAGGAGGCACACAAATATAATCAACTGATCAATCCAAATAGGCATTTTGGTTGAGAACAGATTTACGTGCTCTATGCATATCTCCTGAAATTCAATAATCGCTCTATCACCTGTGAAACATGCACACTCCAAAGCTTAGTATAAATTCAAATCATGAACGCAAGCCAATTGAATAATAAACCCCAATGAAAGAATTTGCAGCGTTTTTTATTGCAGATTCGGATTCTGCACCCTTTGAAACGTAATCCATGAAATTTTCAGGGAGGGTTAGAATTTTTTTTTTTTTTTTTTTTTCAAGAGCGATTACAATGGTTCATTATTGACTAAAAAACCAAAATACAAAACGCATGTGTTAGAATTGGCAACGTTTTTCGGCGGTGTGATTATAGCGAGAAGGTCCAATTCGCAAGTTTGAAGTATGTAGGTAAACGTTAGTACTTTAGGTTTGGTAATCACTGTTACGACTCCGCGTGTCACTGTTAGTAACAACTCCGGTAACCCTTCAGATAGGTGAGTTGAGCAAGGGCAGTCAGCAACGGTCGCTCCTCCCAATTTAAAAGGGAATACTCGTAGCTGTCCAGATTAGACAAGCTACTGAGCTCAAGCTACAGTTGGTACATATTTTCCCGTAAGTCTGACCGTCGACTCCTTGAACTGTACAGAGAAGTCAAGCAAGTCAATGACTATTCTCAAATCAGGTGAGAATAACCCTCAAAACCATTGATGAGCACAACTGCCAAGTTTCAATCTTCAGAGAGACCTTAAGTGTAATACTTAATTAATAAAGTGCACTTTTTCAATAACTCATCAACAATCAATTGCGGAATCATTATGACAACTGCAGCCGTTGGAAAGTTAGTTGAATATATCAATGAACAGATTAATTTTATAAACAAAAGGACCAATTATATTTGCAAAAAGATTAATTTCATTTGTGAAAACATCAATTTTGTTTGCAAAAATACTAGTTATTTAAAAAAAATTAATTCTGTTTGCAAAAACCACACTTGATGCAGATCTGCATCAAAGGAATAGATGAAGATGAAGGAGATCATTTACTCTATTGGCATGGGATTTTAGCAAAATTGTAGGGTTGTTAAAGGACGACTCAGAAATAACATCATGAATGAGTTTCTTATTTGTACGGTGCATGAGCGGAAGCTGCTCAGTACGCAAAGGCATAGTGGTGAAATCATTCTGACAACGTCTCGTGTTGAGAATTTCGAAAATAGACCCAAGTTTCCCAAACATGAGTACTTCAGTTGTGGGCTTCAATCCATACGCATATAATCTACAACATCGTTACAGTAAGAAATGAGTGGATTTGGCTTACGAAACGAGTGTACTAGACCACGAGATGCATTCAATGGTCTTGACCGTCGTTCTCAAGGATGACAGGGTCAGGGGAATTGTTTCCCACGCTTACCGACCGAGGTGTCTCAATATAAAACGTTCAGATGATCGCGGGTGGAACAAACATAATTGATCGCCGCAATCACGATACGATATTATTAAACCTAATGGAATCAAATAGAGAGACGAGCAGAGAAGAGCCATATTCTCGGGCGCATCTTATTGAAAGGGTTTTCCCACGCCGAGTGCAGCTCCAACGCCCCGCAACCTAATCTCGTAATGGCGGGAGGTGCGGCGAGTATTAATGATTACTCCCGTCCAGAGATTGCATTAATTTGAAGAACCTTCAAGAGAATTTGTATTTAGAATGACGATATTTACAATAAGATCCAAGGCTGTTCCCTAAGCCATCATGCTCGACAATATTCGTCAGTTCGCAGATAACCGAAAACCTCAGTTCTGACGTGCATTCGTTAAAAACCTACCAAGAAAGTGTTGCAAAAATATTTTTTGCAGTTGATAAATTCTGACGCGGGGAACCCAAAGGTTAAATATGGACAAGTTTTAGAATTTTGTCCACCTAAACGGTCATATTTTCCACTGAGCGGTGCTTAACAGCCTGTAAAAATTTAGTTCAAAATGAAGAAAACCCATTTCTTACCGTGGTGGGTTCAACATTTCACATCTAGCACAAAAAATCACCTCGTTTTAATAAGGAACCTTATTGCCGACTGACTTGAAAGACTCGTTATTTTTCCCATGCTATTTTCTCTCAAATTCAACTCTGGCCTATCAAATACAAACAAATTATATGTGCTTGTTTGAAAATATTATTTGAAATTCAGTACTGATCAGGGCAAGGTCTTATGGATGTTGCCTATCGACCGGAATATTTCCCATTACTTAATTAGAGGAAATTACATTTTTTCGCACCAGCGACGCAAACGAGCCGGCTGTGCAACGTCGGACAAATACTCGAATAATTGAATTAAACTAAAATAAAATCGGTTCATTTTGGTTTATTATGCAATAATAAACCATTGTAATCGCTCTTGAAAAAAAAAATTCGAAACCCCCTGAAAATTTCATGGTTTACGTTTCCAAGGGTGTAGAATCCGAATGTGCAATAAAAATTTTTCCGTACGTCCGCCGTACACACGATTTCTCCCAAACGGCTGGAGTAAAAAATCTTAAATTTTCAGGAAAACTCCATGTTGGTCCGACAACGCCCCAATTCTTTAGCCTGCTCTCTCACTTAATTTAAAGTGCCCTTTGAGGGTTGTCAAAGTTTTGTAAAATCCCTAAAAACCTCAAAAAAAGTCAAGGCGGCCTAAATTTGGACTTTTTTTGAAAGAACCTTCCGTGATGAATCGAATGAGCCCCTCCCCAGGTCCGTAGCTCAAACCATTCCCGATGCACGGCCCGATTTATGGTGCCAACATTTGCATCCACATTCACTACATCACTAGGTTACTGCGATTAAAAAAAAAAAAAAAAAAAAAAAAAAAAAAAAAAAAAAAAAAAAAAAACGCTGTTGTTTTAGTTTTGATTGCAGTGTTTGGGTTTATAGCCGATACACGGGTTGAAGCATTCTGATATGCATGCTCCGCCTTACGAAATTTAAAATTTTCAAATAGAATATTTTTCCATTTTAATCGCTCTTGAAAAAAATGCTGCAAATTCTTTCACTGGGGTTTATTATTCAATGATCCGTGAATTGAATTTCTACTAAGTTTTGGAGTGTGCGTGTTTCACAGGTGATAGAGTGATTATTGAATTCCAAGAGATATGCATAGAGCACTTAAATCGGTTCTCAACCAAATACCTATTTGGATTGATCAGTTGATCATATTTGTGTGCCTATTGAAATTCAATAATTGCTCTATCACCTATGAAACACGCACACTCCAAAGATTAGTAGAAATTCAAATCATGAACGCAAGTCAATTGAATAATAAACCCCAGTGAAAGACTTTGCAGCGTTTTTAATGACAAATTGGAATAAGTTGGATAATTGATCTATCGAGTGATGTGAGAAGAGAAACACCAAGTTCTTACGATTTCCCACGCTCAACTTGGTTAAGTAATGAAACACCTCGTGATCTAGTGGAGTAATCCCGCATAATGGCTCGAGGTGCGGTCTAAGGCAAATTATCACTTCCACGTATCCGTGTCGTCTTTGTTAAAAAATGAATTGACTATCTTCACGCGATGTTTTCAGGTTCAATGCAAAAAGAGAAACCATTAGGCAACGTGACAATGTTGACCTTCGTGCCTACGGCTTCGAAGCGATGTTTTCCGTCAAATTTCCTATTGGGGTGCAACCCGGCTGCGTTCTCATTAGTTCGACTAATGAGCGCGACAGAACGAGATCGAGACGCGCATCTATAGATGATTGATGATCGGTAAACGCTGACTTGTGGTGTGATTGATCACATCCGTGGATCCTTGTCTACATTTTATTAGGTTTAGAAGTTCTTTTTAGACCCACCCAAAACACTCCCTCAATTATGATTTAGCGATAGTCCTTAGTTGACCTGTAGGCTTGTATTCAGAGTGGTGAACATTTAGTAACGTATACCTTAGTTCGGCTAATTTGAAGTGAAAACGATGCAAAATTATTCATCTATGTTTATTGGAAGTAGTCTGTGGTGCCTCGCGCCTCCATACTTTGAAGCTGTATTTAAGATTCTTCAAAAAGATCTTCATTTATACTTCAGCACAAGGGTTCTTCAGCTGATAAGTGTGCCTACAAAGCTTAAGTTAACTCCTAGATGTCCCAAAGCCGATAGGCTGATTTCATGATAAGCCAACACTCGTTGATTCCAAATGAGGGACTCATTAACTGGGCTAATCCCTCCAGTTAAGTCCTTCCTTGGTATTCACCTAGATGGGGAACGAGTAGAGAAGATGGTCCTTGGCATTCCACCTAGTGCTTATCAATCCTTCCAGCAATGTATAGAATAGTTGGACAAATAGATCGGAATCCGTTTAGTTTGGTGGTCTGGTTGCTAACTACGCTCGCATTTCAAAAAAAAATCCTTCATCAATCCTTTTAGTAATTAATAGATTAGTTGGATAAATGATTCGGGATCTACGTTAGAACTACTGTAAAAACCTCCATTATGATGTTAAAATAAGTAAACCATAAACAAATATATGTTCATATACCCCATCATTCTGGATTTGAACACTTGAGTTCTCTACTATGAAGCTCCTCCTTTCCTTTGTGGAGTGGAGTCCCATGGAGATGGTAACATAATGCGAACGGATGGTGCGAAATCCCAAATAAACGTCAAGACTAAGTTAATGGGTGATGTGGAATTCCAATGTATCCCCAAGCCAGTCTGAGCTCGTAAAGAGGGTCCAAGGTGGAATGACAAGACCAACACCAGCCTATGATTACGTAACAAAATGTAAATCTAAATACCAAAAACGCTGCAAATTCTTTCACTGGGGTTTTGTAGTGTAGGTTGCCAGTAATTATTATTACCAGTCATATGTTTCCATGACGACATATATACGCCACGTCAGAGTGGAATTGAATAAAACCAGTTACTTGCTTGACACATTATGCGATTCATTATTACACATCATTAGTGTTAATTACTTAATATATGTAACATCACAGGTTTATTATTCAATCGGCATGCGTTCATGATTTGAATTTTTACTAAGCTTTGGAGTGTGCGTGTTTCACAGGTGATAGAGCGATTATTGAATTTCAGGAGGCACACAAATTTGATCAACTGACCAATCCAAATAGGTATTTTGGTTGAGACCAGATTTACATGCTCTATGCATACCTCCTGAAATTCAATAATCGCTCTATCACCTGTGAAACACGCTTAGTATAAATTCAAATCATTAACGCAAGCCAATTGAATAATAAACCCCAGTGAAAGAATTTGCAGCGTTTCTATAATCATAAAGGTATTTAATGTGAATCTCAAGACCAAAAAAGGTGCACAATTTGTACCTTTGATGTGTTGAAACCTTCAATCTTCAGTTGAATACTAATCTAGCTATCTCTATAACTAGTATAACACTAAGTTAATATCACATTTTTATCAGAAAAGAAAAAAATTAAGTAACTTATATGAGCCTCATGTAATTATTTAAAATATGGTTCGTTTTTCTATCTGAAAATGTATAAATGACAATGACAGTGCTCGAATATTGTCCGTGATTTTGGCGCCGGAATAAATATATAAATCTTCTCATAGTTTTAAATGAAATAAGGGGTGCTAACGAGTATTTTTTACATTTTAGTTTTGGGGAGGGGGTACTAACTTACGTGGTGGGTTGGTTCTAAGTTGGGGGGGGGGGGGGCACCCCTGCTAATATTGTCAATGAAATCATTAGAAAATGGTACATTATCGTAAATTATACGGAAGCTTATAATTCGGACAGACAATGAACTAAATCAAGCAGTAGGACGTCTCATACAAGCCGGACTGGATGGACATTGTTATGGACACATTTCTCGCACTATTAGGCGGTAACTGGGGGTTTCTTTTTTCGAAAGAACAACAAAAATTCGCATGAAAGTGATTTACGGCCTATTTAGACTTAGTTTGGTAGGTATACAAGTGAAGCGACGGTAATGAGGCTGTGAAATGTAACACAATATCGTGGGAGAAATGACTGGAGCTTTTAAAAACTGCTCCATCAAGTTGGCGAGGAGTCATCGTCCTGCACATCGCCTCGTAGTTCAAGGGCGTAGAGTAAATAACCTCCAAATGGTGGCCATCAACGCCGGCCAATTCCAAATAATAAGAAACGGAAATACGGGTGGAACTGAATTTTTCAAAACACAAAACCCACTAATTTTTAAAAAGATTCAATTGAAAGTTGAAAATTTCGTGAGGCTTTTTGTTTATAACTGGAATACAACACTAGGTAATACATCCAATGTGACTGCAAGGTAAAAACGACTTGGTACAAGCCTCCCAAGATCAGGCTAATGACTAGTTCTACATGAATAATGACAGGGATTCCTGCGGAAGCTTGGTTTATTGAACTAGTTCAATGCTAGGTTACATGTTCGTTTCTTGTATCATGGACTAGATTTTCTTGTTTTCTCGTCCAGCTCTGTTAGTCTGGAGATCCGAGTAGGACAGTTTCTAATACAGAAATAAAACTTCACGCAATGATTTGAAGCGTTTTTATTTAAATCCTGAAGCGGTATGCCTGTATACATTTTAGTATTGTCCTTTCATACTAAAATCCGATCATTAGGACTTGCTGCACGACAAGAGCCCTCTCAGCCTCGCAGTGCGTCCGCCAGCTGATCGTCCGTCCTCCTCCGCCAAGGTTCATCATCTCACACATATTTCGCAATCTCAAGGTGTGGGAAATCTCTCTCCTCCTCCCAACTAACAAAAGGACATCGAAATTACCGGTGCGGCTTCTTTGCTTTCCGATGCGCGGCCGTCAAACCCCGATCTTTCTCTTCTTCGATACCTTGATTAAGTATTCGATTTTAAATCATAGTACATTGCGCTTCTGTCGTTTGTGCAATCAAATCAAGATTGACGACAGGGAGGGGAAATTTAAAAAATGCTAGTTACTACATAAAGGTTGATAATATCTGTGATAGATACCCCTTCTGCGCAAATCACGGTTTGTGCTATGACAAGGAGGTGATGGTGGTGGAAGGAATGCATAATAAGCACGGATTGTACCCTAATGGCTTTCTTTGAGCACAAAACCCTCCACTCAAAAGCACAAGCTATCGAAAGTGCAAATGACCTGAGTACTGCAAAACACGGCAACGGTGTAGTGATCGTTAAAATGGAAAGGATGTAAACCTGATGGGTTCACACTGAATATCAGTATATTTGTCGTCAAAGTGAGTTCTGACAACCTGGTGAGCGGCAACTTCAAAATTGAGTAAAATTATACCCGAAGACAACGGTAATTGGAGTTGGACGAACAAGCGCTTCATGAAGTCCCACAAGCGCTCCTAACGCATCTTAGTTTTGCTCGGGAAGAAAGCACAACATCAATTGGACATACCATCCACGTGTGTACGAATGATTGGGGTAGAGGTGGTAACAGTGTTTGGGATACACATAGAAAGCACCGTCGGCAAGCACAACCAAACTGTTCTTCAATTAAAAAATGCTATTTTTTTGCGGTCCAAAAAACCACAATTTAAGATTTAGGATCAACGAAGGGAAGTTGTTATCAATGCAGGGTACAGCTTTATTTGTACTACACACGCGGATTTAATTTTCATTCATAAACATTCATCAATTGGTAATTAGTTCCTTAATAAATTTCTATGGAAGGAAAATACTTTCATCATGATTTTTTCCAGTATAGTTAACCAACTCAGCTCTCCCATTTCCTTGTAACCCTGAAGCCCGTACCCTTGTACCCGTTCAGGGGTAGCTCCTCGTGCAATGCTAGTATGATAGAAAATCGGGTCTTAGCCCTAACGCAAGAACTTGTTTGAATAGAGTTTTGAGACCAATGGCGAGCGCAACAACCGTTCTCCTAAGGAATTGTTTATATTCGTTGTGAAGAGCTCAAAGGCATGAACGACATTCTGAGATTGTACTTCATTTGTTGGGCTTGGGCTACATCCCAGAAGCACTAGTTTAGAAGTAATATTTGAATTTTCGGTACAATTAGCATTTGGGCAAACGAGGGAGACGAGCATCAGAACGGCCTATAATAGGCGGTGGAGGTAATTCGCTCTGCAGTATGACCGGGAGGTTAGGGAATAGAGTAGTTACCCCTACCAAGGGATCAGGCTATTGAACTGCAACACAAACATAATACCAGGGATAAAAAATGTCCAAGTATAACCAGGAAAGGAACATTTTTAGTAAACGGGAAAACTAAGTGGCATATAATTTCCAACGTAAAACTACACAGGCGTAGTTACCCTTTCTGTGATACTCGACCGTAGATAATAAGAAGGACTGAAGTTTCGTGGGAGAGAACGACCAACGTTAATATTTTTGACAAAATGAGATTTCCATGACATAGAACGTCTAAAATGGAAATGGAGAAGAAGAAACCTGCTTTATTATAAAAGTAGAAACAACCGCAGTTCGAGAAAATCTGATTTCACATAAGTATTGAGGAATTTCTGACTTAGCACAAGGTTTAAGTTCAAATTTTAATCGTTTCAGCCACAATAGCACGGAAGGCATGGTGTAAATTACCATCTGCCAGAGTGGCCATATAAATTAGCTCTTAATTAAACGATGCTGTCTGTATTTAGTTTGTCGTGTATTAGTACATGAATGTAGTCCTTAGACAAGATGAAACAATTTTGGGCGGCTTTTTGTTCCAACAGTACAACATTTTGGCAACAATAAAAAATAGATCTAATACATTCTATATTGAGTTGAGTAGAGTTGTACTGCAGTTTTATAACCTTAATTAGTTGTAAAATCATCAACTATGACCGCCGTCACTAATATGATCTTATTTATTTCCTTTCTTATATTAATTCATTCTTGTGGTTCGTTCCTAAGCTAAAGAAATATTGTAATTGAGCTCTGCGCCAGTGAGGTAAAAATAATGAGACGCCGAACATTGGCCATGTTATTCTAAAGAACGCCAGAAATTATGACATAGGTATCCCAAAAAAACCGTCTCGGAAAGATGGCCCAAGTGTTGTATTCAGCTGATCAGCTGGCAGTACCGTTGACATCGTCATTATTGTTCATCTGGCAAAGTGAACAGAGATGAACTCAGTCCAAGATCCGTGGCTTTTACTTGAGCATGAACAGCTCGTATCTTCATTTGAATCAATGGCATCCTCGAGAGGAGTGGTCTCCTCTAGGTACACCACATCGTGCCTCAGAGATTCATAAATCAGGTGGTATTGAGTTGGTTCAGAGAGCTCCAACATCTCATTCTTGAAGCTCTCCCATGCTCCAGACAATATTGCTGGTACCAAGAAAGCAAATTGCCCTTTTTCATTCCATCTGATGTTGACACCTCCACCTTAAGTCGCCGCAACTGTCTCCACAAAAAGGACCCTGCCTACTTTTTCTATTAACGGCCCTGACTCTGGTAAGCCTGTGTGGAGGGTACTTGAATGCCTTAACCAAGTGTTCAGCACAAATGTTCCAGAATTTCAATAATTTGGGTAACTAAAAACCTCAAAATGATTATAGGGGAGGGGAAGAGTGGATGAAATAGATTGTTCCTGTCAAGTGAAGTCGAAATACCAAACAGGAGAATGAAATGAGAAGGGAAATACTGATCAGAGTCAAGAGTTTTCCAGGTTTTGTTTATTATTTTCTTCATGGATAACAGACTGATTTAAAAGCGCTCTTTCATGTTTTCAGAACACTAGCTGTGTCATCCAATTCATGAAATATGACGTTCTCAGGGGCAATTCTTTGCGGATCTTGCCGTTAAGTGGTTTTATTCTTTAAGGAAGAAATGTACTCACGGCTTGTAACTGAGTGGCTTCGTTGATGTTGGTCTCAAACGCCCACTGAGCGTCGACGTTGGCGGTGCACTGCTCGGACAGGAGGCTGTCCACTTGATACAGGAGGTTCCGGATCTCCTGGTCTGGGATGTAGTCCGTCCGGATGTCCGGAGGCGTTCCGTCTCTGTCGGAGTGTAAAACCCGCTCCTCAGGACGGACCCGCTCCGGGTACCGCGACGGATCGAAATACCTGTGAACACAATCATCAAACATCAGATCGAACATGTGTTAGCAACACTGAATCATATCAAGTTAAACTAGGCGTAGTTTAAAAATGTCTACTACTTGATAGTTAATTAGCCATTTAATCAAAAAGTGCTTATCGTTATTTCCTCACTTTCATTAAAATGACAGGATTTACAATTTAAAATTGAAATTACAAAGTTTTTTTTCTCAGAATTTAATTTTTTTCTGAATGTTGAGATCCAGTTGTGAGTACACACAGGATGTGCCTTGAAACAATCAGCCCCGTCCGTCCATTGTCCGCCGCCCGGCGTTTTTCTCCCAAACTACTGGACCAAATTTAACGAAATTTTTTGATAAACCCGACGTTGATCAGAGATGTGCCAGTAATCTCGACAATTTGATCAATCAACCCTAAGGGATTATAATTATGGATTGATCTATCAAAACATCAAAATCTCAAAAACTTTTTATGTAAAAGGCTGTTTTTTGTACGATTCAGAAAGGAATTAGTTCCCTGAATCGAATGCGACCACTCGTGTTAATGAATGATCATCCTTTCGCTCAACGTTAGGAGGCTACAGAGCCCGTGCAACGGGAGTTGTTTGTTAGTCCGCGTGGCTGACGGTAGCCCAAGTATCTTCATCTTGAAGCAATTACAAGGTATGGAGGCGCGAGGAGTGGAGTTTGGATAATTACTACAAACTGCTTCTAATACAGATTTATCAGTGATTTAAACAGAAGGGCTATCTAAAAAAGAAATAACAAACGTCTATGTGATAATTTTCATTTTTTTTTTTACATCGATCAATATTAATTTAAGGTCTGTATGTTTTATAATACATGTAAGAAGTTGTCAATTATGTGACGCTGCGCAACTTCATCTTGAAGCAATTCAAAATGGAGGCTTTTAGATAATTACCACAAACTGCTTCTAATACAGATGTATCACTGATTGATACTCTTTGAAGCAACGCGAATGGATCGGTTAATAGTGTGAAATCGTTATTTCTTCTCATTTCTATCAGACTTTATCGATTTAAAAACTTTTTTAGACCCTAATTTTAGTTTTTTTGGTGCATGTAACCTTAGAAATTATTACCTATGTTTCTGTTGTGAAGGGGTATTAAGTAATCCATTCAAGCGCTGTTTATGAAGCTGATACTGCCGTTTTTCCTTATTACTGATTGTTCAATCTAGAACTTTGCTCTTGTCTTGAGATAATATCTTAGATTAGAAAAATCCGAAATATATTATATTTCAGATCTTTCTGATTTAATTAAATAGTGATGAATTGTCGTCTTCACTATTTCCATGTTTCTTTGTTTTTTATCTTTGTCTAACAAACCTCTCGAGTGCAATTAACCTCAGAAATGGTTAATTTGTTGTCGAAATTAATTTATTTTGTTCGATTATGAATTCGGTTTAGTTTTTCAAAATGTATTGTATGTTTATAACGTTGTTTTTAAAATCATGTTTAAAAGTCTGATCAAGTAAGGGGACGTAGGGACGTCCCATTAATGCGTGCATTACTTAGCAATATGTTCCAAGTCAAACTCGTATCTTAAGTCAAATGTCTGTATTCAAACATTACATTATTCAATCCAATTTCACCATTTCCAACGATCAGTTCAATAATTCCTAACCTAAAGATTCATTTAGTCCATCTCAATCTCTCCCAAGTCAAATTCATCAAGTATCAAGTCATTGTGAAGATTGTCGGTTCAATGTCCTGTTTAGAAATTAGGATTATTTGTAAGGGTGAATTTCAATGGATTAGAAACCCTTCCCAGTCGATTTTTTCCATTAGGCTGTGGAAGTTAAAAAAAAACCCTAAAACCACGTTTTTGATCCGCGAAAACGACATCCGAAAGAACAGATTTCTAAATCAATTCTGAGGTACGGCGGACGGATATTGCAGATTCTGAATTTGCTCAAATTGAAAAGTAAAATAAAAAAGTTTGAGGGAGGATTATAAAAAAAAAAAATTGTTTATTATTGAAAAAAAAAATGAACTATGCTCTGATTACTAAGTCATCTAGTGGTGAACGACAAGACATCAAAAAGAAAGATATTCTCTCCCTAGAAACGGTTGATTGCTCCCGACGATCTGAAATCGTCTCCAAATCTATGTCTAAAACAATCTGGTTGAGTTGTTGGGGTACGGCGTGATCATTTTTTGGAACTATACTGTTCATTTGTCATTATAGTGCGTAAGGCAGTGAAACCAGTACGGCAGCCCCGGCTTGGTAGCGGACATGAAGGTCCATGGCGTGTGGGACCGTGAGAGACCTGCGTCTTTCGATACCTGCGGTATAAACGCTGATGCAGTCTCTTACTCCTCCAAGGACTGGCCTACCATGCTGCCCAAGCCAAACACAAAATACGACAGTCGCTGAAGACCTGAGAGGGTCTTTCACGCCACTCGTCATTTCATGCGATGACGCATTACATAAAGAGTATGAAGCCTTTCTCAAAAACGTTTCCTTACACCTCTCCAACAAGTGGTCGAAATCCTACTCCCAGGTGATGATGTGGGCACGAGTGAAAACTCAGTTCTCAATTCATCGAGCAGTTTCCATGAGGCTAAGGGGCCCGAGGAAACACGTGCGAGGACTTGGACTGGAGGACGGAGCAGCAATTTGGCTACCAGAAGAATGAAATCACACACTTACGCGCACACACACACACAGTTAAAAAAAAAATCAGATTAGTTTGGCAAAATCAATTTGAATTTTCGACATATTATCAAATAGAAAATTTTGGCAGAGTAATTTGAACCTTTGGCACAAATAAATTTTAATATTTTTGGCATCTCAATTTAAACTTTTGGCGACTCAATTTCAACTTTCGGCATACCAATTCGAGCTTTTGGCATATCAATTTATACTTTTCACAAATCCCAACTAACCCAACATTCCACCCCATATGATGATCAGTAAATATATTTTCTCTCTACTACTATAAAAATTGTTGCAGATTATTTGTGCAGACGACTGTAATTCGCCTCCTTTCTATTCATTGATAACGGTTTTTACCTTCCACTCATGCTTAGACGTTTTGAGAATTGGGCAAAACTGCTGCAAATTATTACACAGCTTTAATATTTCTGTGTTATATAAGCTTCCCACGTAAATCATAGATCTATGTTCATTATGCGTAGTCTGTGGGGCTTTACCTAAATTCGGCGCTTCCATAAAAATTGGGGAACACTTCTGGTGAACTTCGATTTCGTTCCATATATTTTGAAATCGGCTTTTAGAATGACTTCGTCTTCAATGCAACTCCGCGAACACCAAACTTAATTAGTTTCTTTATACGAAACAAAAGCTGACATCACAATTTTTACAATAAGCTAACATACTGTATATGCGAACGACGTAGAAATCCACGGACTGAACAGCTGAAATTTGACTGGATAAAATAAAACAACCATCCATCCGCAAATGTGTCAATAAGTTATGAAAAATTCGATCGATCGATATATATCTGTAAAGTATCCATATCAGAACGGGTTAGTCGCCAGTCATTTTTATAGCACCCATTCTTGATTGAAAGACAGCACTGCGATTAATTAGTTATTAAATGCAACCAGCATGGTTTTTGATAGATTAATCTTTGAATATAATTACTTAGGGTTAATTGATCAAATTCAGGTATTACTGCATTTTGCACAACCCTGATCAAAGTAGGATTTTTGAGCCAAATTTCGTAAACTTTGATCCAGTAGTTTCGGAAAAAAACCTGAAATGGCCCATAGAAGACGTCTGGATATTTCTTTTTGTTGATTTTTGAAACCTACGTCCTTTGAAACAAATACCAACAACTTATGAGGGAGGCTAACCTTTTTTTCGGATTACAAATGTTCATTACCGAAAATGATGAATCACAGAAGTTGTTTATGACATTGGTTTAAGATTGAAAAGAACATTCTTAATTATACCGTATGCATACTATGCACTACCTATATTTAAACCAAAATTTTGAGTAAAGAAAAACTTACTTCGTATTTTGAGTTTCGAGGAAGCGGTTGAGAAGGTCTTCGTTCTGACGCGATTGAGTGTCGTGGGGTTGGCCGTTATTTTGTGGGTGATATTTTCTGGGGTCTCGCTCCACGTACCTGTAGGGATCGAGGTACGCCGAGTCGGGAGGTCCGTCCCCGGGAACGCCCTGAGCTCCGCAGCACCCGAGCGAGGGCCCCACGGCGAACAACACCATCAGCAGCAGCAGCATGGGGAAGCTCGCGGGACACTCCGATGGTACAGTCGGTATTGAAGTATCTATTGAGCAGTGCTCGTGCTTTGTTATGAGTTGAAAGGACTTGATTTGGAAGATGTATGTGAATCGTAGGGAGGGGACTTTTTTCTCCCCGTCGGTAATCAATTTTCACGTGAAGTACCTAATATGTTATCCAAAACGGATGTCTACTGACAAGTCCTATCCAGGAGTACTTCAATCCAAGTACTCCTCGATTAGTCCCCAAATATGTCAGAAAACTCGCGAAAGTTCGCGATATTCCCGAAAAACGGAGTATTTACTAGTACAGCAGAATTGGTACTATAATCCTGAAGTAAGCAGTAAGTATGCCTGCAATAAATCAGTTCCCGGATATGAAGTTCCTACAAGTACAAGTTGGAATCAAACACTCCACGCGTATGAACTAACAAATGGCTTCCGATAGGTGAACTTCAAAAACGTCAAATACACCTAAGTCCGAGCGTTGCGTGCCACTTAGCTCTTAGAAGACGAGCGCGATAAAGCCCAAGTCGGCGGCGTCGGGCGCTTGGGAGCTTCGACGATAGTGGGGACGTCGATAATTCTGGTAGGGGGCCCCCTGATAACTCGGGAAGGGGCCCCCATTGTTTACCATGAGAACTCCTTCCACTCGCGGCCTTTTTCCTATGCAATTATTATTATCGCTATTGTCTACTACGAACGTTAACGATATCGAAATTCCGAAGTTTCCCCGAAAGTCCTTTGCGACATCGACGCATCTCGATCCTCAGTTATTAAACCCCTACCCGCATTTTTGCGATGAGGGCTATTGTAAACACCCATCAAATTGAGACTGTGATATAAAGTCGTTGGCAGACTTTTTGTTCTACTGGGTCCAACAATAGTTTTATATGACCGTAGTGGGCCAAAACATTCATGAACAAAATGAGGGTACATGCAAAGTTATCCCAAATCCCGAAAGTAAGTTTACCGTATTTTTACAAACTCAAAAATCCTTCAACAAATGTAAGGAAATTATTGAGTATTAAGCCCAAACATGGAAGCAGTGTTACCCACACTCGTACAGCAAGCTCTTAAAATATCCAGTTGCCTTAACTTCGTGCAGAACGTGCGAAAAATCATGCTAATATTAAAGTTTTGCAGTTCCTTTACACTCATAACGTTAACCCCGACACTTTAAACAGATTTGCCCAATTAAGAAAGAATATTTTGAGTCAAAAAAAGAAAATTGACCTGTAGATAGTTTTTATTATCTTAAGATTTTTGTTTATTCATGAAGAATAACTGAAACCAGCTCCAACAGTTGCCACAAGTTCGTTTGAACTTATTCGGTTGGTGGACAGGAGAAAAAAATTCACTTTTAACTTCTGTGAGATATTTTGACTGTACTATTTTCTTGCTGCGAATAAATTAATATTCTATTCTATTCTTGTCTGGGGTCCGCCTCTATAGCAAACCGTTTGCCCCATAGATAGTCTCAAATATCAGGCATATCAAATGAAACCTTTTCCGGACCAAACGAACCTTTTTCAGACCAAAATTTGGTTTCATACCAAAAAAATTTAATGAAATGTTTCAGACAAAAAACGGTTTCATTCAATGACACGTTTTCCAGACTAAATCAAACCTTTTTCAGGCCAAATGAAACTTTTTCCAGGCCAAATGAAACCTTTTCCAGACCAAATGAAACCTTTTTTAGACCAGATGAAACCGTTTTTTAGACCAGATTTTAGATCATATGGAGCATTCTCCTAATTAGATGAACCCTGTTCAGAAAATGAATGAAATGAGGTACCTAGATAGGTACCCTGCAACTTACAGGTAGATGCAATTGTATCTACCGTAGAAAGAAGTTGACAAAATGAAAATTCTATGAATTTTAGGCGTAGGATTATTGAAGTAGATTTCATCTTGATACACTGGAGTCCAAAAAAACTGGCGCACTTCAAGATTTGTGTTGTTCAGTCTGGTAGAGAAATAAAGTTGGAAGAAATTTGAACATTAACATAAAATTTATATTCTGCGAAAAGAGAACAATCACGGTACCTCTGAACTGCCAATCAAATCATTGTTTCAGGCTGCCCAAGGGCCTACTGTAATGCTCTTTTGAATTCACGATAGAAGCCTAAAGGACGAAAGATGACTTTTCAACAGTCTGCCTTCAGTGCGGTCAACACAAGCCGTTTTTGTCATTGTGCCTTTTTAAAACATTTTTCTTGATCTTTTTCCTTTTGAATTAAGTTGTTAAAAAGTTTACCTGCCGTTTAAATGGTTTTGGACGCGTGTGTGGTCGCAAGACTTGTTGCATTGATAGAGGACGGCCGAAGCCAACGTTATGCGGCCAGTGCCCTTGGGCTGCCTAAAACAACGGTTCGACGGGCAGTTCAGAGGTACCGTGACTGTTTTCTATTCACAGAATATACATTTTATGTTAATGTTCAAATTTCTTCCAACTTTATTTCTCTACCAGACAGAATCACACAAATCTTGAAGTGCGCCGGTTTTTTTGGTCACCAGTGTAGAATGAGAAACAAATAGGTAGGTAAGTTTGAGAAATTTCTTGTTGAATGTAAGAGGCACCTCATTTCACTGCTATAAATATTTGTGTGATAAATTGCAGCGCTCTTTTTAAGGAGAGATGGAACTAATGTAAATTATCCGAATGATTTTTCCGTATTTATTTTTAAAGCTACACGTCGAGACGGATGTATCGAACTAACGGCTTACTCATATGAAACCTGTAGATACTGTGTTATCTGGAGTACGTGTAGTGCTCAAGAATCACTCAACAGCTGGATCAAGTCTCACAAGTGATTTTCGGTCATTACTCATATCAGGTCTGCCCAAGTACTCGAGCAGACATCAAAGGTTTGAGAGGCACGTCCGTTATCTACCCCACGAAAAAAACACGATATCCCACCAATATCAATCGGTCGTGGGTGTAGACCTGAGCCACGGTGCACGACCGCTTCCTCATCGGTTAATTTGCAGTCTTGTAGTGCCCAATTTGAATAGCCGAGAACGACCAGTGGTAGTTAATTAAATTCGTTACATGGGAATCGTACATCGTGATATTACTTGAAATTCGTGTTGCAGAATAGTAAGTGAAAAATATAGGTACATTGTCCATAGCGAGAGAGTGAACTACAGCCTAACCAAGATGACGTACACAATGGCGAATTCGTACCTCCATTTCCTGCCGGCAGCGATTTTCTTCGCGTTGCCAACTACGTTCATGATAACGTAAGTTACTACACGTCCATAAATCATTCCATGATTTATTTTCCCAAAAATTGGCTAGCGGCAGAATTGTAGTCTGGTTGACTAGTAGTTGTAGTAGTAGTATCAAATATTCCTCAGCATTTTACTTTTATTTTTCCAACTATTTGAGTTCAGCAACTGTCTGTCTCTGTGTCCAGGAATTTAGTGATAGTGTCGCAGCTTGCCAGAGAACTACCAAAGAGTTTTGCGTGATGTACTGGGTCATGTTTTGTTATTACACTTATTATTCTGTAATTTATCATATTGATTCAGGGTTCTTTTTAGTTGTAAAGGACTTTTTATCGAAAACCATCTGTGTTGAAAACACGTGGTTTTGGGGACGTTCAATTATAAACCATTGTAATCGCTCTTGAAAAAAAAAAAAATTCTAACCACCCCTGAAAATTTCATGGTTTACGTTTCAAAGGGTGTCGAATCCGAATCTGCAATAAAAAATTTTCCGACCGTCCGCCGTACGCACGATTTCTCCCAAACGGCTGAAGCAAAAAAGCTGAAATTTTCAGGAAAAATCCATGTTGGTCCGGCGACGCGTCGCGACGCCCCAATTCTTAAGTCAGCTCTCTCACTTATTTAAGGGTTGTCAAAGTTTTGTAAAATCCCTAAGAACCTCAAAAAAAGTCAAGGCGGCCTAAATTTGTACTCTTTTTGAAGAACACGCCACGAGGAATCGAATGAGCCTCTCCCCAAGTCCGTAGGTCAAACCATTCCCGATCTATGGCCCGATTCATGGTGCCAACATTCGCGTTATTTTGGTTTATTATTGTTTTTGTTTTGATATCAGTAACGTAGTGATGTAGTAATGTGGATACTGGAGTGAACTCCTAAAAGGCTTTGTAGCCGATACACAGGTTGAAGCATTCTGATAATTTTCAGGAAGAATCAGAAAATCTGAAATTTTCAGGCAAACGCTGCAAATTCTTTCACTGGGGTTTATTATTCAATTGGCTTGAGTTCATGATATGAATTACTACTAAGCTTTGGAGTGTGCGTGTTTCACAGGTGATAGAGCGAGTATTGAATATCAGGAGATATGCATAGGGCACGTAAATCGGTTCTCAACCAAAATACCTATTTGAATTGTTCAGTTGATCATGTTTGTGCCTCCTGAAATTCAATAATCGCTCTATCACTTGTTTGTATTCGCATTATTTTGGTTTAATATTGTTTTTGTGTTGATATCGGTAACCTAGTGACGTAGTGATGTAGTAATGTGGATACTGGAGTGAACTCCTAAAAGGCTTTGTAGCCGATACACGGGTTGAAGCATTCCCATGTAGGTAAAACGCTGCAAATTCTTTCACTGGGGTTTATTATTCAATTGGATTGAGTTCATGATATGAATTTCTACTAAGCTTTGGAGTGTGCGTGTTTCACAGGTGATAGAGCGATTATTGAATATCAGGAGATATGCATAGGGCACGTGAATCGGTTCTCAACCAAAATACCTATTTGGATTGTTCAGTTGATATATTTGTGCATCCTGTGTGCACATCAGGATGTGTGCATCCTGAAATTCAAATTATGAATGCAAGCCAAATTAATGATATTTAATAATAAACCCCAGTGAAAGAATTTGCAGCGTTTTTGATCAAGATAATTCAGAATTAAGATAAGTAGGTATAGAATAACTGGTAAGGTAGGTGGGAGTCTTTTTGAAAGAATCCGCTCGGTTGAAATGTCCCCCACCACGCAGTTCTTTCTAAATAAAAGTCAGTTGCACTCCGAAACTCTACTGGATTGTGTCGAGGGAAATGTGTAAATTTTGTTTTTCCAAGTTTTCTCGCAATATTTCGTCTTGTTCCAAGTTAATTATTTCAGTAATGATTCAAGCTATTTCCGAAGTACCGACATACTTGGAGGAATGAGCATCATTTGTTAGCCACAACATGGCCATTTCTGTACCGAATTCTTCGTTATCACGTGATGACATTGTTGGGATGTTTCCATTTGAAAGCAAGAAGATGGGACAAAACCCAAGCACCATAAACAGGAAATAATAATAATGTGAAATGATTACTATTGTATAATCTATTGAAACCGCATATTACCTACAGTAATTAGTTGATTATTTAGCAATCGTGATAGTGTCAGTACATTAGTAGAAAGCTACGAGTAATCTGGCAAATTTGCAGCTAGACCAGTATTTGCGGCAGATAAGTTAAAATTTTACGTCACTCATATTTACGTATGTCAATGGATGAGAAGATGTTGTAATAACAAGCTAACTCTTGTCGCAGTTTCGATTGATAATCAACGGGTGTTGACAGATTCAATTAGTACCAGCATGTCTTCTACAGCTTTCACTATCTGATCCAGTTTCACTGCTCAATGTCAAACAGACTCTGCAAGAATTAGCGATGAATTGAATGACACACCTATCGCTGATGACAATTCAACATTAACACTTTCTTCGTGGCATCTTTAAACACTTACGTTTATCTACACGGGATATTTACATATCTACATAATATAATGTATGTACAGTTATTTGAAATAACTTTAAAACTAGGCAAAATTCACAATTATTTACTCTTATTGTTGGTGAAAAATTACCCATTCTTTCATTATCTTCACAAGACCTAAAACGAAAAAAAAAAAAAAACCAATAGAGCTAACAAAAGAAAGTAACAAATCATTACACACAGTTTTATTATATTTCTAGACATCTAAAACTTTTTTTAAATTTATTTTATTACACCAAGCTATAAACTTATAAGCAACATTATTCTGATATATAGTTGGCGTACATTAAGAAATCTAAGATACATCACTTAGTCCTTATTGTCCTGATATTTGCACTTTATGATGCTCACACTAAGTGAATTAAATCGTGTGGCTTGGTTCTCTTCTTGCTGTTGAGATGCTGGACGACATCCTCATTTGCATGATCTTGTAGCCTCAAGAGGTGATGCATGGCTTGGCTTCGAATGACCTCATTGAAGATTCAATCTGCAGCTCGTAGTGAAGTCTGACATTTCTAAAATATCTGTATGCGTCTACGCAACTTCTTAGGACATTATTCTGAAAGCGCTGAATAATTTCACGGTTGCTCTAGGCCGTGCACCCCCACAGTTGCGCACCATAAGTCCAGACAGGCTTTAGGATTTGCTTGTACAGTATCAACTTATTGTGGACTGACAGTTTTGACCGTCGGCCCATCAGCCAGTACATTTTTCTGTATTTGATCATAAGCTCAGCTTTTTTTTCTTGACGTGGGACTTCCACCTTAGTTTTGGATCCAGTGTCATTCCAAGGTATTTCGCTTCATTGACATATGGTATCGGCTTGTTATGGAGAAAGGCAGGCACATAGTTGATCCTTTTGCTTGTGAAATCGACATGCACTGACTTTGTCTCATTCATTCTGACTCTCCATCTCACTGTCCAGTCATGTATGTGGGAGATAGAACGATTCAACTTGGTAACTGATTCACTGTTAGTTTCCCCAGTCGCTATAATTGCAGTATCATCCGCAAACGTAGCAAGGGTATTACCTTCAGTTTTGGGTAAGTCGGAGGTGTAAAGCAGGTACAGTAGCGGGCCCAGTACGCTGCCTTGCGGGACTCCAGCTTCTATCTTTTTTGGCTCTGAAAAGGCACCATTCTGTTTTATACAGAAATATCTGCTGGATATCTTCCCACTTTTATAAATCGTACAGTGTTATATTTGGTCTCATTCGAATCGTCGTTTTATCTGAGTAGTATCAAGAAACAATTATTTTATTCTGCAAGTGTTTGAGATCACGGTTTCGTGATAATTGATGCCTGAATTTCCGGGACGTCTTTGGCTGACAGATGATCTTTGGCCGAAATTTCGTAAGCTTTCCTAGTAGTAATTGTAAAAACTCGAAACAGAGAAAGGACAGATTAACTCGTTAGAATCAAACGTTTCTATTTTGAAACTTACTCCAACGAAGCTTGAGGAGAAATGTTGGAAAACAATTTCTTGTTGATCTATTAAAGAAAAGTTTCGGACAAAATCAAACAATCAAAAAGATGGGATCAGTAACTACTGATTCATTTAGAGCGATACGGCATTTAGGTAGCCAGGTGACAACACATTTCCTAATGAACCTTTCTTATAGCTAACCTCGAGAAATTCTTCATGATTGTCCAAATAATTTTGTAGTTCTCTTTTCGACGGCGGTATTTTCCTTTTGCTCATGAACATTAAAATTAGTGGATCCGAATGCGATGAATTTCGTAAGCAATTCGGGGATTCTTGAACTGCCCTCCAATTCGGAGTAAAATCGGCTGGTGATATTGGTGAAATTGGTGTTTCAATCAGTTCAGGAGTACATACCTATTAGTCCAGCGATGAAATCTATAGGGACCACTAGAAGCTGGATACCACAATCCCTGAAAATTGCATATCAAGTCCTTCTGTGAGACAGAATTGTTTTACTCTGAACAATAATTGACCACATAAACCACCAGATAGACGGACAGACACTGAACTCAAATGGTTTAAAAATTCGCTAAAATGTTGGAGGACATTTGGATTTTGGAAGATAACAAATGGGTCAAATTCCTGTTTGAATGTAAGAAATCCATGACTTAGGTAGGTACTAAGGTACCTGTACAACACAAGTTACTTAATCATTTGTATTTCTCTTCTAACGTTACGCGGAAAGCTCAGTAAAAAAAATCAAAGCGATTTTCATGATTTTCAAAACAACAACTAGCATGGCAACCATTTTTTAACGGTTTAATGGATGAGAAAAGTAGCGTGAAGCCTCTCGCTATGTTCGATATGAAATATTATCCGTAAACATTTTATTATTTCGATGTTATATTTTCTGTAGGTATTTCTGGTCAGTGTCTGAAGACCACGTTTATCACGAGCTGCCCAACATCAGCGAAACTGGAGCGCTGCCTCCGGAAAGCTGCCTCTTCAGTATGATGCTCAACTTGACCGCTTTCACAAGTAGGCCTCATTCGTGTTCTTTACAATTTCCGATAAAAAAGTGTTCTAGCGAAATAATTTTACTGGCCAAAAAACCACTGGCCACTTATTCTAAGCTAGAGGATGCTTCAGATAGTTATAGTTATTACGCTAGGCCGCTCGATCATTCATATCTCTTAGACATAACTTTCCAACTCTTCCGTTGGAGGGAAAAGTAGACTGATGTTTGAACTATAGCCGAACTTCAACTATAATATATCTAATATGTATATGTAGAATTCAGCACTCTCAACGCAAAATGCTGACGTTTGAAACAAAAACGCCTTATCACCAAGGTTGACAAAAATTAGTTTTTTCACGTATCCCCCCTATTTTTGTTATGCTCTTTTCAATGGTGATGTCCAAATTTTGAAATTTCATTTAGAAGTGGGGGTAATTCCTACCCTCAAAATCGAAAAATCGTTGAATTTGAAGGTGAAATGCCTCATCTAACTGTTTTTTAAGTTGAAACAGCTTTACTCTGTTCAAAAACACCTCAAACTAACATTGATTCGTGGATATTTTTGATGGTGGAACGCCTTAACTCAGCGAAAATCTAGATAAGGCGTTTTACCTTCAAAAGCTTACTTATTTTTGGCCTCAGCTATGAAATCAGACGAATCTTCGAAAATTGCGAGGCGTTTCTCCTTCAAATGTTCACTCAGCTGTTTTAACGTAATTTGTGGTGTTGAAGTGTTAAACCTTAAAAAACAAGAGGTCGATAACCCTGTTGTTTTTGACGGTGAATCGCCTTACATGCAAGTTAAGGCGGTTCATCTTAAAAATGGCAACAAAATCGATTCGATTTGATTTTCCCGCCTTAAATAGAGAGTTTTTGGTTTGAAAATCGACTTTTCCTCAATTTTTTGTCGATAATTTGGTCAATTTGAGCACTATTGATGTGTCTCTAAAAAATGGGCTTAAAAGTACAAACTGGAGAGGAACAACAGCCTGATTTGTGTAGAAAACTTACAACGATTTTTCTAAAATACGTGGCTTTCGGAGAGGCGTTTTTGTTTCAAACGGCAGAATGCTCTCAGGGCCCTGAGACCTGTTGTAGGTTCTGCAGACAGACATCAGCCATCGAGTACTTGGCTGAAAGTTAGATTGTCTATTGGTAAAGATATTAGTAAATTCACTATATGACCGCAGTAGAATAGATTGTTCAAGAACCCAAAAAACGAACATCACCAAACTCGTGAGAAAATCGTTCGGATCTCAACTAAGTCTTCCTGTAGCCACGGCGTCGTACTAATGTATTACAGTTTTGATTACTAGGGGCGCCTCAAAAGTAACGATCCCTATCGTAAAGAAATATAAAAACGCATTTCAAGCATGTTAGAAAAATGTATTTACACATGATCACTTGTCAACATAATTCCCCGTCCTGTCTTTTTCTAGGGATTTTCGGTACGTGGGAACAAATTTATTCTAACCAGTTTCACACCACCCTCCCCGTACCACAACACTAGCTGATTTCCAAGGCGTGCAAAACGAGAAAATGAAAAAACTGGGATTTAAAAATTGAAATTTATAACTGTTTCTGACATTTACTTATTAAAAATGAAGTTTCCCTCAATCATCAACAACCTCTGTTTATTTGTATTTTCAATTGGCCGAGAGTGGACTTAAAGACCTCTAGGCTGATTTCCAGAGTCCAGCTCCCCTGGGGTCAGTCTGTGAACCACCTCCATCCGAATAAGACCTCCAACGATAAGTAACCTTTTCATTTTTTCTTTTCCTTATATTTTGAGCCTGGATTTGGTCACACATGACTTGAGGATTTGTTTTCATGGTTTTCCAAAGAGGTCGCCCGTTTTTCCTTAGGTAGGGAGAAATTACTAAAAATATACACCACCTTTCTGGGAAAAGAGATTATTTATTGGCCCACCATCTTTCCCAAAACCCAAACGGGTGAGAGAAATCCCAGTGGGATCCTAATAGCACGGACTAGTCCGGGTCCTATCTCAATCGGTTCGGCGTCGAAAACTACTCGAAAATTACGGCCCATAACCTGATAGGTAGTAAGAAGCTCGAAAAACACAGCATTTATACCTACATGAAAATGTGGTCTGGCTACACGTTAGGAGTAACTAAAGTCCAGATGGAGTTCGTGTGCGAAAGAACGGATTTTGGTTTTTTCAATAATGACCCTTTGCAATTGGCCAAGAAAACAAAAATGTTTACCTACACACAAATTGTTGGATTACGTGGCAAGATATGTAGATTTCAAAAATCTAATACCTAATGAACAAATATATCCGTCCGTACGCCCGATATCGACATCTCTACTCATTTTTCTCCTAGTTTCAAACTACGTCACTTGAAATTTATTCCGGGAGGGAGGTTTCAAGGGTTATTGCTGAAAAGGTAGGCATTAGTTCTTTATTAGTCCTTTTGCGCAACTGCCCTTGATTATTGTCACTATGTACCTATTTACCTTGGAGTTGGTACGTACCTACACAGGTAGGTAGGTACTCAATTCGAGGACGGATAATGTGTGTGACTAGGAAGTCAAGGGCAACGCCGCACTAACAAAAGAGGAGAATACGCCCGTTTTCATAGAAATGTCTTGTTGAGCAACAATGAGCGCCGTTCAGTGGAACAGAAGGGAGATGTTTTTTTTTCCTTCACCAGCGCCTCTTTTTTCATGTAAATTGAGAATAAGGTGCGAGTGCGACCTGGTAAGTTAGTAGATGAGTTACCCGTACGGCGCACAAGCGAAAGTGACATAGTTGAGAGGTGCGGCTTCGCGACCTTGTCGGACGAAGATGACACTTCCTCCATTGATCGTGAGTCAAGTTAATGGTGCTCCACAGATACGAACAACTAGGTCTAGAGGGTCATCGATAGAATTTAACTCCGGTAATGACTGCATGTATTGGAGTAGGAGTCAATTCACGATTTATTAGACAGGAAGCAATCCGTTATTCCTCATCACCATTATACAAGGCGTAATACCAGTCGTATCAGACCACTCTCCCAGGTGTACAACTCAATCCTGACCTAAAAAGCCTAATAACGACTTTGTTTAGTTTCTCTCTTTCCAAGTTGTTTCACACTGTTTTCGTGTTTTCGACCTTTTTTCATTAAAATTGTCACAACTCTCTCAAATCGAACTAAAAATTTAAATTTGAGGATACCTTTGAAAAAATTGGATTTTCTGTCTTTTGAATGCCTGGCGACGTTTTGGTTTATTATTCAATAATAAACCATTGTAATCACTCTTGAAAAAAAAAAAAAAAATTTTAACCCCCCTGAAAATTTCATGGTTCACGACGTTTCAAAGGGTGTAGAATCCAAATCTGCAATAACAATTTTTTCCATCCGTCCGCCGTACGCCATACGCACGATTTCTCCTAAACGGCTAAAGCAAAAAAGCTGAAATTTTCAGGAAAAATCCATTTTGGTCCGACGACGCCCCAATTCTTGAGCCAGCTCTCTCACTTAATTTAAAGTGCTCTTTAAGGGTTGTCAAAGTTTTGTAAAATCCCTAAAAACCTCAAAAAAAGTCAAGGCGGCCTAAATTTGGACTCTTTTTGAAGAACTTTCCACGAGGAATCGAATGAGGCCCTCCCCAGGTCCGTAGGTCAAACCATTCCCGATCTATGGCCCGATTCATTGTGCCAAAATTCGCGTTATTTTGGTTTAATATTGTTTTTGAGTTGATATCAGTAACCTAGAGACGTAGTGATGTAGTAATGAGGATACTGGAGTGAACTCCTAAGAGTTTTTGTAGCCGATACACGGGTTGAAGCATTCTGATACGCATGAAACGCCGCAAATTCTTTCACTGGGGTTTATTATTCAATTGGCTTGCGTTCATGATTTGAATTTCTACTAAGCTTTGTAGTGTGCGTGTTTCACAGGTGATAGAGCGATTATTGAATTTCAGGAGACATGCGTAGAGCACGTAAATCTGTTCTCAACCAAAATACCTATTTGGTTTGTTCAGTTGTTCATATTTGTGTGCCTCCTGAAATTCAATAATCACTCTATCACCTGTGAAACACGCACACTCCAAAATTAGTAGAAATTCAAATCATGAACGCAAGCCAATTGAATAATAAACCCCAGTGAAAGAATTTGCAGCGTTTTGTTATACCGGATCGAGGCGTGAAAATGGAGTCCACAAAAAGTTAAAATCTACCATAATTCCAAAATTACCGATTTTTTAAATCCTTTGCGACCTTATCAATTTTTGTAGCAGGACTGTGCAGGTCTCCTAGAAACTGCGCCGAAAGGTCAGCTTTCTAACCGACTAAGCAACTTTTCATAGAAACTGCATTTCATAGAGAAAATGAGAAAAAATTCACAACTATTGATTGATTGACCATTGAGTGTTTGTTTGGACTGTATTTCAATACCTAACGTTTAATTTAATGTTCAACCGACTCTCAATCACGAGAAAATTTCTTCAAATTTTAAAGATCGGTAAACGCCATAATGAATTTTGAGAAATCGATGAGCAACTTAGGTTTTCAAAGTTTCTAAGAACTTTTCTCTCATTTTTATAGTAATTTTATTAGTAATTTTAAAAATAAACGGCGTATAATCACACAAAATATAATACAAATAAAACGCTTAAGAATGTTGAGAAATTGTTTATACCTGGTCATGCAGAAAATAAAAAGAACTCCAGTCTTTTATACTTAGTGCAGTTGGGAAAATCAAACTTTGATCCAATTTAAAACATAATATCGCTTTGATCCACCTTTCAAGTCGGTTGTATATCCCCCGCCCTCCTACGAAATGTGTTCAAAACATCTGGTAAAAGTGAACGAACATTTTAAATAAAGTATAAGGAGAGTTATCAAAATTGCAACTTTTGTTGTTCTGTCCAGTGCTATTCTCAGTTTATGTTCGACACAAAGAAGTGGTGGAGGTTTTTCGAGCTAAGCGGATGAGCGAAACCAACCCGAATGGATTTCTACTGAATAAGGCGTCCACCATCACGGGAGTTGTCGCCTGCGGGTCTCTCGACGTCTTGGCCAACTTTCAGGATGTCACGAGAATTGGCTACATACACGAAATGGCGTCAGTCATCTGTTTCTACAGTTCGGCTCTGTATCTACTGCAGCAGGTAGGTAGAGTTGGCGTAGATTTGTGTTACTCGTAGTTTTACGTAGGTACTTAGGTATTGAGTAACTACCTTCCTACAAAATCAATTGAAGGGCGTTGGGTACATCAGAAACCAATCCACCCTCTCTAGATCAGAAAATCAACAAGGATGGTTTTCGGAGAGCATCCCAGTTACACGTCCTCCTGCTCATGTCCTGCCCACAAGCTGAGAAGAATGAATTCCACAGTGGCAGGGCACCGTAAAAACTGTTACACCCGAAATCAAGGGCGCAAGACCCTACAGATGGATTTGAATCTCTAGCGCACTCTACCAAATAAGTGGATTGATGAACCAGGCCAAGTTATTAACGAACTGCATAACTCACATGCTGGCACTATCCTGAGAGACGAATCTACCACTAGAATGGCGAATCCTCAGCTATCAGGCTCCAACTTACAACCTGGGTGATCAACAGCCACCACTTTCGAGGGGCAGACAAGTGAAGCTTTGCTAAAGCATTGCATCTGGTGCCTGGGGATTCCCAAAGGGACGTAGTATAAAGGCATAATTTCATAATTTTGATTAAATGGTTATAATATTGGAGTAATGTTTTATTTTGATTTTCAGTCGGTGCTGTCAGCCTGGATGGTTCCAGAGATCAGCAGCTACTGGTTGGTGAACGTGAGGTGGTTTATAGGAAGTTTGGCTTCAATCGCTGTAATCAGTGACACTGTGTTCTCGTCAATCTCCTACGCTTATCTATATCGTCACGAAGACACGTCAGGTAAGGACAGGCCTGACTCAACATTGACCGCAGAAAGTAGCAACCTGATGCAATGCAACCACAAGTAGGATGTTTAAAAGAGGGTGAGATAACGTACTTAGTTGGGAAAACCACCATCCTACTTATCACTACCATACCAGTTTTATTCCAATGGGGGTCACAAGTCGAAACTGAGTTATTGATATAATCGAAAACTGAGTTATTGATGCTGAAAAATGTTATAAAAGCCTTATCATAATTATAGCGATGGGCGAATATGTAGCAACTGCTCGAAATAAAGCTTGCAAGTAGCAGGAGCATTAATACGTTTTGGGAATAATATCAACACCTTCTTTTTCTCAACACTCATGAATTCACTCTTCAAATAAGAATAGTAAGGTGATACGGAAGACTTCTCAAAAAGGTTTAGCGACGTCAAAATTGGATACTGACTCCATTTGGGGTCTAGTTGGACCTAACTTCCAGCCAGCCCCACTTTATACAGGGTGTCTACACTAACTACGGGCCAAACTCAAGGAGTCGATTGTTCAGGCCATTTCAAACTCAAAATGCCTCTTGGAGATTTTTTCTTACTCAACTAGAAATAATTCTTTTTCACTTTCAAGATTTTTTTCGTCCTCTCGACCTTACCCTAATAAAACGTACAAAACCCTCACTTTTTATGCAAAATAAAATGTGAAAATACCGTTGGAGAGAGCGTCAAATTTTACATCTATTTGATAACAATTTAACTTTTTTAGTCTGGTCCCACCGGTGAAGAAAATGGAGGAACATTCAAATTTGAAGATTTATTCTGCAATCATCTTTGTTATGACGGAAGTCAATCGTCGGGCACTCCTCAGGAAAACTTCCTCAGAATCTCAGCTTTCAAACTATATACGAAAAAACATTCTCACAGTATAATTTGGTTGAGAAAATCACGTTTGAGTCCTGAAAAACGTGGGTTCTTAAGTGGAAATCGACGTTTTTCATCAAAAGCCGACTTGCACCATAATAATTAGTTCGACATCGCGAATTTTGCTCACTGTTACTCTAAATCGACATACCATCCTAGTTGCCCATCTACCAAGAATAAACAAGGCACACTTATCCGGATTTAGGAGGCTCGCCGATGAAACAAGGTCCACTACCCTTTTCTGAGATGTATGTAGATAGATTTTAAAGTATGATCATTTGATTCAGCGTAAAAGTGTGCAAAAATTGCGTCAAACTGTGTACACAATCAGTAAGGGCCGAAAATATGGTCTTTCGAGGTTTTTACTGACTTGAGCGAGCTGGGAGTCATTTTCAAGTAATTTTTTACGCCGAATCGATTGAGATGGGACCCAGTCCAGTGCGAGCTTATCTGAACTAGAAAATCGCATTTTAGGGGGGAAATATTGAAGAAGATGTGCGTAAAATGCAATTTTTTAAATCTTAAACGGTCAAGATTATAGGTGGCACTACTTGAGGCCTCTGGCAACAGATAAACAAAATTTTTTGAAGCGTTTGTAAATTTGAGAGTGGGTTTTCCAGTACCTACTACAATTATTTATAGATAGACGATCAATAATGAGTGAAAGTTTGGAAATGATTGAATGGAAAATGAGGTCAAGGGTACTGAAACACGATAAAGAGGAAGTTAGTTCCAGCTTAGGAGGTTTGTTGCATCGCTCCAGATTTTTCACACCAACTTTCTTACACAACTTTGTCGATAAATAGTGATAACGATTTGAGAGCCCAGCATTAAGAAATGAAGTCAGTAGGAATAAGTAATCAAAAAACAGCTCTCTGCCCACACTCTCATGAAACAGGTGCCCTGAAACATGAGAGTTGTTTTAAACTTAAGTTTGTTATTAATAATGTCTAACAATGATTAATCACACAGCTGTTTTTTATTGGGTTTTGTTAATTGAATACAAGTTGAATCTCGCTAGAAACCTAAAAGTGACTAGTTTCTTTATAGGAAAATAATAATTAAAATAATATTTTCCTCTATTGTGATAGATAACACTATAGTTTTTGGTAGCAGAGCGTGGGTTTCCTTACATGCTGGGAGCTACTTCTTGGGACTTGACACATCCCTCTTACGAGCAATCCCAGCGTAGCCCCTAATTTTCCTGCAAGGATGTTAGCTTCTTGACTAATGAAATCAGGGTTCTGTAGCTGCTTAGGTATTGTACGATTCTGCATTTAAAATTCATTTCGGTACATCAACCTTGCATTGTTATTATTATTGCAGGGTTATTAATCCACTATTCTTTGTGAGCTCTATTGCTTGAATTAAATCTCTAACAACGCTCTATCTATCGAAAACTATAGTTTTATCCATCACAATAGTGGGAACTACTAATTATTATTTATGAACTAGTCACTTCCAGGTTTCCAGCTAGACTAAACTTCTAATCAAAAAATCACCTATGTGATTAATAATTGTTAGAAATTACAAGTTTAAAACACTTGTGACTCTATGACAACCATGAAGCCATAATCCAAGATTTCCAAGTTCTAAATATCGTAGGGATCTGGATATAGAACAGATCTACTTATTTGTATTGTTGACTCATAAATATCACAACGTTAAGTATTATACAATTTTGTTTAGTGTTTTCCAACAAGACAACTACCTGGACACCGGACACACCCGGATTTACTTGGCACTGTGTCAGCTCAGCGACTCAATACGTCATAGTTCTCGCCTTGGGCACCTACATTCTAACCTTCTACTGGGACTTCAGGAAAATTACGATTTTCGCCCCAGAAATCGAGGTATGTTGCAAGATATACCATGATACCTAAGCAAAATCTCAGTTATTACTGGAGTATTTACAGATCCACTCCATTCTTAACAAATTAGGTTAGCTAGATCTGTCATCTACCAACTTAATAAAGTAACAAAAAAAAAAAACTCAAGTTGTACGGAAAGGACAAAAATACTCCATTACATTGAATATGTGGCGAACAAATAAGATTTGTATGTGTTCAGATACGAGTAGATCTGAAATGGTTTTAGATCTTGAAGCATTTGTCAGTATTTAGATCATTACCTCTTGAAAACCATCCTTGATTCGTATTTAAGGAGAACAGGTAACGGGAACGTACGTTAAGCATATTGCCTAGTCTCCGCTGTTGGTTACCTCATTGTCCGTTAACCCTGAAACCATATCTATTTCTGAAAATCCCGTTCCTATGTGAAAATATTTAAAGACTCCAAATTCCCCAAGCTGCTTTGCGCCGTGGGTTTTTCCCAAGCGACCCTTTTTCTGCCAAACGGTCAGTCACCCATAGTCTCCCCCCTAGGGTAGTTGTAACCCCCTCCCTGATTGGTTTCTACTATCCCCATCTCTCTGCTCCCTGCGATTCTCCACTCTAAATTTTCTTCATTTCCCCTCCAAACAAAATTTTCCTTTTTTTGGTTAACAGAATCTGGAGTCAGTTCTCTCCTTCATTTTAGCCAGCTCTTACAATCTTGTTAACTTGGATCTCCTGGGACCTCCCTAATATTGGCTGGGATCCCTGTATAGTTATCAATTATCAAACTTGATTTCATATCATAGTTATCAAAGTGACTTTATTTTCCTAACTAACTAGTGGCAAAGCAGCATATTTTGTGATACTGTTGGCTACCCACGAAACCTCAACTTTGGCATATGCGCCCTATGGTTTGTTCAAAAACACCTTTATTTATTCGATTGGTTCACTGTATCGACGAGTACGAATTGAATTATGTATTTCCATTCTCGTTCATTGAGCAAGTACGCATTCATTTGAAATACAGCCTCCACCAGTTAACTGCACAACCGTTTACATCGTCCTTGGGTTCACCTTAACAGTATGCTTCGCAGAAATTAGGTATGAACGCTCATTGATTCATCCTTGGAATGCGTGGATTACAAGTTTAAAAAGAAAAATTAGAACTTTGCTCGTGATGAGCTTGATGTGGGTTTGGTGATTAAACTATTTCGTAACTTTGGTTTGCAGATGAAGACAGAACCTGTTCCAGAACCCGTACAAATCACAGGATTCAAGATTATGGAGTAGACTGGTGTGCTCACCGGGAAAACCAAGGATGTGTTAATTTCATGATAGCTTCTCAGCCACCAGTTGCAGGAACTCTCGGACCCAATTCGAGGAAGGATAAGCTACGATTCTCAAAAAATAGGAATTTCCACTGGGATTGTGCTGGTTTTTTGGAGGGTGAACAACTATTACTCCCAGATACTAAAAATGCGAGAAAATAACGAATGTGTACGTTTATAATAAAAGCATGTATTTGTTATTAAACCTAAAAGGCTAAGATATGCAAATATTGCATGACCTGCTAAACAAATAGCAACAAAGAAAACTTACATTAAACTACTCGAGTTGGACATCCTGGCGGGAGTGCCCCGAGGTGTCAACATCAGCATCCTTCTGGACTTAAATGGTAGTCAGTCATTTTATCCACTCCTTCTATGTCCTACTTCTCTATGTATCTCAACTTCCTTCAGTACTAATAAATTCTGAGATTGTATAATTCTTCATGATTTAAGGGCATATTGTACCCCCCCGAAAATGGCGAATTTCGTGACCCATTATCTCAGCAACCCGCTGTCCGATTTTGATGATTTTTTAAAAATAATTCAGGCCTAGTTAAGATCTTCAAATCTGCGGAAACAGATTTCGAAAATATGAATTAGGCGAACCACAATAAATTATCAAACTTTACGTTTTAGTGGCGGTTTGGCGTCACTTTGTTCACTCATGCCCGAACTATCTTACTCATCATTTCAAAAAACTGTTTCCGCATATTTTTGCATCTTGAACAGACAAATCTTTATAAAAAAAGAAAATGAAAATCGGTTCAGTGGTTCTCGAGATAATGGGTCAGATGCCTCAAAAAATGCAATTTTCAAGGAGAGCCGAAAAACAGAAACGTAACGAATTTAGCGTTTTCTCGTCGTTCTAATGAACTATTCTTGAAAAAAGTGGAAGTTATTCGATGGTGTTAGCAGATAATAATGCTGTTATAGCTTGTTTTTTCCTTCATTATCGTTTGTCAATGTCAGTTTTGTAGTTTTGATTTGCAGTGCCAGTTTTAATATCTCGTTCAAGGCGGGCGGCTTCTAAGCCTAATTTCAATATGTTCCTTTGAACTATTAATATTGTTTAATATACCATTCTTTTCAGAATTGAATCTAGTTTTTTTAAGACAACAAAAAAAAAGTCAAAACGATTTTTCTGGGGTACTATATGCCCTTAAGTAACTGTTTAGATTTTAATTGAATACCTCCTTTGTTAGAAACTAAAGCAGACTTGGAGAGTCTGAATAGATTCTCTAATAACCATAGTCAATGTTTTAAGACAGTGAAACAGCAATAATGTGCATATAAATTGAATATATTTTCGAAAAGTTTCACACTATATTTTCTACTGTGCTTGTTAAATTAATCTATTTGCAACGTTAAATTAATAATTCGTAATTACAACAATAATTGTATAAACCATAATTATTATAGTTAAATATACACCTATTCCTGGGGGAGGCCATTTTCTCATAAACGAAACATTAAAGGTGTAACTAATATACATGAAGTTGTTGGGTCGCCTTCCCCATGCGGAGATTTTCGATCCAAACAATGAACTGTTCGATGAATGACTAAATGTATGTGGTATTTATGTGTGGTAGGCATAACAAACAAATAATCGAGAATATTGTTTATTGATTATCCCATTGTTCTCTTCTTAGAACAAAGTAGAAATACACGTAAAAAGTCATTACAACAAACAATAAGATCTCAGCAAAACGTGATTCAATTGTTTAGATTATTCCGATAGATAATTACCGATTCCTCAGCAGTGATGGAAGGGACATAAAGAGACGTAAAAGCTTTGATATTCTTTGTCCAAATTATTTGGTCCAGCTGACTTTGGGGATGTCAAAGTGCTCCGTGAGGCTGTCAAGATGCTTGTTGAACTCCTCCACCCGTTGTTTGTGGGTCATGGACGCTTTTTTCATGATTCTTTCCATTTCCTAAAAAGAGATTGACAACTCATTACTGTTAGTGAAACGCGAAGCACAAACAACGAAATGTAGGTAGATATTCCTCGAAGAAGAAAAATCTGTAATGGTTTCATGAATAGGGGAAGATAACCGGGAAGAAAAGATTAGAGGAGGTTCTATAGAATCGACCACAGTAGAATTCGTGGGAGTTCAACCCTGACCGAATGTTGAAATGTATCCACCTATCTTTATAAACGACAGATATGAGGAATCAACTTCCTATGTGATCCGTCAAGATGTTCAACACCACAGAAAAGTAACTTAAAGAACTTATGACCACTGTCAAACCGCAATGCTCCTCATATATTAGTTCCAAGAAACCTTCGTAACACGTGTGATTATTTTGTTCCCCACTAGAATGTTGAGAAGCGTTACATTACTCTCTCTCTCAGTTAATTAACAATTCACTTAAATAAAATCACACCTATTGGTTTATTATTCAATAATAAACCATTGTAATCGCTCTGGAAAAAAAAATTCTAACCCCCCCCCCCCCCCCTGAAAATTTCATGGTTTACGTTTCAAAGGGTGTAGAATCCGAATCTGCAATAAAAAAAACGCACGATTTCTCCGAAACGGCTGGAGCAAAAGATCTGAAATTTTCAGGAAAAATCCATCTTGGTCCGACGACGCCCCAATTCTTGAGCCAGCTCTCTCACTCAATTTAAAGTGCCCTTTAAGGGCTGTCAAAGTTTTGTAAAATCCCTAAAAACCTCAAAACAAGTCGAATCGGCCCAAATATTTACCTATTTGAAGAACATACCATGAGGAATCGAATGAGCCCCTCCCCACGTCCGTAGGTCAAACCATTCCCGATGTATGGCCCGATTTATGGTGCCAACATTTGCGTTTTTTGGGTTATTATTGTTTGTTTGCAACCTAGTGATGCCGATAGCGTCGAGCTGTAGTGAATGTGGATACTGGAGTGATAGCCGATGTGGATACTAGTAGTTTATAGCCGATACACGGGTTGAAGCATTCTGATATGCATGAAACGCTGATAATATATAGGTAAATATTATTCAATATTATTACTGGGGTTTATTATTCAATATTATTACTTGGGTAAATAAGTATTCTTTCACCTGTGAAACACGCACACTCCAAAGCTTAGTAGAAATTCAAATCATGAACGCAAGCGAATTGAATAATAAACCCCAGTGAAAGAATTTGCAGCGTTTTTTCAATGTTCTAACTTGTTAAGTACTTTAAAATGTACCAAAGTTTGCTACCCATTTTACCCAAAAAAGAGCGTACTATGTATTTGTAATCAATGATCACGTCTCATATATGTCTAGATTCAAATGATAATTGAGTTTTAAGCAAAAACATACCACTTTTTCTTGCATTTTTTGGAAGGCCAACTCCGCCTTTGTGGGTTGTAATTCGGCCTTTTTAACTTCTTTCAGGTGTTCTTCAATCATGCTCTTTTCCTGCTTGTCCTTCTTCTTCTTCTTCTTTCTAAAAGGGAAGAAAATTATTGCTATTAATAAAGTTAAGATTTATAATCATTTCATAAGATTGTGCTAGTTGTTTGACAACTCTCGCCGAATTATCACCAGGGGAAATATGGTCGAAAGTGAATTATCCTCTACTTGCAATAAGTAGGAGGCAGAGTCAATACTGGCGATTTTAAGGGGACCATGTAAAAGTAAGGTCAGTTTCACCAATCAATGCCTTAACCGCATTACATGGGAACTAATTTCAATTTCCACAACAGATTTATCTCAGTTAGAGCACATTGTGGTGGTTACGCACCATGACGCACCTCCCTCCACCCCACTTCTGACGCCGTGAATAGTGGCTTGAGGTACTGGACGAACTTCCAGGGGCCTGGCAGCATGAACTTGTAAGCAGTCTTCTAACTCCTGACGTATCACCACTTGGAACTCGCGAAACACAGTCCTTACTTCCGCCATCACATCTACACGGAGTGTCTCCTTGTTCCACGACTTGAGGTGGTAGAATGACGGGGTCGGCCCCTCCTACTGCTTCCCCTTCAACACCCTCGCCGATTTGTTCAGGCTCATCAAATTCGAAATTTTGCAAATTCCCATGGAGCATCCTACCACTACGTAAAAGGAAACCATCCTCCGGATTCATTGTAGGTCCCAGATCCCACTTCTGACACCACTGATGCGATTTTAGGGAACGAAAAATAGCAAGATCTTATTCACACAATATTTTTCACGTAAGAACAGAGAAACCAAGTAAATTGCGTCGTAGCTCCTAGCAAAAACCTCGCAACTCAATGAATCTGGATACCCCCAGCCCTCCTAGACCCCAGAGGAACCTTCGTCCCCCATCTCACCTTGCAGACTACGTCTACTATTAGAAGGAGGGGTGAATGAATGATTCAACTCCATTAATCATATGTTGACTGTTTGTTGCGAGGTTTTCATCTGTTTCATTCATTCATTCTGTTCATTTTCATTCGTGATGTAAGTACCCAGTTGAACGTTTTAGCTGAATAAAGCCTTATTTCCAAAAGGTTATTAGTTATTTCATTGCACTGGAGGCTACTCAAAACTATATTATCGATGTTAGTAGGTCATGCTTTGGTCATTCGAAAGGCCTTTCGTCCACATTGTGCGTGCAGTATTGCATAATTCTGCATACGCCTGCTCAGTTGGAACTATGGCTAAGCACACTTCCTGACCAGAGGGTTAATGCAGGAACTTTCTATCATCCAAGCGCTGACATGTAAGAAAATCTGTTCTTCCATGGACCTGACTGGGTTATCAGCCTCCTTCTCGGAGGATCTTTCTAGATGCCCACCTGGGGACACCATAAAGTTCTCCTAAATATAAAGAGGTGACACGGAATTCTAAGCCCAGATTGTAAAATGCATGTATGGCCCCACAGACAATCTAAACCACTCCAATGCAGCAGGCCCTACACACATTAGAGAAAAAACATGCACTTCGCATTAATGAATAACAAACTTAGATGAATAGGCAGTCAAGGCACTTACTTCTTAATACCAGCATCTCCCTTCAGCTTAAGAGACCCTTTAGAAGCCAGTTCATACTCCGACATAGGTAACAGCTAATACGTTTTTCGTGTTTAGGAATCAAGGACGAAGGAAATCACAGATTCCAAACTTCTTTGGAATATGTTAACTTCAAGTACGTCAAGTTAGTTCACCAAAAGCTGGTAACCAAACACTACAATGACAATAAACACTACATGGATCTTATATTGCAATAGGGGGTGTCTACTATTTTGAAGGGTTGTGAAGCTGACAACAGTAACATGGAAGAAGAGATCCATTTCTTCTTCCAAGCCTCCAGTAAATAATAATTATTGATACAAATTTGAGTTAAATGGATTTTTTAATTCATCAATTTCAATTAAGTTTAAACAGAAAGCGGTTTTATTCTGCTTGGATGGAAAGAGAAGTTTTTATAGACAAATTATGTGAGGAGGGGGGATAGATGTCGGTTTAGGGAATAGTAACCCCCTGCACACAGCTGATTTTTGTCGTTTATCTGTCATGGCGAAATAAATATTTTTGTGTCTGTTGGGTTCGTTGGCTATTGCGTTACATCACGTCGTTTGACATTTTACAGTCGTAACGGGCGGATGATTGGGTCGACCTATAGTGAAATTTTATGATAAGGACAAAGGATTTTGTTTGCTCTCGCAGATAGGCGTGGTTATCTAGCTCGAATCTGTAAACGCTGCGATCATGTTGTGATGTGAGTGACAGTTAGAATCTCTCGAATGCCTCAGGTTTGGTTTTATGGTTGTTAACGGATGATACTTCGTCTGTTATACCAAAATGTGTGACGACGGAGATCTGAACGAACTTCTGAAGATCGTTGATCTTGCCGTGCCTCCGATAGCGGCGGATGGTTTAGTCCATGGAACTGTCCAATTGGCTTTGAGGCCTCCGCTTCTTCAAGTTTTAGCGAACATTTTCAACATACAGAGCGATGGTTCGACATTTCGCGCCTACGATGATGTGATTTTGACGGAAACTCAACGGCTTAAATTGGACAGATTCCTCAACATCATCTACAAGATTCCAGTGCTTCGCCTGAAACAACGCTCTGTAGAGTCTTATGACAATGTTATCGACCTTGGTGTCTTTCACAGTGTTAAAACTTTGGTATTGGAGCACATCAACCTCCAACAACTGAGATGCACAAGCCACTTGAAGAGCCAATTGGTTCGGTTATCTGGTAATTTCTGTTCGGAAATAAAATCTATCTTCTCCGATAAGCTGTTTTGGGCAGAGTTGGTAGACTTGTCTCTTAGCTATTGCATCCTGGACCCTTCTAACAACGGGGATTACTTTAGAAATGCGCCGTGGCTCAAGATCCTAAATTTGTCTCATTGCAAGTTGAGAAGCTGCGAATTCCTTCTCAACCTTCCCCTCTTGGAGCACGTTAACCTGAGTTTCAATTTTCTCAAGAAAATGCCGTTGGTGAGGGACGGAAACAATTTACAAACCCTCAAACTGGACAATAACTTCATACATGATCTGACTGGTAAGTTGAATTAGTTATCCGACTGTTACAGGTGTAATGTGGAAAGTAAACCCATATAGTAATAATGCTATCAGTAGCTGTGTGTCTGAGTGTAGCCGTGTGCAATTCATTTCATTCTTCAGCCTCCTGCTCAGTACACATGTTGATCATAGGCTTAAGTTTTAGTAAAAAAAAGAGGGACAGCTACTTTCTTCTAAATTAGTGAGTTTTCTATTCTGTCTCTTACATATATAACAGTAGTGGGGCTTATCGCTGATAAGACTTCTCCAGGAAGAGAGCAAACGAGCTGCTCGGCCTAGGAAGAAGGGAGTTATGTATAGAAATGGGGCTCTGTCCAGATACCATCTCCACAAAATAGGCAAATATGACACCACCGTCTGCCGATTCTGTGGGGTAGAGGAAGAGATTGCGTGTCACGTGATCTGCCATTGTCATTTGTTGGCAAAACAACGTTATCTAACCTGGGGACTGGCTTCCATTTATCATCTGGTTATTGAAACGGGAGAGGTTAAGACTCTCTCATTCGCCAGAACGTGGTGGGGAAGGGTGGACCTTCCAGTTTTGGCTGGGGTCGACATCAGATCGTCACAACAGACTGGGATGTCAATGCCTGACCAGTAATTACCAACTAGTTAGTGCTTGGGTCCCAGGCAGTTTCTGACGATGGGCTCAAGTGCTGTACACTGGGCACTGCTTGTTTTGGCAAGGTGCCCAGGTCGGGCAGTCAAATGTGGAGGTAAAGACCTCCTTCCCCAGCCACAATAGGCCCAGCAGGGCCTCAGTGGTAAGAAAAATCACTGGTAAGATGCTTGAAAGAACCTACTCCAGCTCTAGGGTTCTGTCACAACCATAGGTCACTTGCTACATTGAGGCTGTGGAGGGATGTGAGTGGCCAGTTATGTACTGTTACAATTATGAAGCTTACCCCGTATTTATGCTTGTACCTATAATGCTTTGTTCGATAGTAATTCGCTGCAGTAGCACCTAATTTTGTTGTTGGCTTTTAAATTGAACATATCAAGTCCATCAGCAAAACTTTCTGGGCAAGTTTTAAGTACAAAATCATGTATCCGACAAATTGCTCGTTAATAGTTCTCTGCCGCGAGGTTGTCCTGGTCGACCGTCTACCTGACCTTAGACGACCAATTTTCGTAACCTGAACCTGGGGTTTTTCGAATGGTTAGCGAACGCATAATCATACAGCAACCAGAGTTGTCCCATTCGATTAAGGGAACTAATTTCTATCTTGATCCACCAAAAAACTACCCTTTTACATCAAAAGTTTGGAGATTTCGATTTTTTGGTTGATCAAGATGCTGAGATCACTAGCACATCCCGGATCGATGTTGGATTTTCGACAAAATTTGGTTAACTTTGGTCCAGTAGTTTTAGAGAAAAGCTACAGGCAGCGGAAGGGCGGATTTTTTAAAATTCTACTTTTTAGTGTGTGTATCTTGAAAAGTAAACAAACAACTTTTGAGGGTGGTCTTCATTGTCTGGTGTGGGGTTTTGTCACGCACTTGGTTCATGGACCTTCCCATCCTTCAGAACATGCTCAGGACCTGCTAGCACTCAATTGGCTTACCAACAACATGAACACTTGATCCCCTCTGGAGCTTGTATGATCACTGCAATACCAGTTGACACTTATATATGAGCAATCCTGTAGTTAGCTGAGAAAGAATGAAACCAAGAGTAGATGCTTGGAACTTATTTAATGTATTTTAAAGGTTCGTTTGTACAGTGGTTCTTTGAAAAGTTCAGGATAGAACTAAGTTCCATCTACGACCAATAGGGACTGGAAGAGAACTGTTCATGGACTCCACACCATTCACGTTTTGAACCAATTCAGAACTGATACCTCATCCAAATCCTCCCAGTCCCTCAAAAATACTTTCCATTCTATTTCAGGAGAAATTCTGAATTCAGACAGCACTAACAGATTGATAAATGATTAATTGGTTAGATTACAATAAAACTTCCTTGACAAGGATGAAATCTCCAATTGCTACCACCACAGTAAAAGTTGGGAGCAGAGTGTAAATATTTTACATAATCCTGAACTGATAGGGCTAGTTCAATACAATTCCATAATGTCTGTCTGAACATCGAACTAAAAATCCCAAACTCGTTCTGTTTCTGTGCATACAGCCAAAAATGGGCATGGTCAGTTCATAACTGTTCTGAACTAACAGTACGAAGGAACCTTAATACTGATTGCTCAAAAGTGACCATGCTCAAAACAAATATAAGAAAAGAAGACATTGTCAGTCATTTGGCATAGGCAAGCACTTCTGCTTCAAACTTCAATCCCTGAATTACTACTGCCTTGCGAGCCTTGACTGGCCACTCGTACAAGTAACCGTAATATCATTGGTACCTAATTGGCAGGCTGCACCAAGCAACAGCACAAAATGTTTCTTCAAAAGTAATTCATCTTGTAGTTTTGCTGCGGCCCTACTTCTTGCGTGTACCACAGCTACTATTTCAGGAATTACCTCATTACCAAGTAACAGTTCTGTTGGAATGGAGGCTTCATTAGTTATACTGCAAATGTATTTAATATTAAACATTTTTCTTCCAATTTATTATATTCTTTCAGGAATTGAAAGGATACCTACATTGAAATATTTGGACCTATCGCATAACTGGTTACCAAACAAATACTCGTTGATGCCTTTGGACAACTTGGAGAACCTTATTACCATCAAGTTAGCTGGTTGCCCCGTGTCCCTCATAAAGTATTACAGAACTTATGTGGCCATGTGTATATGCACTAGCACCCCACCATCACAGGTAAATGTATATTCAGTAGTTATTTGTTGTTCTTCTGTTGTTATATTTGCGTTCAAACACTAACAAAAGATATGTCATACGTGAGATCGGTAATGAATGGTTTACAGTTGGATTAATGGTGATTTACTTGTTCTTTTCCAGGTTATGATCGATGGCAAGCCGCTGAACAAGACAGAGCAATCTGTGCTAGGGCTCAACTTGTTGAAAAATAACATCAGTTCGGAACAGCCACCGGAACCCGAGAGATCCCCAGCAATGGACGCTAGTGTTCCGTCAACTTCAAACAATGTTCTTGAAGAGGAACCAATACAATCTCATTCCACAGGTAATCTTCTGCACATCAATATTTCCTTAAAACAAAGATTTTTCTTTGTTTTCATGCAATCCTTCGAACTATACCGTTTACGTAGAGTTGTACTCAATGTGATTGAAGTGAAGAAAACAAAGAATGCCAGCTGGGAATTTTAGGTCAAGTATTTCAAACATTTAATGTTCTTTGAATTTTGTTGAAAATGTTAAATGACATCCTAATCACACGTTTATACTGAGTACAAGGAAGAAATCAAAGCTGAAATTGATTGAACTTAACCACCAAATTATTGGTGATTGTTTTATTTGCTTAATTTACGATGCTCGCAAAAACTAGAATGGTTTACCTTAGAGAAAAACGCTGCAAATCATTTCGTAAAGGTTCATTATTATGACGTTTGAAGACATGTACTCATCAAATGAAAGCACTGATTTTTGTAATTGTTTTTTCTTGAAATTTTGATTGTATTCCCAAAACAAAAAAATATAACATTTTGGATGACATTATTATTTCTTTATTTGGAGGGTTCTGTTTGGGATGACAATGTGATGGAGTAAGTTTTAACTGTGACAAAAGAAAGATAAACTGAAAAAGCACGATCACTAAGCACAGAAAATCGGGTAAAATGGAAGGCACGTGAGATTAACGTGAGAACAAGATTTATCAGTGAGAAAATAGAGATAAAACTTCGAATTGTTCGTAGTCACTAGCCAAGAAGAGGTTTCTCAACTTCCTTCGCGGTGGTTTCGTTTTATCAGGAAAGGGGTACTATCTGTAGTTGAAACCTTGAGACAATCCTACAGAATCGCGCTCGATATTTGAGAAACACCGTGCTAGCTGTAGCTATCGTCCTGAGAGACATCCCTCACTCAAAGCTTTCCGTCAATAAGAGGATATGAGGTCCTGACTGGGTTTCGTATGGAAAGGGTTTTAAAACGCGATATTTACAATCGTTTTCAATATTTTCACCCTTAAAATGTGATGTTTTAGGCGAGATGATGAGATAACACCCAACTCAATCGATTCGGTGTCCAACATTACTTGATAGTACCTCGCACTCTATTTGTCTAGATCAGTAAAAACCTGGGAAAAAAATCACGTTTTTGAACCACAGCATCTATGCAAGTGAGGCAATCGGGCAATCTTGAAGTTATCACTAACTTGACCACAATGGAGTCTATTAGCAAAAAGCGGATTTGCTACAAAAATGCGATGGTCTTTTATCACCCATACGGTGGATGGCGGACGGGCATTGCTGATTTGGAGAATGGAAAAGTTAGAAGGGGGTATACAAATAATAAACAAAAAAGGAAGTCTTAGCTCCTAACATGTTTTACCTTGCCCTTCAGCTCAGGATAACTCTAGTAAAATGATGAGATTTAACCAAACATTAGTATAAGTGCATGTGCTACTGTAAATCGAATTTCTTCTACACCAACGAACCTTTGAAGTTTGTGTACACCAATGAACCTTTTTTCCAGTAGACAATACACATATTAATATTTATGAATTACTATTCCGCAGAGAGTTCTTCATGGAAGCCTAGAATCAAGAAGTCTTCCGTGAGAGTACCCTTGATACACGATGAGAGCACGATGTTACCTGTGGAATCGGATCCGCCAGCCCTCGCAGTCAAATCGGATGCTGAAGTTCCCAGAGCACCCTCGGTCATTCCTAAAGGTCCTATAACTTCTGTCAATCTGTCTCTGTCGGCAGAATTGAGGGCTATCCGAGAAGCCTTATTGAGAGGACCAACATCTTCCCAAGATTGTCCTGGAATGCATTCTACCCCGTTGAGAGCGGAAACCCCCAAGGTTAGAAATTTTTTAGGTGTTTGAAATAATTCCATAACAATCGCCATACCCCCATAATGTTCTGGACGCCACAGATTGTGGGTAGAAAGTAGCGTAGAAACCTGAACCCATTAATATTTCTAATTTTCATCGTTTCTTTATGCCCTCATCACTAAATTTCACCGTACAATTTATATTGATTTTTATTTTCTAGCTTTACCTGGGAGGTGTTACTATTCCTAATTATTTGACTTTCGAGGGGCCTAGACCAATGCCTGACATTGTTCCTGAAAAAGTGTTTGCGCTGGTGCATGCGTCTGAAACAGGATCAAAGGAGAACGGAAAGAGTAAAGAAAATGATCCCTACAATGATAGCAGGTATAAAGTCACCTTTGAACACCAAGTTGTCGACGAAAAAGACCTCGCTTATAGACAACCTCGCTTTATTGCTAAACAAGAGTCGTTCGAAGAGCTAGAAGACAAATTATTTGCATCGTTGGATATAAAAAAAAGTGAAGTTATTCATGAGACTGAAAGTGTCAAAGAGATTCCACAAGTTGATGATCCATCAACGGTATGTTCTGACGTGAGTTTGGATGAGACAACTACAAACGTGCAATATGAAAGTAAAACTTGGGATCACAACAGCGATTCAGGCGCAGGTAGTGACATGAAGACTAGCGCAGAATCAATGGTCGCCAAAGATAACCTTGAAACTGATGAGAAGCCTGAACATCAGGATGAAGAATCTCCCAGTTCACGTCAGCCTACTATCGATGAAGAGTTTTGCAGTGCGAATTCAGGAGATGACTCAGAAGTGGTTAAGAGCGTTTCAGAAGAGTTAGCAGAGGTTCTTGTGGTTACTTCACCTGATGAAACCTCTGAAAAAAGTGATGCCTCTCCTAAAGATAGTGACGACGAATCTTGCTACGAATCAGACCCTGATGGTAAGGATTTATTCGTACTTTTTGGTTATTGCTGTCTGCTAGATACATACATTAGAAATGTTGTTGAAAAACGCCAACAATACAGTACCGTTCATTTGTAATGCCTCACGTAATAAAAATATGAATATAATGTACTTTTATGGAAGGCATAAGTAAGTAGTGTTCAATTATTAATCGTTAAGTAAGTTATTGAATAGTTATTGACATTTTCATTGCAGCTGACGAGTTCTTGTGGCACGTAACGCGTGTGGACACTGCGACCAAAGTTCACCAACCTATTTTCCTCGCTTTACTAGAAAGGTGAGTATTGGTTTATGTTGAAAGGGCGGATGTCCAATGGAATCAACTTTTGGTTAGTGAAGAAAACAAATTTATAAAACACTTTTGATCGTGTAATTTTAAGCAATTGATTCAAGTTTCGATTCTTACGAGTCTAGCTAGTCTTAAAAGATGTATAGTGGGGAGTAAAGGCCCTCTCCTCAATTATCCGATTTTCTATGGGCCTTATTGGGACACGGACAACCGCCTCTTTAACACGCCATGAATAAAACCTCCCAACATCTGTTGTGGCATTGATTATTCTGGTAAACAGGTTTTTTATTCAAAATTGTTGGAAAAGGAACCTTTATTTCACTTAACCATACTACACGGAGATTTACATAGCAATGACATTTTCTTGAAACTAATACAATACAAAGTAAACATCATCACTTGGCTACAGGATCTTCGGGACAACCAACAAAGTCCCCCTCCGTTCCGCAGATCCTGTTGAGCCCCATAGGTTGCATGATGGTTGCATTCCTGTTTCCTGTCAAAGGCTTCGTCAATATATCCGCGACATTGGTGATAGAGGGCACATAATCAATGGTCAGACTTCCGTTCTTCACCAACTCCTTTATGTAGAAGAGCTTAATGTCAATATGCTTCGAATGAGAACTAACATTATTTCCCTTCGTGAAGCTTATCGCAGCCTGGTTATCGCTCCTAATTGCAGGCAGCCTTTTCAAAATATAACCAATTTCTTCCAGGACATACATTAGCCATACCATATCCATAGCACAAGCAGCTAAAGCCATAAACTCCGCTCCATGGTGGATAGTGCAACTGTCCTCTGTTTTGATGACCTCCAAATAGTTGGTGATCCTCCTAGTCTGATCACAAACCCTGACGTTGATCTTCGATCTTCTGCAGATCCTGCCCAGTTGGAAAAGGAACCTTTATTTCACTTAACCGTACTACACGGAGATTTACATAGCAATGACATTTTCTTGAAACTAATACAATACAAAGTAAACATCATCACTTGGCTACAGGATTTTCGGGACAACCAACAAAAATAAACCAATGGGTCAATTAAAGAAATCGCCATTTCTCCGGGACAATAGTATTTATTAAAATCTTGTTCCCAAAATTGATAAAATTAAGGGAAATCACTCTTTTTCACTTGGTTGGTCCTCATCATTCCTTGGTCGTGCTGTCCAGCCGTTCACCATGTTTTCATAGAACGGCTTTGATTCATCGGGGATGTACTGCAAACTTTTCCGAAGATCTTCTATCTTCCTGGGGATTATTGGCATTTTCCCATCAGGATAGGCAGCAATTGACGGAAGGTGACACCATCGTTTTTGCCTCTTTTCGATAGCATGATCGTGTGCTTCTCCTCTGAGTTGATGGATTCTATCGGTTCCACCACCCCAAGACGTTAGATGAGTAAACAATCTGCTAGAAACGGGAGATGGAATACTGCACCTGTGACGGTTTTCCCAGGTTTTTTGATTTCACTGAACAAGCGGTTTTCAAAAAAAATAAAACCTCACCCACCAGTTCTGTTGCCCACAATCCTTGATAATCGAGGGAGCGTGCAATTTGTTGACCACAAAGTTTTTAGGGAGAGTTGCTGCTCGTCAAGATCAACTCATTCGCTTCGTGAAGAGAATAAAATCGATCTCACTTCTGCATTTGCTCTTGCAGTAGCACATTTGTAAACAAAGGACAACTAGCGTATTTAACCCTGGAACAGGGCGGGTGTCTGGACTCTTGCCCCTTTAACTTGCCTCGCGTTGAAACGTACGTCTTCAAACCTTCTACTATCTACGAATCTACTCTTTTCCACTCTTCTAACATGCAGCGATTCAATTGTTGATAACGTTTCTCAAAGTTTTGTATTCTCATCTCACGTTTTTATTCGCTTTGCAGTGAATTGAAGGAGCGCAGCCCAAAAAGTGGTGAGACTTTGACTAAATGGCCTCTCGATATGGTGATCAGCTGTGTAAAAACGAAAAACCTTCCCATTACAATTGAAATGGAGTTTGACACGACGAAAAAAGACAAGCAACATCGGGAGTACATCATGGAATATGCTGATGCTCAGGTAAGCGTCATGTTAGATGTAGAAGAGTATTGTATTGTAAGCGATATAGCTCCCAAACTAACCAAGATTGTAGAAGCAATGTGAAAATTTGTGAAAAATCTACAAATTCCTAATTGTTCCTAAATTTCCTGTGAACACACAACTTCCAAAACCTTTCTCTGGTTTCGTTGTCATTCAGATTATGTAAGAACTCATGTACCGTTATGATCTTAGTTATTATATTATATTGACGGTAAAAATAGAGATTTCGCCTGAATTTTAATAATGGTGGGAACTCTTGAGCCTCATATTCGTCGAATTATGAGAATCATGTAGGAGTTGTTCATATCGGCCTGGTCGGAAATTGAAGTGTCCTTTCACCCCTAGAGTCTCATTTGCTAGAACAGTTATAAAAGAGCGTGGCCCAAGATTGCACCCAGGCACTACATTAGATTTGTTCGAGGATTGCGAGTATGAGCGTGAGTCAATGCCAAACGTTTTGTTATTCGTGACCACCTACCGAAAGTTTCTGGAGTGAAACGTGTAGTAATGTGAGGATAGATTATACTGTCCGTAGAGCCCGAGTGTGTTGCGATATGAGGTATTTACACTTGACACCTCCAACTCGCTTGATAACCTTGTTCAACCTGGCCAGATCTCATGTAACCTGACTTCAGAGTCAATATAACTATGGACCGTGAATCTATCCAACATATTGCAAAACTTGGTAAATTTCACAATCAATGAAAGACTGAGTGCGAAGAATCAGTTGTTCGCTCATTTTACTTTCCCAAACGGAGTAGGAATCCCGACCTAGTCGCTAACTACAGTTGCATCTTCAGAAACATACTTGTTTGAACGATTGTACTCAATTGTCTAATATTTTGTGTTGTCCAGGCTCTGACTAAGAAGATCTACAATATCTTGGAATCGAGACCCTTAAGTGCCATGAATCAAGTCTCACACAACTGTCTTAAGTGTTCCTCCATATTCGTGTGCTCTCGCCCATCTATGGGTGGAACTGAAGGTAATAGTTATTCTCTTTCTATTCAGTTTTCGTGCAATTCTCATTTACTACGATTTATTTGAATTCCCCCAATATTCCAATTGGATTTTCTTCACCTTAATTATGAACTAAAACGACCGATATTAATAAATTAGGGTTGTATTTTGGTTTTTGTAAAAAAAAAAAAAAAAATGCAAAGTTGCAATCGGTTACTGATTACAATGGTCTCGACATCTATAACGAATTGATGTAACGCAAAGAAAGAGGTTAATTATCCCTTAAGAAAACTTCAAACATAATAATCTTTATTCAGTAGTTCAGAAAGGAGGGTAGAATGATCCGAAGAACCTTGTAAATCACAAAGAAGGTATGATGATATCTCAAAACAAAAGATTGAATGACCCTGAAAAGCAGATTTAATACAATGAATTGATAAAAGTAACACTAGAGCAATTTTAATTCAAAAAATAAAAAGCCAACTTCAAAAAGTTATCATGTTTTGAAACTTGAATGGGACCAAACGGGAACTCCACCCTACATTCTGAGACCAACCCAAGTGAAAACCATCAACATTTACTGGGTTTATGGCTCCCACAGCTGAATAGAATGAATTAATTTTGTCGTTATTTTCGCACATTTTCATTGATTTGTCCGTGAATACGGCATCTTTTGAAAATGTTGATGGTGCCATTTCGTTGATTTATCAACCATCCCCTTCGCAGAAGAAGGTTGGTTTGTTTAGCTGTACGTAATGTTTCCATTATGGACTGTGCTTCCCTCCCCGCCTGCAAGCAGATGGGACGATTCTGGCCTAGAGGATGGGGGTGAGATGGTATTGCTCACCATTCAGAAGACCTTGTTCGCGAATTCCCTTACAAAGTCCTGCTCTCTAAGATGCTGCAGGTTGTGTGGAACCTTCTAGCTGGTTCTAACAACTGAGGGTGTTGTGTGTGCATGCTGAGATACAATGCTGGCGTACAAGACCCCAGCGATGCAGTCTCTTCCCCTAAGCACCCTCCAGCCTTAACATAGGGCCAGGCTGTTCCCAATGTGGTGGCTGATGCCGCCAGTGTGCCAGTGGCTCCTAGGCCTGGGCTACCAACTACATCTCCTCAGTGGCCCTCCTCCATGGTAGCTCTGCTGTCGTCCCTGACCTGGACGACTAGGTTGTCTGGGTACGTGATCAGCTATAGGCCGGATGGCCTGAGATTCCCAAGTATTGTCAAATAGCACGTTTCCTAAAACCGAACCCAACGGGCTCTTGTTGGTTTTCCTGGTTACTCTTTACCTCCTCTTGCAAAACATCACCCCACGATCCTCAAAATAGCCCAAGAGGTGGTTGTGGATATGTTCAACGGATCCAAGTTATGTTGTGCTCTCGATCAAATTTCAATGTAGTAAACTGATAAAGGATACCAGCCTAGAAACCGCAAGAAACCCGACTTAGCTTTACTTTTTCGATTACTACAATCAAAATATCAAATTTTCCCCCAATGGGGACCAATCCTAACAAAAATTTTGGGACCAACCCGAGCAAAATCGATCAAGATTTATAGAGATTTAGGCATGAACGTACATAATAAAAAACTAATAAAACGAGTTGAGAACCTCCTTTTTGATTCCTGTGAAAATTGTTGATAATAGTCTGATTACCCTTATTTAAACGTACTTAAATAGTATTTCATTTTTCATCTATATTTTATTGATGGAATAGTAAACATTGATTTTTGCTTCAGAGTGCAAAACATCCTGTCCAGTTTGTGGAAGCACCGCTGTTGTGGAAACTGAAGAGCCTAAGAAGCCTGAAGAGAAGGAACCACCGCTCAAACCTTTGAGCCATTCCCCGTCACAGTCAAGCATCGGTGAGTTCTAAGTCTACCATTAGCACCTTTCATTGGCACAGTCTATTTTAATTTTCACGTATCAGTAGAAAATAATGGATAGAATTTTATTAATATTTCTTAATACTGATCCTACATTTTTACTAAAATGCTTTTAATAATGGAATATGATAAACACTCTATTCGATAAATGTATTTTATTCGTCTATTCAGTCGTCCACATAAGTGCTTCAATTGAAATTCAATTGATTTAGTTCATTTTGTCTAGCAGTTACTTTCATTAGATTAGGCAAAAAGTTAAAATGCATCTTGATACTAGATTTTGATTTTTTAAACATTTTATAAACATCTACTTTAGGACACACCATTGGATCTTGGTGGTGTAGTCCCTTCCACACATTTTATGGTTTTGATATTATGAAGGAAATCATATTATCGAATAATTCCTTTGATAAAACCATTCCCTGCCTACATTAGCTAACTTAAAAATCTTTCTTTTGTTGTTTCTGATTTTAAGAATGGCACGAGAATAATGTATCCAAAAATTTGTTCCTATTAGTTCAAGCTAGGTTTTTACAAACATTCCTTGAACTTTTCTTGAACCAGTGCTTGTTTTTAATCATTTTTTTAGACAATTATAAGAACTTTGCGCCTTGTCAAAATATTACTGCTCACTAAGGACCAAAAAATAAAAAACGATAATTATCGTTTAATTTTTTGGCTTTTATCAAACATTTTAGAGACGAACCGACTCCGATTATAATCATAGTGAGAGGAGGTCCACATGTATTTGGTGGGTTCATCCCTAAAATTGTTTATGTAAATGTTAACAGGGGCCTCAACAACAAACTAGATAGAAACCTAACTCCAACTTCATAATGGAACAGGATAAATATCATTTAGAGTTACAGAATACAAAACGTTCAAAAAAGTAAAATAAAAATCGCTAATACAAGAAATTGCCTGAACTCGTTGGCAACAAGAATTTAAACTGACTCCGTTGTAAACAGTATTCAACTCAATTTGGAAACCAAAATATTTGTTACTAGGAGCTCAAAATTAACTATAGTGCCCGCTGCAAATGATAATCTCAATGGGCTGTTCTTACCTGCCGAGCCCCAACCCAAAAATAAGAAATTCTGTGCATTGCAGATAATCTTGTGTAATCGAGATGTGAATATACTCATATACTCGTCCCAAAATCATTGACAATTATTCAACAGAAGATATTAACTCGATTTCAAAATCAACTCCGGAAAATTCCATTGCTATAATATCGGCCAATTCTCGATCGTCATAGTTAACTAGGCGATTTTGTGTTATTATTTAAATATATTGAACTTTTTTTAAATGACCAAGAAAAAAAGCTAACCCCTTCAAAATTTGTGGATTACGTTTCATGATCTAAAATTTTAATGGAGGAAAATCCGTCCATCTCCTGCATAGGTGAGGCTTGTTGGACCAGGGAAGAAAGGATAGCAAAAATGTTCTCTGAAAAATCACAAGCCAAATGCAACTCAATTCTGGTTTTGTTGATCCTTCAAAAATGATAGCATTCTTGTCGCGGACTTGGCTGATTTTGAAAATCTTGATGGACAAGGATAGTTCTTCTTGCTTGTTGAAGCTGGCACCCCCGAGTTTACACCGTAAGCCTTTTAACTTTCAAGAACCCCCGGGTACTGCAGGTTAATCGTCTCAGCCCTTGGAAGGAGTAACTAATCTCCCATTATACCTATAATGAAGTTCCTTGTTGGAAGAAATCATTTCCTTACCCCACTTATAAATGAAAGTCTTGGCAGAGAGGGCTCTAGGATTTCTACTTAGCTGAACCCATTTGCGGTAAAATGCCGAAGCTTTTGGACCAACTTCTTATAAATTCTGATCCACACTTCCATATTTAGGGAGCACTCTTTCAAACTGAAGATTGATCATAATTAGTTCATTTTCCTCTATTTGTAATTTTCAAACAATTTGAAAATATCCCCGTTTTTCTAATTTAATACAAACCCCTCCTCAACTTGTCATGTTTGCATCGATATTCTGTAGTGAGTTTCGTTCTGAAATTTAGTTTTCCCTTGTTATTATCGCTACTGATTTTCGTTCATAGTCTTATTTTGGTTTGGATGGTTTGTGATTCTAATCCAGTTCCTTTAACTTGCATGGCTATTGCATTTTGTCTTGTGGTGTGCGCAGTGATAGGGCGTGGTGCAGAGACACCTGGTTCCCCCCAGGCATCTTCTTCAGCTATGGACTCAATCAGTTGTAAGGCATTAACAGCACTATATCGATGTTTCTAGCCCTTAGAATTTCCTCTAAATTATAAGTCTGTGCTGAGCCTGGGAAGGTATTCTTCTCAGAAGATTAAGAAGAAAAACAGATGTATACTGAAATGGTTTATCAACCCGCTGAATTTGACTTTGCGTTATCGCTTCTTTCTAGTGTTTCTCACAGTCTCATTAGATCAACTGCCCTAAACTGGAATCCGTTCTATTCTCTGTTTGACCTGCTCCCAAGCTCTGATCAAAATGCTCCCTTATATCTTTCAAATCAGAAATATTCTAAAAATCACAGCTGTACGGGGTTGTACGTTGCCAAAAGTGGCTTAGCAACCACGTTTGACTCAGCAAGTTTGGTTGGCATGACCTCCTTAATGCTTTTACAGTGAGGACAACCTAAAAAAGATGCCAAATTATAGTCAGGTTAGTGTAAGAGGTTACGTGAGATGGTACTCCATTGCTAGATGGGCAGCAGGAAGAGGGGAAATAGCAGTTACCCCTTCCCTACCTCCTCCTCCAATCCACCACCAAATCCACCTGGGGATTGGAGGAGGAAAACCAACGGAAGGGCGGGGCTTGCAGATGGTCCCCACCATCTTCCGCAAGTGTTAGATGAGTGTACAGGGGGTGTCAGCTGATTTCCCCCACCTCTTAGCCTTCACATAACTTCCTACGCTGACCCCACTCTAGTTGTAGTTCAAGTTAAAACTAGAAATATGCAGACAAAGGTTTTACCTACTATTTGGCCCAGGTTTGACCTGGTTTTGGAAATGATACCATCAACGGAAGGAAAGAGTAATAGACTGATCTGATGACAAAAGACCTAGTACTCCGGGGACAAATACTTCTGCACATAGTGCAATCTACATACACATTTCGGATCTTCCTTAATTGCCAAAACTGACTTGCTTTAAATTATACGGACGAATCGTTAAAGCAATGCCACGTTTTGGTTGGCTAAATCCACCTTTGTATAGAACTTAGTTGCATGGAAACTATTTAAAAAAAATACATTTGATTACAAGTGGATGAAACGGACGAGACTTCTTCTATAATGGAGATGCAGATGGATATGAATATCTTAGCACAGGAAATTTGAGCAGGTGCTAAGGTGCCTTGAGCTTCTTTCAATTAACCCGTTGAGTCAAGATATGTTTTTCTTCTTTCTGTTCTGAGTAAAGGCTCCTCCCAGAGTCGACCAGCTAATAATTTAGAGTATTACCTGTGCTATTTCGAGTAATGAATTATTACTACCAATAAATGAACTTTGGAACTTTGGTGAGAAAATAAACATACAATTACATTTTTTCAATTAGTAGTCTCAACTATTATAGTGAAAATGGAGTTTTTTCACTTGACAATATGGCATACACCTTCACAGAAAGATGATACACCTTTCCTCTTTAGTTTCTGATTAATATGCCTGTTCAACCAATGTCAATTAACGACCAGCGCATCAGTTGGTGACAATATGTAACTGACTTATGTCATTGGCTGTCGATTCCATTGATTTGTTTTTTCGAATTAGAACTGTATCGTTCTTATTTTCTTGATCAGTTCTTTTTAAGGTTCAGGCTAATAAGACTACCACTACTAGTTGCTGGTCGGGAAAGGATTAATTTCTCTCAATGGTTTATGATGATTACACTTACTGAATAATAACCTCACGAATGTTTATACTCTCGATCTTTTAGTTCCACAGTTCATTTATTTATAGTTTCGTCTCTCTCAGTACGATCTTGACTTGTAACTATTTAGTTGAAAATTAAAAATCTTGCTTTTAAATTGAAATTGAAATGACTTCTTGCTTTTGAATATTTGATTTCAACTCACAGTCAAGGCTTATTGGGATTTCGATTAAACCTATGTTTCACACTTACAAGGCTGGCGTTGTCTATCGTACTAGCTTTTTCTCAATTTTGCATGAATTCAGAATAACATTTATTCAAGTTTCTGTAGTTTACAATTTCTGATTATACTTACTTGTCTCTGCTATACTGCCCCACCTGATTTGCACCTGAAAACATTACTTATATGTATTGTGAAGAAATGAGGGAGAATAGAGAGTTCCTAGGAGATTCGGACACCGTGGTATCGTATCTAGTCAGTGGTGGTATCTAGGGCGAGCACAGCTCTGGTTAGCATAAATGGCGGCGTTACCACCAACTCAGCTGAACTAGTGGTATCTCTGATCCGTATCTAAGAGTCACGTACATTTTGCTTTCACGTCACTATAGAAAACGAGCAGTCTTCTTGATGTTTTACAAGATCACTCGGATCACTCGTTCTTTCGTTTTTTTCAATGAAAAATGCTGGGAGTGGAAGACTTTTTTGAACATTATGTTAACGGCCTTAAAAATGTACAAGCGGCCCCACGGAAATATGGGAAATAAAACCAATAGCACCAACTCGAAACTTTTTTCATGCGTATAATTTATTGCTCTAAAATGAACACTGTCAAAACATGTAAATAGACAATCACAGTCACTTGACTCTCGACCCAAGTAGGTATGTACTTCTCAGTTATTTGATCTGGGCTGGTACTTATATGAAACGATTTGGACATACTTGGCTAGGGTAACCGTTTACCAACATCATATCTCGATTTCCACGCAAACTTTTCGTTAACAAGGCTACTTCGGGTTCCATCTTTGCTCGGATTTCCTCCAGTCTCTGGGTTCAACTGGCCTGTGGGCCTTTGCTCGAGCGGAGCCGCTCGTACCATTTCTAATTTGTGCCCTTAGACCAGGCAGGGCCGCTCGTACGAGTAACCTGGGCTCTATGGGAGATTTTCCCTGGACGACATGAGCGAGGATGATGTACTATTATCGTTCCGATTTAATAGAGAACATGTACATTTACTCCAGAAAAACAGCGGATGTACCGGCGGGTGGATGCGAAGCGGTTTACAACTAGGTTACCCCGATGGCAGGTCACTTTGCAATAAGGACGAAAGATACGTTCGTTCGGATTGCATCGGTGGTATCGTAACTTCCGTAAAGATACCACCGTCCTATTGCAATACGACCGTTCGTATTGGCGGCGCATGCGCTGTCGCACGTTCGTATCGCGTTACGGATTCGTATCGGTGTTGGCGGATCTCCTAGGAACTCTCCAATATAAAGGTGGTGAAAGTGGTGGTATGTGATGCTATGTCTTCCAGCCACGACAACCTAGGCAGAAGTTGTATTAGGGTATCTCATCTAAAGAAAGTTTCTGGTAGAAATATAAGTAGCTGTAGGTGCATCATGACAACTGCACGGTTTAGTCGAATAATTATCAAGTTTTTCCCCTTGAGCAAAGAAATTGTGATCTGTTGTGCACCCTACACGTGTTCTTTACATCTTCTATTCTCAACATTTGAACTTGCACCAACTTCACAAGGTAAACGAATCACCCAAAGCACACTTGGTGATTTCGAAATCAAAGTAATAGTTTAAGCTACGGTTTTTAACAAGCCAGGAATCTGTAATCAACGAATTTTTATCCTGAGACATTCATTGGAATTTCTCTACTTTGAAGCAATGCGTAATACAGTTGATAAATCATGATACTATTTTCAGTCATTTGTAAGTAGCCTCATTCAGACAAGTTCCGTTTAAATACACGTGCAATGTTATGTCCCAAAAATATGTATACCTATGGCTGAGTTCGAATTCATGTCCCCACAACTAAGGGGAAATCTGAAGGGTGGAGATTAGAGGTCGATTTAATCAAACTTTTTCGACTGTGTGAAGTGATGGAATGGTATCGCTGCCCCTTCCATTGAGCTGAATGCGGTAATGCCCATCACGCTCAGATGATGACCCAGACGCTTGTAGGCGTCTGATTCATCTCCCAAGTCGAGGAATTCAAGAATTGGCAAGGGCCAATTAACCATATACACAACTGTGGGCTGTATTCCTTGAACATAACATTTCCTCGGTGTCAAATACCAGCCTTCTCGGCTGGTTTGGGGTTGTACGAATTAACGAAGTGAAACTGGAGGCCTGTGGCTCATCAGATGCTTGCTGGGATAAGTCAGCAGTTGAATGATGTCACTGTCACAATTGTGTTTTGACTCAAGGGAGTGAGGAAGTGAAAGATGTAACGTCAGAGGTTATGTTTTCAGTACTTTGGATTGAGAGGGATTTAATTAATTATTTTTTGGTATTATCGGGTATATATTATCCACTGACTGCGCCAACCGTTACAGCCTAAAAACATTGATACCTCTGACTGACTTTGAAGTCGTGTCCTCACAACTAAGGGGTAATTATGTAATGAGTTCTGAGGATGATAAAGTGAACTCAGCGTTTTTGTCCTTAAACTTCAAAATACTAATACTGTCTCTCCAATTAGATCTTGCTGAAGGAGAGTGGGGGAGGGGGTTGAGAAAATGAGACTTCACCTGGCCCAATATTAACGGGAAAACGTATGCCATATAAATCATTGTAATATTGTTAGCAATATTCTGCTTTATAGAAAGTCCGTTCCAATTCTTGTAGAGAGGATGCTGTTATGGTGTTTGTTATTAATATTACATGATGGATTGGACATCCATCACATTAATTTGATCTGCAATTATCCAAAGTCTAAAATTTTTTATTGCACCCTCGTCAACTGTTTCTGCTAAGGTAGCACTTTGTTTGCTTACTTACTATATTCGGTATTGTTATAAATTATCGTTTACCCCCAACCCTTAGGTTCTGCCAGGTCAATGGAGCATGGACAGAAGCCTGAAGTCTTCACGAACCTCAGGAGATATGAAAGTGACATTGAAGTGATCAGCAACCCAAGTCAGAGCAGTATCGAAGTCATTGATGAAAGCAGGTGAGATCCATAAACGTAGAATTTCTTTCATGTATGGTTTTAAAAGTGTAGTTGACATGACATGATGAACCAAAAAAAAAAAAATAAATAAAACCTCTTCTAAAATACCAACTTTTTAAGTGTTGCACCCCTACGCAACTTAAGCTTCATCCTAGAATTTCAGACCTCTCCGACGCCTATGGCTGCCGTACTTGCGTTCAAATTAGCCACAGAATGTTCTGTGAATTTTGAAGCCCTTGCACTTCTGACAAAAAATGTGTATAAAGAGAAAATTTTACGTGAAATTGTCGGCTCTTTCCGGTAGTGTTGTTAAAATTGTGATAAAATTTGTTTTTAGGGTCAACAAATCAACGTTTTATTGATCAATGTGATGATAGCAAACAAACGATGCAAAATAAAACTCAAATGTTTCGTATTAATTGTTTTTATTAATTGTCTTGCATCTCTTAATCAACCCTTGCAACCACCCTAAACTCTGATTAAAATATAACGTACATGGGTGAGCCTTACAAGGTTCCACTTTTGTCTTTCAAGTGCCTCAGCTACCATTTATTCAGAGATTAACGAAACTAGTTGAAATCCACTAGTTGAGATGTGATACCAAAATTTTAGGAGCAACCTTCTTTTGTTATTAATTACAAGGGAACAGTTCTAAAGCTGATGTATTCTCCCAATGATGTTAATTATTCGTTAGCGTTAATGTGTATTACAGTAGATCTCAAAGTGTCACCCCGATGAGGAAAAAATCTGAAGAGCGTCAAACTTCGGTGGAGCAAAACATCAGGGATATTCTCTCGCCGCTTTCTGCCCTCACTGAAAGTAGTTCATCAGGTATGTCCTTGATTCCATACTAATGTGCTACGTCTCTTAGACTGATTTCCAATCCCTGGCACATGACAAATATAATTCAATAGCTGTGAGGATATTGTGAAAATTGTCATTGTGGTGTGTGCTGCATGACGCGGATTCATCATATACTTTAACAATCATTCTTTCCATGCTTCGTAAAATGTTCAGCTTATAGAACCATGGACTAATTTGTACGTTGATTTCTGACACCTTTCTATATGAATTCTTGGGATTCTACTTAAATTTTAAAACGAACTTAAACTACGCGTATTAGCTGAATGGATTATTGTCCAGCTTTGTGGGGGAATGGACTGCTAAGCTATCAAACTCTCTTTGAAAAACGCTCGAGTCATCAACTCCTTTTTGCTATGATTTTACTCCTCGTATTATATACCTTCTAATTCATGTTCTTCTCTGTAAACTCTCCATTCATTTGAATGCAACAGAGAAGAAAAACCATAATTCTCCAAATATTTTGATAACTACATTTTAAATTCTATACTTGAATTTAAAATATGGATTGGTCAATGATTTCTGCCGTACTCTCCTGACACTCATTGGTTGTCACACTTATCCCAAATAATGTGGTTTAGAATATTTAACAAAAACGAAAATTTTGGACTATTTTCAATCGATGCTGATATTTGCATGCCCTAATGTGATGTTCTAATGCCTAACTTTGTTAAACCCCTCTCTTATAACGTTTGTTTCTATTTAAACACCTTAAAATTATTGCGTGGTAGGAGTTATGTCTAAATTAAATTGAAATGTGGATTAATATTGCCTACATTTTAGTTTTGTTCTTTAATAGCTTGTGTGTAAAGATCAACGCTTCCGTTTAACATTTTGTTTCAAATGATCTGAATTTAGATATTTCGCTTTAGTTTTTAATAGCCTAATCAGCGTATTATTTGAATAAGCTTGTCGTCTAGTTCCCTATTTTTTGTGGTATTGACGTTTTTTCTCTGGTGGGAACTACTAACCCTTTGTTATTTTCTTGGTTCGTTGCGATATTTTTAGGCTCACTAACGGAAAGCGTCATCACGACTTACGAATCGTCCTCGGTGATTATTAACAAGAAGTCCGTCGAATGCCTGCCCGAAGCAAGTTGCGAAAATTCTCCTTCGGAAAATTCAATTCCCATCGCAGCCAAAGGTGACACATTGCCACAGTTTTCATTCGATTTCTATGACATTTTCAGCGATTAAGATGGGCTCCGAACTATTTAATCCTTGGGTCAAAATAGACTCAATGATTTACATTGTTACCGATTCACAGGTAGTCAAACGTTCTGGTTAAGCTAACATAACTTCATTGAATGCTTTCTATATTCATTTTTTACACCCATCTTCACAGGAGTTTTGATAACCCAAGGTATCCAGGTGTCCAAGGATACTAAGTCATTACTTCAGGGCTCGATTATGCAATTAATTTGCCATAAAAATTTTAGACCTCGCCTCCTGTTCGATGGAGGGTAATGAGTTTAACCTTCCAGGGACAACGTGAATCATGAATCAGGGACATATGACACAGTGTTGGTTCCATTTCTGTCATAAATGTGTTTTTTAATCCGCCATCTACAAATTACTTTTTGAAGTCCAAGCTCCAAATACCTAGTGCAAGTGAGTTAGACTTCTTTCACATATCACCAAAGCACATTGTAAAAGGAACAAGAAAATGAAAATAATTGATTTCAAGAAAAATTGTAAGAACTGTTATATTGATTCCAACAGCATGGAAATCATGCTTTTAAACTAGAAAAAGTATTAAGAAAAACACAAAATAATGTACTAACAAAACAGACACTGTCGTGTCATGTTGACCCAGACGACATTTTCTCATACTATTTGCAATAATGACGAAGACCTCTGAAACCGGTTCCCACCTCGTTGACATCTACATTTCTATTGGTTTGACAGCTACTAATTACCCCAAGCCCCTCTCCACGGCTTCCTCAGTATTTGCCCTTTCCTTGGGTCATTTTGACCCGCACGTTGTATCTTTAAGGTTAAAAGTAATGCTGCGCCTGGAAACGAGATTTTTCGAAGAAAATTTTCTTCGAAAAATCTTGCTTTTTGCATTCAAACGTCTTTTTTCCCTCATTAGTGAAGTAAAATCAAAATTGATCATACCCTTGGAAAGCTGAGATTTTGGGCTAGGTTTTTTCATTGAGTGCCCGACCATAGTACCATCTATGAAAATCTAGAGTATCTGGAAATGTGAGTATCCATATATGAGATGAAAAATAAGCATTAAAAACAGTCAAAAAGTGATGACAATTTTTACCTACTCATCTAGTTCATAAAATAGTGATTGTGCGTTGGAAGATAGGTTATTTAACGCTCTGTCCAACAGAAGCATCTTCAGATTTGAATGTATGTAGTAAATTTAAAGAGTTATGGTCTTTCTAGTGAAGTAAAGTCGACAAACCAAAATGTGGATTAGAAGATGTGTGTCTTGAGTGTGTAATGTTTGCGTTCTTCATTCTTTCAGGAATGACAGAAGAAGAAAATGGGAACGTTCCTCAACCGAAGTCCTTGAAAGATGTTTACTCCTACACGGATTTCTTGGACGTGGAACTCAGAGTAAAAACTTTCATTTATCACAGCATCTTCAAGAGTGAAAATGAAGATTTCAACGCTCTAGTGAGGGTATGTTAGACTCTTTTCTCATTTAGTGATATGTGGTGTCCTGCGAGGGTATCATTTCGATGTTGATGGAAATGTTGGTTTTCTAGTAATTTCAATCTGCTTTGCAGCATTTGATATTCAACTGAACAATGAGATAAATTACCTTGTGCCTCAAGCAACAGATGAAAGTATATCCATATTATTGCAATTAATTATGATTATACGAATGAACGAATTTCAATTAATGACTTCGTTTTTCAGTGCCACATCTGGAAGACCGGAGGATCGGATTATGACGGTTGTTTTGTGCTTTCAACCACCGCTGTATATTTCCTCTATCATAAAATGACTGATTTCAGGTGAGTGCTTTTTTGTGTTTCATGATTGATTGATATGGATTTTTCAATAAAACTTCTCTCTTCCGTTTTCATAAGGGTATAGGATGAGTTAGAATTTAATTGTCTAATTGCTATTTAGTTATTATGTTTCCGAATTACTTTATTCAAAGTTAGCGAACATGTTTGAGCAACCTTGTTGACGTACTACGCCGTCTGCCGTACTACGCGGTTTCGGCGCCAATTAATTTTGTTGTATTTGTGTACACGTGTTTTCAGGAATTTGAATACTAGTTGTGCATAGAAATATATAACCTTGAAAAGCTTTTCTTCGATGATTTTCAGTCATAAATTTAATTTTTAACAATTTTGAAACATTTTTAGCTATTTTGGAAGCTTTAACACACTTGTGCGTTTCAAAAAGTGCTTGCCTCCTAATGTACCTTTTATTTTGTGAATGGAATATTCTCTGATATTCAAATATAATCCAACTTAAATTTTAGCTGAACAAAATTGATTTTTTCTACAACTTCATTGTACCTATCTCTTTAATTTTTCAGCGATCAAATCTGCGACTGGTTGAGTTTGAATGAGGCTTTCCGGTTATCCGATCTCAAGAGAGTTCAGCCGATAATTTGGTATCAAGGCTTAGAACTTCAGATCAAAGATTTCTCTTTCATATTGCTCCTCATGGACAGCGACCGCACTCAAAATCTCGTGAAACATTTTAGTGGTAAGTGTTGTTTGAATATGGATCGATTTGAATAAATGTGGTTTTTATTTGTATTTTATTTATTTATTTTGTTTTTAATTGATTTCCTCGAGTTGCAAATTTACAAGGATGGACATGCAAACAAGGTTTTAACGTTGCGTTTAGAAGCTCCCTGGTTGGGCACACTCTGGCTTTTTTTAGATATCCATTCAGAATACTTCGTTAATATTTCATTGTTCTCCTCAGATTTGGCCTTAAAAGGAGTGAAAATACTGCCGAAACCCAACCCCAAAATGGAACTATCGCTTCAACAAGCTGTTCTCTCCAACGATTTGAACCACAATTCTGAGGATCCTTCTGTGATATACATGACCCTCTGTCGCTCCTTGGAAATCACTAAAGTTGAAGGTAAGTGTTTGAGATTTTAGGCTAATTCACGTGCTGATTGAATAGAATTTGAATGTGCTCACCCTTTTCGCCCTTTTTTGAATGCTTAAAACATCAGTACATTTTCTTCAATTTTATTTGAAACCGTAAATCTTGAAACCGTAGTGGTATTTACTCAAAAAATATTTAAAATTTTTGGTTTAAATTCACTAACTAGGGAAGACATTTGATTCGTTTAATGGATAACTGTTCATTACTTCGTATTCAAAAAGGTTTGAGTAACGAATAGTCACCAGAGTGGAATTAAAGGTTTGTCTGGAGAAACAATCCCCAATCAGATTGGAATGAAATCAGAACCAATTGAACTGAAAAGTGGAGGGTATAGAGGTGATCAGGATTGTTGCGTCATGGCACAACTTGTTGCCACTATCCTCATCAACGCGTCACTCAAAATTCGCTGTAAGATACTCCAGGGTATCTCAGACTTAGAACTGCATTTGTCGAATCCTCAGAATTTTAAAGGAAGCCCAGGTCGAGCAGAGTCTTCAGTGATCATATCTCAATTTCAACTCTTGAAAATCGCTCATAAACGTGAACCTTACATTGGGCATATTCCTCGTGAGAAATATGAAGCATTCAGATGGTTTCTGGCTCATTTTTTCCTGGAGAAAGCAAAATTTCATTGCCACGCTTCAGCTCCACAAAATCGAGGAAATCGGGAACGTTGTACTATTCGGGAGGTGGGAGTCTTTGATAAACGTGAGGACGCCTAATGCGCATGCCTCGAACTAAAAGTTCTAGCAAACATCTTGAACCACTTGAACTTCTTCTTCTTAACGGTTCTGGACCCCTTCTTCGGATGCTTGAGGCTCCAAGACTCCTGAGAATGGTTCTGAGTTTCTTCGAACGACTGAAAATGGGCGTTATCAGCCCTGAAAGGCTCAGGATTCCTTCCCCGAACAAACCTTAAACTGCGTCCACACTTGTAACAAACCACAGTATCGTAACATCGGACTGATCTAGGCGGAAATCAACTTCAAAGGAAATATGTTCGGAAGGGATCAGTCCTGATCGCTCAGTTAGCGGTTTTTCGCCGTTGTATGATAGGGATGTTATGTAGCAGGGTGAGACAAGTGGGTACTGCGTCAGAATCTCCTACCCTCGCCCACTCTCTTTCTGTATGTTTTTGTAAATTTGTTATTGTATTCCTAGATTGCAGCATGATATGACCGTCCAAAATGGACAATGAATTATGTGCCTCTCGACTTCCCACCCAAATGTAAATTTGAAAAATGGATTGTCCTTGCAGTTGAAGAGGAAGAAACCTTACGGCTTGCTGGATTGGTACTCACGTGCGGTCTGTTCGTCGTCATCCCAGGGGAGCTCAGTTGGCTCTGTTCTGGTGCTCAGCCCACTGTTGCAGGTGCCCGCGATCTATCGAGTTTGATTGAAGTGGTGAGTTTCTAATGGATTGAAGAGGAACTATATTACAAATTCCCATTCGAGCAACAAACATGTTGTTAATTTCCTTACTCCGATTCATCATTTTGATTCTTTTTAAAGTTGGAGGCCAAGGTTATACTCATGAATTGAAACGCGATTGGATAAACTGACATGCACATCAGTAAAATTCGTTGTCAGTGACAAAACCTGGAATATACACTGCTGATCAAAATTTAGGAACCAAGGCGAAAGAATCTCAGTCTCTGAATCGTGGTTGACTCTCATAAAATACGTGTCTTCTAAGACGTATTTTCACTTCTGGGAGAAAGTTTTTAAGACGAATTTCAGCTCAATAGAATGGTCTAGGCCCTTTCTTTCCTTCCTGTGTAAATCACTGATCCGTCTATATTAGACGCAGTCTGTGGTACATTATCTAAACTCGCCACCTCGCGCCTTCATATCTTGTCATTGCATTAAGATAAAAATACTTGGGCTAACGCCAGCCATGCTCGGACCTACCATTGAACGTGCTCTGCAGCCCGGCTCTTCAGCTTGACTTCAACTTGATTTGTTTTTCTTATATTTTTACGTTCTCTATTTTGTTTATTTTACATCTTTTCATCAGAAAGGTCTAGACACGCTTTAAAGAAACTGATTGAATCAAGAAACTTCTTTTTGTGGTACTTTTGTAACACTCCGATCAACCAACTTCCATGATTCAGCTCAACTGAACCCTCAAACAGAACACAGTGATCTTTTAATTTCTTACAGAATATGTTCTTAGTTTACCAGGGCCTGGACCATTCTATTGAGTTGAGATTTGTCGTAAAAACTTTCTCCAAAAAGTAAGAGTCCATCACAAATCCGTAACTGAGTGGGACATCCTTTAGCCTTGACCTAACTGGCAAAAAGTGTTGCGTTGTAGTGCCTGTTAGTGTGTGGATAACCAAATTTTCGGCAAAATAACTGTACGAAGAATGAGAAAGATATGCCTCCTTCTTTGACAATGTATTAGCTGTATTTATCTGACCCTTTCTGTAAAAACCCGATGAAATTTGTTTCTCAGTCTTTCTTCACTTAGTCTGATTAATTCATTGATTCTTTCTGTTATAGGAAAAGAAGGGACTGCTTTTGGTTTTTCACTTCTTGGATGAGGCTGAAGCCGTTGAGGAATTGTGGTCTGTCAAGTTTGAAAACGTCAGTCAACTTGATTCTCTTCTAGACGCCATCCGACGCCCCTGGGAAAGACGATTTTCAGTACCCCTCGAAGTTACAGGGTTATGAGACGTAAGATCGTAGATCTTAAGTGATTACTGTGAGAAGTAGATCAAAGATCTTAGTCGTTAGTCGTTAAAACTTGTCAACAAATGTCCATTTCTTGATGGCTCAGAATATTTTGATACAAAGGATGCCAGTCTTCTGGAAAATACATGAAGTGTAAACATAATGCTATGTAACTAGGAGCGTTAAATCGAGCAAAAGACTCTATTAAGAAGTGGATCAAACATTCTAAGCCATTAGATCGTTGGCTTTTGTCATGAAATGGTTGACCTTCTTAAGGGCTTTAACCCCAAGAAAAAACTCAGTTCTCTTGTGCCCTCTTCATCTATTCCATATCAAATTGAACATTGCAACAGCACGGAGTGTTGCATCGCACACTCCCCAGCCCAGTCAGTAATGTAAGGAGCAATATGTAAGATTTTAAGAAATGGAATCGACGTTTTCCTTCATACGAAACGGACTCCATCATCTCAAAAACGCATTTTCGCATATAAGAACGAAAAACGCCTTGAAAAGTGAAAGAAGTTTCTTAAAAAGCTGGCTACTTCTATCTTGCGCATGTTTCGGGTTTATTTACAATAAAGTTGATGATTGTTAAACGTACGTGCGCTAGGTTCTTAAAACTCTTTACTCTGGTTTAGGTTGAGTTGCTACGTTCCGTCCGCATGTACCTATGGTTTTCTATCCAAATAGCAATTCGTGATTGGTTCCAGGAAATTCATTGTTTTATGGCTTCTTGCGAAATGTATTCTACTCCGAAGAATATGCAGAAAAAAATGAGAAATGCCAATTGATTCAGCAGTAACAGTGAAATAATTTCTACGACCACTATTCAATAATATGATGGATCGCAATATTTTTGCTAAAGTTCTCGTATCAGTTCTGGTTCAATTGGTTATCGTTTCTTCTTTTTAAACACACAACTGATTATTAAAGAAATTTCACCTTTCTTTCAGTTTCTTTATTGATAGAATCGCAATCTTCGTTGCCAGCCACTAGTTAAAGTCGTTTCATATGGTTTTAAAGGGAGAAAATATTTTTACCTGAACCCCCTATGAAGTTAAAACCACTAGTATTTTTTCACCAATGTAACCTACGCTATCGTTGTGTGAATGGCACGGATAGTTTTAAGTGTGGTTTCAATTACTCAAATGCATTTTTTCTTGAAACTGTTGAAAAGCTTTAAAGGGCTTTCTTCCGTGAACTCTTCACATGTATAACAGAGATTTAGTATCTCGTCAATAGGCATTTTTTCCAGAAAATGTCATACTCGATTACATGAAAAAAGGACATCAATATTTATACGTGGTTCAGGGAAATAAACTAATAATAAAAGTTTAAACACAATATTTATTTATTTTACTGAACACGAACGTACATGTTCTCCTTGTGATGTCACTGGATATAGTAGTTTAACATCATCCGAACTTGTTCATTTGATGCTGAGAAGAATTTATAGAGCCAACACCTAGTATATTATTAAATGTTTCTCAATTCTCAGTTTTGGTAAATATCAAACGAGTGCTAAAATAAACCAATGAGCCACACTTGTTCTAGAATCCAAGATAACCGTCATCTTATAGGTTAGGATCTGCAGGTAAGTACATGCGAACACCTCACAATCTTTTCCAATTAATCTAACAAGTTATGGAAGCTTGATCATGTCTATCTAAATCAGTTAACAGTGTTTTTAATATGTGTTTCTATCACTGTTTTGTTCTATATATTTCTTTTCAATGTTTATTAATGTGGATATTGGGAGTCGGTTGCGTGGGTTTCACGGATATCCAAATTTTTAGTTGTACGGAGGTTGTCATGCTTTTAAGGGCGACAAATATGAGTGGTTCTGTTGTATTTGCTTCTGGTTGTTGTTCCTTCTTAAACATGTGAAGGCTGTTTTTGATCTCCAAGTATCTCACTTCCACAGTCAATCGATATTCGTAGCCACTTCATAAACTCTAGGGTCGTGAACAAAGTTGTTAAGGTACTACTGTAAATTATGGCAATTTCTCAAAGCAATTTCAAATGTTTCTCATATAAGAATGATCGAAGATCTATTTTTCTATAACAAAATTGAACGGGTAGCCTACAATTATGTTTCAACATCTTTGTTCTGAGCTCATGGGTTTTCCTTAAGAAGAACGTAAGTGCAATGGAATGTAAACTCATGAGAATGTTGGCAGTAATCTAGTGGTAAAACCAATTTTCATTCGTATACGGAACATTTATTCGTAAAATGTATGGTGGACCTTTCTGCCTAATCCCTCTAGTGAAAATGCTAAATTTGATCATTGCAATCATCAATAATGTGATCTTTTGGTTTTAAAACATTTGCCGTATTTCATTTATATAGTAAATATTATAACTGAACTTTATTATAAATTAATGTAGACTTTGATTGTTATAAGTTATATCATTATGAATAATTAGGAGATAATTATTATTTAACCTAAGAATTAATTAATTATCTGAGAATCTCGTTCAATCGCGTCATTATCAATCACTTATTTATATAAATCTGTGTGTTTCTACTCGTGAGCAGTGAGGTAAACGTTCCTCTCCACTCAAATATGACGTATTATACTTAATCGGTGCTATGATATGATTATTGTATTTGTCTGATAGGCAAATGGTCCTTCTGTAATATAATCATTATAGATCGAAGTTAACGCATATTTAAAATAATGTGAAAAATGTAATGTAGGTAAATGGAGAGTTTATTTTTGTGATATGTATAAAATATTTTTTGAATTGTATAGCGGCATGGTAAATGTTTCGAGGCACCTTCCCAAAAATATCTAAATGAATGTAAAAATTATTTTATTTTGGTTTATTTTTTAAAGGAATCATTCGTCACGATGTGGGTGGTTTTATCATTTCTATCGATATTTCGGTTTTAAGGTGATGGTTTAATTTTCAACGAGTTTCTGAACGTTTTTAGACCATTCTCAGGTCTGTGCGACTAATAAATTCGTTGTAAATTTTTTAAATACTACTCCCGAATATTCACAAAATTTTTAAAATACGATTTTTTTTTAATCTCTAAAAACTGCATAATTGACCAAAAATTATATTTTATTGCAGAATATTATTTGCAAAAAGTTTAAGTTTAGTCCTAACTGGGATTTGTTAAAGACTAATTAATAGTTTGAAATCCTGAATTAATTAAGTAGTAGGAAAATTGTTACACTGAATTGTTCTTATCTCAAATTTCGTTGGTATTTGATGAACAATTTATTTTAAACAAGTTATGAATTACAAAAGTCTTATTGTCTGGAGAAAGTTTTGGAAACAATTTAATTTGTCATCTGAGCTTCAACTAATTGTATACTTAGAAAATATATTTTATTTATCTAAGAACAAATAATTTACTTCTGCTCATTAGGTAATTCTGCATGACAGAACTTACTTGTTTCAATACTGAATCTATAACGCTGCCCCTTCAACCTTTGATCTTTATTATTTAAACATAATATGATTAGCAAAACATAATTTTATGGACGAGAACAATATTTAATTGTTGGTTTAGTCAATGACGTAATGGTCATGAAACATGTACTCTGATAATGCCATTGTCTTTGTATTCTTTGACACTGATATAAATATTTATATTTTTATTTTCAAACTTGGCAACTAAGTACCATAATATAGACTAAGTTTTAGTTGCTAGGCCATTTTCTCATTTGATTTTTCAAATTATTGTAAGCATAAAGTGCCTCATATTTTTCATGAAGATTTTTAGTTATTAATTCTAATTAGTTGTACTCTTTGGAGAGTCTGAGTTGATGTAACAAGGTGTGATAATAGGTTATAATTCAATCGTCAATAAACGTTTGTGTTCTTGGCCTATGATGTAGATTACTTTCAAGCAACACCTTTCGTAGTGGTGAAAGTATTTACTCAAATAGTCAGTTAAGACAAAATTTTGGTGATTTCGCTTAAATTCCAGATCTATTATGCTTTTTTACATAAACGTTTCGTATAAAAATGAGTATTACAGCCATGGCAGATTTAACGCGACGAAAATCGTTGTACTCAGAAGAAAGAAAGTGGAGCATCTCGTCTGATACTAACCCATCAGCTTCACTGAAATTACCCAAACAACTTGAAAATGAAGCTGAGAACTTTCTCAATTGTATCCAGCGGGCTGTTTGGTCTGCTGCCCCTTTAGAGACCAACATTACCACAAAAATAACGTCATATACTCCCATAAAGTCACAGAACTCATCCATGAAAAGAGAGAAGCGAGGAGAATCCATCAGAAGTCACCTAACAGCATAAAACAAATTGCTGTTTGTTAGCAAGAAAGCTATGTAAAACTTGTAACATGGGGACGGGATGGAATGGCACAGTTGCCCCTTCCGTGAGATGAATGCGGATATTGCCCGCAACACTCAGAGGATGACCCACATGGCAGAAGGCGTCTGGTATATCTCCCGAGGGGCGGATTCGAGAATCGGAAAGAACAAACTAACCATATCGACACAAACTACTCATAAGTTACCACCTGAAAATAATACAAAATATTCCTTGCTGAAAGTTACTAAAATTGTCAACCTGTAAAGTTCTAAAGTAGATAAAATTGTGTAATAACTTCTGATTTAATTTTTTTCAACTCTTCATCGTTAACTACAATCATAAAATGAAATATTTATAAATTATCATTTACTTCTGAGTTTTGTCATGTCTGTAACCTTCTTGTAAAGGCATAAACCGAATCAAATTCTTGTGACGTTAGTAGCCAAGGATGGACGGTTGCAACAATTTCAAACTTGAATATTTATTAATCCACAAAACCAATTATACCATCAATATGCAACGTTAATGTGCTAACATGACGTTATATTACTCACAAATTTCACTAAATATCTACATTCTGGCATAATTTTCATTGTACTTCTTTTTGTCCTAGGTATGGCGTTAATTTGATGAATGTTCTTTTCAACGCTGGAACAAAGCAATCAAATGGTTAGAGCTGGCTTCTTTTCGATCTGAATAGTCACTAATTCTGGTTTCATTTGAATAGGCAGTTAGCCTGGGTGCCTGTATTTTATTTTTCCAACAGAAAATTCCTCACTAGCTTTCAAACAGGAATCCCACTCGTCAATTTTGGTTTATTATTCAATAATAAACTATTGTAATCGCTCTTGAAAAAAAATGCTAACCCCCCCTGAAAATTTCATGATTTACGTTTCAAAGGGTGTAGAATTTAATTCTGCAATAAAGTTTTTCCGTCCGTACGCAGTACGCACGATTTCTCCCAAACGGCTGGAGCAAAAAATCTGAAAATTTCAGGAAAAATCCATGTTGGTCCGACAACGCCCCAATTCTTTAGCCAGCTCTCTCACTTAATTTAAAGTGCCCTCCAAGGGTTGTCAAAGTTTTGTAAAATTCCTAAAAACCTCAAAAAAATCAAGGCGGCCTAAATACGGACTTTTTTTGAAGAACTTTCCATGAGGAATCGAATGAGCCTCTCCCAGGTCCATAGCTCAAACCATTCCCAATGTATGGCCCGATTTATGGTGCCAACATTTGCATCCACATTCACTTCATCACTAGGTTATTGCGATCAAAACAAAAACAACAGCGTTTTTTTTTTATCGCAGTAACCTAGTGATGTAGTGAATGTGGATACTTGAGTGAACTCCTAAAAGGGTTTATAGCCGATACACGGGTTGAAGCATTCTAATATGCATGCTCCGTCTTACGAAATTTAAAATTTACAAAATAGAAAAATTTTCCATTGTAATCGCTCTTGAAAAAACGCTGCATTTTCTTTCACTGGGGTTTATTATTCAATGATTCATGATTTGAATTTCTATTAAGCTTTTTAGTGTGCGTGTTTCACAGGTGATGGAGCGATTATTGAATTTCAGGAGATATGCATAGAGCACGTAAATCGGTTCTCAACCAAAATACCGATTTGGATTGATCAGTTGATCATATTTGTGTGCCTCCTAAAATTCAATAATCGCTCTATCACCTGTGAAACACGCACACTCCAAAGCTTGATAGAAATTCAAATCATGAATCATTGAGTGAAAGAATTTGCTGCGTTTTTTCAGTGACCCACTCTATGTGACAATTCAATTGGATTCTACGTGATATTTTGAGAAAAAAAAATTGACCACAAACTAAGTTTAAGCATATTTAGTATAATAATCAAACTACTAATATTACCAATTTTCTACAGGTCAAATCAAAATTTCAATGTCTTATCAATCTGTTGCAACATTCAAAATCAAATTTTCCAGAAAATGCCATATTCTCGCCATCAACAAAGTCAAAATAAAAAATTCACATACAATTGGTGAAATTCCACGTTGGCTCTACTTGGCGAAAAATGACCATTCAATTGTTTTAAATTGAATGCAGTACAGCACAATATCAATCTTGTAAACGTGGTGAGACGACCTAGATACCTATCTACGTTTTTTAATATGGTAAAACTGTGCTGCTACGTAAATCGATTGACTAGAAAGAAATTCCTTCGTTGTTCAATGGCTGCTCAACCACTTATAAATATTTTCCATTCCTAAAACCATCAAGGAAAACGCCATTGCCCCCAAATACAGGAAAATTATCGGCTGGACGTGGTGAAGGCTGACTTTAAGTTTTTTGCGAGACTGCAGGTCTTGGTCCACGTCACGATCCAAGTTACGCGTAGGTTGCCAATGGTCTTTCAACCTCTTTACCAGTCCTGACTCCTCCATCCTCAGAAGGCTGCAAAATTTGAGAAATTTCAAGATCTGGCATGGAGACGTTATCGATAAAGATATTATATACACGGCCAATTTACATCAGTCTTGTTACAAGGTATGGAGACACAATGATTAGCTGAGGGATCCCTGCAACTGATTTATTTCGTTATCGACTACAGTGCAGAAATGTGTAATGAAGCTGTTTTGGGGCATCTACAACAAAATAACAAAGTATGGAAGCCCACTCGATCAGTCGAAGTCCCCTGGGGCTAAGTTCTTTTCCAATCGGACTGCGGTGCTGAAATATGGGGGATAAGATTTTGGATATCTAGAATGATCAATTATGGAAACCCACTGATCTGAAGCTGGACCATTAGGGGTAATTTCATCCCCAATCGACCTGCCATGCAGACATTTCATATTAAGCTCCTGTGGATTTGTAAAATACACTCGCAAGTAGCTTCAAAACGTCAATTTCCAACAATATTCCACAAACTACTTGTAGTAAGCATAGACCAGTTATGGCCAGTTCCACGAAAAGTCATATTTTCCTGTCTCGAATTTTGAACCACTAACATATATTTACATCTTTTGAAACATTCCTTGGGAGGTCATGCGACTTGGCTATAAAATTCACACTAACGAGGATGAAATTTTATGATTTGTTTCAAGAATTAATGAAAAGGGATTCTTTGACATTTTGGTTTTATTGTGAGTGTTTTCTTTTGATTTCCCGTATTTTCTACACACCTCATCATTGATCTGGATGATGAGTCGTTCCGCCGAAAAGTTTAACATTTCAATCGACGTTTGCTCCTAAACCTTTTTGTAAACTGTGTGCCCATTAAAAAAGCATAATTAACAACCCAGCGCTAACAAAATTTAATTAAAAACACTGATTACTGTTATTTTTCCTATTTCTAGTGAGATGAAAATGGTAACTTTTCGTGTAAACTCTCTTACAAAGAAGAGTGAAAGGCCTTTCTAATGCAGAAACAATACACTTTTGGGTAATATTTGGAGCAAATAGGTACTTTTGGATATCTTGTTCGAACTAAATAAAGTGTATTAGCAGCTACTTCATTAACTCACAGTTTGTTGATGATTCTGAGGTAAGGGAAGTCTTTCCGAGCCACAAGTATCAGGTGAGATTTGAAATACCTCTGGTTGTATATGTAGAGGATGCAGGAGCTCGTAATTGAGTTGGGGTTGCGGTTGAAGGCGTGCTCAGCGTTGTATTCTGTCTCGAGGACCACAGCGTTTTCAGCGCAGTAATCTTCTGCGGGTACGTAATCATGTTCACCCGGAGTACAAGGGAGCCTGCAACCCACGTCTGCAATGTAGGTGTAGTAGATGCCAAACTGTACATCAATCATGTAACAATACTGTTTGCTTCCTCGCCACGGAAGATAAGGAAGCTCGCTTTGACAAATTAAAATGTCCACTTCTTCTTTGCATTTCAGGGCTTGCTGATTAATTCTTGTTCCGTGCCTGTTTGATGTCTTTGGCAAATCCACATAGCCAGAGCCTTTCCGAAAACCTGAATTCAGGAGCTATGATCGGCCTTTTTTTTCCAATAAGGGAAGGGAGGAGCCCCTGGTCACTGAGACCGCTAGGATCTATTGTGACGCTGTCCCCATTTTAATTCAAACCCTTATTGATAACCTCTTCGTTCACAAAGTGTAGGAGGTTTTCAGGCGTTTCCAAGGCAATATCAGTGGGTGTTAGGGCACCCTTCCCGAAATGCCGGAATCTAGTTGATGCAACAGCAGGACAATTACAGAAAATGTGTTCTGCTGTTTCCGCCTCTTCGCAGCAGAGCCGGCATTCTATTGTCCTGGCCTTACCCATTTTGTTAAGGTGGTACCTTAGGGGGCAGTGGCCAGTAAGAAGACCCACAAGTTTGCGAAGGTCTTTGCGCCTCAATGATAGAAGGGCTTTTGCGCGTTTCCTTGAAATAGAGAGGAACCGCTTGGCTTGCCTCTGCTTAGGAGTGTTGTGCCAGTGTTCTGTGCGTGTTTTGTCCTCCCATTTCTGAACCTGTTGAACTCTTGGTAACCCCTAGTTGGGGTTCAGGTCCAATTGGGTTGGACTCTGATCCCTTTTTAGCTAGGTGATCAGCTTCCTCGTTGCCCTCTATTCACCCATAGCAGCGTCAGTTTGTTGCCCTGGGCTGCAGCCTTGAGGGAGTTTAGGCAACTCCAAGTCAGCTTTGAAGTTACCGAGAAGGCAGAAATAGCCTTTAGTGCTGCTTGGCTGTCAGATAGTATATATATTGTTGCACCTTTGAGTCGTTTCCTGGCAATCTCTTGTGCACATATTTGATCGGCCATTTGGAAATGGGATTGTTTTTTCATGACCCTCATTATTTTACTTCCAAATAATGAACATGGCGTATAACTTGGTGTTAAATTTCACTTTTAGAACAGGTCAGTATTGGAATTTTTTGAATTATTTCACAATCTATTTCTAAACATTACATCTTAATTTAATACAGTTCACAACATTGAAGTTATGTTGAAAGATAATTAATTGTTGCTAAGTAGGTACCTTTAAGAATAAACTAAAATGCAGGTATGGATTGATTCAGGTTATAACGTACCTGTTTAGCTGGAAATTGGACTCCATCCATTTAATGATCATGATTGTCCTGTAAAACAGATCCAACAATTTAACGCTGTGAGGTGCGGCAACTCGGCCACCGGACTTGACTTGATTTTAGTGGGTAGGTACACCGCCAATGAAATTCAACTGAGAAGAAGCAGGTAACTTTTATTATGAAACATGATTCAGCCTTGGACTAACAACTTGAAAACCATTACGCAAGAGTGGAATGTGGGAGTGTCACGTGGTCCACCACGTGAGCTCTTTAATAAATGGTGATCTGTATAAGAACAACGAAACTTCAGCGATCGATTTAGCAAAAATTTTTAATTTACAGCAATTTTTCGAAATCCGCTCCTTTTTTGCCTGTTTTCGACCTTACGTCACTGACTAATAACTGGCCATAACTCCCTTAATTTACTGAATAAATGAATTTTACGTTAAACCGTTGAAAAGAGCGTTAAATTTTCTTCAATTTTCATTGCATAAAATTCCCTGCTAAGAGAAATTGGTGTTTGAACGTGGAAAAAACGTGAATTTTTTCTACGAAAACAGCGTTTTGCCATGAGACAATGCCTACGGTGTTGGATGAAATTGAAGTGGGAATGGGTTATGACTACGTAATTTTTCTAGCTGAATAGAATAAACGCATTTCTAAAACTTTCCGAACGATTAAAATCAAAGATAAATGAGGGGGGGGGGGGGGGGGGTTGATGACTGCTTTGGGAATGAAAAGAGGATGTGGAAAAAACCAAAATAATTAAAAAATATTTCCAACTTCTTTTTACAGGTTTTTGTTGTACGATTCACAAAAGATGGAATAGAAAGGTTGTATTGTTGTTGGAAGGGGTAATTACCTCGTTCCATGACTCCTACATGACTGTGCTCTAGCCTTTTACAACCGTCCATCTGTTCCTCTGATATTCAATCTCTACGCGTGAATTTGGATAATACAACGTCGAAATTGAAAGTTTGAAACAGAAACCTTTCAAAGTCAAAGAGAAAACTAACCTCGTAAATTGGTTTACATTTGCTGAGAACAGGGCAAAACTAGTGAGAAACTGGTAAAAAATATTTTTGAAAACAATTGCAAGTACAACTGAAGGAAATTTAAAATCGCCAAACGATTTTGGGTTTAGTTAGAAGTTGCTCAAAATAATTTACAACAAAATTGATCTCTTCATCTTTATGAAGTTGGCGGTTGTACCAACTTCGAAGTTACCTTGTTTGTAGTAAAAACGCTACCTGGTTCGCGGCAGAACAAAATCATGAAATGTCTCGCTTATAATCATTATTGACAATAACCATATCGAGTCAAGTCCTGTGGCAGAGTCGCTGCACCTCGAGATCTGAGTTATCGCTAGGTTGTGAGGCAACTTACAGATAGCCGTCTATATGCGTAACCTTTGACAGCCACACATAAACTTCTTCCTTGGGGATTCTTCATGAGAGAGGTCAGACTCAGCCTTTCCTCTGTGACTTCGCTGACGGTCGCCAGCTTGGAGATGAGCAATGCTGAGAAGGATGTGGTGATGATGAGTCCCAGCAGTATACACGACAGAGTTATGATCCGTATCGAAGAGCTCTTTTCAGATTTGAACTGGCTTCCTGAAACAGAATTACTTGGAAAGCAGGCAAGGTGAGACAATTTACTTCTTATATTACTATATTCAGTGGCGAGGCGTGAAATGTTTGCTAGGTCATTGCAAGTGGCAGCGATTGGTAACCAGAATTGGGGGGGTCTGGGGCACTCCCCACAGCAAAGAAGGGGAGTCCGGGGGTCCTCCTCCAGGAAATTTTGAAAAATTACCCATCAAAAACGCCAATCTAAGGTGTTTTTGACGTATGAAATTCATGTTTTTTATTGTTGAAATCAGTGCAAATGACACTTTGAATGACACTTTTTGAACCAAAAACCACTTTGACGTCTACAAACCCCCCTTAAAGTTGAAAATCTCTTGCTACGGTAACCCTGTCGTTGTGAATTTAAACTGAAATTCCACGGACGCCACCGAGAAGTCACAAGAGCTCCCAAAGGTTGCTGGACTCGCTCGAAGTTGCGTGTTTGTGCACGACTCTTAAAGCGATTTGATTGGTCGATATTTCGTAGGGAGTAAGAAGAGGGGGCCCTTTGCGGTGGGTTCATGGGGGCTTATGAGATACGCAGAATGACAGCGCTTCCACACAAGCGCTAATGCCGCCGATGAGATGATGATATATGTATATGATGATGATGATGTATATTTAACAGAAGTATTAACTAATTCTTTAAATGTATTAAATCGGCTGGTCATCGCCGAATCCAGAGATGACCACAGGCTTCGCCACTAACTATATTATTCAACCCCAGTCGATTTTGAAAGTTTTCATTCAAAAATCAGCTATATATCGAATTACTTGTAAAAGTATCGGCAACCTCCTTTCATATAAGAAGCAAAACTAAGATGGTTCCTTCTTAACTACAAGTTAATGCCTCATCTACATTTTAACATAATTCTTGAAGTTACAATAGCATTTCTGTAAGATAGAGCATTAGGTTTGAATCTATCAATATTACCTATTTAAATTTTAGGCACACTATCGTCAAAATTGTTGAATTTTTTTGAAAAAGTATTATGTAGACATTTTTTCAAGTTCAAGTTGTCTACCTTATGTATATATCATCTTGTATTTTAAATTTAAATTTTCAATCGTTACTAACAGAGGATTTCATTGCAATAATTATAAAAAACACAAGGGGGTGATCTCCACACGCCACCCATACTCCAGCGTTATGTTTGAACACCCACACTTCAAAGCGTTAATTTGATCTTGTGTATTTGTAAGCATTTTTTATATGGCTCTCGAGCGCACTGTGGATAAAGTAAATTATGAGTTTTTAATTGTGAGTAGAGAACGTTAATCTCGGCCTGGGTGCTATTACGTTTCCTGCGGCTACATCCCTTGTAACCAAAAGTCTGCTAACTGCAATCTCTAATCTAATTGTACACAATAATAACTTGTTTTTCCTGACCTTGGTTAATCATGCATCCGAGGACGCTCAAAATGCACGTCAAATAGCTCATATCGGAGGTCGGTTCTGATGAGATCTTGTAATTGCCAAACTCCAGCGCTTTCCTCCTGAAATTGAATCAAAGAATTGTGATAGTTCACACTTGTGCGAATGGTTGAAATATCAAACTGCGAATCTGTTCCAATTTTACAAGTGTTATCTTAAAATATTTTACACCTTGGTATAGCTGCAGTAGGGATAAATATTGTTAGGATCGTCTGCAGCTGATAAGTGAGTAGTCCATAAAGTCCATAGATAAGTAAGTAGTTTAAATTATAGGTCATAACTATCCAAAGTGCGGTTCACCCACATCACTTAAGGGGTAGTGATGGGAGTTGGTGACAATCCTCCCGTGCATCGTAAAACGACACTTGTTGTGACAGTTTATATCTTAACCGAGAATGTCTCTATCCTGTGAACTATCGTAGAGTCAAACATTCCTTCCCGATCAGTCAAAGCAGTGATTGGGAAACGTCTAACTCGGACAAGCTAGGAAGGTAGGTAATCCAGGTCAGCTGCTTGATGGACTATCAAGAGTAAATAGAGCTACCACTCTTGTCCATCGCAATTGATGTCCAGTTTGACTATTTAAGGATAATCACTTCTACTTAAGTTCAGCTGAAGGAAAGCAACATAGCCTCCTAAACAAACTTCCATCATAGACCAATGCCCCGGCCAGAAAGTATGTAACCAAATACCATGAACCTTGTTTATAGAAATCAACAAATAAACTTGTTTCATCAACAAATTTAGAAATGGTCTCATGCATGCCTGATACTAGACTTCAAAGACTTGTTACAGTACTGGTCAAGGCAGGAGTATTTTGGACGGAAAACTGGAACTCTTTGGGCTTGTGTACATACGGTTTTACCAGTTTGCTCTCCCTTCTCAACTTGGAGGACTCAAGTTTGATGCAGACAGCTTGCTCTCAATGTACGGGGCAGAGAAGCGCTTTTATTTTGTGCAGGAGGCAGCTGACTCCGAGATATACACACTTTGTGGAGAACTGGATCTTAATAGTTGGTAGTTTTTTTCGAGAAACTAAGATTCCTCTGTATTCAGCTCGCTAACTGTTCAGATTGCGGTCAGAAGTAGCCAGCTTAAATCCCAAACCCTACGGTTGAGCCCAAAAGAGAACAGCTGTCCCTTTGCAGTTTGAGAAGTCGTGAGGATGTTGCATAACTTTTTGGGCATCTCCCCCCCACTTTGGGTATTTCTAGTCCAGGCTTTTGGTCTCTCGATGCTGATAACTGTTTTCTCCATAAACATCCTGAATGGTGGTATGGATGGACAGTTTTAATTTTATTCTATCTACTATCCTGGATACGCATGTAATTTTTTGCTCAGTTTAATGTGTCAATCCAAATTAGAAGGTGCAATTTATTTAAAAGATTAATTTATTATATTTTATTGATATTATTAACCCTCTACTGATGAGAATCTGAGAAATCAAAGTCCGGTGGACTGGTGCTTGCAACTAGAGGGCTATCCAATAAATTACTATTAAACCTTTTTGTAATATTTCTCCCCTTTATTTCATTTCTGTTAGTTTTCCATCGTACCTGCACTTCAATTGCCACTTTTAATTTACCCCGCATTTATGTACGTACATTGCCCGGTAAACCGGGCTCCATCGCTTCCTCCGCCGTCCAACCTTTATGAATAAATCAGTATTTTCTTCATAATAAATAGTATTTATTATAAGAATGTTGTAAATTGAAAATGTAAAATAAATGTATTTTCGCCGACTTCAAAAAAAGGGAAGATTTCTTCTTAACTTCATTAACAAAGCATAAAACTTCATATATGAAGTAAATCCTCAAAACGTCAAATCAGGTCTCGTCTTGCAGGGATTATCATTTCATTTCATTTACCAAGTCATGCTATAAATTCTGTTAAAAACATTCGATGAACTGTGCAGCTGAAACGAGTTGACGCTGAGCCTTCAATGGACTCTGATTATTTCAGGTACGGAGCTAGAAATCACCGCTCAGGAAAGAAGCCCCTGAATGTGACACTGTTCGAAGGGAAAACTGGGTCATTCTGCAAAACTCGGCTTCAGGCTGTGAGTCTCAAACGTTCCAAAATTCATCAGCATGTCGGATTATTCAGCCACCATCCCACTACCAGGGACTACCAGCTTCAATCCACTCACTTCAATCTTCCACCTTATAACATTTTATAATTTCAAAATAAAATTACTCAGGCTGAGCTTTAAGAACAAAATGATGCCTCCACCCATTTAGGTTTATTATTCAATAATAAACCATTGTAATCGCTCTTGAAAAACAAATTCTAACCCCCCCTGAAAATTTCATGGTTTACGTTTCAAAGGGTGTAGAATCCAAATCTGCAATAAAATTTTTCCGTCCGTACGCCGTACGATTTTTCCCAAACGGCTGAAGCAAACAAGCTGAAATTTTCAGGAAAAATCCATGTTGGTCCGACGCCCCAATTCTTGAGCCAGCTCTCTCACTTAATTTAAAGTACCCTTTAAGGGTTGTCAAAGTTTTGTAAAATCCCTTAAAACCTCAAAAAAAGTCAAGGTGGCCTAAATTTGGACTCTTTTTGAAGAACATTCCATGAGGAATCGAATGAGCTCCTCCCAGGTCCGTAGGTCAAACCATTCCCGATGTATGGCCCGATTTATGGTGCCCACATTTGCGTTATTTTGGTTTATTATTGTTTTTGTTTTGATATCAGTAACCTAGTGATGTAGTGGTGTAGTAATGTGGATACTGGAGTGAACTCCTAAAAGGCTTTGTAGCCGATACACCGGTTGAAGCATTCTGATATGCATGAAACGCTGCAAATTCTTTCACTGGGGTTTTGGTTTACAATTGTTTTTGTTTTGATAGCAGTAACCTAGTGACGTAGTAATATAGTGGATACTGGAGTGAACTCCTAAAAGGCTTTGGAGCCGATACACGGGTTGAAGCATTCTGATACGCATGAAACGCTGCAAATTCGGAGTTTATTGTTCAATTGTTGCGTGTGATTTGAATTTCTACACAGGTGATACAGAGCGATTGTTGAATTTCAGGATTCACACAAATATGATCAACTGATCAATCCAAATAGGTATTTTGGTTGAGAACAGATTTACGTGCTCTATGCATGCCTCCTGAAATTCAAAAATCGCTCTATCACTTGTTAAACACGCACACTCCAAAGCTTAGTAGAAATTCAAATCACGAACGCAAGCCAATTGAATAATAAACCCCAGTGAAAGAATTTGCAGCGTTTTTCCTTGAAACAGAACATATGGGAACATATTATCTGTGTAATTTAATAAGAATTGATTACCTGACTTTCCATGTCATCCATAAAGACATGGACAGCACCAGACTGATTACTATGATGACTGCCCACAGTTTTTTGTTGAATATGTGATAGTAAACGACCGAGTTGCCGCCGTGGGGCCTCCCTTTTGCAAATAAGTGGTACCTAAATCGTAAAAAGAAGCCAGTCAGTTATCATCTATAGCCAATTTCATTGTAACTATTATTGTGGTAATGTTTGTAAGCTACATACAATGAAATGTGAATTCAAAAACAGGAATAGGAATATCTACTATAATCATGATTTTATTAAAAAAGGTATTTTTGAAAATTAGACTTTAAAGTTTGATTCGTTTTTGGGGCGTCTAGAAAAACGTGTAACGGTGTTGAAATTCAAAATTGTTAGGTGTACCTTAAAGGATTTCTATAAAAATAAGCTACATTTGTACTATGTTTTTTAATCATTGAAATAGCTTTGTTTTCTTCAAAACTACAATCAAAAAGGCTCCAGACTATTTTTGATTGGATGTTTTAAAGGATTGGGGTCAGACTTTACCTACATCACAAAATGATTGAAAAGAATATCAGAAATTTTGCTCGAATATTCAGGTTAGGTATTTTCAACAACGCGCTTACCATATTTTTGAGATAGGTAATGTGTAACTGTACCGCACCAGGTGTTTCAATCGAAGTTCCCTTGGGTTCAACATGATATCCCATTCTCTGGCGTCAGACATACCAGTGATGATCTTAGTCCTGAAAAATAAACACCATCGATTGGAAGTTGTAGAATTATAACTAGGATTTTAATTTTAGCTCATCTATAGAGGTTTCCGTTAATCCAGTAGCAATTCATTTCGGGGATAAGCACCTAAAACCAAGCTTGTGCATTACCTACCGGAGAATTTCATTGTAATCGGATTCTATGTTTATGCATTACCCAGAGCCTCCCAATGAGCACATATGTTTACCATCTACGTACAGTGGGAAAAAGGAATGGATTGATGGTGTCATACGACTATGTTAACAATTTTGCATTGAGATGCACGTTTTCATGTAACCAAAAGTCTGCCGACTGCGAGCTGTAATGTAATTGTACACAATAATAACTTGCTTTTCCTGACCTTGGTTAATCATCCATCCGAGGACGCTCAAAATGAAGTTGAGTCACACTCACCTGAAGCCTAAGTGTTCTTGAAGCGTGGACCACATTTCACCCACAAAGCCACAAAGGGTTTCTTCGCCCTCCTCTGACTTATCTATGACTACGAATGGAAAGACCTGTATTTGTGGAACATAAAACGTAGCGTTAAAACTTTCTAAAAGTACCAACCAAGTGAATTTGTGTGTTAATGAAGATCTCAAAGTTCTAATTACTTACACGCTATGTTGGTGCATATGTTGTGCACACGTAATTTTATTTCTATAACAATCTCCGCAACGAATAAAACAAGTTGGGAGTGGCACATGGATTCCTCGTATCGGTAACATGAAAGTATAAATCATTGAAATGTAGAAAAATAGATTCCTTCAATCTATGTGAATCCGATGGGATAGCGAGGACATGGGAAGACCCGGGCCAAATGCCACAAATAATCGAGTTAGACCATCTACACACGGAGTTATTGAAAAGTAACTGATTAGTGATTGTTAAAGATTGGTTTTGGGAACACAGCCCTTAAACTATTGAACTTTCCCTTTTTTTCAGGTAACTGTTGGTATATGTGTGTTAGGGTACCTTCGATCGGTGTTACCAGATAATGTCTGCCCTCCCGATCGGAGGAGGATAGGAAGTGATTCAGTCAGTGTTACGAAGTACAGCGTACTGCCCTCCCGACTAAACCTTGAAGAAGTGTAATAAGCCGTCGTTACCAAGCAGAGGTCTCCTTGCCCTTACAGTACACAGTATGAGGAGATGATCCTTGACGCTTCGGAGGTGCAATCGTTACCAGACAGCGTGATCCGCCCTTACTGCATCCTAGGTGAAAAGGGGAAGAAGGTACCAACTGACCTAGCTAGTAGGAGAAGTTAGGTTACGAGTAAGAAAGCAAAGTGTTCTGTTAATACTCCCAGAAGGGCTTCCACCAACTGACTGACTACTACGAAGGGCTGGTTGTATATACAGGGTGCCCCAGTAACTACGCTCCCCCCGCTTATTTTCTCTAATTGTGGACGAAAAAAAAATCGGGCCAACGCTGTTCTTCATAATTTTTTGCGTAGAGTTCAAAAATGACAAAATTGAGCAGCACGCAATCGCGCAACCAAGATCAACTTTGTTTTTTCAAATAAGAACCACCATTTTTTATTGCAGATTCGAATTCTACGGAAAATTTCATGAACATTTGGATCCTCAATCGATTTTTTTGACCGCGCGCAACCCGTTCAGCGAGCGCTCAAAGATGCGATGCGCCAAAATTGAGATGAAGGTAGTCCTCAAGTGTGGTACACGAATTTCAATTGTTTTTCAACGCTGATTCACGTGGTGCTTCCATTTTGTGCTTCCATTATTTTCGAATAGGAAATCATCGATTTTCTTATGAAGGATAATGAATCAATACCGGTAAAGTGTTAAAAACGCTGCAAATTCTTTCAGTGGGGTTTATTATTCAATCGGTTTGCGTTCATGATTTGAATGTCTACTAAGCTTTGGAGTCTGCGTGTTTCACAGGATTTGTAGTGAATGTGGATACTGGAGTGATAGCCGGTGTGAATAGGTACTTGTAGTGTAGTTAGTAGCCGATAAACGGGTTGAAGCATTCTGATAATATATAGGTAAATATTATTCAATATTATTACTGGGGTTTATTATTCAATATTATTACTGGGGTAAATAAGTATTCTTTCACTGGGGGTTATTATTCAATTGGCTTGCGTTCATGATTTGAACCTTACTAAGCTTCGGAGTGCGCGTGTTTTACAGGTGATAGAGCGATTATTGAATTTCAGGAGATATATATGGAGCACGTGAATCTGTTCTCGACCAAAATACCTATTTGGACTGATCAGTTGATCATATTTGTGTGCCTCCTGAAATTCAATAATCGCCCTATCCTGTGAAACACGCACACTCCAAAGCTTAGTAGAAATTCAAATCATGAACGCAAGCCGATTGAATAATAAACCCCAGTGAAAGAATTTGCAGCGTTTTTTTATTGAACCTCAATACGCCCACACAATAAAAACATCTATAATTTATCAAGTCCTTTGGCACTCGTATTGCGTTAAAACTTCCCCAAATCCAAATTTAAACGATGTATTTCTAAATAACTATCAACTGAACATCAAGATGATGAACGTTTCTCCGAGTGAAATGATTTATTGAAATGTTCGATGCTAAAATATGTCGATGAAATGAGTATTCAATTTGCCTGACAACTAGGACAATTCAAAATCAGCCGAAATTCCCAAGCAAGGGATCGACGGGCTTTTGCTCCTTCAGCTCTGAGGTTATACAGTACCACGACGTCTTATGTGTTGTGCGGGTCCGCACATTTTGTCAGTCAGGCGCTAAACCGGTGAGGTTTGTCCTAATCTAAGCGACAACCCGATGGATGCTACCGCCTTTCTTCCGCCTCCTAAAAATAAAACCGCCAGTATATCAGAAAGAGAAAACACTTTCTCTTTTTATGGTGTTACCGTTTTTTAGTTATATTAAATGAAATTATTTTTCATATCTTGCAAATTATCAAACAGAGGTTTATTACTGCTGCATTAGACAGCCCATCTTAGTAAATTACTTATACACGTATATTAGACGTAGTCTATGGTGCATTATCTGAATTCGACACCTCCCGCCTCCGTACCTAGTTATTGCATTCAAGATGAGTATACTTGAGCGGCCCTCAGCCCACGCGTTCTAGCTCAGACCCCCCCTGAAACGGTATTGAAGCCCGGCTCTCCATCACGACCACCTGTCTGATCGTAGTCGACCGATTTTTATCACCCGAGGAATATAGTGCAGCAACCCGAGTGGTCTCATTCATTCAGGGAACTAATTTCTATCTTAATCGAACAAAAAAACGCTGCAAATTCTTTCACTGGGGTTTATTATTCAATCGGCTTGCGTTCATGATTTGAATTTCTACTAAGCTTTGGAGTGTGCGTGTTTCACAGGATAGGGCGATTATTGAATTTCAGGAGATATACATGGAGCACGTGAATCTGTTCTCGACCAAAATACCTATTTGGATTGATCAGTTGATCATATTTGTGTGCCTCCTGAAATTCAATAATCGCCCTATCCTGTGAAACACGCACACTCCAAAGCTTAGTAGAAATTCAAATCATGAACGCAAGCCAATTGAATAATAAACCCCAGTGAAAGAATTTGCAGCGTTTTTTTTATTGAACCTCAATACCCCCCCACAATAAAAACATCTATAATTTATCAAGTCCTTTGGCGCTCGTATTGCGTTACAACTTCCCCAAATCCAAATTTAAACGATGTAGCCAAAGGTAGACAGATGTAGAGGGGGCACACAAATATCATCAACTGATCAATCCAAATAGGGGTTTTGGATGAGAACCGATTTACGTGGTCTATGCATATCTCCTGAAATTCAATAATCGCTCTATCACCTGTAAAACACGCACACTCCGAAGCTTAGTAAGATTCAAATCATGAACGCAAGAAAATTGAATAATGAACCCCAGTGAAAGAATACTTATTTACCCCAGTAATAATGTTGAATAATAAACCCCAGTAATAATATTGAATAATATTTACCTATACATTATCAGAATGCTTCAACCCGTGTATCGGCTACTAACTACAATATAAGTATTCACATCGGCTATCACTCCAGTATCCACATTCACTACAACTCGACGCTATCGGCCGGACATCACTAGGTTACAAACAAACAATAATAAACGAAAAAACGCAAATGTTGGCACCATAAATCGGGCCATACATCGTGAATGGTTTGACCTACGGACGTGGGGAAGGGCTCATTCGATTTCTAATGGTATGTTCTTCTAATAGTAAAATATTTAGGCCGATTCGACTAGTTTTGAGGTTTTCAGGGATTTTACAAAACTTTTACAGCCCTTAAAGGGTACTTTAAATTGAGTGAGGGAGCTGGCTCAAGAATTGGGGCGTCGTCGGGCCAAGATGGATTTTTCCTGAAAATTTCAGATTTTTTGTTCCAGCCGTACGGCGTACGGCGGACGGACGGAAAATTTTTTATTGCAGATTCGGATTCTACACCCTTTGAAACGTAAACCATGAAATTTTCAGAGGGGGTTAGAATTTTTTTTTCCAGAGCGATTACAATGGTTTATTGTTGAATAATAAACCAAAAAATAGTAAAGTAACATTTAACTTTTACATTTCACAAAATTTCGCAAAGAATATTCAGTCTTCTAAAAACATCTTTAAAATAGATAAGTTGTTCCGAACATTGATGATAACTCACAAAATATCAGCTAAAGGAAGCAATATTACCTATGCTTCATCTGTTGTACATCGCAAGGTGAAAAAACGATTGAAACTGAGCGATAATTAAGTGAAATTAAGCGATAAATTGTTCGAATTGAGCTCCTCCAGCAGTAACGCACGTCCCTGCTCTGAGTAGAAATTTTGTCATTTTCGTTGTTCTCATCGCAAATTATCAACACATTGATTATGCACCGGGAGTCCATGCCTGGCGCCCGAGCCGTGCGGTCGCTTGATTATTCGCTCTGTCATTCTGTTATAATTTCGTACAGTTAGAGTTCTCATTGTTCAGTGAAATTCCGCACGTATAAAGTGTTCGGGACGGACATTCGCGCTGTCGACGTTTTGATTCATATGACACTCGTGTTCGGGTCATCTATTTGATTTTCGGATTCGTTCTCGTAAATTAATTCGGTGTCCGCCCCATCTTGTTCGTCGAGAGGCGTTACGGCGAGGTAAGATGAGAAGTCCCCACCACGACAACAGGGCCCCCGCTCAGGAGACAGAATCCCCACTTCGCTTTTGTGAGCCAAAGATCCTTGCTTGCTACGTTCGGACCCGCCCCGCCGCCACGCCTATCTCCTCACCTGAGCCCCACTACTTCCACACGCCCATTTCCAACTGTCATCCGGACCGATTTGTTTTGCAGTTCTGTCAAACGGGCTGAGGTAGGTACATAGTAATAACATAATGGCGCACGGTTTTACGATGGGCACTAGCGCTGACATGCAAATTATCTTAGCGAAGCTATCAAAACTGGATGCCTTGGACTCAGTGATTGCTAATATAGAGCAAATTAAGAAATCTGTTGAAAAGCTGGAGATAAATTCTAATGAAAATGAAGAAAAAATTAATGCGATGGAGAAACAGATGGGGGAAATCCGGAAGGAGAACCATGATCTTGCGCAAAGAGTGGAACAATTAGAAAGATATAGCAAGAGGAAAAATCTGATTATTTTTGGCTTGGCGGAGCAAGAGAGTGAGCCTACTCGGCTCCGTGAATTGCTGATCCAGTTTTTTTTACAGAAACCTTGCAAGTTCGGGTGGATGCTCGAGAGTTTGAACGGGTCTATAGAATTGGGAGGAGGAGTGAGAGGCCAAGACCTGTTCTTGTGGTCTTGGTTTCCAACGAAGTTGAATGGGATATTCTTTCAGCTACAAAAAACTTGAAAGGATCGAACATAAGTATCAGTCATGACTTAACCCAGAAGGAAAGGAAAATGCATAAGCGACTGATGCAGTATAGGAAACTGGTGAAGGAGGAAGGTCAGGATCCGAAGATTAAAGGATTCAATTTGGTTTTCGGAGGAAGTACCTATTCACTTGCTCAGCTTTCGGAAACCTACGATAAAATGAATTTTGGAATATTAATGGTTGTTTAGGTCTGCTCAATGAAGATTTGATTTATGAATTTAATAATTTTCATTATGATATAATTTCTTTTACTGAAACTTTTCATGATGGAAATAAGTTTGTTATACCTAAAGCGCTAGAGAATTATGTATGTTTTCAATCTGAAGCCACTAAAGAAAAAACGCTGCAAATTCTTTCACTGGGGTTTATTATTCAATTGGCTTGCGTTCATGATTTGAATTTCTACTAAGCTTTGGAGTGTGCGTGTTTCACAGGTGATGGAGCGATTATTGAATTTCAGGAGGCACACAAATATGATCAACTGATCAATCCAAATAGGTATTTTGGTTGAGAACAGATTTACGTGCTCCATTCATATCTCCTGAAATTCAATCATCGCTCCATCCTATGAAACACGCACACTCCAAGCTTAGTAGAAATTCAAATCATGAACGCAAGCCAATTGAATAATAAACCCCAGTGAAAGAATTTGCAGCGTTTTTCCCAATGACATCAAGTTTGGGTTGTTAGGTCACACACAAGAATAGCGTTGGTCCGCTTTTTTTTTCGTCCACAATCAGAGAAAATAAGCGTGGGGAGCGTAGTTACTGAGACACCCTGTATACCGCCCCGGCTCGCCTCCCCCTTCTGGGTTTACCGTAGGAATCGTCCGTTGGTGGTCAGCGCTAACGACCGGGGAAAACCCGGCCTGGTTTGTCGCCGTTCTGATACCTTCATTGCTTGAAATGATAGACATACACCTGGTTCCCACAGTAATTACCAACCAGTCTGTTTTGAATCACTTCCTGTGTTATCAAATGGAGCGCCGCGGAGTTCCAATTACGGACTCGTCTGTGATTCACAGAAAGGAGTTAGTAATCAGTCACCCGCCGCCCCCGGAAAAAAATGGATGGATGGGAAAAATTAGGCTACCGCCAGAACGTGATGACTTCAAGGGAATTAAGAGTTTTGCCAGACTAATGATCAAAGTATGTGTGCGAACAAACCTTTCCAAAAATGACACATGTCAAATACGAATATCGAGCGATGCTTTCAGAAGAATACTTACAAAATTTGCTTATGATTGGAACAACAAACTTTGATCCTAAGTGGAAAGACATAGTAAGCAAAAAACAATTGCACACATCACATTAGATTGGTTTTTCAAAAATACTTTTTTGATTGTAATAGGTGAGTATTATAATATATCTCCCGTCACCCACCCCGCGTCACCCTCCCGCGTGACAATGTCCAAAACTAAACCATGTTCCATGCTAAAAACTTAATTGGAAAGTGCCAAAAAAAGGCGTATTTAGCAAAGTTGTTTTTATTGATTGTTTTTCAAAAAAGCCTTTTCCTATAAATTTGGACAAATATGCCTACGGATTAAACCCAATAATTCACAAACTTTGTAAATATTATGTTTTATTGGACGGTATTTACGTTTCTAGCGAGGGCTTTGATGGTCGTGCTTCTCATCTGCTCGAAGAGGTCTTTGTCCGAGTTGGCTTCATCATACTGCGATTCGTTCCCCAGCAGCAGGCGGTTGGATTTGAGTAGTTCGTTTCTGACCTGAGCCACCGAGCGAAGTCTTAAAATGTTGGATTCGGTAGCTACAGTTTTGCTAACTCTTGCGCTAGCTACATGCACTGTAATTATCAGAACAGCTACGATGGAACTGAACACTTTAATGGGAGTCCAGCAGCGTAATTTCTGAAATTTCAACGAAATTAGATTGAAGATCGAGTAAGAAAAGGCAAAGATTCATAGACAACTGGAAGCAAGAATGATAAAGGAGGCATAACCAAATAACAGATTATATGTTTTAGGATAACACTCGTATCTAGATGGGGGTAACCCTATGTATTTTTCGATGCTGAATTCGCATCCAAGGACCAAAAAATCCCCTGACTCCCAACATTTTGATCTACGGCCACAAAACTACCCTTAAATTGATGTCAGAACCTTTTTTTTGGGTCATGAGATTGGGATGAACTACGACATGTTTTTAAGTAAATTTCTATGGATTTCTATGTTTTTGGGGTCCCTTAGATCGAATTTGAACTTTCAAGAGCCCGTAGACAGCTGTTCTTCCCTTAATCACCCTCTCCTAGGGGTTGAAATTTGATTTTTCCCAATAAGTCGAATAAGGTAAGGATTTCTGTGTTCCCAGGTTTGTTGAATTTGAATATGATTTTTGAAAAGGCTTTCAAACTTGGTTGGGGTCTCCTCCAATGACTTTTAATTCTTTCGAATATCACAGAGATATCACAAGAAAAGAGAATAAAATCCGAAATGATTATGCATACGGTTCCATCTCTTATTACTTTACAAGTTTCTTTTTTGAATAGCTGTTCTCATTAGATTCGCATTTTTATTCAAAACCATTATTGGCTATTTGCACGCCCCTGTATCTTGCCTTCATTGGAGCAAATGTATTTTTCACTCTCGGCAACTTCAAACTGTATGATTTTGATAAGCGCTGTCTCACATCAGCAAAATATATACTTTTGTGTTAAGATTAGTTTGAGCATATTCAATTTGTACAATTGATGTACAGTTAACCAATGTAAATCATGAAATAATGTATCGGTAAATGTTATAAATTAGGGATTTGAAAGTGTTTCCCCATATTATAATGGCGTATTGTAAGGCTGACTCAACAGCCCCGATAACTATTGATCTTTAGTTCTTCTGATCAAAATTTGATTCTATACAGGTTCTAGTTTTTGACACAAAGTGTGAATATGGTGGGTCCGTTTTCATTTGAAAGTCAATCGTCACTCCTAAATAAACTAAACTAATCTCTTTTTTAATTTTGGTTCAGTTTTTGTTGCCGTATCCATGAACACCGATGTCATAGCATTGATGGTTAGCTTGTTGGTGTTCATCCATTTTCCAATCGCTCTCAAATCTTTCTTGGTATTTTGATGGACCTCCTGCCATGTTTGCCTGGAGTTTACTAGGGCAACATCATCAGCAAACATGTAGATTTTCCAGGAATATTTTTGTGAAGCAAGTACATTCACATATAGAGAAAAAATAATCGGGCCAATTAAGTGCCTTGATAAGCCGTATTCGCCGATTGAAGCAGATCCGTTTGCCAATGTGGACTGCTTGTTTGGTTCTCTGTCATTATTATATGATTTGAACATTTCCAATACTAGTCCTCGAATCCCTGATGCTTCCAGTTTTTCAACAAGTTTTGCTTCTGATATAGTTTGTCACGTTAGAGGTACTTTTTTGGGTGGGTAAACCACTTTTTTTTGTTTGGTTTTTTCGTTTTTATTTAATGGTTTGAGAGAGATTATTTTAAAATACACTAATAAATTACAACGTACCATGATTGTTTGCTGCTGCTATGAGAGCAAATTAGAACTATCTCAATTAGATTAACACCAATAAAAATTGTTACATAGAAAACTATAGATGCGAACTGTGCATTGGTCGTCGAATGACATCAATCGGTATACATCATATACGCGCTGGGAACATTGATGCACCACAATCGACTTCGATTCGGCTTGAATACAAGACAAATTAACATCAACTGACTGACATCTCTTCCAATAAAAATGATAAGATCTTGATATGAGTCGATGGAGAATTAAAGTTTGAGGGGCTGCTATGGGTAATGATCAAACGGGATCGTTAGTGTGACATAAGAATTGGAAGCAATCAATCGCGGCAATCAGATATTCCGTCAAACCATCCGTTATATGAAATAGTCCGCAAATTATCACACAAAGGTTTATTACTTCAACCCATTAGAAATGATCATTTGCGAAAACACCATCTATTGATAATTATTAAACGGATCCAAAGGTACACGTTACATATCACAAACGTCTGTATTCGGCATCAGCATATTTCGTTAGTCAGTCAAAATGAAATAAACTTTATAGTAAACTCGATATCTTGAACATTCAAATCCTTCGAGTTCGTCATCCGGTCGTAGATTGTAAGGGACTCATCATATCATCATATACTTCATTTGTACTCATCTTGCTGTTTGAACATGTGTCATGTACCGATGGCTCAGTACCTATGAACATGTGTCATGTACCGTTGGGTGTTGTGATCGGAAATTAACTGGATCATTTTGTACGTTCCATAAGTCTTCACGTTAGCGGACCTGAAATTCCTGTAACAAGCCTAATTCCAATTTTTCAAAACATTTTCAATGAAATTTTTACGGAATATAACGGGAGAGATGCTACAACATGAGTTTCATTGTTCACTAAAATACACCACTTTGACCGTATACAAAACATTTAGTCCACCATATATGAATTCCTCAAGTTTCTAGTGGCCCTTTAGTAAAAGTTTTAGAGAAGGGGGAAAGATCGGTATAACGTTATTTTATCCGTTATAGAATTAGCGCGATAGACCTGCAATACATGTCGACTTCTCTCTTGAAGGCGGTAATGTCTGCAAGAACAAATCTTGCAGCATTTCTGTCACTGTTGTAACAAGCTTATATTATACATCCTGTGAAAATATTTAAAACATTTCAATTATCTTTGGATTAATATTATCATATTCATCTTTTGCTGTCAACGTCTAATATGCTTATGTTGTACAAGCAGGTCCTAAAACCTGTGTGGACTTATGGTGTACAGCAGTGGGGCTGCACTGCTAATAGCAACATCAAGATTGTACAAACATTCCAGAACCAAGTATTGAGGAACATCGTCGATGCACCTTGGTACATTCGGAACGACAACCTTCATAATGATTTGAAGATCGAGAGCGTCGCTGCCACAATAAGAAAATTCGCCGTTAAACACTCTGAACGGCTAAAGGGCCACGTCAACGCAAAGGCCGTCCATCTCCTAGACGTTGACAACCTTTTTCGAAGACTAAAGAGAAGAAAGCCGTTCGAACTGACACTTGACGTATAAAGTAACTTATCGCGAGTGAAGTGCGAGCAAACTATTATTAGAACAAAAGGAACTCCTGTTATGTACAAGAGGACTGCATATTAAATTATGATACTAGAAATAATTTAGTAATAAGTTGTTAAAACTGACTTGATTGTAATTAAAATAAATTAAAAAAAGAAAGAAAAATATTATCTGGACGAGGAAGCTACGTGCCAAACCAAACTTAGCAGACGTTTTTCCTAAGCCCGAAAATCTACAACCTAGTAGGTACCTTTTCCAAAAACGACTAAAAAATGTGATCCACATTTCAAAAATATTTTACTTTTGTTGGTTGTACGTAAAATTTACTTGAATTGTATTTTGAGCTAAATTATATTGTAAGTAGTTTCATGGCAGCGACCGCTTTGAGTATAAAATGAGTCATGCGTCACGGCGCTCTGGTTATACCATTACGCACGACTGAGCGGTCTTGAGGGTTACGCAGCCGCTCGCCCGCAACCCATCGTCAACCACGTTCCATTCGCTGACGCGAAAAACATCAACATTTACTGGCGGTCTCGCTCAAATCTGGAAGATGTTCTGGAAAGTATGGTTTTATCATCCTATACTAATTATAGGATGATCGTATCATTTAGTAGCAGATGCAGCAACCGTGACTCTGACACTAAATCGAGAAAAAATGAAGTCATGCGAGAAAAAATGAGTCATGCGTCACGGCGCTCTGGTTATACCATTACGCACGACTGAGCGGTCTTGAAGGTTACGCAGCCGCTCGCCCGCAACCCATCGTCAACCACGTTCCATACGCTGACGCGAAAAACATCAAGCAACATTTACTGGCGGTCTCGCTCAAATCTGGAAGATGTTCTGGAAAGTATGGTTTTATCATCCTATACTAATTATAGGATGATCGTATCACTTAGTAGCAGATGCAGCAACCGTGACTCTGACACTAAATCGAGAAAAAATGAAGCCTTTTTCGATAATTTACGATGATCCCTGGAGTTTGTGCGAGTATTCAAGGAACGATTACTTCGAGACATTGACTAATAACTCTGGAAAAAAGAAGAACAGACTCATCTTAACTTTTGCCGTCATGTATGGTGTGTGTGGGGTGGTACGTCCTTACAACTTTCATTCACAAATCCTTCTCGTTTATCAACTAAAAGTTAGCATTTCATTCACCATAAAACCTTGTTCACTCTTGTACCAATGTTAAATGGAGATTAATCAGCTGCAGAAGCAGCAATCATTGCTGATTGAAGCGGTACAATGTCCTGACACAGATATTGAGATCCTCCCAACAGCTCTCCTTCACTGCAGCACTTACAATGTGATATGTCATATCAATAAAAATCATTTATTGAAGTTTCAAACACTGGGAGGTGATAGAATGATAGTACCTAGTTATATATAAGATTTCGAAAAGTTGAAAATGTGCAATGTGTTCAAGGTTGGTTGTAACTCAGTTTTATAATGTGGTATAATTTATTAAATCTGTCATGTTATGACCAACAAAAAAAATTAGTCGATCCTCACATCAAAAATTTATTTCGCCGTAAAAATTACGTTTAATTCAATTTATTCTTGTCAAAATCCTAAAACACGGTGTTAGAATAACAGTTTTATGTATGATTTACCATGACCGAAGATTGAGTTCACCAACAACAAGCATGCATCATACATCTTGCGAGAATATTTTGAAAATTTCAATGATCCACACATTCATGTTACCTAGACGAGGAAGCTATGTACCACACTCAACATGCCAGACTTTTTTCCTTAGAGCGAAAATCTAGTAACTAGTAGTTGCCTTTCCGAAAAACTACTAGAGAATTTTATCCAGACCCCATAAATATTTTACTTTTGTTGGTACTACTCACGTTTTCCGAGGTTCATGTAAAATTTACTTGAGTGTATTTTGAGGAAAATTATGTCGTAAGTAACAAAATACGTCACTTCCAGCGACCCTTTCGAGCACGTGAAGTCTTGAGGACGCTCATGTTTGTCACGGCGCTCTGGTTATACCATTACGCACGACTGAGCGGTCTTGAAGGTCACGTAGCCGCGCATACACTCCATCATCAAGCATTTTACGAGTTCAAACGTAAACATATTGGTAAGCAATGCGGAATTATAGAGACATCCCCATGTTCCGCTTTTATATCATCACACTTCTGAACCTGATTATCAAAACGACGTGAGTATTTTCAGAAACAAGCCAGAATTCTGAATGTAACAAAAAAAAAAAAAGTTTGCCGGGAATTTTAGTAGTTATGAAGGTCACTCTTTTGCCGTGAAATTCGAAATGTCCAGAGTTTGTTGCACAACTAGAGGTAAATTGAAATCGAACCAAGAAAGAATCCTGAAAATCGGTGAACATTTACAGCATCGACACAATGCATCATTCACACATGTGGTTTTTTATGTTGTTCAACCTCCAAAAATGAGCGAAACCAGAAAATTCTTCTTTTTTAAATTAATAACTATAACTTTATAGTAACAATATTGCACTCTAGCCGTGCTGAATAATAGATAATGATAAACATGTAAGATGGTGTAGGGTTCCTATCCAGCGATAGACCTCACTATAACATTAATTAAGTTGTGATCACGCACATAATCAGCTATTTAAAGGAGTATATAACAGTTCATAGTGCCAAGTCAATGTATCACTTTCTTTTGGGGGAGAGGATGGGATTCAGGTGTCGTTGACACTATCGAAGAAGCGATCAGCTGCTGTCTGTAGAACTTCCTTCGCAGTGGGTAATTCCCGGTCCTTGTGAATGTTGTGATTGCTCACATACCACGATGCATTGTTAATCAAACGAAGGGCACGATTTTGGACTGTTTGCACTCTCATGATTTGCGTATCACTAGCAGAAGGCTCAGGGAGTTTGACCATATGCTCCCAAGCCGCTGAAAACGGCCAGTTATGCTCCCAGTCAACCCCTGCCGTTATGCTCCCGCTAGTAGTGTCAAGCTTATGGTCAAGCTTTATGGTCCCTGCATCCCCCCGGTCCAGGTAGTCGATTTCCTCCCCGAATGGTCGGTAGGCTGAAGTGGAAGGAAATAAATAAATTATGGCGGCGGTGGCATCAGGAAGGGGTCCTGAGGTGACCTATTCTCGAATTCTACCGTCAATAACGAACAAAAAGCTAATCAAGAAACAAACAAAAATGACTAGAAATGAGGGTGAAGTTTGTAAGAAATCACTGTGACAAATTTGTAAAGCGTAATTTCAGAGGTCAGACAGAGGTCAAGGGAAAACAGTATAGGCTAAGCGACTGATATGATATGGTCAAACTCCCGAGAAGATGTTACCTCCGAGCAGAGATCACTCGCTGGGAGCATAACAGTGCTACGCATGCAGAGGTTCGGGATCATATCGTCCAGCCCGCCGTTTCGTTCGGGAGGAAATAGTCTTTCCCGCAAGCGGAATTTTGACTGCTGGGAGCATAAACGTCTACGCCCGAAGCTCACATTTCGTTTTCATAAATTCAAATGGGTCGTACAACTGATAGGTAAATTCTGCGTTTGGGTCATTCTCAAATTATCTGGCAATTCCCCTTCAATCAGGCTAAAAATTTTCCTAAACAAAAATTGATTTAACTTCCATGGATGTATGTTTTTCCGATACAGAAACAATCCCTTTACACTAATAGGACTGATATTTGCGAGTTTGACGATGTTTTAATTGTATATTTCACCATCTTGCGGCATAATATGAGCATGGGAAACATCAGTGTTACCAATATTTACCAAACTTGAGATGCAGAGGGACAGTAGAAGGTGGTTGAATTAGGAATCGTAGTTTAGTAATGCGCAAATGTAACATTTGAACTAGGTGCGATATGTGTGGTTTCTATAAAAGTTGTTTATAGAATTTTACTCCTAGGTATTCAACAATGTTTTCTTTATATTTTATTTTATTTTAATTCAATTTACAGAGACTTGTCAGTAAATAAACCAATAACTGCAAGAATCTTCCCATAATGCCGCAATACACGGAACCTTTATAGGAAGTTATGATTATACAGCGGTCGATATTGTTTCTCACAAAACGCTTTCCTCAAAAACAATCTTTTTTTCTGTCTTGACTGAAATAAGAAGGTTATAAAATAATTATTATTCTGATACTACGTACCATTCTGCTAATAAATGATCTTGTGTCTCCCCTCTATTTATATGTTTTTTCGGGTTTCTGGTTTTTTATATTGACTGTAATTGATGGAGAAGGACACTTCGAGTATTAGTCACGCGATGATGGCTACAAAAAAGGAGAGCAAAACGTCTAAACGTTTAAGAAAAAACAATAACATTTCATTATGCTGCGATTCGCACTGGACGTTTAGTGGCGGTAGGAACTGTGAAGATGTCTGATGAACACGAGCACGCATTTGAGAAGACGCTAAGACGCGAGTTTTGGATCATAACAGCGATTGGAGGAACTTACGCTTTCTTCCGCACCAAGGTTATCATTCTGAATTCGTAACTGTTTCATTAAATTAGAAAATAGACGAAGCAATAATTGACTCTAAGTAAACGATTCGAAAATGGAATAAATGCTAAAAATTATTATTTCTATTAGCGAAACTTTTTAACCTTCATGCGTTTGCGCCAACATGAGTCACACCGGCGCTCGCGCAGTTGTCTGTTGACCGCCCTAGCTTTTTCAATGATTATCTTGCTGGTTTCTCTACTTTCCATTGCAGTAAATACAAAAGAACTAAAATACAATTCAAAGAACACATTTTTCATCAAAAAATCCTTCATTATTTAAAATAACATTGGTAGCCGTTAATTGTCGTTAATGGCTAAAAATAAACTCTTGCTTCCAAAAACACGCAATTGGCTTCAAAAGGCCTCTTGGAAAATGATTACTTTTGTTCAACTTTTCTCTTTGTTGAAAAACTAGATTATTTATTTTCAATTGAACTAGATAAAAAGGTATAGAATTGCTTACATATAGGTATTTAAACTCATGTATGAATGTTACATGAACAGGTAACTCGCAAAAGCGCGATGTATCAAAAAGACCACTTGGACTATAATTCTTTCAAACTTTTTGTTGTAAAAATGTTCTTTTTTCAATCTAACTAGATGGAAACTAGAAAAAACATTAGCTAGTAGTTCCAAAATTACGAAATACGGAAAAATCACAAATGACAAGATACAAAAATAAAAAAAAAAACGTAATATACGTAAGTTTTATTCCAGTCTTGGAGGGTTGTTCAGTCTATCTCGCTATCCTCGTTCTCAAGCAACCTTCAAAGTTATATATACATAAAAATGTAAGCTTTAGTGAATAAATCACTACTTTAGAATTGCAATCTAAAATCATATATTGAATATAAAGCCATGAAAGGAGGTTAATATACCATATATAAATTCACAATTTACAACAAAAAATGGAAAAGGGTTATTCGTATTTTTTGGGTGAAAGAAGAAGAGGGCGAGTGAGGCAAGATAGGTAAATTGAGTTGCAAAACTATGCAAAAAATCTTAATTTACTAGATACGCACCCACTTATTACAAGCTTTTATTCTTTGAATGAAATTGATTTTAGTTATACACTACTAATGAAATTATAATTTACCTACCTACATTTTATGATGTCGATGAAAGTATTCCGTCAAGAGTCGCGCGGCTGTCTCCCTGACCGCCTGACTCAATACTATCAACTTCGGAACTGTACTGAACGTAAACGAAGAGGCGAGGCACTGACCTCAGGGGTGGAGTATACAGTCGGAAGTGTAACTAGAGAATACATGCCCCTCCCGTCCCCCCAAAAATCGTAGGTGAGCTCGTATTTTCGAAATTTAAGAAAGGCGGTCACTTGACCGCCCGCGCGAACGCTTGATGACCAAGATAGAAATTTGCTTATTTGTAAGTTGCTCGTTCTCATCCCTTTGTGTAAATTAACATCACTACTACCATATCATTTTCCTTTAACTGTATAATTACTGCATAATTGCTGTCTGTGTATTCTCATTAAATTTTTAGGTATAAGAATTAATCAATATTTCCCACTAAATACACGTTCATTTTGTCACAGCGCAACACGTCCTGTTACTTACTCCTCGGCGCTACAGCACATGAAGGGCCCTGGCCTCCTCAACGACATTTTTCCATTCAGCTCGATCCTGAGCTCTTGACCTCCATCTCCCGGCCCTGATTTTCCTTAAGTCCTCCTCCACATCGTCAAGCCACCTTTTCCGCGGTCTTCCTCGCAATCTGCGGCCTCCTGGCTCTCCTTTATATACCTTACGCACGGTCCTATCCTCACCCATTCTCTCCACATGGTCCATCCATCTGAGCCGACTCGCCTTTATCTCCGCAACAATGTCGGGAGGCCCATACAGCTCTCGTAACTCGAGGTTTGTGCGGATTTTCCAACTTCCGTTGACATTTTTGGCGCCAAAAATTTTGCGGGGATTTTCCTTTCAAATCGCCTCAGAAACTCTCCATCTGCCTGTGTAATGGTCCAGGCTTCGGAACCGTAGAGCACCACTGGTCTTATCATAGTACGGTACATTCTAAGCTTGGTATTTCTGCTAAGCCTGTGGGCTCTAAACACCCGGCTCAGAGCATAAAAACATTTATTGCCAGCCACGACTCTTGCTCTTATCTCCTCCTCCAAGGAGAAGGAGGAGATAACACGTCCTGTTAGTGTGCAATAAAAGGTGCGATTGGAAGAATGTTAAGTCTCCCAAGCAATGAGAACCAACTAATTTCTCACTCCACTTACTTGTAAGTCCTCAAGATGTGAAAATACAACGAAACGTGGACCTATCAGTTCTACTACTGCAGATTCCGTCTTTCAGAAAGGAAACATCTTCACTTCATTAATGAAAAGGTCATTAATGGTTCTGAATTGAAATTTGGAAAGTTTCTCAGTAGTTCAGTAGATCATAGGTCTCAGGAACCAATTCAAGCTGATTTAGTAGGGTAAAAACTGAATGATAGGTGTGCATTTGATCTAGTGGTGACAAACAGAAGTGGTTATACCACAGATCAGTTTGTGCGATATCGGCTGCTGCAAGAATTTGCAGAGGTTACTTGCAGCTCTTAAGGTTTATCATAATACATCACTGTAGCTTTTTGTTCACAGACGTGGGCGATTGTGAGCATAGTCAACTATGTAGTGTTGTGCTTCATCGAATTTTCGACCATCTTTATTCTCGCCTACACCGTCTACCTCCTTAAGGACCAGCTTGGCTACATGTCCCAGGTAAATTCAAATTTAACCTCTGGTTCCGAGGAATAAAATCATTGAATAATTTTATGGCAATAAAATTTGTCCTAAATAACGTTCTGCTTACCAAACAATTATTGTGGAATTCAAGCATTTTGTTGAAATTTTACTCGATTTGAAGAGACTTAGAGCTACTCAACTGATCAAAGTGGTTCTGCAACAGCAGTATCCTAATATAGCTGGTACAGTGAAGTTCTGTATCATAAATTCATCAACGTGGAACAATTTTTTCTGCACTAAGCTATCTGTGAGCGATTGCAAGGGCAGTGTAATGGATAGTATGGTTGGTAACATCCTGACTGTTTCATATACTTGCCTAAATAAACTTTCGACATCTCCTTATATGTAAAATTATACTGTAAAAATTATATGTATTATATGTAAAAATGCGACATTTAAGCTGCCGGCACATTCGATTCCAGGCCCTCAACGTTCTGATTGTCGGATTGGTGGTGGTGACGTCAACCGTGACTCTATCACTGAACCGAGGAAAAATGAAGCACTTCTGGATAATTTACGATGATCCCTGGAGTTTGTGCGAGTATTCCAAGAACGAATACTTCGATACATTGATCGGTAACTCCTTCAAAAGGAAGAACAGACTCATCTTAACTTGGGCCGTCATGTATGGTGCTTGTGGAGTGGTACGTCCTTACAACTTCCAGTAAAACAGTTCAGTACAATGTACAATGTACAATGTACAAGGATGTCATCCTTCTCGTGGCTCTACTAATACTAGGCCTTTCATTCACCATAAAACCTTGTTCACTCTTACACCAATGTTCAATATTGGTTAAGCTGAGTCAGAATTTTGAGTAGTTCTCAGAAAAACAAAATCTTTGCAGACAGAACCGATAGAATGTCCTGACACCGATATTAAGAATCGCCCAACAGTTCTCCTTCACCTCATCACTTGCATGTCAATGAAAATAATTTGTTTAAGTTTGAACTCGAGGTGAATTAAAGCAGTCTTAAGACTGCAGCACACGAATTTACTCCAACTCATTATGCAAGAGTAATGAAAATCCCTTCATTTTCAGATTGGACTGAATCAAATGGTAATCGACTCCATTTTTGGAAGGTCAGCAAAAATTACAAACGTGAATGGAGCCTGGCTCAACCTCCCTGTCATCTTTTGGTGGCCTGTGGACACGACTGAGTCTACAGCCAACTGGGTGGTTCCATTCGCATTGCAAACGTTCTTCGTGTTCTATAGCGTCACTATTATAACATCCTCCGTTAGTTTGTGCTTCGCCACGGCTGATCTCATCGTAGACCAGTTTAAACTCATCATTTACGGCATCGAGACTTTAGATGATAGGGCTAAGGAAATGTTTGAAAAGCGATTTCCAGGGTCGAATTGGAAATGCATGGATAAGGAATATGACGATTGCTACTACGATTGTTTAGTGCAGAGCGTTAAACATCAGGTTAATGTACTTACGTAAGTACTTTAGATAAATGTGATGTTCAATTTGCCATCCTACTACCAATCAGAATACACTATCCTCTTCGATTTTGCACAGAAATGTTTACAGGCGTTACTACATATCTCATGAGAGGGTATTCCTCTACTTCCGAATTATATCTTTCATCCAATTACTTTGTGTACTTAGGTATAAGGATTCGTTCCTCACATATGACCTTAGCTCACTAAGAGGCAAAACACTCATGCTCGCTGAATGGCAGGATATTTACGAGAGCGAGTCTCTTTACAAAGGGGCTTACCATTTCCATATGATGGACAAGATGCTACAATTAAATTTACCACGGCGAGACTTAGTGCAATTGCTGAGAGCTAGGACCGGGCACGGAGAGATCAACAGATGCTTGTACACGATAGACGTAGCAGCAACTGAATTCTGTGAGTTCTGTGAAGACAAGATAGATGACATAGAACATAAAATGGCAATTTGTCCGATGTACGAGGAAGGCATCGTAAACAACTACCAGGACTTGCGTGACCTGCAGAAACCTGTGAATTGCAAAACTCACAAACTAATATTGAAGTTCATGAAGGAGTGCGGAATAATCCTATAAAATATCCAAGACAAATGTACTTTTCTAACAATTTTTCATTTTTATAAATTTCTATAACTATAAAATATTCAAAAACAAATGTACTGATTTTATGCTGATGTTCACAATAAAGCGCAACCATTAAAAAAAAAGAAGACCTTACCTTGATGGTATACACAATATGCAATGAACAATATCTCTCTCAATCTAGTAGTACGTATTTCAGGGGTTCTCAACTAAATTTTGCCAAGGACCCTTCATCAAGGTACTACAATGACGAGGACCCCCACCATTTCCTAAGCCTAAAATTACCTGAAAAGAGTCAAAACAAGTGAAAAAATAAATCAAACGAATTTACATACAATTCAGGAGTTATTTGTGATAATACAGAGTACCTACAAGTACATTATTAGTTTTCATTTTCACTCCTCAATTAATGAGATACATTCAATTTAACGTTAGAGTCCATTATTTCTGTAACGTTAGGTTCCAAACTTGAAACTTTCACTTTGAAATCCGACCGCATGTCAAGCCAATTTCTATATTTGTTTTGCATGAGGCACGTGGGAGAAAATGCTTGCTCACACCGATAGGTTGTTGCAAACGGAAGGATTTTTTTCATGGCCTTGTCTCGAAGTTCTTTGTAACCCCATGCTATTGCCCAGAAGTCTGCTATTTTCTCGCCATTAAAAATGTCTTTCATCGTACCACAGCTCGACAAATCCACAAGTTTATCTTGCTCTTCTTCTGTGAGGCCTTGAATTTGTTCAATTGCTTGATAGCTGAAAGGATTTCGAATCCAACCGTCGTCAGGTTCAGGAAAGTATATCGTAAAAGTCGTGGCCAGGATGCGTAGGTGCTCTGCTGCGTTGTTCTTTATTGTGCAAGGTAAACTCTGTTCTGCAGACTAGAGTGTGCTATCGTCAATATATTTATTTTTTATATCTTGACCCCTCAGTCATACCTCGCGGAACCCCAGGGGTCCGCGGACCACCATTTGGGAACCGCTGACCTATTGGATCACAATACATGGTTTGTATTTGATGCATTCACTATAGAATTGATATAATGCTTTCTTAGCCTTGAGTGCATCCCAGAATGAAGTAGCATACAAACATATGATGCCAAACCTGTGGTGTGCTTCAACTACACATGTATTATTCAATCATATATTTTTCTGTTTTGAGTAGTATGGCGTGTCGAGATACTTAAATACTATTACTCTGTATCTAGCTTTTAAGTCACCAATTTAGACGAATCAAGCCTTGGGTAATCAGGTTCAAATGGTTTACAACAAAATCATATAGTGGCCCATGGATAATGACGTACAAACACCATTGAAAATTATCTTACAGATCAGCGGTTACGCAGAAATGCTCTTTTAATAGGGAAATACTGAAATTTTTTGTATCAACTTTTAATCGTACAATTACCGAATGATTTGCATTTTGTGAGGAACTATCAAGTTCTGAGTCGCTACTTATTATTCGTGGTTTTCAGGTGGATGGAAACATTCAAAGACGTGGCAAGCTTACCCATCGCTGTTCCTTTTTTCGGTGGAGCTATATTGATTGGAATGGCTTTGATCACCATTACAGAGGTAAGTGACATCTACGAATAATTAAAATTTCTTAGGTTTGTTGCACAAGAGTGGTCAGCAGGACAAAAATCGGGACAAAAATAAATGAATATTTGGATTTAACATAAAAAACGTGGAAATAGTAAAGATATAAAGATTTATTACTAGAGAAGAAGAAGAAGAAATGATGCATATCAACTAAAATTAATAAGTATTACAGCGTAGCTGATTGCGCTGTCCGCCGAAGTTTCGAGCCCTGGCCAACTTGTACAGCAACCGTAACGTTGTTACTGTGAGTACAAAAATAAGAATATAACAAAAAAACGCTGCAAATTCTCTCACTGGGGTTTATTATTCGATTGGCTTGCGTTCATGATTTGAATATCTACTAAGCTTTGGAGTGTGCGTGTTTCACAGGTGATAGAGCGATTACTGAATTTTAGGAGATATGCATAGAGCACGTAAATTTGTTCTCAACCAAAATACCTATTTATATTGATCAGTTGATCTTATTTGTGTGCCTCCTGAAATTCAATAATCGCTTTATCACCTGTGAAACACGTACACTCCAAAGCTTAGTAGAAATTCAAATCATGAACGCAAGCCAATTGAATGATAATCCCCAGTGAAAGAATTTGCAGCTTTTTTTATGGTTATCAGAATACTTCAACCCGTGTATCGGCTATAAACCCTTTAAAGAGTTCACTCCAGTATCCACGTTCACTACATCACTAGTTTACTGCAATCAAAACAAAAAGAATAATGAACCAAAATAACGGACCATAAATCGGGCCATATATCGGGAATGGTTTGAGCTACGGACCTGGGAAACCATGAAATTTTCAGGGGGGAGGGGGAGTAAAATTTTTTTTTCAGGAGCGACTACAATGGTTTATTAATGAATAATAAACCAATAAAGAATTAGTTCTTACTTTCAACTAGTTTCCAACTTCTTAGTTTTCTTGCATTACTTTCATCTGCTGCCACTACCCTCCACCCGCTTGTATCACTATTGTTCGATTAACCCTTTCACCTTTGCCTACCAATAGAATTGTATCTCCTCTCGCTGAGAAACCACATGATTGGACGCTCTCCCACACCTCTTGACCAATGGGATCGAATCTCCCTTTCACCTATCACTTTATAACCACAGCATTCTCAATCTTTAAACGTTGTTTTCAGCAAGACGATCCCAGAGTAGGACCAAAATGTTTGGCAGCTTCAACTGCCATCACTGAGTTATATAACATGTACCTACTGTGCGATCTCGGACAACAATGGCAACAACTGGTACGTAGTTACGCAATAATAGTGACATAAACAATGATAAAGTTGAGTAACATTTAATGCAACACATTTAATTTTGACACAGACCACTTCAGAACTTTGTATGCTGTTTGCGTGATCCTGGCCTATTTTTTCTTGTCGATTTCGAAGGTCCATAACGATAAGCCATAACAAAACCAAAACATATCAACTCCAATAATTGTGTGCAATCCCAAAACGACTGATTATTCCGATAACACTGATTACATGTACATGAATTAATCAATATTAGGCAATACGAAATTTATCAGCTCCCACCGATCATAGTGGTTCTGGGATCATTAAAATGTATTGCATAATAACAACTGTTATGATTTTAAACAGAACAACATTAATGTTTGTGCACGTTGGTAATGTCATGTATTTAATGCATCCCACATTATCCCCAGCCGGATGACTTGTTGAACGCTTTATACGGAGTTCAGTGGTATGGTCGTTCGCAGAGGGTTACGAAGGTCATTCGAATTATGAGGCTGAAGTGCGCACAACCGATGAACTTCACAGCCGCTAAACTGATGACTCTAAACATGCAGCTGTTCTCTGACGTGCGTAAATACTTATACATTTACCTATATACTCGGTATTTGTAATGATTTGTAAGTAGCGTACGTTGACTTGGTAAGAAATTAGCCTAGTTAAGTCCCAAACGCGCTCAATTTCAAATTTCAGCACTATAGGACGCGACAAGACAAGAAGGTAAGAAAGAAAGATTAGTCTTTGAGGTCTCTGTGATAACAGTGCTCCTCCATGCCTAAATATTATGTTGGAGATGTCCAAAAGTAACATTTCAAGTTTCAACACTTCCTTAGATTAGGAAAGGAGTTGTCCAAGGTTTCTCAGTCTCGATTTTAAATTTTAACACCGATTCACGGTTAGGAAAAAATTTGAAGAGAAATTTTGAGCTGAGAGGTCTATCACATATCAGTGCTTATCGATTCGTAGACATTCCATTGTAGATGTCCCAAAGGCACAAGTAACTCCATTTCAGGTTTCAATACCGTACGTAGGTGTTTCCTATATCAGGAAAAGAATTAGCCGAAGTTTCTTGGTCATGATTCTAAATTTCAGCAGCATAGGAAGATCTGGTAAGAAATTAACAGAGAGATCCTTAGGATATCACTCGTAAGGCAATTTTTCAGCTGATTTGAGGAACAAAACTTGCAATTCAATGAAAGTGAGCACAACTTTGTGACGGATATGGATAGTTCCCCAGGGGAACTTCCCCTTTTCGATTCAAACCGCCGTCTTGGAAGGTAGTCTCTGGGTGATGCCAGCAATACTAGCATTCATTCCATAGAAGGGGCGACTGATCCGTTTCATCATGGTCCGATTTACGACGTTCCAATCATATCTCGGAAGCAATAGAGTGAATATCTGATCAAAGGTGGTCAGAATAGCTCCACATAGGTACTTGTACGAGCGGCCCCGTGGGGAGAAAAGGCGATGTTTTGGAGTCATAGGCATGTACAGATTAGAAATGGTACGAGCGGCCCCGCACGAGCGAAGGCCCGCAGGCCAGTTGAACCCAGTAACTGGAAGAAATCCGAGCGAAGATGGAACCCGAAGTAGCCTTGTTAACGAAAAGTCGCGACGAAATCGAGATATGATGTTTGTAAACGGTTATCAAATCGTTTCTTATAAGTACCAGCCAAGATCGAATAACTGAGAAGTACCTACTTGGGTCGTTAGTCATGTGACTGTGATTGTCTATTTGCATGTTTTGACAGTGTTCATTGTTATATTGGGCTGCAAAAGGTATTTTGGCGGAAGAGCCATAACATATCGGCGTAGGGTAAAAAAAAAAAAAAAATTTAGAGCAATAAATTATACGCATGAAAAAAGTTTCTAGTTGGTGCTATTGGTTTAATTTCCCATATTTACGTGGGGCCGCTCGTACATATACGCCTAGACTGACCGGGGCAGCTGGTACAAGTGCTCCCACACTGAGTTCCCCCGCTCCACAGTTACCACTCACAAATCCTTGTAACCTATGTGCAACTTCGACTGCGTATCGTTCGATGGTGTTGCAATGATTACGTCAAGATGTAAATGTGCTCTAAAACATTCCTTCTATGACTATTGTAAATTTGTAGGGGAGAGTTTACAACAAAATTGAACATCTTAAAGTATATCCACATACTTATAGAGTATACTCGTATTTGGGTTGCTCTCAATGATCTACTAGGTCGGTCGGTAAATGGACGGTGGTGATCATGTTGAGAGCCTGGAAATGAAAACCCTCTGACTTTGCATTTTTCAGTACATGAAAGTAATATGTTGTTTAATATGCTAGTTAATTTCCATTTTGGTTTCAGTTGATAAACTCAGCATACTCAATCTTCAATTTGAAAGCCATCAGTGACGAAAAAGAGAAGGATCTTTGATGCGGATGGCCATTGATACACTCCACTTGTTGCAGCACCAAAATATCTCACAGCAAGGAAATACCCTCAAATAATGTAAATGAGAGAGCCCGCCAAATCAGTGATTATGTTTGTTTGACGTAGTCTTTAGTACAATATCTATACTCGGCTCCTCCACATATTGTAATTGTATTGTAGATGCCTCGAAAAGAGTTCTATTTAAAACTCCTTAGATCGATTAGGAAACAATTAGCTACAAGAGTCCTTCAGTTGATCAATATGTATCTCCGTAGGATACCGTTGGAAATAGCCTTAAATTTCTCATACGTAAGATGAGTACTTGACTAATTCAGAAAACTGGACGGCCTTTGTCTTTCTACCTCTAAGTTGACAATTTATTCCTTTTCTTTTCAAAAACATTTATGGTACTTATCTCTTGTAATCATGATAACCGTAATAATTATCGATGAAATAAACTTATTGTTTCTTGCAAACACAATTTTGTTTCCTTAAACTCCGAAAAAAATTATAATTTTGAATACCCTCTAATAAAGGGAGAAGTTGTTAGGCTATTCCTGAAAGCGTTGCCAAATCGATTGGCTTGACATTTTTGCGAACGTTTTGGATATGAAACGCGTGGCAGCAGAATTTGTACCAAAATCGTTGAATTTTGAACAAGACAAATCGTTGCCTGTTCGTGATTTTTTGGTGAAAAATAACTCTGTAATGACGTCCCAACCTCTATACTCATCAGCCTCCCTTCTGACGTTTTCCTTTTTCCATGAATAAAAATACCTTAAAGGGTCGTCGTTTCACAAGCACAGATGACATTAAGAGTGTATCGGTGGGGGAGCCCAAAGCTATCGCAAAGATCGAGTTCCGGAAGTGATTTTAGAATTGGGAAAAAACGCTACCGTTACTGCAAAATATCTAGTGAAGGCTACTTTGAAGGGAACAACATCGTTGTAGATGAATAAATTAATGTTTTTTTTCTTCAAAAAACCAAAGTATTTTCTAAACACACCTAGTATGTTGAGAAAATTTCCTTCTATTCAATAAAAATTGCTTCAACATTACAAATTACATTTCCAAGTTTATCATTCCATATTCCAATATTTTTAATCATTCAATTTTTTGTTACTGCTTTTATAGCGGGAACCAATTGGTCTACGAATTTGCATTCATTTGCATTGGTCTACGAATTTGCATTGGTCTGGGTATCTGCATATTTATATTTAATGTTTCGTTTCCAGTAAGTAATATATTTTAAAACACACTTGAAAATCTTTGAAATTTGGTATATACGAACCACTGTTTCAACATTTTGTCATATTTCTTCGGAAGATAGATTTTAGTACCCAATTCATTCAAGGAGTGGTGGAGGTCAATTAGGAAGTAAGCTAATGAGAAAGAATAAGACGAGATTTTTTGGTCTAGAGACAAATTCACACACTAATATAATTTTCAACTAAACATGTGGCAACCTAACAACCACATAGGTGAATACAGGTGGGACGCATTATTTGCTTCGTCTCCCCTTAATGCGACTCGGCAGAAGACTTCACACCCACAGCAGTGCGAAGAGTTTCGAGTCTTGGCTTCGTGAGAGCATCGGCCACCATCTTCTCAGTTGACAAATATCGCACGTGGACATCCTTCCTTTCGACGGTTTCACGAATGAAGTGATGACGGATATCAGCATGCTTGGTCCGCCGGTGATGTACAGGATTGCCCGAGAGAGCTAGGGCACCTTGGTTTTCACTGTTGATAACCATAGCACCTAGCTGGCTAATACCAAGTTCCTTCGCCAGTCTCTTGAGGGAAATAGCTTCCTTACAAGCTTCCGATAAAGCCATGTATTCAGCTTCACAGCTTGAAAGTGCCACCGCTCGTTGTTTCCTGGACTCCCAAGAAATTGCGCCGTTTGCGAACGTGAATAGCACTGCGCAGTGGAAGCGTGCTGGGCCCATAACCAATTAGGAAGTAAGCTAATGAGAAAGAATAAGACGAGATTTTTTGGTCAAGAGACAAATTCACACACTAATATAATTTTCAACTAAACATGTGGCAACCTAACAACCACATAGGTGAATACAGATGGGACGCATTATTTGCTTCAAGTAGGTCAGTTTTATGAACGTGGTATAATTTAGTAAATCAGTCATGTTCTTGCGAACGCGAAATATTAGTCGATCCTGATATTATAAATTTATTTCGCCCTGAAAATTACGTTTGATTTATTTTACTCATATCAAAATCCCAAAACGCGATGGTAAAGTAACAGTTTTATGTAATTTTATGTGCATCATGCTCTACCGATAGAACGTGATGACTTCAACGGAATCAAGAGTCTTGCCAGATGATATCAATTTTTGGTTCAACGTATCTATGCGAACAAACGTTTTCAAAAATGACACACGTCAAATCCAAATATTGAGCTATGCTTTAAGAAGAACACTGAGAAATTTGCTTACGATTGGAACAACAAACTATGATCCTAAGTGGAAAGACATTGTAAGCACAAAACAATTGCACATATCATATTAAATTGGTTTTCCTAAAATATTTTTTAGAATGTAATAATTTTAAATAAATTAATACAAAAGAAATTTCTCTTAAATAAAAGGAAAGGTCTTGTAAATAATTTTAAATTTTCAAAGATTTTTTCTGAATAAAAATTTTAAATGAATTGATACAAAATATATTTCTTACACACACAAATAGTTTTGTTTCCTATGTTGGGCCTAATTTTTAATTAGTCAAATTCGTCTAGGAGTGCTTAAAAACCCCGATTCCAACTGTCTGACTAGCAAAGTGTTCAATTCCTGAAAATTCAATGGTTAAAATTTGTATTGAACAACTAAAAAGAAATTATGGAATTAAAAAATATATTTAATCACTAAAAACTAATTTTTTGTTCCTATATCAGGCCTAATTTTGAATTTGTCAAACTCGTCTAGGAGTGCTTAAAAACACTGTTTTCAAGTGTCTCATTTTTTAAATTTTCCGGCGGAAGCCCCCGGAAAATCCTAGCCCCCCAGACCCCCCTGTTGCCCAGCCCCACCACCTCCACATGATGATATGGCCCTTGGGGCAAATAGTTTGGAGACCCCTGATCTATAACGTTCACGACCAAAGCATGCATTTGTTTCCTTGACATTTCCCTCACGATAATAACAACGACAGTAGCGATGACAAAAAAATTGACCGCAAATGAATCGATAGTATGGCAAGAATCAGTGCGTAATACTACAGTACAAGAAGTTCCTATAAGGACAAGTTGTCATTGAAGAAAAATTAAGATTTAATGCATTTTTTGTCAGCCCGGGGACATGACGCTACTGTCGATATTGTTTCTTACGACGACATTTTCCTCTAAAAACAACCCGTTTCTCTTGTGTCTGCTTCTTATACTACCTCTCTGTTTATGAATTATTCTTGTGTCTTTTTTGTCTCTACGTATTTATTATTTTTTTGTCCAGGTTTTTGGGAAACGTAAACGTTTAGTCACGCCATGAAAGTAACAAAAAAAGTGGGAGAAATTGTTGAAAGCTTAGGGAGAAAAAATTACATTTAAGTGTGCTGTGATTTGCACGGGAGTTTTAGTGGCGATAGGAACAGTGACGATGTCGGAAGAGGACAAGTTCCCCTTTGAGGAGATGATGTACCGCGAGTTTTGGATTATGACGGTGATCGGAGGAACGTACGGGTTCTTTCACCAAAAGGTCATTATTCCGAATTTATAATCATCTTATAAAATCAGCTTAAGAACCAAGCTTAACCAAATGAACAAAGATCCGGAAACATCTTGTTTTTAAAAGCTTTTATTTAACTTGCAATGGATGTATGTATGTATTTAAGGATGTTCGGGTGGAATCTTGCTACCCGATTTTGAAGCAGATACTCTCAACCGATTAAGCTGAAATTGTGTATGCACGTTTAGATTGGATGACAGTACACCACTAGTTGTGTGATGTCATTCTAAATTCGACGATCTCTATTCGGCGATTCGGACAATCCAAGATGGCAGAACAGTTATTTTTGATGCCTTTCTACAATATGGGTATCAAATGAAAGGGCTTGTTGAGTATTGGTTTCGAATGTATGAGGGGTTATGTAAGGTGATTTGAATTTCTACTAAGCTTTGGAGTGTGCGTGTTTCACAGGTGATAGAGTGATTTTGAATTTCAGGAGGCACACAAATAAGATCAACTGATCAATTCAAATAGGTATTTTGGTTGAGAACAGATTTACGTGCTCTATGTATATCTCCTGAAATTCAATAATCGCTCTATCACCTGTGAAACACGCACACTCCAAAGCTTAGTAGAAATTCAAATCATGAATCATTGAATAATAAACCCCAGTGAAAGAATTTGCAGCGTTTTTTTCAAGAGTGATTACAATGGAAAAGTATTCTATTTGAAAATTTTAAATTTCGTAAGACGGAGCATGCATATCAGAATCCTTCAACCCGTGGATCGGCTATAAACCCTTTTACGAGTTCACTCCAGTATCCACATTCACTACATCACTAGGTTACTGCGATCAAAAAAAAAAAACTCTTATGTTTGTTTTGATTGCAGTAACCTAGTGATGTAATGAATGTGGATGCAAATGTTGGCACCATAAATCGGGAACATCGGGAATGGTTTTAGCTACAGACCTGGGGAGGGGCTCATTCGATTAATCATGGAAAGTTCTTCAAAAAAAGTCTAAATTTAGGCCGCCTTGACTTTTTTTGAGGTTTTTAGGGATTTTACAAAACTTTGACAACCCTTAAAGGGCACTTTAAATTAAGTGAGAGAGCTGGCTCAAGAATTGGGGCGTTTTCGGACCAATGCTGGTTTTTCCTGAAAATTTCAGATTTTTTGCTCCCGTCGTTTGGGAGAAATCGTGAATACGGCGTACGGCGGACGGACGGAAAAATTTTTATTGCATTTTTAGATTCTACACCCTTTGAAACGTAAACCATGAAATTTTCAGGGGGGGTTAGAATTTTTTTTTCCAGAGCGATTACAATGGTTTATTATTGAATAATAAATCAAAATCATAACATACAAACTGAAAGTGATAGGACACTCGTTCAGGCGGGGTTTTACTTAATTTTTTATGCAGATTAACAGAAAAAATGTTCCGTCACTTCTCCGCTTCCACCCTGTAAATTACTTGCACCTTCAAATGCTATCACAGTACTTTCCAATACTTCACTACGGCTTCTTGTTCACAGATATGGGCTATTTTTAGTGCAATCAACTACGTGGTGTTGTACTTTATTGAAATTTCGACCATGTTAATTCTCGCCTACACCGTTTATATCCTTCAAGGCCAGCTCGGCTACATGTCGCAGGTAAATTCAAATTTAACCTCTCATTCCAAAGCATTAAATTATTATTAAACAATTTTATGGCAATTTTGAATGGCAAATGGCAAATTTGAAATCGGGAATCTAACGCCAGACCTCTCAAGCGACGATTTAAGTTAGTTTTGTCGGATGCGTAAAACCGTTCGTTTGTGAACAGCGTCCACGGCATTTCTAAGCTGTCCGCACAAAATGAAGATAATCGAAGAGCCGAAAGACGGCTATTGTTTGATCTACAAATATTTTTTCCTCATACTATCCGTAGTGTTCGCAATGGTGTGAGTTGTACACAGGAGGAGTGTGACTCCCATCCTGCTTCAGAAGCATTACAATTGGCAAAACCGTATACAAAAATCATGACAACATACTCACTTGTGGTAATGCTACTCTGCTGATAGCAACTCATCGCAATAAATCTTAAATGAACACAAAAAATAGCCGTCTCTTCGATTATCCTGACTTTGGCTGGACAGCTTAGGAATGCCGTAGATGCTGTTCACAAACGAACGTTTTCATTCATTAAATTCATTTTCATTTTTAAATTTTGAATATTTATTTTTTGCTTTATATCTTAACAATCTTGTTTAAACTCTAACTCTTTATATGAACTCGATTTAAACCCCAATATCTTACCATTGTCCAACAACTGGATAACAAGTTTGAGTAAGCAAACATTTTACTAAAACTGAATTTGATCAGAAGCAACCATCAACATCAACATTGCAACACCCAATGCTACGGCCAAATCAGAATGGGGTTGGTAATACACGGCGCACAAAGCAACCCCTCCTTCAAGACCGGGGGGTCGTGCTGGTCATTGCATATCTTGCCCCTGACCAAGACAATGCCTCCTCCGTAGCTTTCCCAATTTTCAAACATTTGGTCTTCTTTAGTTATACTTTGTGTCCCAGGAGTTATGCACAGTCCGACTCCGAACAAAAAGGCCTCCTTGCAATTTTTTGCCTCGTTTCAGAGTTATTCGCAATTTAAGATTTTTTCGTGTTTTCGATTTATTTTGAAGGTATCTCAAATTTGATGACACCGTTCGAAGAGCGTTACATTTTCTATCTATTTGATGTCAGAAAACATTTTTTTTATTGCATTGAAGATGTGCAATTGCTGCGCGAAATGGCAGTTTTGTCAAAATGCCGTCTCTCGGCTCTTTGATAATCCTGACTTTGGCAGGACGGCTCAAGAATGCCGTAGACGCTGTCCACAAACGAACGGGTTTACGCATCCGACAAAACTAACTTAAATCGTCACTTGAGAGGTCTTGCGTTGTCACCATTCGATTCAGCGAGAAAAGTTACGTATATCCCGCCTCCAACCTTTTTTCGTCGAGACTTTTGGAAAAACCTCAATTTTAAAGAAAACACACGTTTTTCTGCAGTTAAACACCATTTCCTTAACTAAAAATATTTTTTAAAACCAACACGACTACACCGTTGGAAAGCTGACATTTTGGCGCACGTTTTACCAGGCCTGCACAGTTCTGCGTCAAGCATTAATGGGGTTTCTAGGCGAGATGAAAAACAGGCGATTTTGAGATTTTGACAAAACTGCCATTTCGCGCAGCAATCGCACATCTTCAATGCAATAAAAAAAATGTTTTCTGACATCAAATAGATAGAAAATTTAACGCTCTCTCCAACGGTGTCATCATATTTGAGCTGTATTCAAAATTGAGGGAGTTATGACAGCTTTAATGACTTAAGATCAAAAACACGAAAAAAATCTTAAATCACGAATAACTCGGAAACAAGGTCTCTGGCAAAAAATGTCTTTGAGGCATTTTTGGTCGGAAATGAGTTTTAGAACACGTAGGAGTCGGATTGTGCATAACTCCTGGGACACCCTGTATAATGTTCATTTCTATTACGTGATTTTGTTCTTAGTTTATTGAGATTTACAGAAGTGTTCCGTATTCTGTTCTGTGTCTTTAACCTAAACCATAATTAGTATGATCCTATTTTTGGGGTGGACTTTGCACCTTAAGCTTTACAGACTCTTGATTCCAGGCACTTAACCTTCTGATTGGAGGAATGGTGGTGGTGACGTCAACTCTGACTCTCACTCTTAGCCGACACAAAATGCAAGCCTTCCTGGTAATTTACGACGATCCATGGAGCTTGTGCGAGTATTCGAGGAACGAGTTCTTCGAGACATTGATGAATAACACGAAGAAAAAGAAGAACAGGCTCATCTTGACTTGGGCCGTCATGTATGGCGCCTGTGGAGTGGTAAGTCCTCACGGCTGCCACAAACCGTTCCTTATATCCTCCACCCAAGGATTTGAGCTTGTAACTGAAAATAAGTTTTTTCCACCCTGAAAATCTGATCACTCTTAAACCAATGCCTAATATTCGTAGATTTTCATAGAATTTTGATCGACCGCTGAAACCAAGGTCAATGCTGGTGCAACAATAGGTGTTCGGAACGGAGATGTCTAATGAATGAAATACGCTAAAACCTGGTGTTTTAAATACTAAAGAAAACTTTTATTTTAACTTTTGACAAAAGAAGCACAAGAACAAATTAATTTAGTTATTTTTGAATCTGTCACTTTTCTCTATCGGTCTCATAAGAAGAAGTCCATATGTTTAATTAGAGCCACGTCTTCGAAAATGTCCACGGTAACGCGACGCCAAACACAACAATTAACTTAAGATTTGAAGCATCAACGTTGGTAGGTAGGTAACTCGGAACATTCTCCCACCTAAATCAATCCAAGTTGATTTACGATTCCTATCTTCAATCTTGGTATCTCGCTGGCTTCACTATTCGACGTCCACTTCTTGTTGTTTCTCCATTCTGTTCAACCGTCGACTCTTCTTGAACTTCAGGATAGAGTCTCTGGATCTTTTTGACCCAACAACTCACCAGAAGATGTTGTCAGACGAACGAGTCGCTATCTATGGTCTGGAAAAGACTCCAAAACGTTAACCAGTCTCTGGGCAGTCGAAAGTGAAGACAACCGGAGGATCTCTCTCCTATAATTCGATCAAAGAAATTTTGCCCAGCAAAGATGGCGAAACGCGCCTCGTCAGGGGGCAAGCCCCCTGGACCCCCTTTTGCTTTTATTTAGAGACTACTGCCACAAGTATAAGAACGTAGAATACGCTTTAGCCTCGATTGAACGCTGAACGTTCAACGATGATCATCGAACGTTCGTTGTCGAACCGAAGGACGATTCGCGAACGACTGAAACTCCGATTTACATAAATAAAATGACTCACTTCAAACGGGTTTGTCGCAACTACTACACATGGATGTAAATATTCTTATGTTTATTGATCTCGTGTCACCGTTTTCGTTCCTGGATACCATACCATTTTTCGTTCCTGGATACCATACCCTTTTTCGTACGGGTTTGTCGCAACTACTACACATGGATGTAAATATTTTAATATTCTTATGTTTATTGGTCTCGCGTCACCGTTTTCGTTCCTGGATACCATACCCTTTTTCGTTCCACTCCCGCGTGACACTTTTCGGCTAGTTAGTCCATGGCTAAAGCGTATTCTACGCTAAAAAACTCAGGACTATCTGGTGCACAAATTACTAAAGTCTAAATTTGTCTGGCAAGTTAGCCTTTCTTAAGGTTCATTACTGCGATCTTCGGCTGTAACACATCAACGGCTACTAATGTTATTCCAATTCATTATGCGAGAGTTATGACAGTCTCTTCATTTTCAGATTGGAGTGAATCAAACGGTGATCGACAGCCTTTTTGGAAGGACGGCGAAGATTACAAACGTGAATGGAGCCTGGCTCAACCTTCCCATCATCTTTTGGTGGCCTTTGGACACGACTGAGTCTACAGCCAACTGGGCGATTCCATTTATGTTGCAATCTATGTACCTGAGCTATTGCGTCATTATTGTAATATCTGCCGTTACTTTGTGCTTCGCCACGGCTGATCGCCTCATAGATCAGTTTAAACTCATAATCTACGGAATTGAGAATTTAGATAATAGGGCTAGAGAAATGTTTAAAAAAAGATATCCAGGATCGAACTGGAAACGCATGGATAAAGAATACGACAACTGCTATTACGACTGTCTAGTGCAGAGCGTTAAACATCAGGTTGATATACTCATGTAAGTACTTAACCAACATTTGGTATTCATATTTTCTTCTTACGACTAATCAGAATATACTAAGGATTTTTCTCAATTACCTTGAAACTGGCTGGGAAACCAATGGTTTCTACCGATTTGGAAAACATCGAAAGAAAGATGTTTTTACAACTAAACGTTTCTCATGCTTCCTGTATGAATGACACTAGAGCGGCTCAACTCACGAAAATGGTTTTGATGCTGTTGGATTCGTAGCAAAAAGTCATTTACGGCGATTTGCATCCCGTCCCCATTTGATTTGTAGAACTGTGTAACTACGATACATTTTCCTATTAACGAAGTTCGAAGGAGTCTTACTTGGTGATCAAGACGAACAATCCATATTAAAATCGGTTGAGCGGCTTGGCCGTACATAGAGAGCAAGCAGTCAAACTTTAGAGGTTCATATATAGGAAAAGATAATTCAGAATCGATTAAATATATAATGATCAAAATCCACGTAGAGATGAATGAAATGAAAAATAAGTTTATTCCTCCACAAAAACAAATCTTATGAATATATACAAAGTTTGAGAACAAAATAAATACAATGAAAATAACAAGAGCCGGAAATATCCCACTCTAATGAACTATGTTCGTGTTGAGTGGGAGGATGCCTCTAATGATTCACCCGTCGAGAACCGCGCCTTTCGATTTTAAGAGTTCAATGGGGTGAAGGGGATGGTCTTTTTTGGGAGAGGTTGTTGCTAAATTTTATAAATGCTTGTGAAAACTCTTTGAATGTCAAGTGGACCCACATGTATCAACCAGGAGAAGATAAGCTTTTTGTAGGATGACCTGGTGAAATTATGAGGCTGACGAATTTCGGGCGTGACGTGTCGTAACAAGAGCGGTAGGGAGAAATATATATATGCCTGTTGGTGCTAAACAGCCCGGAGGAGATCGCTGGAATAACAGATTGGGTGGATGGTCGAACCAAGTACCCATGCTGCTGCTGAGGGATATAGAAGCATCCAGGATGCTTATGGGAAAAAGCTAGCGTAGCTTTTACATGTAGCTGGTCGACAGAGAAAACTGCTGCTTCATTAAAGACGTCAACCGATGCGTAGCGAGGGCACTTGCGCAAAATAACTTTCAGGATCGACTTTTGCATCACGCGCAGTGGATTGAGGATGGTATCTGCTGCAGATCCCCAAGCTATGATGCCAAAGTGAAGTACACTCTGCACCAGGGTATGGTAGATTAACCTCAACTGCTTGAAGGGTAAACATTGCCGAAGAGAGAAGAATAAGCAGATGAACTTCCGCAATCTCTTGACCAGTTCTGATACCTGTAGCTCCCATCGTAGATCCTCATCAAGAGTAACGCCAAGGTATCAAGAGTAAAGCCAAGGTATACGTGGATGATGTAAAATTGGCTATGTTGAAAATTATCTTACTGATTACCCAATACTGATGATTTAATGCGAAAATGCTGAACTCACTAGATAAATTGTATTTAACAGCAAAAAGTATCAAATTCTGAGGCAATAAGTATTCTTCGTGGTTTCCAGGTGGATGGAAAGATTCAAAGACATGGCAAGCTTACCGGTCGCAGTTCCTTTTTTCGGTGGAGCTATATTGATTGGAATGGCGTTGATCACTATTACAGAGGTAGGAGATTCTAGAACACAACCACCGCAGAGATTTAACTAAACTCGGGAGATGGAAATATTCTGATTCACAAAAAATTCCATATCGTCAATTTAATTGTAATGCTATTGACCTTCACGAAATTTCCAACCTGCAACGTGATTTCATGCAAGGATTTTTATTTTCTCGGAATCAGAGGGCGAACGATTTGTTTCTGTTTGCTTTACAAGATTTCAAATCAATTGTCTAAACCATTAATTGGTAGTTACTTATGTCTTAAACTAATTAAATAACTACGGGCATAAAACATTATCAATAACAATAACACAAAGGTTCACTATTTCTTCAAACGATAACCCCTATATGTAAATCACTGATCAACAATTTTTAGAGATGGTCTGTGGGATGGTCAGTCGGTAAACCCATAAATTTCAATTGCATTCTATGTGCATTGGGTGAATCTTCATTCACATTCCACCACCGTAGATCGAATAAGAAAAACACTAGCCTCAAGGGTCTCCAGCAGATTAGTGTGTCGCCATACTTTCTAGTTGACTTCTACACATAACGAAGAAGATAGGATGACTCCGTTCTTTTGTTCGACATTGATGGACATCCCTTCAATGAAATGAATGAGCTCATTGTAACGCTTTACGTTCATCTGTATACGTTTTTTAAGAGCTAGAATTTTGACGGAAAAACAGAACGTCAAAATGAATGTAAATGTGAACACATTTAACATAGTAAAACTAGCCTAATGAAGTCGTGACGATCCAATCAGCTAGTATGATTGCAATCTCATTGAATTTTTAAGAATTAATTGAAATAAAGGTTTTATAACTTATGTTTTAGGTATATTTGCTGATATAGGTGTCGCTGTACTTGCGGAATTGGCGTCGATGGGTGCTTTTTATCTCATTTCGTTGAATTTGAATCGTTCCATTTGTGGATTTCTACATCGTGTACATTGCACTTTTGTAAATGGTATTTTCGTGCAAGACTTTGTTTCGCACAGAGAGATAAGTAATGATTGATGTTCATAGGGTTAAATTCAAGATAAAGTCATCCTCTCGTCTTTGGGGCGTCTAGAAGTCAATAACAAGGTATGCAGACACACTGATCAGCTGAAAGGGTCTGGTGACTAGGTCATTTCCTTATTGATCTACCTTCCAGGAGTAGGAATAAAACTCTTTTTAGGACAACTCTAATATGGTTACAAGGTATGGAGACGAGAGGCTACGAGTTTAGATTAAAATAAACATAGATCAGTGATACTAGTAGAAGGATTAACTAATATAGTTATAATACAAAGTTGTGTGATGATTTTTGGCGGTCTTAAAAAATAAAGGTTTGAACTGTCATTTCTGGCTTGAGGGGAACAACGTTGAAAACCCTAATACTAGCCTACACTTCCAATTGCGTATTTAGCCAACTGTCAGATACTATCAGAATCCCTGTCTTGTATTTAGGTGAAAAAATCGCAAAATTGTGAGAATGCTACTGAACCTCCAGTAGACATTCGAGAATGAACGGACGCCGGTATCGTGGGAACCTTAAACTCTGCAATATCCCATAGGCCGACAGAATGATAGCATGTACTGAAACGACTCGAATCACACGTTGCTGACACCAAAAAATGATATTATCCACAACGTAAACAAATTCCGTATATTGCTTCGCTGTTGAAAATGCATGTTGGGCCACAACCACAGCAGTTAATGAGGGTTGATCTAACAGCTTGGGGGTACTATTTAGTGATCTAGGTAACTGGATACTGTGAGTTCGGTACTGGATCTCTCAAACCAAAAAACTGCAGCCCTTAAATTGGAAGAAGTACCAATACTACCACCACGTTTTATCTTTATCAAATCAGTCAAGTTAATGCTACGAGAAAGCGTGGGAGATTCCTAACGGATTTAGATTTGTGGTTTTGAAGATCTAAATAATGTATAAATGTGATGAACGTCTATTCCTAGGAATGAATCTTGGGGTACTCCAAACTCTTTCAGAGAGAAATCAGTTTAGCTGCTGTTTTGGTTAACTGAAGAAATCGACCACAAAGATATCAAGGATGAGGGTTACGGGTTTGAGCAACAAGATTGTACTCAGTGGGATCAAAAGTTGACGTGGTCCACAGTCAAATGATTTTGTTACGTCTATGAAAGCTACTGAAAAATCGGAGATTTAGTGTGTCTGAACCTGCTGATCTGTGAACAGTTTGTTATTCTAAAAAAAAATGGTGTGGTTGTATTCGGTTAGTTCACAGTTTTCTCAAGGGTTTTCAAGGAAAAACGGATATCTTTGAGCCACCACCAAAGAGATCGGCTACCACCAAATTGGTAGATAAAATTCGTACGAGTTTGGTGATGAGCCAGCCTTAATAACGATAAAATGAAATCGGGCTTATCAGAAACTCCCCATATTCCCGGGAAAATAACGGTATTTATCAGAGTCTTACTGGTACTGTAATCATTTTGGGATACGGGACACCAACAAAATTCATAATATAGACCAATATCAATCTGGAATACCGTAAATGTTTGTAACTTCGAACAGTGTAGGTAACTTCGAACGTTTTTGAATTTTGGGGGGAATCGTTGGTAGCCTCTGAGTGTGATCCCTAGATTCGGTTTTCTCGACGGATTCTTATCTAGGCTTATCAGGCTTGGAAGTTCTGGCGGTTCTTGCGTCGCTCCTGTCTCCATCGTACACACAGTGGGTCCTTCAACAAGAGTGGAGAAACCATCTTGGCGACGCTAGACGTTCAAAACTCCCGGAGTACGTATATTTAACGTTAATCTGAAGCCTTTCAACTATGTTTATTTGAATCCAATTATTGTCATGAATAAATTCTGCAAGTTTCGTTCTCCTAGAGGTACCTGTTTTTCAGCAACATACAATAACGTAAACTTTCACAATTTGTGCAGGTAATTTCGAACATGGGGAGACCATTACCTACACGGCCATACCGGTTGTACAATCCCATCTACCTCCGACGTCATGGAGTCCGTCTTGAATTCTACAATTAAAAAGGTCTTAGTCACTGACAAAATTTTGAGGGGTCGCCACCATTTTAAAATGCCCCAAATTGATATTGAACTAATTCGTTAATCTTTTTCTTTTTATATTGATACGATGGCTTTTGTTTGTTTATGAGGGGATTTTTATAGTTTATGTGGGAAACTTTTTCCTTGGTGGCTGGAATTGAAGGAGAGATACAATTATATTCAAGAAAATTTAAAGTTCCTTCCACTGCTATTTTGTGGGTTTTTCTTCATTCGAGCTTAAAAATGTAAGACTGATTTTATATTTCAAGACTTTTTAATGTTGTGATTGTAATTTATTATGGAGGGGATTGTGATATTGTACAGTTGATTAATCGTCTTTCGTGTTTACCTACGCTAAAAAATGTTAACCAATGATGCAACTCAAGTTCCTTCAAATATTGTTGCCAAATAGCTTTTCTTCTGAATAAAAATGGTTAAAATTCTCGTTTTTTTTCGAAAACATTTGAGCAATTTTTTTTAAAAACGTCTCCAGGTGTTCGAAGTTACTTTACAACTCGCAATAACATCGTTTTTATGGATTTCAGGTGCGTGTTCGAAATTACCTACAAGTAGTTGCAAATTTCGAACACTTTTTGAGCTTTAAAAAAAAAACAACTATTGATGCTACAAATTAGCTTCTAGGCTTTATGGATAAAGGAGAAGTATGCCAACCTAAATTATTTTTCTCAATTTTTTAAAAGAAAATTCAATAGTTGAAAACTCAGAAAAACCGTCAAAATCGTTCGAAGTTACATACATCTACGGTAATTCGTTTTGTTGGATAGTACTAAGGAGACGAAACCGTATTAATAGTGCGCACTTATATCCGTCCGTCGGTACCGTGGTTTACTGAATATCAGTACTACATATGTTACGGAATTAATTTGATAAATAATATACAGGTGTCCCAGGAGTTATGCGCAATCCGACTCCTACGTGTTCTACAATTCATTTCCGACCAAAAATGCCTCAAAGCAATTTTTTGCCAGAGGCCTCGTTTTCGAGCTATTAGCGATTAAAGATTTTTTCGTGTTTTCGATCTTAAGTCATTAAAACGGTCATAACTCCCTCAATTTCTGAGGTAGCTCAAATTTGATGACACCGTTGGAAAGAATGTTACATTTTCTATCTATTTGATGTCAGAAAACTTTTCTTTGAATTGCATTGAAGATGTGCGAAATGGCAGTTTTGTCAAAATAACATCGCCTGTTTTTCATCTCGCCTAGAAACCCCATGAATGCTTGACGCAGAACTGTGCATACCTGGTAAAACGTGCGCCAAAATGTCAGCTTTCCAACGGTGTAGCCGTTTTGGTTTTTAGAAATATTTTTAGTTAAGGAAATGGTGTTTAACTGCAGAAAAACCTGTGTTTTCTGTTAAAATTGAGGTTTTTCCAAAAGTCTTGACGAAAAAAGGTTGGTGGCGGGATATACGTAACTATCCTCGCTGAATCGAATGGTGACAACGCCAGAACTTTCAAGTGACGATTTAAGTTAGTTTTGTCGAATGCATAAACCCGTTCGTTTGTGAACAGCGTCTACGGCATTTCTAAGTTGTCCGGCCAAACTCAGGATAATCGAAGAGCTGGTAAGTAATAACCAGAACCTTGATGACAAAAAACAATTAGAAGATAAAAAACAGATAGTTTACTAGATAAGGAAGGATCAGTGACATAAACAATATTATCTACCAATATGTTTTCCTCATACTATCCGACGTGTTCGCTAGGGGGTGAGTTGTACACAGGAGGAGTGTAACTCCCTTGCTGCTTCAGAAGCATTACCATTGCAAAACCGTAAACAAAACCATGTCAACAAACTCACTTGTGGTATAGCTACTCAACTGAAAGCAAATTATCGCAATCAATCGTAAATGAACACAAACAATAGCTGTCTCTCGGATCTTCGATTATCCTGACTTTGGATGGACAGCTTGTAAATGCCGTAGACGCTGATCACAAACGAACGTTTTCATTCATTAAATCATTTTCAATCAATTAAATCATTTTAATTCCTTTTCATTCTCCTTCTTGTTGGAAATGTAAAGACCTTACCGTCAAGAATGGTCGATTGTCCGTCTACTAAAGAAGTTAAGGGCGTGGAGTTGTTTTCTGAATCATCCTGCATACACGCAAATTTGAGGTTTTCTGTTAGTTTCGTCAAAACTATAACACTTTCAACCTTTAAATTTTGTTTTCAGCAAGACGATCCCAGATTAGGACCGAAATGTTTTGCGGCTGCTTCAGCCGTCACTGAGCTGTACAACATGTACCTACTGTGCCAACTCGGACAAGAATTTCAACAATTGGTAGGTGTAGAATTGTGAAGACATGACATGTTAATTATACATTGTACATGGCGGAAAGCAGTTTTGGTTTATTATCTTCAATAATAAACCTTTCTAACCGATCAAAAACAATTTTTAACCTCCCCACAAAAATGTTTAAGTTACTAAACTAGTTATATTGATCAATCAACCCAAAGAGATCATATTCAAGGATTAGGTAATCTACCAAAAATTCGAAATCTCAAACTTTTTTTATTCGATTCAGGAAGCAATCAGTTCCCTGAATGGGATGAGATCACTCGGGTTAAAATAAAATAATCCGTTCGCCCATCATTTGAAAAATCGGTGCAGAACCCATTCAACGCGAAGGTTGAGCATTGGCGGCAGCCCAAGTATTTTGATCTTGAATGCAATTACAGGATGTGGAGGCGCAAAGTACCGAGTACACAACGTATCATAGGCTATGTCTGATTTACATGTATATTGGTTTATTATTCAATAATAAACCATTGTAATCGCTCTTGAAAAAAAAGTCTAACCCCCCCTGAAAATTTCGTGGTTTACGGTTCAAAGGGTGTAGAATCCGAATCTGCAATAAACATTTTTCCGTCCGTCCGCCGTACGCCGTACGCACGATCTCTCCCAAACGGCTGAAGCAAAAAAGCAGAAATTTTCAGGAAAAATCCATGTTGGTCCGGCGACACCCCAATTCTTGAGCCAGCTCTCTCACTTAATTTAAAGTGCCCTTCAAGGGTTGTCAATGTTTTGTAAAATAACTAAAAACCTCAAAAAAAAAGTCAAGGCGGCCTTAATTTGGACTCTTTTTGAAGAACACTCCACGACGAATCGAATGAGGTCTTCCTCAGGTCCGTAGGTCAAACCATTCTCGATCTATGGCCCGACATTCGCGTTATTTTGGTTTATTATTGTTTTTGTGTTGATATCAGTAACCTAGTGATGTAGTAATGTGGATACTGGAGTGAACTCCTAAAAGGCTTTGTAGCCGATACACGGGTTGAAACACTCTAATAACCATTAAAAAAATTAAAATAAAAAAATGCGCTGGGGTTTATTGTTCAATTGGCTTGCGTTCATGATTTGAATCTTACTAAGCTTCGGAGTGTGCGTGTTTTACAGGTGATAGAGCGATTTTTGAATTTCAGGAGATATGCATAGATAGCACAGTTGAATCTTTGTTCTCGACCAAAATATCTATTTTGGATCGATCAGTTGATCATATTTGTGTGCCTCCTGAAATTCAATAATCGCTGTATCACCTGTGAAACACGCACACTCCAAAGCTTAGTAGAAATTCAAATCATGAACGCAAGCCAATTGAATAATAAACCCCAGTGAAAGAATTTGCAGCGTTTTTACATAGATATATATTTTTTCCTCCACTCCATCGGAAAAAACCACTAATTATTCCAATAATGTTGATTAAAATATAATTTAAAAGGAATTGATCTATATGGGAGAACACAAAATTCAATAGCCCCATAGACCTGGTCATCATAGTGGTTGTGGGATCATTAAAATATGTTGAAGAATAGCAACTGTTATGATTTTAAACATGACAACATCAATGTTTGAGCACGTTGGCAAAGTGATCTAATGCGTCGTACATTTCCTCAGCCGGATGACCTGTTGAACGCTTTATACGGAGTTAAATGGTATGGTCGTTCGCAGAGGGTTACGAGAGTCATTCGAATTATGAGGCTCAACTGCGCACAACCGATGAACTTCACGGCCGCCAAGCTGATGGTTCTGAACATGCAGCTGTTCTCCGACGTGAGTAAATAAATACATGCAGCTATACATCATAAACATGCCTTTTGGGTCTGTTCTCATAACGTGGAATAACCAGCGCAGCCTTGCACTTTTGACTATTCCTACTATTCCAGGCTTCTGACACAGGTCCAATAGCTCAGCGTTTTTACGAATCCTCCACATTCATTGGTTATGCACGTGTCCAAAATCCTCCTCAGGATTTTACGCTCCCAGATCTCAAGGGTTCTCATATCCTTATTGGACAACACCCAGCACTCCGAGCCGTATGTGACAATGGGACGGATAATAGACTCATAAATTCTTGTCTTTAAGCCTCTCGACAACATCTTTGATTTAATTAAGGTCTGTAGAGAAAAATACGCCCGATTGCCTGCAGCTAATCTTCCACGAATCTCTTTAGTGCAGTCATTGTTGCTGGTTATTATTATGCCGAGGTATTTGAATTCTTTAGCAGATTTGAAGATAGAGCCACCCAATGTCACTTCATCTAAATAGCCTTCAGACGGTCTTTCCCTTGTTAATGGTAAGTCCTACTTCTTCTGCAGCCTGCAATTTCAGGAAAACTTCATCCAGGTATTTGACTGACCTTGCCGTCACAACGATGCCATTGGCAAAGGCCAGCAGTTGCATGGTACAGTGGTAAATGTTCCCTGAGATGTTGACATCCAGCTTTCACATAATCACATAATCCAGTGCTAGGTTGAACAAAACTGCTGAAATTGGATCCTCCCGTCTTACTCCTGAGGTGACCTCAAAGCTGCTGGCTATTTTTCCATCAATCTTAATGGCACATTTGCTTCCTTCCAGAGTCATCAAAGCCAATCTAACAAGTTTGCTGAGAATTCACTGACTAACTAAGAATTCACTGGCTTTGCTTACCCTACATCTATTCATACTATCGAATGAATTATATATGTACCTAATGAAAATAAGCACTACTTACACATCTACTCGTAGCCATAAAGCAAATTTCTGATTGTTGGTCAGAACGGTTCCGTTCACTCATATATGTGCATGACCTTACTCCAACAATTTGGGATTTCAACTCATCTTTAAGTTCAATAATCCAAAAATTGCTTGTACAAAAATGTTTTGCTTCATAAAGTCACAATAATCATTCGGTGCTTCTAGTACGTAGAAATCTGTCATGCACAACTTAAGATGATCGAACTTGAGAAAGGCATGGCATTTATACTTCAATGTTCTTTCTCTGAATTCGTTAAGAAAATTTTACTGGAATGCGACAGTATACACAGACCTACAATGTTGGAAAATAGGTAGGCAATGTTAGTTGTGTTGTTAATCGGAAAATTATAAATCTCAGATTTTGCAAAGTGCATAACATTTAGGTTTTAAGCACATTCTCTCCAAACATTGTCATTTCGGTTCTAGTTGATCAACTCCGCATACTCAATCTTCAATTTGAAGGCTATCAGTGACGAAAATAAGTCTGGAGAATCTTCGCAGTAGATGGTCTCCACCCTTCACTAATTGCTGCACCAGAAATAAGCACAAGGAGTATTGAGTACGTTTCTGGGCTGGATCTGCAACTATGCTTTTTTCAACTTGAAGGTCTTATTTTGGGTGTGAATTGTCTACTTATAGCCTATATTTATGGTCTTTACACCAAATTTCAGGGGGATTCCGAAAAGAGCTTGTTCATTTTCAATATGCATTTCTTCTCAACTTTAACTTCCTCTCAACAAGCCCATTCATTTGAAACCAATAGTCAACGAGCCCTTTCATTCGATACCCATTGTAGAAATGCATTAAAAATAACTGTTCCGCCATCTTGGATCGTCCGCCATATTGAATTTAGATTGACGTCACACAAATAATCGTGTATTTTCATGCAATCTAAACGTGCAAAAGAAATTTCAGCTTAATCGGTTGAGAGTAACAGCTTCAAAATCGGGTCGCAAGATTCCATCCGAACATCCTTACATAAATACATGTTAAGTATGTTGCCAAAACCCCTCATTTAGCACTATTTTCGCTGCATCAGCTCTCCGCACTTATAAAAGCCGCAGCCTCCCACCAAGACCTTCAGTCTCACTGCCCGAAGTTACTCGTGTCCGTTCCCTGTTGTTACTCGTAAGTTGTGCGTTCAATAAATCCATTGTTTTTCAAAAACTCTCGAGTCCCAATATAACTTACATACATTGTAACTTAAATAAAAGCTTTTAAAATGGTAGCTTGGCATAGTTCTTTATCCTTTACGAAGTGGAAAAAGAAAATCTGACAGAAATATACTTGTCCTTTTCTTCCAACTACGTTCGAAAGCAGAAAGAATTGCCACAACTGTGAGGAAACAGAAACACATTTCTCTGAATGAGTTTTTATTAAAAATTTTAAAGATTCATTAAAAAAAGTGTATCAAACGAAATCAGTTCTAGTCAAACGGGACCGATGACTAGTTGAATTAATAAATCAAACATACATTACATTAGATAACCAATGAATAAAGTGGTACAAAATAGGTATCATTCAAATTTTGAAAAAGATCGAATGGTTTGGACAGTTCATAAAAATTCATGATGGCAGAAGCTCTAACCGTAAGGCACTTACGTGAACAGATAACTTGGTTACCGGCTATCACAGAAAATCGATAGTTTTCTAACTAATTTGGATTCGAGGTATTTAATTATCATACGTGTATGGTTAATAACTCAATTATATGATTTAAACTTAGTAAAGGCTTAATATAAGAAACTTGGAATGCATTTGAATGTAAATACGGAACAAGTGATTCTGTAAACAAGGTATAGTAAAACTGGCGGTACTAACATTTGGAATTTTGATTCCATGATGATAATGAAAATTTGACAAAAAAGGATTAAATTCTACAACTAATGCCTTAAGGCAAGATCACAACGAAACTTATTTATGACATGCTCACTATAAGCCAAGTATAGGCAACGGTCGATTGGAATGATAAACGAAAAATTTACAATTAAAGTTACGATTACCAAATAATCAGTCAATCATTGAGAATCATCATCACCTCAAGTTCATTTGGAAGGAACAATCATCAGTCGACATCAAAAATAACATGTACATTTGTACAATGCACAGCTCAAAAAAAGGAACTAATTTTAAGCGATAATATATAATGACTCATCCACAATGGTTTATCGTGCAAATAAAAAATACAATTATTGGCAATACCAAAAATATATTATGTGATTTATACTTTGTGTATCAGTCAATCATTGAGAATAACCATCCGCTTATGAACACAAACGAATCTTAAATTACTAATGCATTACAAATAGGAAGATTAAAATATACGACTACATTCTTTAGAAGACTTAGTTTGGACAAAAGAAAGTCATTAAAGGATGAGACTGGCGATCACGGAAATACTGAACTATCTAATACAATTGATAGTTCGAGTAGAAACAATATTAATCTGAATCGGCCAAAACCAAAGGTTTATATCTCTGTACCTGGGGAAAGGAGCTTGGAAATACAGGTAAGTACGAACAATCAATGACTTGGACTCTTAGAAGTATGCGTAAATAAAAAAAAGTAACAAGAGAATTGAAGGATGGTGCTTCCTCAAATCTATTTGAAGTTGCAGAACTTGGAAAAAAACGGCGACGAGTTCACGTTCAAGTCAGGCTGAAAATATTAAAAATTGGTTAAATATATATTTGTACTCAATAAAAAGCGGGAATAATTCAACGTATCCACTTGATAAAGCGGTGAAGTGAATGCCAAGATCAGATATTAAAGGAACTACGTTAAACGTAGATGAGCATTAACAAAATGTTCATATTCGAATTAGATTCCTCCCGTTGGGAAGCAGGTCATTGATAGATCGATTAGGAACGAAACGAACAAATCAGCAATGTTTCATTTGATTGAAAAGTCCAAAGATAATCGGGTGGCTCTATCTTAAAATAAATTTCCGCGAACACTAACTTTACTCTCGTAAAAAACAGAATCTGATGTAAAGATACAGCTAACGAAGCTCTGCACGCCAGACCATCAGTCCTTCCAAATCCTTTGAAAAAGTTACGTAGGGGAGCCCTCGATGTATCTCAAATCATCAAGCTACCAGTCAAATTTCGGCTTTCCTGGGTGGGTAAGGACAGAATCCGAAATTTGGAGCGACTTGCAGGAGCTATCTACGTCTAATTCGGCTTAATCTTACTTTGCCGATAGCCTCGTTAGAACTGTAAGCGCGTAAAATATCTATCGACGGGTGATCTGATTAGAATAGGCTTCTAATAAAGAAATGAATGAATCTTAATGTTGCGGAATTGGAAATGATCGAACGGAATGCGCTTATGCGGGAGTATTTTGGCACGTACACGTAAAATAGCTACTAGGTCTGACACTTACCATCACTTGGTTCTTCGTTCTTCCCCAGACTTTGTTGGCATCGACGGAGGCGGTAATGGGCGTGTCGAAGATATCGCTGACTGTGTATGAGTATTTTATCCTATCGAAGGCGCTGCAACTATACAAGGGATTTCTATGACAATTTGAACCGGTATTGATACAAATAGATAAGGAATTGGGAGGGTTACGGGAGAATTTGAAGAAGTATCCAAAAATATGCTGACTAAGGTGTTGTCATGGTTACGTGAATGTGTGTACAGCACTGATATGTTTAAAATAATCTTAAAACCTGTTAAAATTGATCTTGTTACCAGCATTCATAAGAAATAATTTCACGGGAGATGTTCCTTCAAATATCAGCCCCTTCAAGTGGGCGAGACCTGTGTGTTACTGGTCTGCCTCGATGCTGATTCTTAATGTAGGATGTAACTTACCTAATGACCGAAAATCCAAGGATCAATTCTAGAGTACATTTCCAAAAAAAAAACCCTCGTTTGACAGTCGAGTTATTTCACTTCAATTTTTTTTGTTAGTGTTCTCGACCACAGAAATGAGCAAAGTTAACTCCTAACCAGCTTCTCTCTAAAATCGATTTTTATGAAAACCGTTGGAAAGGGAGTTAAATTTCCTTATCCCCATAGAGTAACAATTTTCCTGTAGTTGCTTTTGTATCAATAATTTCATGTATCACATAACAAAAGTTCTTGACCAACAGCCAGGAAAGAGCCAGGGGTCAAGTTCAGTGAACGAGGAACACCCGCTCTCCCTATTAGTCAGGAGGAGGAGAAGAGGGGAGTCCTGATATAAGCCCTTAGCTAAGGGCATGATTACCTTCAAAGTCTTTGCCGGTGTAACCTGGCTATTTACCTATTCTCTCTCAAACGCGCAAACAAAACTTTTTTCTCAACTACCCCGTGATCAAGTCCCTCAGATCTGTCTAAATGATAAAGTTAATAAACAAATATTCCCAAAAATACGTCCCTGCCGAGTCCGTCAGACCCGTCAAGCCGAAAAGGCATTTTTCTATCAAATTCAAAACTCCCTTAATTAGGCCCAAATAGTCTAGGTACTAGAAAAACCGGAATTTTGTATACGAGCCTAACTAACTTGTAAAACAAGTAAATTTCAATGTCACGTAGTCCGAAGATTGAATTTGGATTTTATGAAAAACCTTTTACCTCATAATTAACAGGTTCTGTGACTACCACGGTTTTCCCAAGGAAAACTTCCCCAGATTCGTAGCTTTCCAACGGTATAGGAAAAAATGCTTGTAAGTGAAATCAACCCCCCCCCCCCCCCCCCCACCCAATCGATTTTGGTAGAAAAAATTATTTCACGGTATAGTTTGGGGTAAAAAAATGCAGTATATTTTGCTGAAGGTTAATACAACGTTTCTGCGATCTACAAGTAGACCGGGAAGCGATGTGGAGATAGTTGGGTTATGTGTTTATGGAATAACGTAACTGTAGTATGCTCATTATTAGCTTGAAGAAGAAAATATAAATCAAACGGAGGTGACAAGATACAAAACTGTAACTCTTCAGCAGCCAGTTCATGACTTACCGCGAATCAAGAAGATCAGACGTGCAATCCCAGCACAAGCTGCTGCCAGGGCGGTTTTCAACTGGCGGAAGAAACGGAGGCGTGGTTCGCGTCAGCGTCTGCTGGAGTCTTGGAGGCAGCTCAGCCCTATTGGGACGGCAGGCCATGAAGTAAGGCATGTGAAGTCCTGGTATTTCAGCTGATCTGCTTCGTTCCGACTGTGCGCTGGGAGGGAACATCCCTGAGAGGGAAGGTAGAGCTTTGGTACACCCTGGGAATGCAGGCTCTTTCCTAGACGAGCCGAATTCTGCTGTACTAGGAACTGGCTGTAAAAAAAAAGGTCACTGTAGCAGTCAATAATAAGGATTTTCTCCAATATCTTTATAGGTTGTTTTACAGCAACTTTAAAAACGAGGAAGTGAAATTATAACTTGAAATTATAATATGCATTGAAATGCATTGACAACTGTCCTTTCCTGAGACAGCAAGCATCATAACATTTCATCAAAGACAGAATGAATTTACAGAGAGAGAGAGAGAGATAAGAAGTATGGGAGTCCCTTGATCTTCCTAGTATTATGAAACTATTTCATCCCCTCTCGTTTATTTTGGCACTCAATAGTTGTAAAAACCAACCCCTAGAAAGATTTTGACACCCTTTACAATTAGAAAATTCGTATCCGGTTGAGGTTAAGGGTGTTTTAATTTTTCCAAGTTTAAAGTGTTCCAGCCGTGCGACATGATAGTAGAAGCAAATATTCCAAGATTATTGTATATTGAGGTTTTTGTCTGGAATTAGATCACCTAGTGGGCTAAGAAAAGGGAAACTAAGTAATCCGAATAATAGACTGCCAATAAATTCTTGTTTTTTAATTATTGCAATTGAGATTTTGAACAATTTTTCAAATGTGATTTAGTGAATCCAAAAGGTGCTGTTACCAAAATGTTATTGTTCCAAAATGTCATAAAACGGATTTATATTAAGAAAATGGACTAAAATTCGTTGTAACGTTCTATTATAGATTTTAAGTTGTTTGAAGTAGAGAACAACATTGAGTAGTAATAACTTATAATCATTCGTCTCATTTGATCAAAGTGTGTAGATGATTATGTCAAACATTCATACCTGTGTAACATTTTTTGGTGGTCATCATCGATTAGACAATGGGAGGGAGGGGTATGACAAAGTTATTTACGAGGTAAAAACTTTTAGAGGTGTCCCCTAATTTCGTTTGGCCACAATAGATCGACGTAAATCGTTCTTGGAACGTTTTTTGAAGGTCAACGTTGAAGAGCAGTGTGTTACTGCCAAAAAACATTGATACCTCTGATTGGGTTCGAACTCGTGTTTTCAGTTCTAAGGTGGAATTTCTGTTTACTTCCAACGCTATAATGGATTTAATTATGAGGGCGATTCAAACAAAGCTCTGGCTATGGGTTATACTCCTTGAACGTGCAGTTGTGATCTTATTTCTACGAACACCAACTCCATGTTTGTTTGCTCCTGAAGCCCTTTTATTCAAATATTTTGTTCATATTAAAGCTCTTAAATTCGTCTTGTGAATAAGTAGATGAAAATAAATTGTAGTAGGTAGTTCGTGAGGAGTATAATTTTATAAGGTTATGGGCCCAATTTACGTTTCCACAGTTGGTGAGCACTGCAATATAAAATTCAGTAAACTTACTGGCATGGTAGATGACGATGAAGGTGATTTGGGAGGGCTGGAAGGAGCCCGAAACGAAGGGCGTTCAGATGTTGACATCTGCGGCAAATGACGGACTGAAGACCTGACACCGGCAACACTGGGACTTTTACTGAGCGTTGGCCGACGCGCGGACCTCTGCGAAAGGGAACTGGACGCTGAGGACGAGCTTGGAGATAGTACCAAGGGTTTCAACCTTCTCGGTGATTCATTGAACCCTGATGCCCTGTACAGAGAAAAACTATCTTGAAAATTGAGTCTTTTAAAAAAGTCAAGTTATGTAACATGATCGTACAAGCAAATTTTCTAAAATTATCTTATTCCGTTTTATTTTAGTGTAAGTTAAAAGTTGCTCACTTTAACTATAATTTTTTTTTGCAAAAATACAAAAAAAAGCTTCCTAAATAATGAACAGATTCAGAACTTTTGCATCAATATCGATTTTTTCGCATAATCTATCAGTGACCCTTCCATACTCAATCAGTCTACAAACAAATGAGGAAATTCTCAGTCCCGTTTCTCTTGTACTTAAAATCTGTGCGAATAGTACATTTTTTTAATTAAAATCTTCAAGTATTGGTTCAGAAATTTTGGCCTGGAAAATCCTTCTTTAGTTGATTTGGCGAGAATAGAGTTGGCGAGGATGGCCAACAGGGTCAACGTTGGATTTATAGAAAAAATATGGACAAAATTCGTCGCCGAGCCCTGTTCTTGTGGCAACTCAATTTTGAGTAAAAAACAATGGACTTCAAGCTAAAACCCCCACGTTTTACTACATTTAAACGTAAATTACACCACCAACATCAAGCATAAAATATTTTTCGGTTATACCGTTGGAAATTTGAGTTTTTGGCGCATATTTTACTACAACAGGCTAAAACTGATCTCTGAATCAGGAAGATCTACAAGCGGTTAAAAAAAGAGAACATTTTCCAAATTTGACGAATTTTTCCGAATTTCATTTTCAATCGATTTAGTTTCAAAGACTTTTTTAGCGAATTTTTCTAAATTTCACCCGTCCACTGAGCTCAAAAACAATTATTCTTCAACGAACTCATTCTGTTGTATGGAGTATTTGATTTTGGGCGAAAGAACTTTTTTATCTCAATCCTAACGAGAGTTATCGTCTGGTTGACCCCTACACTTATGTCAAAGGGTTAGAACCAAGGAATTTCTAAATAATAAATACGTTTTGCATTATTAACGGGGTTATCGGTTTCAAACACTTCTTAGTAAAACATAAGGACGCTTGACAACATAAGTTTGAACTCGATAATTGTAATGTTCTAGTTCATCGATGGTAAATTGTATTTAGTAATATTCCGCTAAAGTAATATATATTCATAGAAAGATATAGATTCCTAACTTATATATTCAGTTATAGATCTTAACTTAACCAGTTTTATCCTTTACTTCATTACTGATTCAAATTTCACCTTAATTCAAATTTGAGAATTATTTAAATTCAAATTATCGAAATTTTGAACAATCGCTTGATTATTGGAGAAATGTATTATTTCTAATCCCTGGGAGATGTTTTAGAATGGCACAGGTACCCACACTATAACACAATGTTACATCTATAAGCTAGGAATCGCTTCAGGATGCCTCAAAACTGATTTCTATAAAGAAACGTTGAGACATCGATTTCAGGTTTTGGGGGATTTGGTAACATTCAAAAGTGTTTTGATTATCAAATTTTTCCCGAGCTAAAACCTGTAACAAAGAAAGGATCCCAGAGTTCCAACATACTTCATACAACCGTAAAATTCTACCAATACGATGTCTTGAGAACACTAAAGAGGTAAATCCGAAAATTGTGCAAAATTCATGTAATCCAAGAGTATTTTTTCGACTTCAGAATGTAGTCTGACAATTTTAGAATTGTAAGAACAGAATAAGTACTAAGTAGTAAGTCTTGGAATGGTACTAATAGGTACTATTTAAAAAAAAAAAGACCTTGAGGGGTTTACAAAAACTTATACCTATAAGTACTTTTGCCTATCGGTTAACCGAAAGTAAAATTAAATTATGGGTTTAATAGACTCACAAAGTCAAATTTTTAAGGAGGTTCGTGATGTGAACTTTGTCGTCATCGGGAACTTCACTGCGCTCCAGGTACATTTTCAAAGACTTCTTCAATGGTTCGTGCTTTACGACCTCTGGACCGTGGAACGCCACAACTAGAGTAACACATAAAAGTAACATCATATGAATTAAACTCAAATGAATATTTAAACATTAGGTTTGTTACTGCCTACTACCAAGTTAAACTTTTCAAGACTTGGCGCTAAATGATTAATAGATCAAAAAATGAAGGTGTCAATAAGGGTTTTTAAGAACAAGTTCAAAAATTCAGTAGCTAACAAGGTTATTATTATTTTTTTCGAACTGAAATCATCTCAATATTGCAAAGCCTTCGATGTACATTTAGGTATTGTCCAAATTTGGTTGACATTGATGTTTTTGGTGGACAGAATGAGTAGATACCACTAACAGCAACTTGAGGATGTCTTTTCTACAACTGATTTTCGAACAAAAAGTTCATTCAAGAATCATATTTTAGTAATGCCTGTCAAATTCTGAACGTAAATTAAAGAAAGAAAGAGAGCAGCGAAGAGATGAATCAATATGAAGGGAAGGCAGATTGTAATTTAGTATTTAGATGGTAGATTTTTAGAAAATTCGATGATTGTATTTCCTTTGAACCATGATTGTATTTTAGAAAATTCCTTTGAACGCTATTTCTGAAATAGTTCGCTATTATTGAACTGTAATAATTATATTGCAACTAGAAAGAGATTCTGAAGCATTCCGTTAGTGTAAAATTTTAGAAATCCAGTATATTTGGGATGAGTCGGGAAAAACCGAGCACTTACCCAAACAGGTACCTATGTCTATATGTATATGGCCAGAATTTTCACCAATTCAAAGCAGTACAAGAAAATTTTCGTAGCATCAGGATGGTAAAAAGTTCATTATCTTGGTACTACAACAATTTCAGGATGTAAATTAATAAATTCAAGATCAAGAAAAAACAGAACCAACAATGGTAAAATTGGGCTGATGGTTTCGAAAATGGTGACTGTGTACCGCTACTTACATCGACAGTCCTGGGACCATAACCTGATTGTCAGACATGAAACCGAAAATTGTGAAAATCTAAATTACTGAAGACAAACAAGATTTATTCACGAAGATAAAGGTACTAAGAAGTCGAATAGCTATAAAAATGTACCTTGGTTCACTTTTTGACGAAATAAGCGCACAAGGATGATTCCACTAGGCTCTTTTTCATTAGGTGACAGCGGAGTCGTGGCGATGACTGTGAAAATATCAGCTACTTCCGTCAGTGGAGTTTCATCGGTGATGCTCTCCAGCTTCCCGCTACGTTCTCGGAGCTGCTCAGTGCATCTGGAATTTATAACAAAAAAAGTTATGATGAGAAATGGGTATCAAGCGAAGAAAAATCGGTTAATGACAAATATTAAAAATGTTGACTTAATAATCAATTTATTGATAAGACAATCAATTAATTTTTTAAAAGTTCCAGTTAACCTTGGCAGCCGAGGGAAGTTGAATTTTGCTATAACTTTGATTTCACTCTATTGCCTAGGAGTTGTTTTCTAGTTTCTAGTGTCTTGTTGCCTTCATTTCCGCATTTCTTGCCACTGTGACAAGATTTCTCGAAACCTTGTTCCTGTATCTTGGGGCGTATTGTGTTTTGTACCTTGGGACACAGTTTGAGCGCATAAAATCTGAAGAAAATTTCTGAAAAATGCTAAATTGTGTTGTTTTTTCAGATGCCTCGGCCGAAAGAAGGTCGAAAGCGCATTGACTGAAAAACGGTGGAAGCCTCTGTCACTCTCGTGACGGATAAGAAGGTAATTGTTCGGAATGGTGCAAATCAGACTGGAGTATCCGTCAGTTCTCTGCACCGCCACTTGAAGGAATTCAAGGTATCAGGTGAGGAGCATTTTTCATTCAAGAGTGGCATGGATGTGTGGAAGGTATTCGATGAGCTCCTAGAAGAACCGCTGAAGAACTACATCCTGCAGTCATTTTACGACAGACTGTATCTTTAGAGTAAAAACTTTGTCTTTTGATTTTGAATATAAGGTGTCCTCCTTCATGGGATGAGGATAAAAAAGCAGGGACGTCTTGGTACTACAGTTACATGGAACGCCATGTAGGGAGATTTCATTGAGGAAGCCACAACCCACCAGCCTTGGAAGAGCCATGTCTTTTAATTGCCCTGTAGTTGATTGCTTCTACATCAAATGATGTTCACTCACATTAAATTGTCGGTAAGTGGTGGATAAAAACCTCCTTCATAATATTAAAAAACACAGGAAATGACCTTATTTTCGTCCTTCCCACGTATCTTTTGGTCGATGTATATCATTATTAATATATATATAGGAGTTGGCGATTTGAAGTTTACGTTCAATTTATAGCTGTTTCATCGTTCTTTTGTTACCTACCTTTAAAATGCCATTATTTATACTTTTCGAAACGAAGATCTGCAAACGTTTGGGAAATATTTGATATATTTACCTGAGAATGCGCCCGCGTGCTCCGTTCGTGATGGGTGCAGATCCGATGCAGTGCAACGCAAAGTCTATATTCTCGTCGGAGAGGCTGACCAGAGTTGGGTAATTCATCCTGGAGAAGACTGGCCAGTACTTATGGAGCCTTTCCGACTTCAACCAATCCAATACTCCTGTAAAAGACGATAAAATGCTGACTTCGTGTTTTACCTTTTACCTAGTCAGTAAGATTGCGATCCTATTATATATCTATTGATAGTCTAATTCTAGTGTTGTCATACCCGAAACTACGGTGAACAGTATAGTCCATCCTATAAATTTGCACCTTTTGACTTGCAAAATCTTGTTTGGTACCACTAGTTCATTATAAACCAAAGTTTGATTAGTACCCTTCGCTTACTTACCTGATACTTCGTACACCATTTTGAAAAAACTATCTGACATGGGCATTTTTTCCTCCAAGTTTTTGATCCCTACCTCATTTTTTCCTAGCTCTAGTGCATTTTCCGTACACAAAACTGAAAGTTGTTTTACAAAGGTTCATTACTTTTTGTCCTCCAAATTGTGATATTACAAAGTGAAATTTACCCCAGTTTTCATCATTTTAAAGCACAAAAATTCCGGGTATTTTTTCAACACACCTCAGTAGAGTAAGGAATCTGAAAAATCTCTTTTCATGTAACAATTCTTCGTACATAATAACGTAAGTACGTTGTAAAACGTACATAATATTGGAAAAATATACGTCTACTGAATCGCTTTGAGCGGAATTGTTGTTTGGTAAACTAAACTAGTGATCAAATTGTTGAGAGCGGTTCCGAATAGTTTCCTATTAAGAAACATTGTCATTTTTAGGGGTCAGCAGTGGGATGGCAAAATTATAGAAATTCGTAGTGTTCTTAAAATTGGTACATTCAAAATTCCAAACAATCAAAGGCTTGCTTATTATTACCTTTCATCGTTTCGGTTAAGGTTGGTAGAGCTGACACTCCCATTTGAAAATTGGGCACAATCTTCTCCTTTCTTTTCAGAATTCTGAAAAAAAACAACATTTATTAATTAATCACGAATGTTAGACAACATTGTTCTGAGCAGCATGATGATGACATTCCACATACGGAGTTTACCCATTGTACAAATTGAACAATGCTCTGAAAGAACGCGATTTGAAGTATACCAATGAAGGGAGATACGCCAAGTATACTCTTGAATAATGTGTAGTGTATCCTTGGGTTGCATTGTAAGTACTAAAAACAAAATCAAAACAAACAATTTTTCAATGGTAAGATTATGTACTTAAGGCACGGCCTGGCATAGGATTGCTGAATTTGGCTAATGTATGCCAGCGCATGATTTATCGTTATCCTTCGCGTTATCCATCTAAAAGCAAGTACAACTAATTTGTGTCACTATGTGCGTTCAATTTTGGTTACTGTCAGCCCCGCAGAGGGGGAGGGGGCACTGGACCCGATGCCTTCGGGCCCGACCTTCCTATGAAAAATACAGAATTAATAAAACCTCCATGGGAATCGCCGCTCAAGTCCTTCAATTTAGTAAAGTGGAACAGCGCAAATTAGCTTAATTTCAGCTACAGTAAATACTAAGGTTTCCTTGCCGAAATCTCACTTGCTACGCGCAGATCTCACTCCCTACTATTTACGGGGCTATCGGCTGGATATTGTATGGAGTGAGACAGCAGGGAGTGAGATTATAGAATTTCACCGCCATCACAGGCCACAAATCAATTGAAACCGGTAGAACCAAAATGTTGTCAACGAACGTTCAACAACTTCACTAATTGTCAACAGGTGCGATCAAGTTTGACTTGCCACAGTCAAAATATCATCGGAGTAGGGAGTGAGAGTTAAAATCCCACACTGCTGCCTCCAGGGATGGTTTTCCCGGTAGAACTGACTGGGAAGGTCTAGGAAAAATCTAACTACCATCGTTGGAACCATCCTGAATAAGGGATGCCAAAAATCAGAAGCAACTTCATAAACACCGTTTTCTGTCAGTAGGGGGCTACTTTTCAAAAAATTGTAGGGAGTGAGGGAAAACCGTGTGACACTGAAATGATGGGCTGATAAGGCTACTTGATTTGATCCAATTTTTTTCCTGAGGCAGATATCTATTGTAGATGGTGTGTTCTTTCATAGTGAAAGTGGATATAACAGCCCCAATTAATATTTTGCTGAGTAGTTACGATGGAAGTTGTATACCTCTGGTTAGTGACAGCTGTAGGGAGTGAGAAATACGGAATTTTCTCCTGGGTCCTGTAGGCACAACTTTTACAGACTTTTCCATGGAACATGTACATCCACATTGGAGAAAATTTTAAAACACTTACAAAACTGTATTTAGTTGAGATTTGACGGCAATACTGATCAGTGACGTAAATGTGACCAAAATTTTGAAATGACCCGTCTAAGATTCAGCCCAGATGGTTTTTTTTTTCAGAGGAATTGACAATAATTTTCAAATTGCAGAGGAATTAGCAGACGTATTTTCAATGAAAAGAACGTGACAGGTGTTAACATTCTCTCCAAAGCAAATGATAGTATTTCAAAACTAAACGGTAAGACCACAGATGGGGGCAAAAATCATGGCTTAGTCGGTCACGTGTGTAATGCTAAGCAGGAGAGGAAAAACCTATGGTGTTACATTGCATTGTTCACAAACAAGCTATAGGTGAAAAAACCCTAAATATCTCAGAAGTAAAGGAAGTAGTTCAGGAAGAAGTACAGTAAACTATATCAGATCACATTCTCTGGAACACAGAGTTCAAAAATTTCATTTAAGAAATAAGAAAGCCAATACCAAGACGTCCCTTATTTTGAGGTGCGTCAAATTCGTCTAGAGTGCTAAAAAAAAACCTGTTTCCGAGGTTAAAAATGTTCCATTCCTGAAAATTCAATTGTTACTGTTTTTTATTGAACTACAAAAAAGTGATCATGGAATTTTAAAAATACACTCACTAAAAACTAATTTTCTGTACGTATGTTAGGCCTAATTTTGAATTTGTCAGGTTCGTCCAGGAGTACTTGAAAACACTGACTTTTCAAAATTTTTCGGGGGATAGTGAGGGGGTGGACCCCCCCTTCAGCTGGGGGACTAACCCCCCAGACCCTCCTGATGGTCCGTCTCACGGGTTTTTTTTGGAATGTCCCCGCATTTTTAAACAGTTTTCGATTGCGTGCACAGGAAAGAATGTGGAACCAGTCAGACATGTTGGACTCATATTTATGTGAATTTATGTGGAGGAACAGATATATGGGACAAGACCTATATGATCAAATATTTAAAGACATTGTTTCTTTTTGGCCCCCAGAGTAATAAACAGTAAGAGTAAAAGTAAAATAACAGTGTGTCTTGTTTCATTCAGCTTTTGATTTCTACGTGTGTAATATTATGAATAAAAATAAAAACCAATAAAAAACCCGTTGAAGGGTACCAAATTCGTTTGCAGCTTATTATTTTATCCTTCAGTACATTCCTGAGACATGTTGAAGGCAATGCGGGGACATTCCAAAAAAGACCCAGTCTCACCACCTCCACATTACGATACGGCCCTTTTGGCCAAAAAGTTTGGAGACTCCTGCTCTAAACGAAAATAAAGAAGTGGCTCTAAACTCGCAGGATTTCTGCTTGGATAAGGTGAAACGCGCAGGCGAACTGGGCCTGGGAGGGACCACAAGATGTTACAAGAAGGCGGTCTTTTCCTTCCTCGTCCCGCCTACCGACACCTGCAAGAGCTCCGAACAGGTACCTAACTACATTCATCTCCCACTCGACCACCATCTTCTCGGAATCTTTTTGCGTTGTATTACGAGCCCCTTCAAATGTGACCTCATTTCTTCTGTGTAACTACGTAGTTTCCTTAACGCATCACGTATTTGTCGTGCTAATAAGCCCAAGTGGAAAATTATAAGATCCAGCCCTCTTGAGACTTTCCACAGATTTTTTCAATGTTTCTGGTTTATTATTCAGTAATAAACCATTGTAATCGCCCTGGAAAAAAAATTCTAACCCCCCCTGAAAATTCCATGGTTTACGTTTCAAAGGGTGTAGAATCCGAATCTGCAATAAACAATTTTCCGTCCGTCCGCCGTACGCACGATTTCTCCCAAACGGCTGAAGCAAAAAAGCAGAAATTTTCAGGAAAAATCCATGTAGGTCCGGCGACCAACACTTAATTTAAAGTGCCCTTTATGGTCTGTCAAAGTTTTATAAAATCCCTAAAAACCTCAAAAAAAAGTCAAGGCGGCCTAAATTTGTACTCTTTTTGAGGAACACTCCACGAGGAATCGGATGAGCCCCTCCCCAGGTCCGAAGGTCAAACCATTCCCAATCTATGGCCCGATTTTTGGTGCCAACATTCGCGTTATTTTGGTTTATTTTTGTTTTTGTGTTGATATCAGTAACCTAGTGACGTAGTGATGTAGTGATGTAGTAATGTGGATACTGGAGTGAACTTCTAAAAGGCTTTGTAGCCGATACACGGGTTGAAGCATTCTGATAATTTTCAGGAAAACGATGTAAATTCTTTCACTGGGGTTTATTATTCAATTGGCTTGCGTTCATGATTTGAATTTATACTAAGCTTTGGAGTGTGCGTGTTTCACAGGTGATAGAGCGATTATTGAATTTCAGGAGGCACACAAATATGATCAACTGATCAATCCAAATAGGTATTTTGGTCGAGAACAGATTTACGAGTTCTATGCATATCTCCTGAAATTCAATAATCGCCCTTTCACCTGTGAAACACGCAAACTCCAAAGCTTAGTATAAATTCAGATCATGAACGCAAGCCAATTGAATAATAAACCCCAGTGAAAGAATTTGCAGCTTTTTTCTGATTGAAACACGCGTTTTGAATCGTAATAAATTTTATGATAATCATAACTTATGACTACCCATTTACGTAAATTAAATTACTGATCTATGATAATAAGACGTAGTAAGCTGTTCATTATTTAAATTCGGCGATTCCATACAGTGTAATTGTATTGTGCATTGCTTCTGAAATCTCTATTCCGTAGCTCGATTTGGAAAGAAATCACTGACTTCATCAATGTGTCTCCCTACATCCCACAGACGGTAGGATGACTTGATCATAAAGATAACTCTGTCAAAACAGTAACGGCAACTAGCTCCTTTGACATATAACATGTAACACCAATTTACGCTCATTCGCCAGAAAATAAATAAAGAAAAAATAATGAAAAACGCGATTTATTCATTTATTCATCGGCAAATGAAAAAAAAACACAAATTACAGTGAATAGTATGATGTAAACATATGCCTGCCAGTTGATAAGTTCATAGGGAATTGAGGGAACTGGCAGAGCCACTTATGCGGGAGAAGGAAAATACTAAACTGTACAAAAAAACGTGCAAATTTTTTCACTTGGGATAATTATTCAATTTCATTAATTTGGCTTGCCAAACTAATTATTATCAAGGTGATACAGCGATTTCATTAATTTCAGGAGGCACACAAATATGATCAACTGATCAATCCAAATAGGTATTTTGGTTGAGAACAGATTTATGTGCTCTATACATATCTCCTGAGATATAGGTAATCGATTTGAATTTCTACTAAGATTTGTTTTGATCGTGTAACCTAGTGATGTTCAAGGTGATAAATCGATTATTGAATTTCAGGAAACACGCACACAAAGCTATGATCAAATCATGATCAATCCAAATAGCAGCGTATTATGGTAAAATATTGAGAAAATGATTTTTTTATGCATATCTCCTGTATCGGCTAACCCTTTTAGAGTTCATCGGAGCATCCACATTCACTCCATTAGGTTAATGCGTTCAAAACAAACTCCAAAACTTAGTAGAAATTCAAATCATGAACGCAAGCTAATTGAATAATAAACCCAGTGAAAGAATTTGCAGCGTTTTTTATGGTTATCAGAATACTTTAACCCGTGTATCGGCTATAAACCCTTCCAGGAGTATCCATCCATGTTCACTATCACTAGGTTAAAGCAATCAAAGCAAAAACAATAAACCGAAATAACGCAAATGTTAGCACGATAAATCGGGCCATACATCGGGAATGGTTTGAGCTACGGACCTGGGGAAGGGGAAGGGAGAGCTGGCTAAAAAATTGGGGCGTTTTCGGACCAATATTGATTTTTCCTGAAAATATCAGATTTTTTTGCTCCCGCCGTTTGGGAGAAATCGTGCGTACGGCGTGCTTGAAAAAAAAAAAAAAATTCTAACCCCCGTAAACCATGAAAATTTTATGGTTTACGTTTCAAAGGGTGTAGAATCCAAATCTGCAATACAATTTTTCCGTCCGTCCACCGTCCGACCGTACGCCCGATTTCTCCCCAAAGTGCCCACATGTGTCCTCATTTGAGAGAGCTACGATGATGTCCTTCAAACACATGACAATGAGACAAAAGGTTTGGGACAAACAAACAGGTTTGGGAGTACTTGATTTGTACAGACTATCTAAAAGTTAGCCGCCCTTGTAAGCGCATCCAGTAACTAATTCTAAAAAAAAAAAAAAAAAAAAAAAAATACTAGTTAAAATATTTCCGGTAAAACGTACTTAAAGCGGATACAATTTTCGGATCATGTTCAAATTCTGACTCACGGACAAACGATGACAATTAGATACATTTCGATCAATTGCCGGATGTAAAATGAAGAGTATCCGAGCTTTATGACAGCCATGAGTAGGCTTAGTTACCACGTAAAATCTACAAAATTAATTTTTTTGAAAAAGCTGAACAGAAAATTATTTATCAAAGATGGACAGCGATTGTCCCGTAAAATAGAAATCACCCTTATCTTGACGGACAGCTTAAAAATGCCGTAGACGCTGTTTACAAACGAACGGGTTTATAAATCCAACCAAACTAACTCTCTAATAGTTCACCGAGGTGAGGTCTGGCGTTGTCGCCATTCCATCCAGCGAGAAGAATTACGTATACCCCGCCTCAAACCTTTTTTGTAGTCCAGACTTTTGTAAAAAACCTAATTTTAACAGAAAACACACGTTTCTCTGCAGTCCTCCTCCATTTCCATTGACACCATTTCCTCATATAAAAATATTTTCAAAGCTCATAACAACTACACCGTTGGAAAGCCGACATTTCGGAGCACGTTTTGCGAGACTTGCACAGTTCTGAGTCAATCTTTATTGGGGTTGCTAGGCGAGATGAAAAAGAGGCGATTTCAAGATTTTGACAAAACTGCCATTTCGCGCAGCAATCGCACAACTTCAGTGCAATTAAGGAAAATGTTTTCTGACATTTAATAGATAGGAAATTTGACGCTCTCTCCAACGGTGTCTTCGAGTTTGAGCTGTCTCCAAAATTGAGGGAGTTATGACAGTTTTAGTGACATCAGATCGAAAACACGAAAAACATTTTAAATCGCGAGTAACTCGGAAATGAGGCTTCTAACAAATTATTGCAAAGAAGCACTTTAGGTCAGAAATTGTAACACTGTACACTTAACCCTTACGAGGGGCTACTTAAATACGGAAATAGTAAAACTTTGTCAAAGCATTTGCAGTATTTTTCGGCTGTTTCCTTGAGATAAACAAACATCACTATTTAATTTAGTGTGAAGAGATGGCTACAATATAGCCGTTGAATAATCGTTTGACCGTTGAGTGTGCGTGTTTCACAGGATAGAGCTATTATTGAATTTCAGGAGGCACACAAATATGATCAACTGAACAATCCAAATAGGTCTTTTGGTTGAGAATAGATTTACGTGCTCTATGCATATCTCCCGAAATTCAATAATCGCTCTATCCTGTAAAACACGCACTCTCCAAATCTTAGTAGAAATTCAAATCATGAACGCAAGCCAATTGAATAATAAACCCCAGTGAAAGAATTTGCAGCGTTCTTACAATGGTCTGAATAAGGATTTTTAGGCAGTTATTTTTTTCTCATGTTTGGATTGCTCAACAACCCCCCACCCCTAGATTGATTTTAATAGTCGTCCTGCTCCTGACTAACGCTTGGTCCAGAGGGAACAAAAAAGTCAAATTGTAAGAGTTTCGGAAAAAATGTTGTAGAACAAATGTGGTTTTAAATTAGTTGGAAAACCGATCCCCTAAGTTTTGTACCATAATTTTAATAACTACCTATTATTAGTAAAGTTAGTCAATGATAATAAGATTTGATGAATAAAGAAAGGAATTTACCTTTTCGATGGTGATTGATGACGGAAGGACGAATTCATGGTAGGAATCGAAGCAACACATAGGTCCTAGAAACTGAATAGATGGGATTGTAGGAGGGCAAGGGTTTTTATAAGATCGTCTCAGGTAGGTAGGAATAGGTAGGGGTCGGGGATGGTATCCCTTGGACTTGTAGGGCTGTCTCCCCCCTCCATCCATAGTCCTCGGACACTGGTGCAGCAGAGGGCTGGGCGTATCTGAGAAAAGAGTGGAAATGGAGTCCCGACAGCCGTTTCACGAGTGTAGAAACAAGAATAAACTCTGCAAATCATCAAACAAAGGATTATTATATTAGTCAATTATAAAGTAGTTAATGGTACGGATCCTTTAAATAGAGAAGGTAAAAATCCACGGGTTACATGGCCAGGGCTATGAGCAAGCCGTCCGACATCTACGCTTTTCCATTGCATCAACGATGGAAAACAAACGCACATTGCATAATCTCTGGAAAAATTTGAAATGCAAGGTGCCCGATATCAGGATTGAGTCCATCGATTATATGGTTCTAAGCTTTCTTGAGTTGGACGATGAAAACACACCTCGAGAATGGATGCACTTTGTGGTGTTTCTGCAGATATTAGAAATGTATTAATTATATCGGTACAGATATTATGTGTTATCTACACGAGATTCCTTGTAGCAGTGTGATATCTACTAGCTCGGGCCGTATCTGCGATGTTGATATCTGCACGGATCACATTTCACCCATCAATCTGTGCGACATTATTGCGTGTGTGCATAGGAAAGGAAGGTAGGATAAGTTGTTCCTGGCCTTCTTGTGTTTCCGACTGGTACAATTTGTGCCGTGATGTTTGTGTTGATGTTTATCATAAACGTGGGAAAAAAAAATTGATTAATCTCCATTCCAAGTTAAACGTAAATGTAATCGAGGACGGATTTTAGTAAGTGATAGACGACCACATGAAATCGAAGAAAACAGCAGCAGCAACAGTAATGATGAACAGTACGAAGCACCAAGTACAGCCAGAAATTATGGACGCAGGGTAGAAGGACCATGGGTGTTTGGAATGTGCACGAAAAGAGGTGATGGAATTTTGGAGCGCCGATTTTTCATAGTTGAGAAAAGAGATCGCGCAACTCTGCTTCCTATAATTGAAAACGAGATTGAAGTGGGCACCACTGTAATTTCTGACTTGTGGAAAGCCTACAGTTGTTTATAATCGAAAGGCTTTGATCACAAAACTGTGAATCACTCGGATAATTTTGTAAATCTCGCCACAGGAGCCTACACTCAAACTATAGAGTCGTTGTGGAATCAAGCCCCCAACTATGTACACATAGCATCTGTACAACTCCTAGATAAAAATAGTTTGCACTATTTGCAACAATGGTTATTTTGTACACTAGGGTTTTTTGTTGCACAAATGTTTACTATTCCTGTATCAGAAAATTACCTCCCCATGGAGGGAGGTAACGCATCAGGTTTTTAGTTGTTGGTTTTGAAGGTCACTTACAGGTTGCCATACTCTCCACTGAACAAGAAGTAGAAACAGCGATCCAAAAACTGCAAGAAGCCGCCACCAAGGTTACACAATGAACTAAGAAGTGGAGAATAAAGCTGAACAAATACAAGTTGGTTCACATTAACTTCACTAATCGGAAAGTCTCTTCCCCAGAAGTTCTGATAAACACCAAACAACGTATGACTCTCGAATCAAAATTACCGTGAATTCGACACATCGAGAAGAAAAAGGAAGAATTAAAACTTAATTCGGGAAAATTTATTGGCTGTTGAGAGCGAATTCCCGTCTATCACTTCACAATAAACTGTTCATCTACAAGCAGATTTTACGCCCTATTTGGACCTGCGAGATTCTGCCAAAACGTCTAACGTAAAGAAAATACAAACTTCTGAGAACAAAATCACAGAGATGTATGGTTGGTGCTCCATGGTTTTTGCGAAATGATGATCTTCATCGAGACCTGAGGATGGAAACAGTCAACGAAATCATAATAAAATATGCTCAGAAGCCCGAAAAACGCCTCCACCAGCACGAGAACCCGGAGATGCTCAACTTTTTGGACAACAAAATTGCGCCTCAAGCGAAGTGAAAGTTATAGTTCAAGCTATAAAAATAGTTGTAGTGTCTCAATTTACAGTCCTATTCTGAGGGGTGGGTTTATTTATTTATTCGATAATTACGGGCAAGCTCAATTACATGGAAGAAAAGAAAACAGATAGACAATAATTCACAGAATCAAGTAGAAAACAAGCAGAAGTAAAAAAACGCTGCAAATTCTTTCACTGGGGTTTATTATTCAATTGGCTTGCGTTCATTATTTGAATTTCTACTAAGCTTTGGAGTGTGCGTGTTTCACAGGATAAAGCGATTATTGAATTTCAGGAGATATGCATGGAGCACGTAAATCTGTTCTCAACCAAAATACCTATTTGGATTGATCAGTTGATCATATTTGTGTGCCTGCTGAAATTCAATAATCGCTCTACCCTGTGAAACACGCACACTCCAAAGCTTAGTAGAAATTCAAATCATGAACGCAAGCCAATTGAATAATAAACCCCAGTGGAAGAATTTGCAGCGTTTTTTTATTGAACCTCAATACCCCCCCCCCCCCCCAATAAAAAAATCTATAATTTATCAAGTCTTTAGCACTCGTATTGCGTTAAAATTTCCCCAAATCCAAATTTAAACGATGTAGCCAAAGGTAGAATGATGTAGAGGAGGCACACAAATATCATCAACTGATCAATCCAAATAGGTATTTTGGTTGAGAACAGACGTGCTCTATGCATATCTCATGAAATTCAGTAATCGCCCTATCACCTGTGAAACACGCACACTCCGAAGCTTAGTACAGATTCAAATCATGAACGCAAGGCAATTGAATAATAAACCCCAGAGAAAGAATACTTATTTGCCCCACTAATAATATTGAATAATATTTACCTATATATCATCAGCGTTTCATGCATATCAGAATGCTTCAACCCGTGTATCGGGTATAAACTACAAGTATCAACATCGGCTATCACTCCAGTATCCACATTCACTACAACTCTACGCTATCGGCATCACTAGGTTACAAACAAACAATAATAAACGAAAAAACGCAAATGTTGGCACCATAAATTGGGCCATACATCGGAATGGTTTGACCTACGGAAGTGGGGAGGGTCCCATTCGATTCCTAAAGGTATGTTCTTCAAATAGGAAAATGTTTAGGCCGATTCGACTAGTTTTGAGGTTTTTAGGGATTTTACAAAACTTTGAAAGCCCTTAAAGGGCACTTTAAATTGAGTGAGAGAGCTGGCTCAAGAATTGGGGCGTCGTCGGACCAAGATGGATTTTTCCTGAAAATTTCAGATCTTTTGCTCCAGTCGTTTGGGAGATATCGTGCGTACGGCGTACGGCCGGAAAAATTTTTATTGTAGATTCGGATTCTACACCCTTTGAAACGTAAACCATGAAATTTTCAGGGGGGTTAGCATTTTTTTTTCCAGAGCGATTACAATGGTTTATTATTGAATAATAATAATAGAATAGAATAATAGAAAACATAATGAACATGCTGAGTATTTGAGCAAATCAAGCACTATACACTAAATAAGCGGAATTATGATACTACAGATCTCAGCAGGGCAGGGGAGTCACAAAAAAAGGTTAGCTGAAGTCCCGCCCTGTAGACAGTGTCCACTTACGAGACAAGATATTACTAGTTGATGTATCTCACAATCAGTTGTAATAAATAAAACCACGAAAAAAAAAACTTACAGGTTCCTAAATTGTTATTATTTGCTAAAGGGCCATTTCTACGGATCTGAAACCTACTCTATTATGCTCTGCGTCCGAAATCACTGGGATCAAGTACTTTTTCATCAGCTAAATGCTCGAAAAACTATGTTTTTGCGCCATATCATCTATGCATGTGAGGCGATCTTGCTGTTTCCTCACAATCCCATGAAAACATAGAAATACTTGTTACACGGATTTCAAGTTTGCAAATGCGCAGTAGCTACTAATGATGCTATTGCGTTGAAATTAATATGAAATCGTCAAGGAAAAACGTCTGCCAAGTGTGTGGCACATAAATCCATAACATGACTGTATAGATCATTGAAAATTATTATTAACCTTCGTTCAATTAGGCGAAGTAAATATTGAATTAGGGTAAATTTATTGTTATGCAGGAGCATAACTATTGACTAACTATAATATATACCTAATAAGTCCGAACAATCCCTGGATATTTCATCGAAATCGGTCAAGAACTCCCGGAGTTATGCTTGTGACAAGGATTTCACGTTTGCGCATGCGCAGAGACTACTATTGATTCGGGGGTCATGAAACTCATAGGGGACCATCTACACCCCAACCCACACAATCCCTGAAAAATTCATCAAAATCGGACTATAACTTCATGTAGTTTTGCCCGTAACAAGGATTTGCTGACAGACAGACAGACACACAGACAGACAGACACGGAACCAAAATTGTTCAGGAAGGTCTAAAACGCAAAATGCGAGTGGAATTTTTGATTTTGGAGACAAAACAATTTTCACATTCCGAAAGTGAAAACAATGCTTCCGCTAAGACTCGGAAGCAAATTCGACCCACCCTTGGTCGATGTATGACAACTCGTTTCGGCCCGTGCGGCTCCTGTGCCGGCACCTCGCTTCGACCCATTCAGATATGGTTGAGTTGCACCCGAGAAAACAAGCGCCTGAAATATTATTGATCTCCTTATCTATAGGCTCCCCGATCTTCCGATGGTTTCAACGTATAGTCAACTGGCTGAAACTATTTTTTGGGCTAAGTTTCTTGCCACCTGAAATGGTATACAACGCTTTCAACTCAAATTATGATTGAAGCCCCTCTTGAATGTAACTCTTTCAGCTACTACAATCTCAGTACTTACATACCTATTATGACTATAACAGGCAGTTTTATACCCCTCATCCTCACATTTACAATGTCATCAGCGTTCTGGACGAAATTCAACAGGAAAAGAACCTGAAAATAAGGAGCATCAAGAAGGGCTCGGGAAATCCGCTCAGACGTGAAACTCAAGACATGATTAATTATTTGTAATGTGGGACCTTTTCGAACGTTCGGATGAAAATAACCGGACCACGGAGTTCTTAACTACCGTAGTCCGTAACTGTGACGTGGCGAATAGATTTTCACCCCCAGCACAGTGACCCATCATCATTGATCCTGACACTACAACCTTATGTTGTAAAGAAACGGCGTAGACGACAGTCTTCACTTCAAACAACTTCGTAAGGTAATAATTCATTATTCAGACAACCCGGATATTATTCACTTGGCTCAAACGAGTTCCCCTTCCAAAAACTTCCTTGGTCGAAACAGATTGAACAGTTTGGTCGAAACGAGTTGTTTTCTCTGGCTCATTGGTCGAAACGCGACGCGCTCAAAAACAGGACGAAGTTGTGTGCCAAGACGATATGGGCTATTTGCTTACAGAATCAGGATGCAGTGGGATCCAAGGTATTGGATACAATTTGGGCCGTATGGGTACAGGAGGAGAATAGGTAGACGGTATTAAAACGCGTAGACGCGTCTTAAAACTCACATGGGGAGGCGCGTGAAAATTAGCAGAAAATTAGCTTTTCTGCTCATGTTTTTCAGTTAAAATCATCTGAAAACACTACAAATTCTTCCACAGGGGTTTATTATTCAATTGGCTGAGGATGATTTGAATTTCTACTAAGCTTTGGAGTGTGCGTGTTTCACAAGTGATAGAGCGACTATTTAATTTCAGGATGCACACAAATATGATCAACTGATCAATCCAAATAGGTATTTTGGTTGAGAACAGATTTACGTGCTCTATGCATATCTCCTGAAATTCAATAATCGCTCTATCACCTGTGAAACACGCAAACTCCAAAGCTTAGTAGAAATTCAAATCATGAACGCAAGCCAATTGAATAATAAACCTCAGTGAAAGAATTTGCAGCGTTTTCTTATGGTTATCAGAATGCTTCAACCCGTGTATCGGCTACGAAGCCTTTTAGGAGTTAACTCCAGTATCCAAATTACTACATCACTACGTCACTAGCAGAGAGTACCAGATGTAATAGTCACTAGGTTACCGCTATCAAAACAAAAACAATTATAAACCAAAATAACGCAAATGTTGGCACCATAAATCGGGCCATACATTGGGAATGGTTTAATCTACGGACCTGGGGAGGGCCTCATTCGATTCCTCGTGGAGTGTTCTTCAAAAAGAGTACAAATCTAGGCCGCCTTGACTTTTTTTGAGGTTTTCAGGGATTTCACAAAACTTTAACGCCCCTCAAAGGGCACTTTAAACCAAGTGCGAGCGCTGGCTAAATAATTGGGGCGTTGTCGGTCCAATATTGATTTTTCCTGAAAATTTCAGATCTTTTGCTTCAGCCGTTTGGGAGAAATCGTGCGTACGGCGGACGGACGGAAATTTTTTTATTGCAGATTCGGATTCTACACCATAAAATTTTCAGGGGGGGGTTAGAAATTTCTTTTTAAGAGCGATTACAATGGTTTAGTATTGAATTTTAAACCAAAACTCTCATGAACGAAATGAATTATATATTCGATTCGTTGAGTAATATAGCCTATTTATTTTATTTCATGGTAAACTAGCAATTGTTAACTTACTGTCAAAATAAATCATTGCTCATTATTCTCGTCATATTTGCACTATATCTAGGGATGTTTTAAGATAACATGGAGTCAACCTAGTCATAGATAAACAGAGATATGAAAAGGTAGTTGAACATTATTCGGTAAACACCTGCTGGTACGAGTAGGACACTATTTAAATTAGGGAGTACATTGTAATTTTTTAAACATTAACAGCCGTAGTGGTCAATGAAAAATTTGAATGATGCATTCCACTGTTGTTTTGAAGGCATTGACGTTTGAAAAAATAAAATGAACGATGATAAATGGACTTTGTTTTAGCTCTCCCTTTTCTATGAGAAAAGAAATTCTCATACACAGCGCTTTCGATATGATTTTCCTCTAAAAACTCCTGGAATTTCCAAAGGGTATTGCTTTCGTAATCCAATCATTTTTTTCCGGGATTTTTTTTGTTGAGATTCTGCTTTTTTGCAATTCTAAGAATTTGCAGTACTTTGAAAAGTTGGCCACTCTCCGAAGCGATAACGGCGCGGTACGTCTGACAAGAAGTCACAACTCTACAAACAATGACAGAGTAGGTACAGGAGGATCGGGGAAAACCCGAGCTTGCTCAAACCTCCATCTTCGCGGGGAAACCCAAATCCGCCTTTGTCGGCACGTTCACACCCAACTACCTATGACATAAACGGCGAACTCATTTTTTCCGAAAGTCAACATTGCAGAACAGTTGGTAATCCAGGTCTCTCAGGTAGACGTAGAAATATAGCCGTCACATCTTCCGCCAACTGATATTTTTCTTTTCACAGCTCTCCTGTCAAATTTTACTCCGCGGTAAAGGGTTCGTTCTTGGTTATTTACATATGACCCGTTGTTGTCTACCTAGAAACGAAACGTATTCGATAGTAATGCATGCATTAGCATGCTCTTGTCTTCCCAGTAATAGAATATGCATCTGTTGTTTGGAGTCACTTCTTACCAAATTGATCAGATTGAAAGGGTACACCGCAGGTTTCTAAGATCTGTGGTCTACAAGCTTCATTTCACATCGGAATCAGTGAATTATGATGAAATCGGTCGTGGCTGCGGGATGCTGGGCCCTGGTGATCGTAGACGCCTCTCGGATATGTCTTTCTTCATAGAGAGGTCGTTCCGGAGCAGGGCGCCACTCAAAACGGTCCGGACCACACTAAAACTATTCCACTCATCCCCATACGGTCCCATCAGCAAATTATCAAATTAATCCATCACTGTTTATTATTATAATACGTTGAGGTTCAAATAAATACTTACATTGTACGGTCGTCACATGAAAACGCTGCAAATTCTTTCACTGGGGTAATTATTCAATTGGCTTGCGTCCATGATTTGAATTTCCACTAAGCTTTGGAGTGTGATTGTTTCACAAGTGATAGAGCGATTATTGAATATCAGGAGATATGCATAGAGCACGTAAATCTGTTCTCAACCAAAATACCTATTTGAATTGTTCAGTTGATCATATCTGTGTGCCTCCTGCAATTCAATAATCACTCTATCACCTCCAAAGCTTATTATAAATTCAAATCATGAACGCAAACCAATTGATTAATAAACCCCAGTGAAAGAATTTGCAGCGTTTCATGCGTATCAGAATGCTTCAACCCGTGTATCGGCTACAAAGCCTTTTAGGAGTTCATTCCAGTATCCACATCACTACATCACTACATCATTAGGTTACTGCGATGGAGACATAAACAATAATAAACCAAAAAACGGTGCAAATTCTTTCACTGGGGTTTATTATTCAATCGGCTTGCGTTCATGATTTGAATTTCTACTAAGCTTTGGAGTGTGCGTGTTTCACAGGTGATAGAGCGATTATTGAATTTCAGGAGGCACAAAAATATGATCAACTGATCAATCCAAATAGGTATTTTGGTTGAGAACCGATTTACGTGCTCTATGCATATATCCTTAAATTCAATTATCGTTCTATCACCTGAGGAACATGCACACTCCAAAACTTAGTAGAAATTCAAATCATGAAGCATTGAATGATAAACCCCAGTGAAAGAATTAGCAAAGTTTTTTTCCATGATTTAGGGAGGACTTTTGCTAAGGAGGAGCTCCCCTTCCGACAACCCATCTAAATACCTCGTCATCTGAACTACAACGAGGTTGAAAACGCTTAGTACAGTGGGCACGTAATATTGTTATTGAGGTAGGACAAAACATCACTGGCTTTTGTTATCTTGTGCAAAACGGTTTTTAATTAGATGTGACGGATGCTTTATAATCTTGGGAACTAATGCGTATCTTAGGGGTGTCATCCAGGAAGCCATACCAGATAACAGAGAGAGCCTATCAGCACGCGACCAGTACATCTTCGAATCCTTCACCATGAATTACTGGGTAAGACGCTCTCATTGTTTTTATTCACGCAGGACCCTTTTGTTATGATGTACCGGATCTGTTAAAAGTTACAAGCATGCGAACACCAACAACATTCAATTTAAAATTACGCCAAATATTGGTTTTGGTGATTTGATTTCCCTATCGATACGTACAACGACTAAAGTTGGTTATAAAGTTTATTCCTGTATTAAATAACCCTTTTGCGCGAATCACTATGAATGTTAGACGTAGTCGGTTGTAGAGTATTCTAGGTGGCAGACAACGGCCCTTCATATTTCAGCACGATGCACTGTGTTTCGACTTATACGTTGTACGTGAAAAAAGTCATCGCGGAAGATTGTCAAAATCGCCTGCTTGGTTTAGAGATGAGATGCGCCTCACACATAGCAGGTACAGGTTTTTTTTTTTATTGCACCAAGTAATTGGCAACTGTGCCTTTAATGGGCGGTACCTCCAGGTTACGTGATTTTTTGAATATTATTTAAGTAAGGAAATGAGTCGCCCCAACTTATTTAAAGTTCCAGAGCTTTCGTTTGTTCCTAAGTTTCATCAATTCTGAGTGGTTTCAGTTTGGACGCCACTCCAGTCGGTGGAATGTGTAACAGTTTGTGCCAGGTTACCCATTGAGTACTCAGTATTGCAGATGTTGAATCCAAGCACCTTAGAACGAAAAGGGACAAAGTTGAGGGTTAGGGGGTTATATTACTATTGGAAATAATAAATCAAGAATCAGCTTCTCTCGAAGCTGCTCTCAATATCTTCACATTTACTGGATATTGCTTAAAGATCAAGTTGAAACGAATACGCTGCCAATTGTAACACATAGATTTATTGTTTTTCGTTTATAATTCAATAATAAACCATTGTAATCGCTCTTGGAAAAAAAAATTAACCCCCCCCTGAAAATTTCATGGTTTACGTTTCAAAGGGTGTAGAATCCGATTCTGCAATAAAACGCTGCAAATTCTTTCACTATGGTTTATTATTCAATTGGCTTGCGTTCATTTTTGAATTTCTACTAAGCTTTGGATGTGCGTGTTTCACAGGTTATAGAGCGATTATTGAATTTCAGGAGATATGCATGGAGCACGTAAATCTGTTCTCAACCAAAATACCTATTCGGATTGATCAGTTGATCATATTTGTGTGCCTCCTGAAATTCAATAATTGCTCTATCCTGTGAAACGCGCACACTCCAAAGCTTAGTAGAAATTAAAATAATGAACGCAGGCCAATTGAATAATAAACCCCAGTGAATGAATTTGCAGCGTTTTTGAGTAATGAGTGATTGTTTTTCTCATTCTGATGTTTATGGGATCACATTTGGCCGCAGAAATTGCTATTACTTGCTATGGGTGAATTTCTACGGATTTTACAGTGTACATTGTACACATACCTTGTACAGTGAAATGACAATGTTTGATTAGGCGATTGGGTACTATTATTAAGACTTATTTTTGGAAGCAATAAACCAAAACTAAAAACGAACCGATTTTGAACCAACTTCTTGATTGACTTGGAATCTTGACAATATAGCAATGTGCTATGTTGATGATCAAAATTTACCACTTCATAGGTACCTCTTTTACTTTTATCTCAGCGTTCAACATAAAAACCCCTGCTATAACGAAATCCGAATCGCTTAAACGAAATGAGAAAATTGACTGAATGGACTCCTACTAAACGTAATAAAAGTTCATGTTTTAAATATGCCTCTTTTGAAAACCTGGTTGATTTCTTAAAATATTTAGTCTCATTATTAGACACGACACCGACCAACAGAACAACAATAATTCGAGTGCAGCTACTCGAGGCTCCGCAACGTCAGCATGTCGGCGAGTTTGGCGTTTCCTTTGGGTTATTTACACCACTGTTTTCAAGCCTTCAATTATTTTCTCACGTTCTTATGCCATAATGTTGACGGATTACTTGAAATTCAGGACGTATATCATGATTTTGAATCAGTAACCTGGAGGTTACTCTGCTCGTGTTTCTTGAAAGGGCCCTTTCCCATCAGAATTTACCGGGAAGCCGGTGCCTCCAGGGCACATAACTCCTTAGTATTTTTCTTCCATTTATGTAGCCTGAAAACGTCCCACATGTATCATTTTATACACTTACACAGGGTGGCCAAAATTTAATGGACCAGGCATTTATCTAAATTTATTTTTAAAAAGAAAATTTTTGAATAGCAACTTCACTAATTTTTACCAATTTCAATCTGACTTAAATTCTCTACATAATTATTGAGACTCAAGATCCATTACTCCAGTCCACGTCCTTCTGAGGTTCGGCACATTCACTTCCTACACAAGTTTGTGTGGTTTTGTGCGCCTAGTTAGGTCTTGCACATCTAGTAACTTTATAGTTTGTTCATTGACATGACCTCGTAGTCTGCCAGGAACTTTATCTTAAAAGTGATAAAACTTAGAAAAATGTACTAGCTAAATGATAGGCGATACGAGGAAGGAGGGAGTGTTAAGATAAAGTTCCTGTACAAGAATCGTGCTCGAATAATGAACATCAATCCAGTAGTGATGAGTTCCACTGTCGTTTGTCAATCAGTCAAGAACATGTGTTTTTGGTTCAAGATCTTTTAGTTCATAATTCCCGTTGCTAGTTGCTTTTCTACAACGAAATATATTCTTCGTACGTAAAAGACGAATTATAGCAATAGAAAGATAAGTACACAGCAAGATACAGTAGACTAAGTAGAAAAGAATGGAACGATCCAGTTCAGTAAGTATTCTTCTAAATTATCAATCACCAGTTAGGCCTCCATCTTTTTCCATGTTCTCCCCACTTGAGCTTGGCGTCGAGCGTCATGCCCAGGTATTTGAATTCATTCGCGTAGGGAATTGCAACGTTGTTAAGGCATAGTGGGAAGTTGTTGATTTTCTGATTGGTGGAATCGACATGCACCGAATTCGCCTCATTTAACCTTATCTTCCATTTGGACGTCCAATCACCGATTTCGGAGATGAATCCGTTGAGTTTGCTGATTGATTCGTCATTGCTGTCTCCAACTGCCAGAATTGCAGTGCCGTCAGCGAACGTTGCTGTGATGTTTCCAGGTACAGGATTGACAGGTCTTACTCAGATTCATCTTAAATTGAGTTGAAATATGAATATTTTATTGCTACTCGTCAATTTTATTGCAAAAAACCTGTTCCAAATAGTAAACTTCTATTCAAACAAAGATAGATGGTTTTTTTTTTTTTTTTTTTTTTTTCAAACAAAATGCTTAAATTTCAACGCACCATTGGAACTTTTTACATTCTTCTATCATTATTATTATTATTGTGTTGATCGTGAATAACAGAATAATAATTATTGTTCCTCTTGAATTAAGGAATTCCTTTTTCACGAAATGGGGTTCATAATTACTTTTGTTGAACATTTTGTACAATTTGTTTGAGCTTTTAAGATTGGACTTGCTCGCAATTATCAAATAAATATTCACCTAAATTTTTCATCAGGTCTTGTCATCGATATTGACGTTTCTGTGCTCTACGACATGCGGTGCATGGCAGAAATCACCAGATCGTGAGGATGTCTGCGAGGAGACTCATATGTGAGTTTTATTGAAAAACGCTATTCCAAATGTGACCGTGGAGCTGCAATGGCAGCAATTTTAAGGATCGGAATAATCGAATATCCGTACAGAAATCTATTATCAGACGATGATTTTAATTGACACACCCTACAAATTAATATATAACAGTTCATTGTTATTTCTGTAGCACATATCCCTTTTAAGGTAACCACTGTTTTATTTTTTTGGACTAATTTTGCACTATCGGTAGTTACTCAGTATAGAATATTCAGAAAACATTCTCAGAGCATTTCTAGAATACTGTGAGATAAACAGCTTAGCCAATGCGCTTAGCCAATTTGTTTGATCCAAGTTCAAATATCTGAAAGTAGATCGACCACCAAATGGTTTCACCTAGGCGGTTCAACGCTGGACTCCCATGACCAGCGTTCGGATTTGAACGGCCAATCTTGGCCGGTTACAGTACGAACTCGGATTTCCGTTTTAACATATTTTTTAATTATTATTGATATCAATACTGTTCCAACTACAGTTTCATAAGAGACTTGATATTAGTAATAATGTAAGTGGATTGCATTGTTTATAGGCAATTAAGATATAAAAGAATAGTTATGTTATTCTGTCTTTTAGTGCTTTACTTTATTAGCTATGCCATGAGCTCTTGTCCGAGTTTTAACTGTATTTTCCAAGTGGGATAGGGAGAGGTTGAACCGATTTTGGAATCATTCGTAAGAGACTATGCATGTGAAGGTCGGAGTACAATGAGATGAAATTTTAGAACTTAAATTCTTACACTCATTAATTAAAACACTTAAAACTTACAACTCACACTCATGGTGTTTTACCTCCGGGGAACTTTCAAACAAAGGTGTATGAGGTCAAGATTGAGTCGGGATCCCACCTGATTCAAAGAGAGTGCAGACGATATTCGGAACAATCATAGACAGCTGCAATATGCCGTCGACGCTGTGTTCCGACGAACAGGCCTCTGTACATTTACGCCGAAACGGAGGACATTTCGAACAAGTTAATTTGTAATACAGTACCTAAAGACTGAAGGTTTCACTTCTTTTCAATCCAAAATTCCGTCCTAAAATGAAAGAAAAAATAACGGATACTTTCCTATTATTAAGGGTTATTAGGCAGTCGAGGAGAAGTGAGACGGTCCCCAATCGATTCCGAAAAACTCAATAGTTTACCGAAAAAAAACGACGTATTTTGGCATTTGAAACATTGGAAAGCTGACGTTTTGGGGCAAAACATAATACGGTAATAAAGCATTTGAAAAATAGGTAATTTTAACATTTTGACAGAATGTACTCTTCGTACTCTTTTTTCGTCTATTATAGCATTAGCAAATTGAATTAAGCCTTTCGAAAATACAAGCGAACCTTTCATTAAATTAATTCTCTACACTAAACATGAACAGAGAACATGAAGCCGAGTCTCCAAAACAATACCTTGTAACTTCCCCTTGGGCTGCCAAACTTTCTTCGGCCTTCTCCGAGTAGCACCACCCTTCTCTACCCGTCAATTAAAATCATACCAGTGTTCGTAGGTTTTTTTTTTGGTTTTAGGAAGATTGTTGTGGTGATGAGCGACAGCGATTCAAATAGTTCGGTCAGAGAAGCTTTAAAACGATTTGATGGGACACTAAACCACCCTTTTAAACAGTTTTTCCGGGTTTCCTCCGCAATATCTCCCTTTTGGTTTATTATTCAATAACAAACCATTGTAATCGCTCTTGAAAAAAAAAAAAATTCTAACCCCCCTAAAAATTTCATGGTTTACGTTTCAAAGGGTTAGAATCCGAATCTGCAAAAAAATTTTTCCGTCCGTCCGCCGTAACGTTTTCCCGGCTGGAGCAAAAGATCTGAAATTTTCAGTCCATCTTGGTCCGACGACGAGCCAGTTCTCTCACTCAATTTAAAGTGCCCTTTAAGGGCTGTCAAAGTTTTCTAAAATCCCTAAAAACCTCAAAACAAGTCGAAGCTGCCTAAATTTGTACCAATTTGAAGAACATACAACGAGGAATCGAATGAGACCCTCCCCACGTCCGTAGGTCAAACCATTCCCGATGTATGGTCCGATTTATGGTGCCAAGATTTGCGTTTTTTGGTTTATTATTGTTTGTTTGTAACCTAGTGATGACGATAGCATCGAGTTGTAGTGAATGTGGCTACTGGAGTGACAGCCGATGTTGATACTTGTAGTTTATAGCCGATACACGGGTTGAAGCATTCTGACATGCATGAAACGCTGATGACATATAGGTAAATATTATTCAATATTATTAGTGGGGTTTATTCTTTCACTGGGGTTTATTATTCAATTGGCTTGCGTTCATGATTTGAATCTGTACTAAGCTTCGGACTGTGCGTGTTTCACAGGTGATAGAGCGATTACTGAATTTCAGGAAATATGAATAGAGCACCTAAATCTGTTCTCAACCAAAATACCTATTTGGATTGATCAATTGATCGTATTTGTGTGCCTCCTGAAATTCAATAATCGCTCTATCCTGTGAAACACACCAAAGCTTGTTAGAAATTCAAATCATGAACGCAAGCCAATTGAATAATAAACCCCAATGAAAGAATTTCGCAGCGTTTTCCTTGTGAAAATTAACGTTTTCAATGTTTGTTAATGTAATACACTTCAAATGGGGTCGAACGAGATGAGGATCACGCTAATTGGGCGAGAATAGTGGCCAGAGAAGCTGTAAAACGATTTGATGAGACACAAAGCAACCCTCTTAAACTTTTTTTTTTTTTTGCTCTCCGCAATATTTCCCTTTTTCTTTGTGAAAGTTAACGTTTTCACGAAGGAGGGATGGTCGAATTAGTAGTGATAGTGACTCACCTCCTGTTATTAGAAAAACAACTCGAAGAAGGCGCCAAAGGTTTAATTGTAATTGCGAAAGGTTTAGTTCCAATTGCGAAAAGTTTAAGTCAGTTTGCTAATGCTATAATTCAGCTTAGAAAAAAACTGTGTTGACGTTAGACAGAAAATTTAATGCTCTTTCCAACGGTGTACTCAAATTTGAATGTTTCGTGCAAATTTAAGAAGTTATTGCAATTTTAATGAAGTAAGGACGAAAAAATGAAGAAAAATTTTTAAAAGTGAAATAACAAGCCTCTTGAGAAAAACTGTGGAAGGCACTTTTGGTCCAAAAAAGGTTGTAAAACACGCAGAAGAGAGATCGGACACGACTCGTGGTACACCCTGTGAGCATTGGCGATATTAAGTATTTATATCGTAGAAACATTACTGTGGCTCTGGAGAAATCATTTAGTAATTTGTCCTTTCCGTTTTTCGAAAACAGGGTCGGTAAAAATGTGTTGGAATTTTACAACGACCATGTAAGGTGTGGCTACTATGAAAGCTGTTGGACACGGTTAGTAAGGAAAACCAGAATGAAGGTAAGTAGCAATGGCATATGACGCTTATTTCGTTGAAAACGTCTGCCTGGTTCCAAGGGCAGTACGATTTCTACTCAAATTACATTGTTCTGTCCTGAAATTGAACACAATTATCCATGGCAAACACAATGCAACACTGAATGCTGTTAATTTTCACTTGAATTATTCAACTGAATTATTCAATTCACGATTCTTATTATTTCATTCAATTATGAAGACTTGAATTAATCAAATCGTTGGAAAATGGTTGTTTGCTGCAGTCCTGTCACTGGCATTTGGCACCCTGCATCGCAAATAATTACTGCTTGCTCCACCAACAATTTATTTATATTTAAAGCACTAACTGTATTCATCGCGTATTTACAGCTAACACAGTTCAAACCCAAGGGTTGTGGACTGATGATAGGATAAGAGTGTGTATTAGTGATTAGATGCGTGCATTCTAGCAGGTGAGCAGACAACTAGGTGTGCTCCCTAAAACGTCTGGCAATCTTTCATTGGTTCATTTTTTAAACCCGAATAGAATCAAACGCTGTGTTCTACTTCCACTCGGAACAGAACGTGCTCTCGGACAGCAAAACCCTAACTCCCATCACCAAACTCACGACTCCCCTATCCTCTCACCCATCCAGAGACTCTGTTTGCCACGTGGCTTAGGAATTCTACTGCTCTTCAATGAGGATTCATGGGGGAAATTTGAAAATAGTACGATAATATTATTATCAGGCATCTTTTCATTTCGGCCAGGGGGTGCAAATGCGCCTGTGCTCCAGTCACAAATCACCCCTATCCTAAGCGTATAACTGGTAATTGCAGTATCTCCAAGAAGCAATAACTAGTAACCTCATTATCGTCTCATCCCTACGCCTGCTGGTATTTGATTCCGGGGAAATGTCAAGTTTATAGAGAATGATGAATGACCCACGGTCAAAGAGGCTTGAGTAAATCTGCCCCAAAGCTCGACCCATTGGAGTGTGGCGACTAAAGGAAATTTCCCCCTAGTGTTCGAACCCAGGCAGAAGTATCAACATTTTTGGTCCCTAACATGATCAGTGTCGCAAATTCTGTTAGGATAAGATTTTTGTCCATTCAAACCGTAGTCGAAGGACTGTGGTCTGTCACGATGACTTTCTAGCAGGACTGAGTTGCATGGCTCCTGTGTGTTTACTCCTGCTTCTACGAGTGGTTAAATGACCACATGTGAACCTTTGTGTAATCATTTGCAGCCTTTTGAAATTTGACTTCAAGCTAGTTTCTACTTTTCAGTACAATCTTGAACCGGAGACACGTTATTTTTGCTGTGATGGCTACGATTCGATGTCCATCACGTCTTTTGGGCAGAGGTTTTGTGAGCCAGTTTGTAACCCACGTTGCCAGAACGGAACCTGCGTAGCCCCCGGAACCTGTCAGTGTAGACGAGGATACGAAAAAGAAAACAATTACCGTTGCAAACCCAAATGCGATCCGGGTTGCGTCAACGGCCTTTGCGAGGATGAAAACCGGTGTACCTGTTTGGAAGGTAAGTAGTTTTAACGATAATACTGAAAGAGGGAAATATGTAACATTTCATTTCAGAGTCTTCGTGGTGCATTCTCGTCCGTTCGGCTTGGTTCACGAACTTCAGTTTTGCTTCAGTTCAATTCCCAAGTAATGCAAGAAACTTGGAATATTTAAAAATAACGCAAAACTGGCTTGGCAATTGGGTGTTTTGATTACACGATTATGGGATCATCCAAGCAGTTGCAGGACTCAAAAAATTGTTTGACGAATTCTGGGTTTGTTCAAACTGGATGATAGTATCTTCTTTTGTCGTGTTTAAGAACCCTCAAACGATCAATTGCTTCCAAGTCCATGTAGCGGATGCATTGCACTTTCAGCGGAACACAAAAAAAGCTGCAAACTTTTACACAGAAATCCCTCATTTCTGTGTACGATCAACCCTTTTAAGTAAATCACTGATCTATTGGTTTATTATTCAAGAATAAACCATTGTAATCGCTCTTGAAAAAAAAATTCTAACCCCCCCTGAAAATTTCATGGTTTACGCTTCAAAGGGTGTAGAATCCGAATCGGCAATAAAAAATTTTCCGTCCGTCCGCCGGACGTCGTACGCCGTACGCACGATTTCTCCCAAACGGCTCAAGCAAAATATCTGAACAGTTCAGGAAAAATCAATATTGGTCCGACAACGCCACAATTCTTTAGCCAGCACTCTCACTTAATTTAAAGTGCCCTTTAAGGTTTGTCAAGGTTTTGTAAAATCCCTAAAAACCTGAAAAAAAGTCGAAGCGGCCTAAATTTGGACTCTTTTTGAAAAACTTCCCATTCCCGATCTATGGCCCGATTTATGGTGCCAACATTTGCGTTTTTGGTTTATTATTCAATAATGAACATGAAGAATCGAATGAGCCCTTCCCCAGGTTCGTAGCTCAAACCATTCCCGATATACGGCCCGATTTATGGTGCCAACATTTGCTTTTTTGGTTTATTTTTCAATAATGAACCATTGTAATCGCTCTTGAAAAAAAAATGCTAACCCCCCCCCTGAAATTTCATGGTCGCCGATAGCGTCGAGTTGTAGTGAATGTGGATACTGGAGAGAACTCCTAAAAGTTTTTATAGCCGATACACCGGTTGAAGCATTCTGATATGCATGAAACGCTGATAATGTATAGGTAAATATTATTCAATATTATTACTGGGGTAAATAAGTATTCTTTCACTGGGGTTTATTATTCAATTTTATTCATTTGAGTTGCATTCATGATTTGCATTTCTACTAAGCTTTGGAGTGTACATGTTTTACAGGTGATAGAGCGATTATTGAATTTCAGGAGATATGCATAGACCACGTAAATCGGTTCTCAACCAAAACACCTATTTGGATTGATTAGTTGATGATATTTGTGTGCCTCCTCTACATCAGTCTACCTTTGGCTACAACGTTTAAATTTGGATTTGGGGAAGTTTTAACGATACACGAGTGCTAAAGGGCTTGATAAATTATAGATGTTTTTATTGTGGGGGGGGGGGGGGGGATATTGAGGTTCAATAAAAAAACGCTGCGAAATTCTTTCATTGGGGTTTATTATTCAATTGGCTTGCGTTCATGATTTGAATTTCTACTAAGCTTTGGAATGTGCGTGTTTCACAGGTGATAGAGTGATTATTGAATTTCAGGAGGCACACAAATATGATCAACTGATCAACTCAAGTAGGTATTTTGGTTGAGAACAGATTTACGAGCAATGGTGGTTGGAAGTAAAACGTAAGTTTAGAATGTGATGGCGACTTGTTGAGTAGATTATTCATAAGTAACCATATAACAAGTACTACTACACACCAAATTAATGGAATTGTTTTTCAACAGGCTATGTCAAGACTGATAAAGCTCATATATGCTCGCCTCACTGCAGTAGTGGTTGCTTAAACGGATATTGTGCCAGTCCTGGTGTCTGTGCCTGCAACGCCTCGTACTCTTTGTCGCCCAGTGGCGGATACTGCAATCCTATATGTACCCTAGAGTGCCAAAATGGCAACTGCACAGAGCCTGACCATTGCAGTTGTGATGATGGTTACGTGAACAGCGATTTGTGGAACTTGTGCGTGCCCTACTGCACTGAACCATGCGAAAATGGATTTTGTACATCACCCGAGGTTTGTACCTGTCTGGAAGGCTACTTAAAAGATATTGTTGAGGATACTCAGAAATGCGTGCCTCGGTGTTCCAAGGAGTGCGTTAATGGGATGTGCATCGCACCGGAAGAATGTGGTTGCAACGATGGGTTTGATATGGACACTGAAAGAAATATCTGCGTCCCCGTGTGCTCCGATGGTTGTGACCACGGTGAATGCGTTGCACCTGAAAAGTGCATCTGCGACCACGGATTTGAAATGTTGAACGATTCTTGTATCCCTCACTGTGATAAAACGTGCTTCAACGGGATCTGCACCGCTCCAAATGAGTGTACTTGCAGCAACGGAACTCTGAAAGCAGGCCCTTTCCACTGTTTAACGACTTGCGACAATACAGAAAACGACCACTGTTATCACGAATCAATATTTGAACTACCAGCTGCTCAAATCGGTCTAAAAGAATCCAAGCTGTCTGTCCTACTCCCAACGAACCTATCTCTTCGTGTACCTTGCAATCACCTGTCAGAATCTCATGGGGTCTTCCACAACCACTATCACTGTTACACTTCTATCAATTTCGAAACGCCTTCGACGATAGTCTGTTCTACAGATTCTCCATCCCTGGACAGTTACCACCAACAGCAATATATCAATACCACTTTCACGGCGAATGGTACAATGGAAAACGCCACTTCTCCGGAACTGGGTGAGATGAACGTAATCATCGTCCATCGAAATGTTTCAAAATATTGCACAGCCTATTTGTGCTCTGACTCAAATAAGTAAGTGACAGGGACTAAAGTAGCCCGTATTATTTTAAAATCGTCGTAAACAGTAATTCGTATCTTACTGTAAACAGTAATTGCAGAACATGTCTACCGAAGATACACTGATATCCTTACGACACCAAATAGGTAGGAAGAAGCTTCTAATAATGCAAATTCATCAATGCATTAATTTAGTCATTGGTTGTGTAATAATCTTCAACACATGACATGAAAAAGCAGCCTTTATGAAAGATTTTGTCCCTTTTATTTCATGCAGGCTGCGATCCGAGTCATACCTGACTGCACGCTCACGTGTTCCCAAAACTGCCATTAAGCAATTTCGATTTACTACGCATTTAAATGAATGATCCGAAACTTGTATAAGCCTAAACTATAAACTAAACTTCCAAATTTGTACAAGAAATTCAAATTTGAGGATAACGGAACTAGTTTCAAATTGTCTGTCCCTTTATTGTCCTGAGAATTGAGGAATAAATGGAATTCAAACATATTGATATGAATTATGGTGCATCTACAAAAGAAGTAATGACTCATCTCCTCTTTGATCTGGTAGCACATAGCGCACAGAGCTCCCTCTGTATGGCGATTCCAAAGCCTAGCATTGAGTCCAAGCTGCTCGCAGTCCGCTTTTGCTATTAACCTGACAACCTGAAATGTCTTAATATTCAGGTAGATGGGGTTATATTATAAGGCTGAAAGTAGCTCGAATCTAGTGCCCTCTTCCTGAAATTATCTTCCTGCCTGTCCTCCATGGTGAGGAATCGTCCAAATTATGATGCATCAGCTCCAGAGAGCTCCGCTCCTAAAGAGTTCTCATTGAGCACCTCCCACTTCCTGAACCAGCTAGCTTTGAGCCAGATGGCTTCCTTGGCGATTTGACTCGGGTACCAAAACTGTCGCATCATCAATACTTTAAGAACATGGTTCCCATGCATTTTAAAGTTATCCAAGTACATCAGGCCTGTATTAAGATATAGTGTGAAGGTAGAGGTGCTAAAACGCGAGTAGAAATTTCGGTTTTGGGAAAAGAAATTCAAAGCATTTGTAATTTAATTACTTTTCAATTGAATTGGAAACTGCAATTACAGTTATTTTGTCTGAATCATGTAATTGAATAGCAATTCACAGACACAATACATGTAATCACAACTGTGATGGATATGGTTAGTTGGCCCTTCCCGATTTTGAATCTGTCGCCTTGGGAGATGAATCAGATGCCCTCAAGCGTCTGGGTCATCCTCAGAGCATGGCAGGCATTACCGCATTCAGTTCTATGGAAGGGGCAACTATACCTCACACAACAACCCCCACAATTATGACAATTACAATTAATGGTGGATTTGTGGTTCCAATCACATGTAATTGTGGTTTTGGGGTTTCAATTACAAATTACAAGGTAGTTGTAATTACATTTGCCCGTCTCTGGGCGTAGGTAGAATTCCTCACCTCAAATACTTACACGACGCGGCCAGTTGTTGGAGTAAAAAGAAACTGGCGAAATTCTCCAATGTGACCTAAAATGTACTTTGTACTGTTTCAGGACATTATACTTCGGGTCCTATTCAATGATTCACGTTTGCATGGATAAGAAAGAAGACAGAAGAGAAGGTAAAGGGCGTCAATTGAACTTTAACTCATAAAATATCGTTAGGCTTTGTTAGGAGAAGCTAATATAACATGTGGTTTACAATAAACGGATGAAGGACGACCCAAGAGTCGACGATTGTAGTTCTTCCCCGGTCTAGGCAGAAGGGAAGGGAAATCCCTCACGGGAGTCAGAACACCCGTATAAACAAGCCTGGACCACCCCAAGGGGATTCATTTGGATCTTCTCCAAGTGTTATTGTACAAACGAGTTGAAGTTGTATTCCCCCTCAAGGAATTACTTGCTCCTTGACGTGTCCTAGCTGACGTCTAAAATGAATTCGTTTAATCTTACTCCAATGTCTTCGTAACCTCTTCAAGGAAACACGTAAACCGCCATCCTGCCCAAATACTATTTATTATCCAAATTTTATTGTTCTAAATTAGTTCACCAGTTCAAATTTCAAGTGTTAAAAATGTTTCAACATTACATCAAATTTGCCTCTTCGATTTACTACACCGCTGATTATATATTTAATATTCTACTTACCCTTGTGGTACCAGGACCCACGTATTTGTCGTGAGAAGTATTGTTTGTTTAATCAAACATCTTATTTGACGGAACAACGTCCGAAGTGATGTAACCATTTCCCTACGATGGGGTCAATTTCACGAAATTCACGTGTCATTTTCCAATATTATAGAAACCCCGATTCTCGTATGAAAAGGTAAATCATTGTCAAATTAATGCCGATAGCATTACTATAAAGAATCTCTGATTGAGTCTTCGGATGAATAATTAACGGAGGAAAGCAATTTTTAGAAAATTTTCTTGAAAATTTGGGTTTATTAATTTCAATAATAACTGATGATAATGAATAACATCTTCCCCCCTCACCTATAAATTTGTCGGTTTCACGGAGTTCAAGATCAATACCGCTCTAATTCTACCCATGTGGTGCAACACCAGTTTGACCCGTAAAACTTGTACTTTTCTTCTTTAAAACGAACAATAGTTCTCGGGTCCCCCTGCTCCTCTCCCGGAGCACTCCTGACCTGCCTCTTTCTTAATTTTTTTCTTTGGTCAGCACCCCGTGACCCCTTGCTGTTCCAATAAACCTTCGCGAATAGCAAAGTTTTACGGGTCAAACTAGTGCTGCACCTTATGGGTCAAATCGGAGCTCTACTGACTATGAAACTCCCTTTACCGCTGGTATCTTCTTACCCATACCAGTGAATGGGCAGCCTTTGTTTTGCTCATAGCGCGTAAACATGGAGGGAGCTATGGAAAAGTGGATGGAGTCCAACCCAATGGAAATTTCAAGAGCTACAACTTTTCATCAATGACAATTTTCGATATCTCGAACGGTTTTCGAGATAATTCAGCTTTACATTGATAAAAGGCGAAATAAAGTGAAATAATGGCGGTGCATAGCCTTTAAAATCGTTATAACTCCGTCAAATGAAATTTACACACAAAACCCGTTGGGGGCATTGTAAAACGAGTAAGTACAAACATTTTAAGACCTCAAACGCCTAATTCTACTGAGCGACTCGGGAGAAATCGCGTTTTTAAGATTTGCGGACGTTATCCGCCCGACAAGCAAAACGGACGCTCATATTAAGAAGAAAATCAGACCGCGTACGCTTAATTTGATCGAATAGAACCGAAGATTTAGTGAAAAAACCGTGTTTAGGTCATAAAAAAAATCGAAAAAATCGTACTGCTATAGCTTCCAAAACTGTTCATTTTTGGAGGAGCTGACCTGGCAGGCTTTTTTTATTCGATAAAGGAAGCAACTACACCAAGTATGAACAAAATCGGAGGGGTCGGTACATTTCGAGTCTGTCTGGGTATGGAATGACCCACCATTACTTTGAATTTAAAGTGTGTGGACATACCACGTTGAGGACAAGTGAGGAGCTTACTTTCAAACAGGCACATATCCATTCCGACAAAATGTTCAGGAGGTGAAAAGAACGATTTGCAGATTAGTGGGGATGTTTTTCTGCAGTTTCTCATCGGAGTAATGTGTGAGAAGGCACAGATAAAGATGCCTCAGAATATGAATCAATTTTCTCCCAAACACGAGGCTGTGTATCCATTTTCACTTTGGAAATGTGCCCTTTTGATCAAAACTCATGGATTTGAGCCTTTTTGAAAAATACAGAATTGATTCTCCATTCTGTAGGTTTTATTGAAAACTTTACCTGAGTCCATATTTCCATTTGTCATGCCTGCCACCTATCGAGTCTCGTGTAAATATTCAACGTCAAGACGAAGGCGCAATGCTTCTTTTCGGATATGGGCCTTTTTGAAAACCCACGACTTATCGCCTGACGAAATTCGGAGGATATGTGCCATTTCGATTGCAAGGCACTGAAAAAAATGTAGGGGACGGATTTGTTACCTTTTGATGCAAACACATAACTTTAGCCCCGGAATTGACGTGGATGTGTTCTGTTTTGTTCGGGAATGTTAGGGGGATCTGATTCAACTCATATTCAGAAATAGAAAATTGAGAAAAAAACGTTTTCTCCCAGATTTGGATATGTGCCTTTTTGAAAGTAAGCTCCTCAAGTGTAGTTTAGTTATATATTTTATTGCCACGATTTTGGAATTTCACAATTTTTGTGTGCTTTTTTATCATTGGCTTATTATAATATAAATGATTTGATTTTTTCAGTGAAATGTTCTGCTCAAGTTTCAACATGCCCTAGTTCATGTTTTATTACCTTTCCAAACTGGTATTCCCAGAAAAAATCAATTAGTCAATTTTTATCTCTATTTTTGCATTTTTAGTAATTTTTTTTTTCAAGCACAATTTTGTATGAGTTACGCACTAGTTGCAGCTGATGCTTGATCCATTTCGATAACCTGCAACTCTAAGCCTTAATAATACCTGCCACGGGAGGTTTCAGAACTCCGGTGATTAGAATCGTAGGGAAGTATTCTGATATTGGAATGGAAAATTTTGAATTTGGTTCGGAAATTTATGAAAATTGTTCGGAAAATTATGAAATTGGTTTGGAAAATTCCGAGTTTGTCTTGGAAAAGCCTTATGTACCATGAATTCCATTTGAAGTGTACAAAATGTGAGGTGCCAGCAGGTAAACCTCCCCAACCCTTATTTTTATAGAATTAAATCGATGCACTACACTCCAGTTTAAATTTTTATGCATTAACGTAGCATATATGCACACCGGTCGTGGATTTGCTGTAAGATAAATCAAGTGTCGAACATTTTCAGCAGGGAGCCCGCCGTTGAAGTTGGTGGTGATACCAGGTGTTCTGGCGGTTTTGTTGCTCGCGCTCGTGATCACAGAGAGACGACGATTTTGTGGCAGCTGCGAAAAAGTTTCATATACGGGTAAGTAATTCACTTGGTTATTAGAGAGGTTTTTATGGGGGGAGGGAAGGGTTACGGTGCATGAATCGATCTACCCCATCCGCGGCAACCTACCCGAAGAAACAGGAAAAAGAATCCCCGACTTAGCAACCCTGGTAAACAAACCCCAATTCTGCAATTTCTAAAGAGTAAGTCCAGAAAAAACACCGCCAATTCTAACGAATGAGTTTATTATTTTTAGATACTGCAGGTAATCCCTCTACGCAGATCACTGTAGATAATCATCAAATCAATGATGGCATGATCAATGACAATCAATGATGATCGGATCAATGACACATGACACTATATATTGCGTTATTACGTTCATTCTGTAAAGTATATCAGTTGTGTGGTAACTCTACTCTAAGTTTTTGCCAAAAGTGTTGATATTTATTGTTTTCGATGTTTGCCGCTGGTATCTTAAATTAGTAATATAAATATAATATACGTAGCCAAATTTGCCGCCCCTGGATATCTGCCGCCCTATTCCACGTCCTACTCGGCCTAATAGGAAATACGGCCCTGGTATCCACAGATTACTTGTCAGTATCTATAACTCATATAATGGAGATATTTACAACAATTCACTTTTGCGTGTTTCAGTAAACACCAGGAACCATTCTACTTCCAGCCGACGTGGGATACTGGAGGCAGCGGAGAGCAGCGAGCACGTGGATTGCGAAGATGCGGAGACAGTTGAATTGTCAGACAACGAAGACACCCCCATAACCTAAAGAAAATTGACGACAACCACCCGTTAGGACGCCTCGAAGTTACCTAGAGATGTAATTCAGTTGTGTGGAACCACTTTTAGCATAACTGCCGGGAGTGGGAAATACACAGTGTTTTATAAGTACGCAACTACAAATTCAAAAATGCTGAAAATGCTCACTTTTAATCAAAAATAGTTCTTTTTACAAATCTGTGAATGGAACCCGAGATCTTGCCATTCCATAAAAACAATGAGCATCACCTTTTGTGTTAACGCCTTTACTATTTTTCATCCTTTAGTGTTTGACACCATTAGCTCTTATCTTCGACCAGAACATAGCGGCCCGAATCGCTAATCTATCTGGGTAAAAGTCCTCAACTCTTTATATTTCAATTTCAATCTCGATTTCTCATACCATTCACTTCAAAATGAAGGAAAATAAGATGTATGAAGAAATTTGGAGATAAAATGATGGTATTACGTCTGATTCATGTTTCTGGTTGACGGAGTGCTGGCCCGAAACTCTGTTGAACATTTCGAAGAGCCATCCAACCATGTTTTTTCTCCAGCATCCAGACGATAAAAAGTTCTGTGGCATTTTACCCACTTCCTTTTAGCAGTAATAACAAACGATCGTAGTCTTCGCTCATCTGCTCCTTCTATATCAGAGGGGAAACTTTCCACGTTGCAATTTTAGTGAATGTTAGCCAAAAAAGAGCCCAGAAAATTAGAAACATTGGCGAAATGAGGAGGCTTCCTTTCTCCAACCTTGACCACGGATAGGCAGAATAATTGATCCCCCTGAAAACCAATTTCAAGTTTGCAACCAAACGGGCATACAATCAAGGTTATTTCATCATCCCTTTTAAAATGCACCAGTAGAACAATTTTGTTGCAGCCGCTTGCACATCAATGGTTACAACAGAATTAAGACCGCTCGTGTTGTCATTAAACTACGTTATTATTTCTTCGTTCTAAAACTGCCTATCACATTGACTGTTTTGAACTTGAACATTTTCTACTCACTTTCGGGGATGTGTTCCATCGAGGAAATAGTACGATCAGAGGAAAACTTTATGAACTGAACTGCACTGGAGCTGAACCCATGTGGGACCTTCAGGCTAGCGCTTACCAAAATCCTTGAGAGCGCGCTAAGAAAAATCTACATTTACCTGCTAAGAGGCTATCGAACAACTCCATTTCCTTGGTTTGTTTATTTCACAGAATACCCCATCGAGCAGAACCTTTTTCGAGTCAGACGGGTTTTGGACTTTTGCCCGGCTAGATTCGCGATTCGAACCACTGTAAATTGGTTTCCATGCGTTTTTAAACAGCAGGATCGTGTGACATAACTTTTCGGCCAAAACGTTGCAAACATCTATGCCGACACATTGTAACGCCATTGGAAGAATACCACTCGCATCCGATGAGTGTGATCAGTGTCTTTCTTTCTTAAAACGTTATTGAAATGTATCAATTAAATAAGTAAGATAAAATTAATATATCAAAATATTGAACCATGTGTAGGTATCACTCACAAGGGTTGTCTTTTTTTGTACAGACAACCTCTTTAAAATGTTTGAAATCTTGCTTCGACCGAATTTTTAGAATACACGATGATTTTTTAATGAAATACCACCTAATTTATTGTGAAGTATGCCATTTCTAACTGATATTAGCTATTAAAAAAAGGAATATAGGTAAAAAACGGTACAAATCTTAATTGTAAAATAGATATGTGTAACAATAAAAACTACTATTGTTGAGGCAGATAGAAGTTTCTTACCCCCCATCATTTTTATCGAAAATGATAAGGACCCCTTGATGAAAGCTTTTACTGCAAGGGAAAACGAAAAATCTCTGCTTACGTCAAATAGCCTAAGAATTTCAAAACTCCTGCGTAAATGAAATTGACATTTCTAATCACCGCTTCCCACGTGGATTTCGAAAGCTCCTCCTTAGGAAAAGTGTTGATGTTGATTGTTGACTTGTTGATGTTGACTGTTGATAGGATCAACGAGTGCCTTGGTTTCAAGCGTCCTGTGGTTCAGGAAAAGTTCATTCCTTTGTAATTTGTGTTTGAGAACACATGTGTAGTTTTGTATGATAATATACGACGTTTTCTAACAAAAAGTCCTCCCTAAACCATGAAAAAAATGTTAACGTCCCGTCAATATTTATTATTTTACGTTACAAGATGCGCAGAATCAAAAACCTGACCGTCCGTCGTCTTGAGCTTTTCCCCGGGACTATTGAGCCACGGTTAACCCTTTAACTCTGGCTGGGACGTAAGCTGTCCCAGTCAATGAAACTATCTAGAAATTAAAAACCGCGTGAACTTGGTGTTCCCTCCATTTTTCTCAATTTTATTCTCAGTTGTTATAGGTGGGTACTTTTAAACACACAAAATTATTACCTTCCAGATCTTACCAGGTGTTATTTTTCATTAACAGTTATTATGAATAAACTACATTAGTAATAAGTATTAATTTCAATGAATGACCTCTATTTTATGAATTCTGTATAGACAATAAGAAATTACGAACTATTCTCCACTTGAAAATTGCTGATCTTAGCTCCATTTTCATTTAAACGTCTGAGACCATTCATTGCGGTCAGTCTTCAGGATACTACAAAACAATTGTTTGAGCAACACTAAAAAATGAATCTTAAAAGACAGAAAAATTTAAAGATAGAACGAATCTCAAGAAAATAATTACATAATAAAAAATGAAGTACCCAACCCTGTATATTTATTTTCATTTACCTAATTAATAGTCTAAGTTTCCCGACAATTCGATGACTTTTTACACATAATTGTTGCTATGACAGAATTTAAACAGAACCGAGTCTTGACCATCTTTGACCTTGGAAAGGCGATTTCGGGGGGTTAGAGGTAAAAGTACCTACCCGAGTCACAAATGTTAAAAGTGCGGGAAAATGAAATTCAAATTTTAGAAGCTTGCGTAAAATCATAACTATCTCAGAAAAATCTGTATATTTAGGTTATGTACTTGGTTTGGAGGTGATGCTGTTTTCAAGGTTAAAAGATGAACAATTATCCACAGAATTTGAATTTCATCAGGAGGCGTCAGAGGGATTTTGGACTTGGGTATGTTTACCACAAACTTTTGTTCAGTCTAGTAGGACTTGGACAAGTCATAAGTATTACAATCTGGAAATCCATGGCAATAAATTCCACAATTGTGGAATTGCATGTTGTATTACTTACCAATTGTTGGGACAATGATTTCAAATCAACAAAATCTTCGTATTTCTACCACAGGCATGTACATGAAAAAACGGAACACTGGGGGTTTGCATAACGGAACACGTGCCGAAAATGATGATTTCATCTGATACTGCTGAATAACATCGCAAGTAACGAAAATTAAAGCACCAATCCAAAATTTCTGACAAGGGGGTTTGTTCAGGGTGCACGCAGATTTATGGTCCCGCGTTGTGAGAGTTGAAGTCAACAAATTATCGTTTTCTATCGGACGTTTTTGAGCTATTATTTCCTTAAGTCAAACGTTTTGAGAACTGTTATATCAATATCAGCTTTTATCAATATATATCAATACTTACTGTAGTGTCTAACTAGGCAAATGGTTGGCTCATATGTAAACAAGTCCAATGTTCTGTACTGTTCCCGACTCTCGATCGAATTACACCTTTTCTACTACATCAAGTGCGTGCTTTATTTATTCAATTAGTTACCACAAATTGGCGACAAGGATAAAGCACTTCGTTACATTCAACGCGGCGGTTTACCGATTTTACCTTGCGGACTATTCAGAAAACATCGCCGGTCTTCCGAGTGGTTGTATACATGTCGACCTCGTCATCGAATTAACCACGACTCCTGCTTGTCCCACTGAAAACTAATCCAGTAATGAGGTAACATTCTTTACCAATCAAATTATACAATTTATACTCTTAAACGTTCAAATCTACACCTTTTCAAATGGATGCCGAACAATTTCAACTCTTGCTTCAAGCTCTTCAAAAGAACCAACAACGGCTCTTAGAAACGCTAGTCACACGTCCTGCCTACCTTCAAACTCCGCCATTTGAAAGTTTTGATTCGTCCAAGGAAAATTTCAAAACATATAGGGCACGTTTTAAAAATTATGTGACAATGAAGGGTATTTTCAACGACAAAAACCTATGTTCTCAAATGCTGTTGACTTCAATTGGCACAAAACACTACCAACTGATTGTCTCCCTAGTTGCCCCCAAAGATCCTCCTGATGTACCTTACGAAGAGCTTATCGCAGCCCTGGAAGCTCATTTGTGCCCCAAACGAAATGTCTTGGTTGCACAGCATTGTTTTTTGTCACTCTACCAGCAGGAAAACCAATCCATTGCAGATTTTGTTGCTCTCTTACGTCGTGACATACGCGAATGTGAATTTGTTTGTGAATGTAAGAGGAATATCGCCGACACCTTCCTGCGTGCGCAATTCATAAGGGGCTTACATGACAATACTATGCGTGAAAATATATTACAATCCGATAATTCAAAATTCGATGAGATTGTGAAAAAAGCCTTAACTCTTGAAGCCAGTAAACTTGATAGCTTGCAAATGAGCTCTAAGCAACCAGTTATACCAGATTCTCCTACATCCCCTACAGAAATACATAAATTAGTGAGGTTTCTTTTTCGAACACCTTTTCTACTACATCAAGTGCGTGCTTTATTTATTCAATTAGTTACCACACTTACCTACTTCCTTATTGCCCGGCTTATTAAGCATCATCGTGAAAGAAGATATATCTCGTTCAATGTTCAATGTATATCTAGGTGGATGTTGATATTATGAAATCCAGACAAAAAGAACCTGCACAAAAGCTTGAACTGGCGAAGAAGAAGAACCTCCGGGCCCATACGGTCACGTATGGATGCTAAACGTAACTACATTTGTTTGTGTACTTTCCAATGTTGTCGTGTTTAGCGGCTAAGATTCTGTTTTTAATTGCAGTTTTATGTGTTAACTCAAGTATTGAATGATTCTATCAATACTTTTATTCCTGTTCATCCGTTCATTCAACTTGAAAGTATCTACGAGCTTATCAGTGTTGCTAGTAAACTGAAGACGGACGATGTTCCTTTAATCCCTGTAAAAAAAGTGCAATTTAATGGACCATGGCGAATCGAGGTGGAAGAGAATCTGGTAGACTGAAAGTTCAGGGGCAAAGAAGGTGAGTGATCCAAAATCAAAAGTTTTAGCTATACTTAGTAAAAAATGTATTCGTACACAAACACTCTAGAAAAATTAGATACTAATTTTAAGAATGCGTTTACAGAGGTCTTAAATGACCTATGTCAAGTCAAACAATTTTCGTACTAAACAAACCAGGGCAAATTGTCATCAAACGTACATGAATTCATTTTTATAAAGTCAAAAAAGTGTTCGTATAGTCCGAAGACACTAGAAAACCGAGCTCTAAAAATGTGAGAGCTAGTGGGCCCTCCTTTTTGCTTGATAACTTCCAACAAATAGGACTTCATCTAATCGACGAGTTTCTGAGTCTTACTGATGGTATCTGTGAGCACTCGTGGCACGCAGGTATTTGATGTACATACAATACCATAACAATATAAAACACGGCTGAAGTAGAGAATAGGTAACCCCTGCCTCTTATCAGGCTCATTTGAACATGTATCGATGTATACTTTCATCGATATGTATAGATCACACAGCCAAGTGTTCTATTCAGCCATGAGATCGATTACAGTCAACGAATCTGTTGCTAGATAGTTGAACTAATTAGTTCCACAAATTGCTAACACAGCGCATTGGTCATCGATCATTAATTACTCATTATCGATACCGCTGCCATGTTATAGCGATAAAAGTATTTTTAATGCGCAGAGACACAAGTGATAACACATTCTGATCTATTTGTCCAACTGATCTATACTTTACTAGAAGGATTGATGTAGGATATTTTTTTGTTTTTGAGATGTGAGCGAAGCGAGCATCCAGGCCAGCAATCTAGAGACAGGACACTCATCGACCTACCTATTCTCGATTTCTACCCAAAACACGAACTATGACGATAGTAAATCGTGGAAATTGTCCAAGAATCTGTTTTTGAAAGTTGTTCGCTAACACTTATAGTTTTTGTCCATCTTCGGTCATAAAATGATTTGGAACGGATTTGTATTCGGTTATTGTTTTTTCTCATGTTTGTATTAACCCTCACTAACCTGGATCAATTCTATTAGACTTCCCTGCATTGTGAAACGTCCATGACCGTGACCGGAAAAAATACTGATCCTGTAATTTTTATGATACTAGACCTCTGGTAGTTGGTTTTGGGAGGGTTTGATTGATCCTGTACTAATTCACATGAATTTTGTTTGTGGAGACTTTGTTCTTCCCCTTTTCTTAAACACTCTTTTTTTCAAAGATTCCCAATCAGAAAAATAAGATGTGGGTCATTTCAAAATTTTGGTCACATTTGGGTATCGACTTTTCTAAAAGATAAAAGTTGTAACTTGATAAATTTTCTTGTTCCTAATCAATCACTGCAGTTCTCTGCTGATACGCCATTTTGAAAAAAAAAACTTGTAGGGAGTGAGGTACATACTACTATTTTTTCCCCTCTTGAGTCTCCAACCTTCATGGGAATCGCCGCTCAAGTCCTTAAATTTAGGTGAGTGGAACAGCACAAATTAGCTTAATTTTAGCTACAGTAAACACTAAGGTTTCCTTGCCAACATCTCACTTGCTACAAGCAGATCTCACTCCCTACAATTTAAGGGGCTATTGGCTGGATATTGTAGGAAGTGAGGTTATAGCCTTTCACCGCCTTTACAGGCCACAAATCAATTGAAACTGGTTGAACCAAAATGTTGTCAACGAACTTCCAACAACTACACTAATTGTCAACAGGTGCGATCAAGTTTCTAGTGCCACAGTCAGAATGTTACTGGAGTAGGGAGTGAGAGTTAAAAAACCTACACTGCTGCCTCCAGGGATGGTTTTCCCGGTAGTACTGGCTGGGAAGGTCTTGGCAAAATCCAAGCACCAGCGTTGGGACCATCTTGAATAAGGGATGTCAACAAAACAGGAGCAACTTCATAAACACCCTTTCCTGCCTGTTGGGGGCCACTTTTCAAAACGTTGTAGGGAGTGAGGAAAAACCGTGTGACACTGAAATAATGGGCTGATAAGGCTACTTAATTTGATCCAATTTTTTTTTCCCGAATCCATTGTAGATGGTATGTTCTATTATAGTGTAAGTGGATATAACAGCCACAATAAATATTTCGCTGAGTAGTGACGATGGAAGTTGTATACCTCTGGTTAGTGACAGCTGTAGGGAGTGAGAAATACAGACTTTGCTATTTTCTCCTGGGTCCTGTAGGCACACTTTTACATACTTTTCCATGGAACATGTACATCCACATTGGAGAAAATTTTAAAACACTTACAAAACTGTATCTAGTTGAGATTTGACGGCAATACTGATCAGTGACATAAATATAACCGAAATTTTGAAATGACCCGTTTATCAGCTGGTACCTAGATGTCCGAATCAGCCTGCCTGGATAATTTTAAATTATTACACATTTCTGGTGTGTAAGGAGACATTCTTTACTGAGCGTATAATTCTTTTATTGAATTTGTCGATTAACCGACTAGTCGGATCTGTTATGTTGACCGTCAGGGATAACTGTTATAACTTCAGTGATTAATGTCTTGCAGATATTCAATCTTCACTACATAGGTACTTACCTAAGCAGGGTATGTGTGACTGATCTATTCAATAGGACACATTGGGGAGTGGGAAACAATTTCACATTCAAAATCCAAAGATATTTGACTAGAAATCGATAAGACATTAACAACGCGTACCTACATACTACGTACGATCTATAATATTTTAGTAAATGATTTGTTTGGTTTGTAGGTAGGAATTTCGTGTACCTTATCGTAGTTCGCTGCCTTAAAAGGTTTAATGCGGGCTGTTGTTTTAATGTCAGGCGGTGGAAGCCACAAAATACTGGAGACGCATGTGAGATTGAAATGGATGTTTTGTAATTTGTTTAGATTTAAACCGTACCACACTATTTGCGAAAGAAGCTGCAGAGACAGGATTTCTGTTAGATACATGTGTGATGGCTGCAGAGATGGTCTTCTGCATCAATCAATTGTATTATTCAAGGTGGAAAGCAGCATACGTCGGATCTGAAAACGGACACGTATTTAAGAGGATTCAACCTGCGCCATTACCATTACCCTGGTTTAAAAGACCCTGTACTTTTATTGCCTGTTCGTTTCACCTTGTTGTGTTGGCGTTATGTCTATCAAACCAAATGTTGTAAATTAACCAATGTAGTAGTTTGTAACAGGAAATGTTTTTCGTGTTTCTAGTTTAAATAGAATGATTCACCTCCACCTCATAGGTGCATAACGTCACAATGTTTGTGAGCAATAAAATAGTTTTCTGGTTTTGCAGGATTCTCGACGACGCTACTCGGCAGAGAAGAACGACTCAGGCAGTTGAAGCACTTTACAACGACAATTTTCACGATGATCCTCACGGAGACCTTGTGGCCAATAAGAAGGCTCCTAAGTTCCAGGACACCCTCAACACCAGGAAGACGAAGAAATCCAAAGGTAGCCAGCGATGGTGCCAAATATACAGTAGTGGAAACACATAATATGCAGTAGTGGAAAGTGGGGCGTATTCAACCATAGCGACATCTCGACGATTTTTCAATGTAAGCCCCTAATGGGCGTAGTGGACGTGTTAAGAAAGCTTGAGAGGCAACATGGGTTCCACGGTTTCAATGTGTTCTTCTCATTAGGTTTGAAGTTGGGCTCCCATTTATCGTTCACAGAAAGCACTTTCTCACCTACAAATGTTTTCCTAATTATAAGTCTTGCTTCAAATCTATAATTTACTATCTAATTATATCCTCTGGATATCTATTCATCATAGATGGTTTTGGTTTATTATTCAATAATAAACCATTGTAATCGCTCTGGAAAAAAAATTCTAACCCCCCCCTGAAAATTTCATGGTTTACGTTTCAAAGGGTGTAGAATCCGAATCTGCAGTAAAAATTTTTCCGTCCGTCCTCCGTACGCACGATTTCTCCCAAACGGCTGGAGCAAAAGATCTGAAATTTTCAGGAAAAATCAATATTGGTCCGACAACGCCCCAATTCTTGAGCCAGCTCTCTCACTTAATTTAAAGTGCCCTTTAAGGGTTGTCAAAGTTTTGTAAAATGTTGGGTTTTGTAAATTGGTGATTAGGAAGATTGAGGTATAGTCAATTGGTATGGATTCTCACAGAGGACAACAAGAATAATTTATGGTTTAAGGTTTGATGTGATCCTTCCAGGATTAGTTTGTTTACTTTCAAGACCCTTATTTAACAATGTACTCAACCAATTACTGGTTAGAAAGATTGAGGCATAGTCAATAGAATGTGGTTCTCACAAATCTGTTACAAAATTAGTTTGTAGTTTTGCTGTGATCCTACCAGGATTAGTTTGTTCATTTTGAAGGCCCTTATTTAACAATGTACTCAACAAATTGGTGGTTAGGTTGGTTGACGTATAGTCAATCGGTATGGGTTGATGATGATGGATTGATGACAACAAGAATAATTTGAAACGTTGAGTAAATGTTGACTGCTACGTTTGAGTTGGTAAAAAATCTCCAAGATATGCCTTCATTGTCTAACGAACGTACAGTACATTTTAATAACGTATTCATTCGCCTGTTCCAGGTGCTGATTACTACAAGTTCAAGTATCGAAAAACATTCGGGCAGATGATTGAGTATGAAGAAATAGTCCGCCCCGAGCAAATACATTACCCCGACGCGGCTGCGCCTGCCCCCACGCTACCTAAAAGGTAAAAATTATCATGATTGTTACAAGAAAAACATCTTACTGATAATGTGTACATTGCATTTTTAGTATGCTACAAATTGTGGAGGTGAGTAAAATCTAATACATCTAGCAGTATTTCATTTCTTAATATTACAAACTCTGTGGTAGTGGAGTTCTTGTTGTACTGCAAAATCTCCCCTTACTCACTAGTAACACAGGGGTTATTGAACTGCTTTTAGGGTTGCACGACTATGTCCAATGATTTGTTTCTCCTGCAGCGCCGAAGCTCTGCTGCGTTATCCAAGACAATGAGGCTTTCTGGGTTTCTCTTGTTTGTGAAGGTTGCTCGTACTTTCTTGCGTACTTAACAATTGTTTGATAGACAGTCTCTAGCCTCAAGTCTCGATGATTGTCATCATTCTGCATGTACCAGGCGGCACCAACAGTACTTCTCAGTACATTGTTTTGAAAAGTTTGGGTTTTCAAAATATTCATTTGTTTTGCACAGCCCCAGAGTTGAATGCTATTGGTCCTGTAATCTGTTTGCATATTTGGAGTTTGTTGTGGAATGTAGGGAAGCGATTCCTTCCTAGAAGCCACTGCATCCTTCTGACTTCAATCTTCTGCTCTTGCTTTGTCTTTTCTATGTGGTTATTCCAATTTAGTTTTGAATTAATGGTCATCTCCAAGTATTTTACTGAATCATGGTATGGTACATATTTCATTTTGAATCGATGATAGTGAAATTAACGTGTATTGATTTTTATTCATTCAATCTCCAAGTTTCCTTGTTAAACAAGCTTGGACTGTTTTGTTTGAGAATAACTTTTTCACTTATGGTCAAAATAATGGGCGAGTGGTCTGAGGGTAGGTCATCACTGTCCACAACGTTCGTTTAGCCACTGGAGAGACCTTTGCTTAAAACAAAGTCTATTAGATCAGGAACTTTATTTTCCTTCTTCTTGTAATTGGCTTCTTCATATAGTTCTGTACCTTTCGTAGTTGTTAGCCAAGAGCCCCAGTAAGTATTGCATTACAATCTCCACGACGTCTGTCGTCAATCTTCTGTTATACCTCGGAGGACAGTAGCTTGCTGCTATTCTGAAGCAATGTTTCTAACTTGTACATTAATCGAAGTTATTTGCGTTTTTTCGTCTTCAGAATTTGGTTCTTCATTGTCAGGAATTTTCACTCTCTTTAATTATAACAGCCGAACAACCTCAGGCTTCATTGCTAAGATGTATTGTATAGTAGCAAATGTACCCTTTAATTTCAACATATGAAGTGAGAGTAAAATGAGTTGTAGAGGCTAGTAAATGCACAAAAGGTTATTTACACTGCCTTAATTGGTTACTTTGTTATTTTCCCTGCAGCATCAGCCATCGAAGGAATAGTATGTCATTTGGCTGATGAAAACACACAATATTAATAGTATGGAATTTGAGGATGTCCAAATTTCTAACTTGCTTCTGATGAAATAAATTGCAATTTCCGATAATATCATATAACAATCCAATTTCTGGTTAGGGTTTTTATACCTAAGAAAACGCAAAGCACTTAAAAAATATTGCTATGTTCGTATTAAGGCAATATTTGACACTAGGAAGCCTATCTGTATGAGCTCTTAGTTGTAGTGTATCTTTTTCACCTGCTCGAATCCTGGTTATAGATTAAAATTAAAAACAATATCATGAACCAAACAGAGAACAATGCCTTGTAGAATGCACGTAACAGAAATCTCTACAAGGTATTCTGAACTGATGAAGTAACCAGGGAAATTGTTGAGTTCTTATCTGGAAAGTCTGAGCTGTTTTGGATGTAGCCCTCATCAGAGATTATGTTATTAGGGAGAAGTCTCTAGTCACTGAAACCTACAAGATTTATCATCCATTAGTTTAGAACCCTGTTATCCTCACCAGTGACAGCTCCTACCCTGAAACCCCGGGGCTGCACTGGGACCCTAAGGGACAACCACGAAGGGAACGTGAGACAAAATGTGCTTTTCTCAGCTAAATACGAATTTCAACTATCAATATGCAAAGGAGATCAATCTTGTCCGCTTTCTTGGCTTAAAATCGTGAAACAAACTACTCAATCCTACATTTTAAATAAGTTCGCTAGTAGGTATGTAAATACCTTGAAAATGAAAATCTTAAAATGATTGTCTAACTTCAGAAAACTGTGTTTTGCAACAGTTGAAATTCATATCTGCCCAGCAGGGACCTTTGTGGAAGTGAAAGCCCTATTCCATCTTTAACCCAACCTTCATTCCTATTATTGCAGCAAAGAAGACAAGGGAAGCAGAAAAGTTGATTACTTACCACAGAGCCAATCTACCTTTTCAAAGTACTGAGGGTTGAACTTGCGAATTGAGGAACGATTTCTGCTTGCCTATGAGATTTGCTGCAGTCCTGTCGCAAAAAATCACTTTTGCTCCTCCAACAATTTAGCAAACTCACGTTTTCTTGCACTTACTGTATTCATTGGGTATTTACAGCTAACACATTTCAGTCACAAGGGTTGGGTACAATCGACTGATAATAGGATAAGAGTGGGTTTTGGTGATGAGAAGCACATATTCTAGCAGGTGAGAGGACAACTAGGTGTGCTTCCTGAAACTTTGGGCGCTCTTATTGGTTCATTCTTCGGACCCAGATAGAATCAAAGGCTGTTTCCTCCTTCCATTTGGAGTATGGCTGACTCGTGCTCCTGGACAGCTGGCCCTAACCCCCCCTCACCAAACTCACAACTACACCATCTTCTCACCCATCCTGAGGCTCTGTTTGCCACATAAATTTGTACAGTATGATGATATTATACTTATAATATTATCACTATCAGGTATATTTTCCATTTTCCAGAGAGTGCAAATTTGCCTGTGCTGCTGTCAGCAGCTGCCCCTGATCCGCATATAACCTTAGAATAACCTTGTTATTCTCAAAGAGGAGCAAGTGGAACAACCTGAAGTTTCATAGCAATGTCATGGTGTCAATGCATTCACTGCAGCTGGCTCTCATGTTAGCAGCAATGTTGGTGGTCGTAGTTTATTTTTTTTTTTAAGCCTCATTAGATGTAAGGGTCCAGGTTTTTGAAGTTTTGAGTAGTTTTTAGTCAAGTGTTAACATTGACGAGAACTCCTTGGGCTGGCTGTTCATTTCCAGGGCTTCCTCATATATTTTTCTTCTATTAGTGTTTTGACTTTCATGCCTTACCTATGTCTGGTGCGAAAAGTAACTGGTTGATCACACATACCTTGCAGGCCATTTGCGATCACGAAAAATCCTGCAAACCCACATGGAATTATATGGTTCAAATCCAAAACTATGGCTGGCTCGATTGTGAGCCACCCAATTTTTTCTGAATTCATTTATTACATTCACCTAATAAAGAGTAAAGAATCGTTTTTCTGGACTAACTGAGATGGAATGAGACTTATTCGGTCGTCTATTTTTTGGTAGCTTAGTGTCAAAAGAGCCACATTTAATGTGTTCCAACAGCCTCTTGGCTACGAATCTACGAATAGTAGACGCAAAAGCAGAACATTCACCAAGGATGTGTTTGCTGTTTCTGCTTCTTCGCAACGTAAAGAGCACACCACTCTCCTGGCCTCACTGATATTAAAAGAATGTTGATACTTTAAAGGAGGATGCCATTTAAAGGACTAGTGAAGAATCTAGTTTGTGGTATTGCTTTTCACCTTTCTGACAGTTTCTTTGTGAATTTTAGAAACTGCTTAGCTTCCCTCAGTCTATATTAGTATTTTGCTAATAAGTTAACCATTTTTTTCCTTCCACTCTTTGTCCTACCGAGTTTTGTAACCCTTGTGGCTCTTGATTTGAGGCTGGTGGCCAATTGGGCTGGACTCGGACTTTCTTCTTGCAAGTTGGTCAGCTTCCTGGTTGCCATTTATTCTCTCATGTCCCAGCAACCCAAGCAGCGTTGATTTGTTGCTGTGGGCCTAAGCCGTTGGGGAGCAAAAGTAACTCCAAGTTTGGAAGAGTCCATGTGTGGATCGTTCTTCTGTTTTTCAACCTTTAAATTCTGGTACTATGTACTCAACAACTAAAGTTCTGAATCTTTTGGCTTCAAGTATAGGACAATCAAAGAGCAGATGGAGCCTATTTATTCTTCCTCTCTGTGCATTCTACACACGGGATGGGCTATATATGCTCCAATGCTGTTGAATTGTTTCCTGAACCACCCACGCCCAATCACCATCCTCACAAAGAATCTCATTTTGTTCTTGGAGAGATTAAAATGAAGGAGGTCATACTACACTGGCAACAGGGTCCATTCCTCACCAGTGTTCCATGTTTCAGTTCTGGGGAATCTTCAATTTTTGGGTTAGTAGGCGACCAGAAAAAAGTTCCATGATGAAATACCAATGAAATCCCCAGTAATAACTATTATGTAAATTAGTTATCTACTCTATCAACGTTTTTTTGTATTTTTCAGAAACTTCTGTTGTGCCTGTGGCTTCCCCTCGACGTACACTTGTATCACTTGTGGCGCGAAGTTCTGCTCCATCCCCTGTCAAAAGCTTCACATGGACACCCGTTGCTTGAAATGGACTGCGTAAATAATGAGCTATTTTTCTTGTGAATCTTCAATGAAGTGACTGTAAACGGTGATACTTACCAAATTTCTGAAGATAGTAACCATCTACACCCTGTCAACAGTGTTGTAACTGCATTTTGTACAGGTTCATTGATAATGGCTATCATTTAGCTTGTTTTTTTTCACAGTGAAGCATGTTTGCTAATTTATGCAAACTATCAACTCTCTCATTTCCGTCATACTACTTTTGTTGGTACTGACCTGTACGAACATGATGAGTGGGCGTCTTGTTATCAGATACAGTTGCATGTTGGACTCCCTTATTATAGGAGTCTCCCTTTTTCATTCCCATCTGAATGGAACTCTGCTGTAAATAAAATATAATCTTGTAAATGAGCATTATATTCTATTCATCCTTGTGTGACGGTTGTGGAGGACGTTCTGCAGAGCAGGTCTATCCAGATTCTACAATTTTCAGCAAAGATCAGTGAACAAACTCGTTCAACGCTTCAATGATTCAACGCAGGTAGTTCATAGGAGATACGTAGGTTACATTACATTGTAGACCTACAAACCAAAATTGTCCTGTACAAACTGTTGGTCTTTCTTGGAATCTCTGGAGAAGTAATTCGATTACCAGCGTAAATTTAAATCATCATGGTGATTTTTGATTATGACCTGGTTAAATCAAACGTTTAGGAGCTAGTGATCTATATCAAGTTTTCTCTATGCAATTATTGAGAATCATACACAACTCGAACAGTCTGACCATTTCCCCATCTAATGGGAACAAAACTCTAAATCAGTCGGTTTTTTAGTCAAATCAGAGTTATAACTCAAACAGTTGTAAATAATGCAGTGAATGCTAAGAGTGTCAGAAAACTTATTGATAATGCTAAACTTTAAGTAAGAAGAACTACGTTTACGTAATTTATGCTGAGAATAAACATTTAAAAACTCAGCAAATTATTACGCAGAGGAATATTATTTATCTATTATAATAACCCTTCTTTTTAAATCACTGATCCTTGTATATTCGACGAAGTCTGTGGTGCATTATCTAAACTCAGCGCCTTATGCCTCTTGTTCTCTCCATTCTAGATGCCATAAAAAGAACGCCATTTATATTTCATCGCGGTTGATAGGTTAGGAATGAACACAGGGGGAATTCCTTGTAATTAACTTCTGCATCTCTCAAAGACGGTTGGATGACTTCGTCTAAATATAACTCCGGGAACGCGAAACTTTACTAGTTCCTCTGTAAGGAACAATACTTGATATGAATATACTGACAATAATGACTATACATGGACGCGAGATGCATGACTAGAACAACTGAAATTTAACGGGGTAAAATTGAAACCTCAACCGATGCACAGTAGGGATGGGTATCGTAGAACAAGTATCGATATTTTGTACCGATACTGTATCGGAAGGTTGGTATTGATACTCCAAATATCGGCCAAACGAAGTATCGATATTTATAAATATTGAGTATCGTTTCCAATATCAATTTTTCAAACTTGAAAGATAATCTTTGTTTTGATTTTTTGAACCTGTGAGGCTTAATATGCTGCCTTCCTACTTCTTCTTCATCTTTCCCTGTTTTTCATCTAGTAATAAAGCCACTATTCTTTTACATTCCAGATTCCATTACAAGTTTCCAAAGATTGGTTGGTGAGTTCTTTGGCTAGTAAGAAAATCAACCAAAGAAAAATATTAAAACCAATTTTTTTAAGCTAGTGAGAAAAAATTTGACAATATTTCGAAATATCGGAAGTATCGATACTCGATATTACTGGAGGGCCCAGTACCGATACAAAAATATCGGTACTCAACGGTAAAATATCGATGTTTTGAGATATCGGGTATCAATACCCATCCCTAATGCACAGTGGTCCAGAACAAATCCAGCTGATTGCCCCTGTAGCATCCGCCCGTTTTTTATGAATCGTGTAAAAGAGTGATAGTATCAGAGTAGGTATATCCGTTTTTAATCCGGGGAATGGTTGGAATTCACCACCGACCCCGCCAGTGAAGGGGAGGGCCCCAGCGGGGCGGAGCGTCTCGCAGGGCAACCAACGTGCTCCCCTCCTTGGGGACTTGGAATATACGATTTTTTTACTTTGCGTATTGTTTTTATACTCCCTCATTGTGTTATTCACCTATTTCTTTTTAACCTGCGTAGCAGGGCCTTTAGACTAGTAAATAAATGAAACTTTGGTTCAGTAGTTTCAAAATAAGTTCCGGATTCTATCCATCTTGAAACTTAAAGCAAGAAATTATGAGGGAGGGGGTTGAATGTTTGTTTCTTGTTCGATTATAAAGGTTCATTATTGAAAATAATAACACAAAATGAAACTGATATCTTCACTATTTTGATCCACGAGGGTTATCAAAAAATTAATTTTCCCTCTTCGTTGTTAAATATCAAAAAACATTTGTAATAATTCGAAAAAATGAATTTTTCCAGTGTTTAAGGAATTATATTTATGACGAAATCATCTCATCGTCTTTCGAACATCTAAAAATCAATTACGAGGTGTGCATACGCACTGATCAGCTGAAGGATCCTTATGACTAACGTGTTTCCTGATAGATCTTTTGGAGTTTCAATTTATGTCGTTAAATGTTAGTATTTTTATTCCTGCATTTCTTTAAGTGTGACTATGTTCTTCGCATTGCACCTATTTAGGTGTATAGATATCAGCTTTTTTGAATACAGAAGAACTACTAATGGGTTGGTGTTCACGGAATTATATCTATGACGACGTCATTCTATTCGCCTGGTAACCACAAAATTGTGCTTCTTAAATTTGCTCTGATACCGAAAATGGTTATGGTTGAGTGAAAATGTTTCTAGTCGACCCACGGTAGAGATTTACTCGAAATGGAGCTCCTTTGGGACATAAATTATAATTACAATGTATGGACTCGTTGATTCACATACCTAGTAATCTCAAACTTGAGGATTTGGCTAACAAATGTTGCTTCCGCGATTCATCGAATTTTAATTAACAATCAAGTCGTAAGTTGAGAAGTGGAATCAATTATTAGTTAGAAAGGGTGCAGTACGTCACATCTAATATTGTGTGTTGTACGGAGCAGGCGGCGGCACCTAATGAGAGGAACAAGAGAAATCTGATGGTGGGATACAGCTCCGCTGACATTGTTTGTTCTTCACCATTCAACGTTACGTTCAGAGACCCCCAAGAACTGAAGGACCTTTTGGAGGCCTCAGGAGGGCTTCATTGTTCCGCATCTCTCAGGTTTTTAGACCCCCGTCGTTCGCGCTCCGAACCAATAATCCGCGCGGCACTTCCGCCCGCTTTTGCCCTGACAAAGGATCGCTCGTACACAAATACACGCACGCAAACTTGAAAAAAGAAAGGGGAAAAGAGACAGGGCGATGGCTAAGAGAGAGAGGGAGCGGCAGCAGAACGGCGAACGAGTCTTAAAACAATGGGGACGAAATGTCATCAAGATGAATAGAAGGGCTGTCAGAATATCCCATGACGCACCACACCCTTATGTCCCTTAGATCGCTGGCAACCTCGAGCTTGAGAATTTCACCCCTATTCATCTCGCAAGCCGAGGGAGCCCTACGATATAGGATCCACATAGTCCAGGGGCAGAGGCCGATAATTGGAAGAAATTTCCGGAGGTGGTTTGGGATTTCGATGATTATTCATAGGGGGAATTCATAGTCCTGACTCATGTCAAGATTTTTAATTTCTTGAGAAAGTAAAGAAATGTGACAAAGGAAACACTCTTGAGCGTGATTCTGAAAAAACTCGGCCCTGGACCCCCGGATGCTTGCTGCTTCGGCCCTGGACTTGTCTTTCACTACCAGGAAAAAAAGATCTTATGTACCTAAAGAACTTCATTATTGCCAAGAGCCGGGATATCCAAGTTCTTGTAAGGGATGAATATATGATTGTTGGAAATACATGGTATTATTGAGGCTCCAAGAGATGGCTGGAATCGATGACTGCTCTCAGCGCGCTGATGAAAGTCCATACGTCCAAAACGATCAGGGAAGCGGACCAAAACGGTGCGTCGCTCCTAGGATTCAGGGAAGAGACCATCTTTGGGTTCTTTCCTACAAAATTAATGGTATCGTAAAAACGCTGAAAATTCTTTCACTGGGGTTTATTACTCAATTGGCTTGCGTTCATGATTTGAATTTCTGCTAAGCTTTGGAGTGTGCGTGTTTCACAGGTGATAGAGCGATTATTGAATTTCAGGAGATATGCATAGAGCACGTAAATCTGTTCTCAACCAAAATACCTATTTGGATTGATCAGTTGATCATATTTGTGTGCCTCCTGAAATTCAATAATCGCTCTATCACTTGTGAAACACGGACACTCCAAAGCTTAGTAGAAATTAAAATCATGAACGCAAGCCAATTGAATAATAAACCCAGAGAAAGAATTTGAAGCGTTTCATGCATATCAGAATGCTTCAACCCGTGTATCGGCTACAAAGCCTTTTAGGAGTTCACTCCAGTATCCACATTACTACATCACTACGTCACTAGGTTACTGATATCAACACAAAAACAATAATAAACCAAAATAACGGGAATGTTGGCACCATAAATCGGGCCATAGATCGGGAATGGTTTGACCTACGGACGTGGGGAGGGGCTAATTCGATTCCTCGTGGAGTGTTTTCCAAAAAGAGTACAAATTTAGGCCGCCTTGACTTTTTTTGAGGTTTTCAGGGATTTTACAAAACTTTGACAACCCTTAAAGGGCACTTTAAATTAAGTGAGAGAGCTGGCTCAAGAATTGGGGCGTCGCGGGACCAACATGGATTTTTCCTGAAAATTCAAGCTTTTTTGCTTCAGCCGTTTGAGAGAAATCGTGCGTACGGCGGACGGACGGAAAAATGTTTATTGCAGATTCGGATTCTACACCCTTTGAAACGTAAACCATGAAATTTTCAGGGGGGGGGGGGGGGGGGGTTAGAATTTTTTTTTTCAAGAGCGATTACAATGGTTTATTATTAAATAATAAAATAAAAATAAAAAAAAAATTGGAATTTCTAAATTTTTAAAGAGAATATGATGTATTATCACTAATAGAAACTCATGTAATGGAGATTGACTCTGGAAAAATAAGATCTTTTTTGAAAGGGTATGAAAACAAGTGGTTACAAAGAAAGATGCAAAGTTCGGGAGGGCCTCTGGGGGAAGTTTTTGGGCTATCAGTCAAGTTTGTCAAATGTTATTGAGTTAAGCAGGCTATGTGAGAGGAATGTTGAGACCATTGTATTGAAAAATAATGAAACTGCTAGATTGATACCGGTTTACTTGAATGTGCCCTAATATTACTGATCTCTGTGGTACACTGACTAAAATATATCTACCGTAATAATGCAGTTACACTAATTGTGTAAATGGGGACTCGCAGCTCAGGTTCTCGCTGAACTATAAAGGATTAAAGCGCTTATGATGACTCACCATTAACTTCCATAAGAGGGAGTACATTATTCTTACCTTATAATATAAACTTATTAAATGATAATAATAAAATCTGGGGTCACCCGTCCCGCGCCACCCTCCCGCATTCAACTTCTGCGTGACGTTCTTCGGCTGGTTAGTCCAATAATAAGGCATGTTCCATGCTAAAACGTAAATGGTATGTTACATTCAGATGTATGAGATCTTGTGTTGCATTTATTTTTTCAAAATATTTCAAATAACAAGGTGTACGAATCATGGTCAATCAGGCATGATCTCCTATGTTTTTCTCCTCTTAGAATGTGGGGCGTGTATTTTTTCTATTTTTGTCGAAAAATCTTTTAAAACTTGAAAAACTTAGTTCAACAGAAATGAAATCACTTGTCTTCTAACGTGAAATTCTTGAAACAGCCGTAATTTCCACATTTTTCAATGAATTTAGCTCTAATTTTGAGGGGATTATGCGGATAAGGCAACTTGAGGTCCCATGGGAATTTTATCTCAATTTAATCAGCGGTACGGTCTGCACATGCGCTAACGTTAAATTCTTGAAACAGGTATAACTTTCACAATTCAATTTAGGTCATATGATGAAGGATGTAACGAGGAAGCTGCTGTGCCATTTCCTTGGCAGTGTATTTTATTTTTAAGTGACACGTAAATCCATACACCTATCTATTTCTCAAGGATTTGATCTTAGAACGGTCTGAAAGGGTTATTCAGCTTTTTTCTGTAATGTTTGGATTGTCTCACACTATCCTGGATCAATTCTCCTAGGCGTCCCTCTATTGAAGGAGCCTTGCTTCAGAATGGCGTCCTAAAGAATCGTCCCAAGGTACAAGACTTTTCCCCCACTAATCGGAGATAACATTGTCTTGGAACGTCAAGTCTCAATTGTCCGCACCAGTTCCTCGCTGTACACTAGTACCTCCTGTACACCAGTGACTAACCAGAAGTAGATCAAAGCACAACAGCAACATTTGCAGATGATACTGCAGTCCTGACAGTTGGTGAAAGCAACAATGAATCAATTTCCAAACTTAATACATCCCTCTCTAAAAAATATCTGGACATCAAAATGGCTGATCAGATTGAATGAGACCAAGTCAGGGCACGTTGACTTCACCAATCAACTACATCCCTACTTTCCTCAACAACGTGGTAATTCCCTACGCGAATGAAGCCAAATACCTGGGCATGACGCTTAACGCTAAGCTCAGGTGGAAAGAACACGTAAAAAAAAGAAGAAATCGGGAGTCGTGTTAAAACTTAGAAGAATGTACTGGCTAATCGGCCGGAGATCCACCATGACCATTGGTAACAAGCTGCTATTGTACAATCAAGTATCAAAGCCAGTTTAGTAGTATGGAGCGCAGTTGTGGGGCTGCACAGCTCCAACCAATTGGCAGATAATCCAACGTGTCCAGAACACCGTTCTACGATGTATCACGGATGCACCGTGGTATTTCCGAAATGATGCCCTCCACCGTGAACTTCGAGTTAACACCGTGGATGAAGTTATCAAAAAGCGAGCTACTGCTCACCTTAACAGACTCAAATATCACGTAAATGAGGAAGCTGTCAAGCTACTGAATGTACAAGATATAACTCGTCGTCTTAAGCGAGTAAAACCACATGAACTTGTGTAGGAAGTGATTGTGAAAGTTGAAGAGACATGGGACTAAGTTGTGTATCTTAACCCTGAAATATATATATTAGCAAAATAAGTCAAATTACTATTGTTAATGAGTTTACTCGGTGCGATAAAAGAGTTTAAAAAAACGCTGCAAATTCTTCCACTGGTGTTTATTATTCAATTGGCTTGCGTTCATGATTTGAATTTCTACTAAGCTTTGGAGTGTGCGTGTTTCACAGGTGATTGAGTGATTATTGAATTTCAGGAGGCACACGAACATGATCAACTGAACAATCCAAATACCTAGGTATTTTGGTTGAGAACAGATTTACGAGCTCTATGCATATCTCCTGAAATTCAATAATCGCTCTATCACCTGTAAAACACGCACACTCCAAAACTTAGTAGAAATTCAAATCATGAATCATTGAATAATAAACCTCAGTCAAAGAATTTGCGGCGTTTTTTATGGTTATCAGAATGCTTCAACCCGTGTATCGGCTACAAAGCCTTATAGGAGTTCACTCCAGTATCCACATTACTACTTCACTACATCACTACGTCACTAGGTTACTGATAGCAACACAAAAACAATAATACACCAAAATAACGCGAATGTTGGCACCATAAATCGGGCCATAGATCGGGAATGGTTTGGATTTCTCGTGGAGTGTTCTTCAAAAAGAGTACAAATTCAGGCCGCCTTGACTTTTTTGAGGTTTTTAGGGATTTTACAAAACTTTGACAAACCTTAAAGGGCACTTTAAATTAAGTGAGAGCTGGCTCAAAAATTGGGGCGTCGCCGGACCAACATGGATTTTTCCTGAAAATTTCAGCTTTTTTGCTTCAGCCGTTTGGGAGAAATCGTGCGTACGGCGGACGGACGGAAAACGTTTTATTGCAGATTCGGATTTTACACACTTTGAAACGTAAACCATGAAATTTTAAGGAGGGGTTAGCATTTTTTTTTCAAGAGCGATTACAATGGTTTATTATTGAATAATAAACCAAAAACGAATTCACCGCCTCTACAGCTATTTAAAACAGACTGCGTTATAAAATCGGTAGGCAAGCCAGTGCAAATACTGACAACGCGGAACCGTGTCATATCGGTCGCTCTGCAACCACTCCAGGTGACTATAGCGAGGCAAAAAAAAAACCAGGGAGGGTTGCGGAACAACTTGGAGAGACCCTTAAAGGGTTGTCTCACACTGGGTAGAAAACGCAAAAAAAAAAGAAGAAAAAGTGGTAGGGGCGACTCGGGGTGGTGGGGGGTGAGTTTTTAAGGGTTGGGGGTTGTAAAGGGGATGACAAGAAAGGCACCACAGGGCGGGAAAGGGAAGATGAAGGGTCGCAGTTCCGAAGGGCCCCCTCCTCTACCCCTCGCCCTTCCAAAGAGGACTTCACTTTTTTTTGTTCAGTTTCTCATCTCTGAACGAACGTGTCGCGTCGCGAGTTCGTGTCGCGAGTGATGAACATTACACTACTGGCCAAAATTAACGCACCGCTGTGAATTTCTCCCCTGATTTTACTCTTTCGTTTTCAAATAGAACTCATTTTGATCCGTTTAATCGTCAAATGTACATCCAATTTGTTCTGATTATCAACAAGAGGGGAAAAGATGCTAAATAAAACACACGTTCTTTGAGAAAAATGGTTTTAAAATAAATCGGACACATATTTTACTTATTGTGGTAGATTGTTGATCAATTCAAAAAACGTATGTTTTTAATTCTGAAAGCTTGGGACCTTCCACGTGTCTCGAATCAAGTTTCAAGTATCCCCCTGAGCGGTATTGTCCCACGCTTCCTTCCCTGCAGTTTCTAACTGATGAACGTTTTCTGTGGAATCTCAAGCTAGAATTCTTCTCTCTGAGCGCAAATGGATAAAAACTTGACAAGTGAGAAAAAGAAAGTAATCCAGGACATCTAGTGGTGTTTTAATTTGGATCAGGAGTAGATTTTGGCGCTTTACCAAACCACCGTTACTGCTACGGCTGAAAGTTACAATATTTTGATTTTCGCGTTTGGTGCACGATGTTGTGTTAGTTTCTTTGTTACAATATTGTAATAACATTTGCTCTTGTACAATGCTTAGACATGGGGACCCGTTTGGGCGGAATCATCACGAAACTGTGTCACGTGGAAGAGTAACCGTGAAGGGAAGTACCATGTTGATCATTTGAGCCATTGGTGGAAAATCCATTACTGGGCTGACAGTGAGGGGTTATATCAAAAGATGTGTCCCCTCACCCTTTGTGTCGGGGTCTCCATCGTGGCATACCGACTAAAAAACACCGTTCCTCTCGTCTTTTAGGACTGTCCCGGGACTGCTTTTTGGCATTACTTCGGGACAGTCCCCTTTTCAACCTTGTGAGGGTTCCTCCTGGTCTTCACTACTTCTACCCTGGCTCATTCCCAGCTTCTGTTCACTTCCTTCTCTTTGAGCACCATAGTGACATACGTGGTGTCCGATCAGACGTGCTGTCCACCTTCCCCGGGTTTCAGCTGCCCATCTCTGCTGCCATTTTTGCAGGGTCTCAGCTCTCTCCTCTTTTTTTAACTTCCCTGGCCGCATGTTCTTGCTTTCTGGCATGAACCCGCTTCCTCTCATCAGCCAAAAGGTCGATTGGTACAACACCCGCAATAACCTGGGCTGCTGGTTTTTTTTATCATTTGAGTAGAAAGTTTTTGCCACTGTAGAAAGTTGTCTTTGTGATAAATACTTGATCTCTTTTATACAAGTTTGGGACGTTATTTCAAGTTGCATGAACGTTAATCGATCATTGCATCAATGTTTTCTGTCAATTACATAATCGTTTGATTCTGAATTCAGAAAATAAGCATTTATGAAAATAGGATTCAGCCAGTAATTCACCTGCTGGCTAAAGCATGTGCATGTTTCAATATTTAGTCGTCAGACTTTAATTAACTTGCTTCGCGATAACAGCGGTTTGGTAACGTCCACAAATAAAAATACAAAAGAGTATTTTTAAACAAAACTCAGACATTTTCACGTATTATAGTTAAGTTGTTAATCCATTTTAAAATATGATAAAACGGCGTTGTAAATTGTTAAACTTGTTTTTCGATGCAAAGTGGACCCTCCGAATAAAGTTTTGAATATCATCATGAGCACTATTGTCCCACGCCTCCAGTTTCCAGCCAATGATAGTTTTCTAACAGTGGAATCTCGGTCTAAAATTCCTCTCTACGCTCACTAACGGATAAAAACTTGACAAGGAAAGAACTGAGGTAATCGACGAAATTTAGCGGTGTTTTAATTTCGAGCAGGTGTATATTTTTGCACGTTACCAAAACCATCGTTATTGCTAGGACTCAAAATTGGCACATTTTGACTTTCCGATAAGTTACCAACACACTGATTTGTGCAATGTTGCAATACATGTGCAATGTTTAGACATGGAGGCCCGTTGCCTGAAGTCATTAGTAAACTGTGTCACGTGGAAGAGTTACCGCGAAGGACAGTGCCATGTTGATTATTTGAATGTATATGAATACCGATTTAGAAAGAAAAACATTTGTATTTCGATTAAATACCTACATGAGATATCTTATACAAGGGCACGACGTGATTTCAAGTCCACAACGCTACTCGATTATCGCATCAACTTTTTTCAACAACTGAATGGGAATTTGATTCCGAATTTAAGGAATAAGCACTTACGATAACAGTACTCAGCAATTAATTCACCATCTCTCTACAGCACGAACATGTCCAATAATAAGGGGTCTAAGGGGGCAGAAAGAACTGAGTTATGTTTCTTTTATTGTTGGATGAATAGGCAATTTTCGACAGAACAACTTAAAACGAGTTTTATTGCATCGAGAACGTATTTAATTGAGCTACGCCTACATGTAACTATATATACACGTGTGTATGACAGCTATTAAGAATATTTTAGGAAATATCCGTTTTCTTTAAAATTCCGCAGCTTAGGTACCTAGTTTCGTTATGAAAACTTGTTGATAAACGTGGTCGTAGTTGGAATACCCTTAAGGTGCCCCCTCCACCTCAGCCCATTCACAAACTATTAAATTGTAACATTTAAAGATCCTTGATTACTGTTAGAGTACTGCTACTAGTACAGTACTAGTCCATCATTTGTAATCGTAAATCATTTTCCCTGCATTGGGTGGAGCAGATAACCTACTTGCGAAGGATATGCACGTGACGAATGACGCTTCTAGATTTCCAAATCATCGTTACTTACTACCCAGTGTCAAAATATCTCCTTCTTGAATCGTTTGACAATTTAAATTGTTGTTCACGATAGGGACATTAGTTTACTAGATGGTTTACCGGACGTTGCCCCGACTTGAGGTAATAAAATTGGTGAGGGGTTCACACTCATCATTATCAAACGAAAGCCCAGCTGCAGCCCTGTTATTCGTTTTATCCCCATGCTTTTGTGAGTGTCTGTATAAATGCGAACAATGAAACAGCAACAATAGAAAACCTATAGGCTCCGTATAAAATATATAACTAGGAAGAAACTAGCCAACAACAAGTAGTGAACAAAAAAGAAATAAGATACAAGTCACACACAGTCGATCAAGAATCCCCTAATCGGGATTATTCAAATTAATTTAATCACAACTGAAAATTTGATTTTTGAATTTTAAAACTGTAATTTACCTAAATATGTCATTTAGGTTTCGTGCACTAAACTCAAGACAGTTTGTTCTAAACAAAACGTTTGATCCGAATTATTTATTCGTAGATAATCAACCTTAATTATAAAACCACCAAAATGGATAATGGGTAATGGATCAGTGTCACCACTATTCGATTCCGCCATATTTAAGCTTAATATTTTAAACAAAAACAGTTACTTTGGCTTAACTGTAACAGTTAGGCATATACCATTTCAGTTTTAGTGAGCAATCATGAGAACTATTGATATACAGGACACTATTTAAAATATCGCAAACAGTTTTCGCAGGGCAGGCAAATTAATGACTATTCAAGCAACATTTAATAAAGTAGATTACATTCTTCCATGTTAGTTAGGGATCTCCGGTGTCATTGAATTGAATTATTAGTATTTTTTTATAAATAGGCTTCAGCGACCCCAGAGATCATAATAAGAAAGTACATGGCCAGTGTAAACGCAAATTTTATACCCTTACCCGGACAACGCCGTGTAATCAGCTCATATTTTATAAAACAAAGTTTAACTACGATATGTAGGATCTAGATAAGATATTTATGACAGCTAATCAGTTGGACACAAGCCTGCAATGACCGAAACTAAGAACGGAACCTTCACAAAGACAAGTGTACTAACGTAAATTCTACAAAGGCGTAGAATTTCCACGTAACGGATCGGCCAAGAACTGGTTTCGAATGGTGGATGGGTCATTTGGTTGTTTTTCCTAGCACCACGAGAAATCGGTACTGAGCCTTCCCATTAGACTCCGAGATATGTGAGGACAACGGAAAGTGGATTTGGAAATACCCAACTCAGCCGTCAAACCTCCAAGGCGAATTTAATGGTGAGTTTTGTTTTGCTATAAATATAGATAGATATATAGATAGATAGATGAAGCATGCTTTATTGATAAGTACATTACTAATGCATCAGAAGATAAATATAATCAAGGTAGTCATGCAAATTATCGTGGTCATAGAATGACCGTCCGAAAGATTCGCCGTCATAGTTATAGCCAGAGAAATAATAATAATTGCTTGCTTAACGAATTTTACAAAAAGGATATGCCTAACACATAATATAACAAGTAAATAATGCTGCATAATATACATAACATATTCATTATGACATAGCTAGAAGCTTTCTTTCAAGAATTGTTAACAACCGTATTCAATCTTCGCCTTATACCTTGGATTCCAGGCCACCATACAATATTTTATTAATTTAAGACTTCCAGATTAGTTTTGCTATAAATATAAATTTTGTAATTAATTATGAATGATCAGAGAGAAAAAGCTTTTGACATGTTAGAAGTGAAGCTTAGCTTTCTTGTGTCATTATGTGATTGTGTACGAGTATATCACCAAAATGTATTAATTAGGATTTTAATTGGATTTTAGTGTGGATTAATAAACTGTTATGTAAAAGGATAAAATGAAGAAGCAATGGATGCTCGTAAGAGATTGTTATAAAAAGTAATCTTAATTGTTATACGTAGTGTCTTTGCTAATGATAACTTGTGTGCGAATTTGAGCAAAGAACTTGTCAACTGTTGTTATGAATTTAAGAGGGCATCGCATTTAAACGGATGGGAATTTTGTTGGAAACATGAAACGGAACGGTTGGAAACATAAAAAATCGATGAATCATTTCAGAATGTCTCAGGGGGGGTTTTTGTAAAGAAATGTTTGTTTAAAAGCTTTTGGAGCCGTTGCAACGGCTTCGTTCACCAAGAAAATACGCTAGCATTTAGGAAGATCGTCAGATGCTTAACTGTCCTGAATGCCCTGAATGTACAGTAGATTGTTTAGAGAAGATTAAGTTTGCATACTGTTAGGAAGTGAGTACGATCGATCTAAGAAAAATGAATTATTCGGGAATCATCTTAATCATTGAGAAATCAATGAGAAATCACATTTGAGAAGTTGAGTTTGCTTATTAGGAATCTAAAATATGTCCCTTTCTGTTGATCCTCATGAACTGACATTTAACGGCACAATGTTCAACGTGCATATTCCCGGATTATTTCTTCGAACTCATGAGAAATTCGATGAAGTTATAATAATTACAAAGGATAATTATCGGATTAAATATGAAGATGTAATAATTTTAAAAAGGTTTAGACGTTTCCATAGAGGCTGCTATTGACTCAGGGGCGGTAAAATTTATAGAAAGTCTCATTGGATTCTCATCTACACTTACAACTTGTAAAACTGTAATCAAAATTGCAAGAAAGCTATAAAAGGTATGCTTATAAAAAGATGTCAAGCTTGAGCATGTGCATGAAATCGTTTCACCCTTTCATCCACACAATCCTCCCATCAGAAATAATGGGTAGCTTGTATAATAAACAGGTTTGTTTATTACAAACACCAACGCACTTAAGGACTTGAACGAAACTAAAATCGTGTGAGGAGACTTGAAACGTAAAAAAATGCCTTTGGATTTTTGATTTTCAAAAACATTTCGTTCGGTTACCAAAAGTGATCGCAGTAGTTTCATTACCCTGGACACTTGATAGCGATATTGATACCGCAAAAGTATAGAGATTTAAAATAGAGCTGTTTCTATTTGTATGTCAAGTTTTTTCAAAAAATAAACTTTATTAGGCCTTTTTTTATATCGTAATAAATTGATTAAGAATTTGTAAGTACATGAGATCACGTGCAAGTTACAACTTTACTCACAATTCGGTGGTTAAATTTATCAGTTCAAAATGAATTCAACCTCCTCGTACAATTCTTTGTTCCTCCACAAAATCTTCTTAAATGCCGAAAGTATGTGGAATTTCTGGAAAGAAATGGGAAATTAAAAAGGAAAACAGGTCTGGACGCGGGCTAAGGTAGTTTGAACGTCTTAACATGTGAAATAGAAACAATACATAGGTTTGTAGGCTATAAAGAGTTATATTGAAGAAAAGAACACAGTTCGTGTCTTCTAACTCGTGAGGGATGCGTTTTCAGCGTTTCATCAACGAATCTTTCCTCGATATAAAGGCCCCTTTAAACCAGCCACATATTTGCATAGCCAGAATTGAGAAAATTACTCTATATTATTTATTATTATAAATAATTAATTAATAATTTAACTTAAATCAACGTTTTATGGAAACGCTGTAAATCAATGTTTACTAGTAATAGTGTAACCATTGACTACATTGGTGAATCCGTACGTTTTAAATCCACGTTCAAATCTCTGGTAAAAACGCTGCAAATTCTTTCAGTGGGGTTTATTATTCAATGATTCATGATTTGAATTTCTACTAAGCTTTGGAGTGTGCGTGTTTCACAGGTGATAGAGCGATTATTGAATTTCAGGAGGCACACAAATATGATCAACTGATCAATCCAAGTAGGTATTTTAGTTGAGAACCGATTAAGTGCTCTATGCATATCTCCTGAAATTCAATAATCACTCTATCACCTGTGAAACACGCAAACTCCAAAGCTTAGTAGAAATTCAAATCACGAATCATAGAATATGAAACCCCAGTGAAAGAATTTGCAGAGTTTTTTCAAGAGCGATTACAGTGGAAAAGTATTCTATTTGAAAATTTTAAATTTCGTAAGACAGAGCATGCAAATCAGAATGCTTCAACTCGTGTATCAGCTATAAACCCTTTTGGGAGTTCACTCCAGTATCCACATTCACTACATCGCTATGTTACATCGATCAAAACAAAAACAACAATGAACCAAAAAAACGCAAATGTTGGCACCATAAATCGGACCATACATTGGGAATGGTTTGAGCTACGGACCTGGGGAAGGACTCATTCGATTCCTCATGGAAAGTTATTCAAAAAAAGTCCAAATTTAGGCCGCCTTGACTTTTTTTTTTTTTTTTTTTTTGAGGTCTTTAGGAATTTTACAAAACTTTGACACCCTTAAAGGGCACTATGAATTAAGTGAGAGAGTTGAGAATCGTACGCACGGCGTACGGCGGACGGACGGAAAATTTTTTTATTACAGATTTGAATTCTATGAGCTACGGACCTGGGGAAGGACTCATTCGATTCCTCGTGGAAAGTTCTTCAAAAAAATTCCAAATTTCGGCCGCCTTGACTTTTTTGAGGTTTTTAGGGATTTTACAAAACTTTGACAACCCTCAAAGGACACTTTAAACTAAGTGCGAGTGCTGGCTAAATAATTGGGGCGTTGTCGGACCAATATTGATTTTTCCTGAAAATTTCAGATTTTTTTCTCCAGCCGTTTGGAGAAATCGTGCGTACGGCGGACGGACGGAAAATTTTTTATTACAGATTCGGATTCTACACCCTTTGAAACGTAAACCATGAAATTTTCAGTGGGGATTAGAATTTATTTTTCAGGGCCATTACAATGGTTTATTATCGAATGATAAACCAAAACATTGATCTACTTCACCCATGGTTAGGGATTGTTGGTGAAACAGGCCCATAGGAAATGTGAAAGAAACTTAACTTATAGAATGAAATATTGTGATTACGTAAATATCTACACATCTTTACGTAGAATTATGGATATGAATGGAGATGCTCCTTACTTGAAGACAAGGTGGATGAGGCATCTCGTGCAGGTTGTATGCTGTAACGGTTCCATCGCTCGATCCCACAAAAACCACCTGCGAAAACCGTAACGATTGTACATCCCTACTAGGCTTACACTTGGAATAAATGGAATTATTAATCTAAAATTTAAAAATTACAAATATAATAAAATAGTATAAAAAGTTGTGTGGACATACTGCTCTACTAGCTATTTTATACCAGCCTCCTAACTTATTACATCATTGGGTTATAGAATGGAATCTAGCTAGTTTAAAAATAGAATACGAGTCAAAATGGTTGAACATTAATAAAACGGAAAACAGAACATTAATATTCGATTCTGAAAAAAACACGTATTTTGGCATTCAAGCTTCATTTTCATTGTGAAATCCAATTACTACAATCAATTCGATTATTCCGTTAGAAGGCTGACGTTTTGGGGGTCTGCACAGTTCTGCTCAATAGGATTACAAAGCGTTTGAAAAATAGGTGCTTACCAATGTTAAAATTTACTTTTTGAACCTTAATTCTGCTTAAAAAATGTTTAGGCATTAAAAAGACAAAGCAAACATTTAACGCTTTTTCTAATGGTATCCTTAAATTGAAGTTTTTCGTGCAAATTAAAGAAGTTAAGGCAATTTTATACGAAAAACACCTTATCCTATTTCAAACTCCATTCTATACCTAAGGAGGGGGGGACCGAACACATTCTGACCATGTCATCGAAATCTAGACTTGGACAAAATCTAGCCAGTGGCAGATAATTCTAGCCACGCGTTGTGGCCATAGTTATTATATAGCCAATCACAATAAAATGTACACTCAGTTAAGAATGTATCCGTACACCCCAGAAATGTGTCATTTTTTTAATTACTTACCCAGGCAGGCTAATTCGGACATCTAGGTTCCAGCTGATATTTAACATTATTTTTTTGATTGGGAATCTCGAACACAATAGCCATTTGTTTTAGAAAAGGGGAAAACAAAGTCTCCACAAACAAACTGAAGTTCATGTGAATTAGTACAGGATCAATCAAGAGCGCTGAGAGCATAAAAACGATCATGTCCTTCAGAAGAACACTATTCATACAAGGGTTAAGAATTTTATTAATTTGATCGAGTTCATGTTGCGGTTAAAATTGTGATGGCAGACGTCGATTTGATTATGACCATGTCTTCTTCCCTCTGTTTACTACCTTGTAGTACTGTAATGCATGAACAGTTTTATTGAGCATAATGTACATTGAGTTGCAGTTCACTTACTGTTCCAGAATCATTGAACACAGCGGTAGTAAAATAGTTGCCTTCCTCGGTCAAAACTATCGTCATGGGATCCAAATCACTTCTTCTGATGTCCCATATACATATATTTCGTCGGTTCACAGTGAGGATCACAGAGCAGTGACTAGGGGACCAAATGGCACAAGTGATAGGGTCCTGAAACAAACATTTATAACAGTTCGAAGAGGCAATATATTGTTAATATTTCCTGTAAATCCTTTTAGTAAAGGCGATACTAGATGTTAATGGGAGGACTAACTCACACAGAGGTTGCCGAACATTGCCGAATGGCTACCATAAATGGCATTGCCTTGTGTTCGAAACTATTCCTTCTGTCATTTGTCTTGTTAGGTTGAAAAAAATATTCTACATCAATCCTTATATTAATGTACAGATTTGTGAGACAATTCAGAATCTGTGTCTCTGCGTTATGATGTTAAAATTTGCATTGTGATGTTAACGTGTGTGGTTTACACATTTCACAACAACAAAATTATGACACATTACTGGATTTGATCTCATAACCTCCGTCCTCATAACTACACATGAAATGTTGATCTACAGATAAAATTATCTGTATTCCTGTAGTTAACAGATGTTCACAGTTGAGCCGCAGGAGCGCATAGTGTTCTCAGTCTTGGCCAGAACTACGAACAGCTGAGCCAACAGCTTCGGCTACCTTCGGTAACTTCCGTACTGGAACCGAAACAATGTTAGTCCTCCCACTAATATCCAGTAAACGAGATTTTAAAGGCGAAATTGTGACTTCATTGTCAGGGGACAAGCCCTTGCACTGATTAGGTATTAACAAGTATCTCACTAATCTTGAGCTGCATAACAGCGATGCAACTATAAGGAAACAATATTGATGTTTCACAACAATATCGAAATAATATTACTATACCTCGGTAAAAATTACAATATTTCGATACATCAGTCATCGATATTTTTCAAGATTAGGCTTTTAAGGCTTAAGCTTAGGGCATAACCATCGATCTCGTTTGTGATCATGTTATCAAACCAAGTCACCCTTCCAAAGGACGGTAGAAAACTTTCTTCCCCTTCATATTTAGTAACGGACAGGTTGGATGGGGCTCGTTGCAGAGGGTCTCAGGAGCATGTCTGGTAGATGACGATCTCTTCCAATAAAAGCTGGGGTGGTGAATATCCCGTTGTGAATTGGCCAGCAGACCAGATGCCAATAAGAATAATGGAAGCTTTTCGTTCTAATTTATTTGTTCGTCATAAAAAAACAGAGCCAACATTTTGGTGAGGTTTCATTCTCCCTACCAGGCCACTTCTTCCACCAATTTAGCCTCAAAACTCCTTCCCTGATCATTGTGAACTTCCCGTGGAAGACCATTCCGATTGAAGCATTCTCAATCACAGCAGCCGCTCGTGTGTGCCTCTTGATTGGGGACGGCAAATGCCTCTGGCCATCTTTTAAAATAATCCGCTTCGGAAATGTGATTCTCATTAACCAAATTATTCAACCTAAAAACATGGGGATAATTCGGTCAATGGAGGCATATCACCGCTGAGAAATGAAAGGCAGGACACTGAAGCAACTATATCCAAATGCACTTTCCTACTTAAGTTCTAAGATGTTATAGTCTAACAACTAGACTTATTAATGCACAACACCTAATAGCCATTGCGTGGGACACTGTTCCCAAGACAACAATCATCAACTGTGTTTTTTTTTTTTTTTTTTTTTTCGGTGGCAGGTGAGGAAATCTTTGAGATCCTTAGGTGGAAATCAGATCTCCTAAGATACCAAAAGGGACCGCACTTTGGGTTATGTGGGATTCAAACCCACTAAAACCTCACCTTCCATTTCCCACGACGGGAACTCAGCCTGGAACTGTTTGACACATTACTTCAGGCTGGTTCTAAGGAGGGATTTGTTACTCCTCTCGGTCCGTATTCTCTCTGCTCTGCCTCTCACACTTCTCACAGCCTTTATTTTCAGGATCTTTTCAGAAAAGGATGCTACGGCGGTCCAGTTCTGTTCACGCTCTAGCATTTTACTTAAGATACATTCTGGTGTCATTTCCTGAGGTGATAGCTCCAGTGTCTGCTGAAGCCAACTTCTGTTGGCAGCCCAGTATTCACATTTAAAGAAAGTATGGAACACATCGTCATCATCCTCTTCCTTGCAATACGGGCATGCTGGGTCATCCACTTTCCCCATCCTATGCAAGTAGGCGTAGAAGAGTCCATGGCCTGAGAGGAACTGCGTCAGGAAAAAGTTCACCTCCCCATGTGGTCTGTTCATCCATGGTCGATACAGGGTATTAAGCGTGCAGGTCTTCCTCGGTGTTCTCCTATCCACATCTCCTGCCAGTTAGCCATCGTGCGCTGCCTCTCTTCCTTGGCGACTGTATTTTTATTTGTTTCCCCTTTTCTATCGAACTTACGTTTCCGTTCCGCTGCAATGAGTTGTATTGGGATGACTCCCGCAATAACAAGTATGGCTGGTTCCGACACAGTCCTGTATGCACAGGCGATCCGTAGTGCTCCTCTTCGTTGGACTGCTACCATTCTCTTGCGGTAATAGGCGACGTTCAAGGCGTTTTATCATCAACTGTTTTAAGAAAGAAGGATTTGCAAGTGTTGAGTGTGAGCCGGATGCTGACATTTCGTTGCCCCGACCTCACTGAAGATGAGTTCATCGACTGGATGTCAATGAATGACGGTGCACCACGAATCGCAATCCCCAAGGAAGACGAAATTCGTCGTGATCTAATGAGATTGAGATGCTTAGAAGAGGCGTGCGACATTACAGTGAAAACTTTTACCGATCACTGTAGGTTCGTGGGGTGCTTACCAGTACATTAACTACTATATTTACCTACTATATGATTAGCAGTTTCAGTATGTATAACAAAGCTAAATGAGGAACAATTTATTGACTTTCGATGAGATTTTCAAGTAATGAAATGTAAAAAGTCAAGTTTCGTGACGGTTTTTATATCAATTTCTAACGGATTTCTTGGAATTCAGTTCACAGCTAAGTTGCCGTATACCATCATCGATAATTGACAGATTCAATTGTGAACAATCAAACTAGATTGTTTCGAGATCGGATTTTATTACATATCAGACTACAGAGTCACGAGTTTTTAGTGGGAGTTGACGATTGGACGTGCGATAGAACGTGACGACATGTTTTCACGAATGTCCGATATTTACTATCCAAAACTCGAACAAAGTGGTAACTGTATTGATCATCTTCATACTAGCATGCAACCTAAACTGTTGAATAGATAATTATGAACTTCACTATCCCTAGTGGAAAAAGCTAGTTAACTATAGTTTGTTAGTTGGTCGCCCGTCGCACAGTGGAGCGAAACAACAGGAAAATGAAACAAGCCGAATGAAAGGAGCCGATTAGAAGCTCCAGGAGTCAAAAACATCCGAAACTGTATTTAAACATATTGCTAAGTAATGCGTGCATTATGGAGACTCTATGTCCGGTTTTGGTTTATCATTCAATAATAAACCATTGTAATCGCTCTGAAAAAAACAAATTCTAACCCCCCCTGAAAATTTCATGGTTTACGTTTCAAGGGGTGTAGAATCCGAATCTGCAATAAAATTTTTTCCGTCCGTCCGCCGATTTCTCCCAAACGGCTGAAGCAAAAGATCTGAAATTTTCAGGAAAAATCCATCTTGGTCCGACGATGCCCCAATTCTTGAGCCAGCTCTCTCACTTAATTTAAAGTGCCCTTTAAGGGTTGTCAAAGTTTTGTAAAATCCCTAAAAACCTCAAAACAAGTCGAATCGCCCTAAATATTTACCTATTTGAAGGACATACCATGAGGTATCGAATGATACCCTCCCCACGTCCGTAGGTCAAACCATTCCCGATCTATGGCCCGATTTATGGTGCCAACATTTGCGTTTTTTGGGTTATTATTGTTTGTTTGTAACCTAGTGATGCCGATAGCGCCGATTAGCTCTCTCACTTAATTTAAAGTGCCCTTTAATGGTTTTCAAAGTTTTGTAAAATCCCTAAAAACCTAAAAAAAAGTCAAGGCGGCCTAAATTTGTACTCTTTTTGAAGAACACTCCACGAGGAATCGAATGAGCCCTTCCGTAGGTCCGTAGGTCAAACCAGTCCCGATTTATGGTGCCAACATTCCCGTTATTTTGGTTTATTATTGTTTTTCAACACGGGTTGAAGCATTCTGATAACCATTAAAAAAATAAATAAATAAAAAGCAGTATAAATTAGCTCGAAATTCAGATAGCAGACTAAAATGATTACCTTTAATTCTTCTTCTAAGGAACTTCATGTATATTCTGGGCATTCCTGTCCAAATTCACTTGGATGAGTGTCTTTCGGGCCAAGCAATCGTAATCGTCGTGCAAAATTTACCGCCTGGTTTGGTAACACAAAACGCTGCGAATTCTTTCACTGGGGTTTATTATTCAATTGGCTTGTTTGTACTAAGCTTTGGAGTGTGCGTGTTTCACATGTGATAGAGCGATTATTGAATTTCAGGAGATTTGCATAGAGCACGTAAATCTGTTCTTTACCAAAATACCTATTTGGATTGATTAGTTGATCATATTTGTGTGCCTCCTCAAATTCAATAATCGCACTATCACCTGTGAAACACGCACACTCCAAAGCTTAGTATAAATTCAAATCATGAACGCAAGCCAATTGAATAATAAACCCCAGTGAAAGAATTTGCAGCGTTTTTTATATGATGACTTTCCGACCGGTGCTCATACGCCCTTTGCCACGGATGAAGCATCTTGGTGTTGCACAATGCTCTAGCCTTATTTTCGGGGATTTTGATATTTGTAATTTTCCTGACTTGAATCCTGTTGAATGGCTAGGTAGCCATTGTATTGGGATATTCTGCATGGTTGCTATAAGTAGCCTTACTATTTCAATCACCATACAGTGTCTGACCCGTCCCTCTGAAACAACCCTTATACTCACACATACAGATCAAGAATCAGTTATTATTACTGAATTTCCAAGTCTTTATTTCTTATTAGTAGGACTGCACACCAGAGCCAGTTCAGAGCTAATTATGTTCAAGATCTGGGGAAATGCGTACTTATATTCCGTTTCTCTTGTGGATCGTAAATTCTAATTATTGATTAAACGGACGAAAAGTAAAAACGTTTTTCTTCATATTAGCTCAAATTAGGGTCTTGCAGAATTGGGTTGATTCGCCGTAGTTCCTCGCATTTCTCACATTCCGCGTACCTGCTAGAGCCTCCAGGAATTCGGAATTGTTTCGGCTTCACCATAACCGCGCTAATTATCTGGTCAACTCTTCAAGAATAATGAGGCTGGCAAATGAGCACCTCCTAAATGTAGACATTTTCAGTGTATCCCACAGATCTTTAAAAAGTTCCTTACAAACTATACTCAAGTAAATGATGAACCTCGCAAAACTCTGTTACTTTCGATTTTTTCTGTTGAGGCAGCAATTTTATTTTTCTTTGTGATTGGGCTTACCCGAGTTTATGAATAGATAAATCAATAAGAAACTATAGTAAATATGGCAACTGTAGTGAAATATTTCGTTACCAATGAATCTGTGGTTAGAGTCGTGATGGGTGATTTTACTCCGTGGACCCAAATTAGGGTTTTAGCGTCGGCTCCGTAGGTTAAATAGACCAGCGGCAGAGCGGGAGAGTGACGCATGCCAAGTACCGCACCTCTGTGGGCAGGGAAGGGAGTTGGAGGCCCCAAAATTGTAGATGTCTTGCACTGGAAAATATAAAACACGACCGAGTTTCGTATTAAGGTGATTTCCGAATTCCTCAATCAATGCATAAAATATGCGGATTGGCAGAACTGGGCTGTACAATCAGTGATGATGCTTCCAAGGTATATTCGGAAACACACGTAAAAAACCAACTTAAGTTTAAGGAGATAAAATTAAAATGCAGACAAAAAGGATGCTTTCGCTTGTTCTCCTGAACCTAATTGAAGCTTGGGAGATGACGTTATGGATAGTATGATCGTGTAGCATCAACCGTCCTACTTACTCTCCAAGTTTGAGCAAGATCTGAGAGATGAAGAGAACGATCAAAGTAGTTGGATGTCATGGAATTATGATTGATGGATTTTATATGCGCAGAATGATTGTGAGTAATGAACTTCATAGGATACTAACTACATCTCTGAGAATGTCATCAAAATTAGAAGAAATTGCAGGAATTAAGCTTGTTATTAAGTATCTGAGGTCACACGGATAGAGAGACACACAACACCCGGACACGAAATGAAAGTTGTTCTGAGTGGTCTAAAAAGTACTAAACGCCATTTTTTTCAATTTCGAACTAATGGTTGGTTATGAGTTTGGGGGACTGTTTCTTCACCAAAATGAAGTCATTCCATCTCAAAACATGCTCTATAAATGAAAATTGAGTTTTCAACCAAAAAGTACTAAACAGTTGAGGTGTGTTCCAAGCAAAATGAATTCTATCCATTTATTCATCCAAGTCATATCCGACTTCCTCTACTCTATTTTCATACAAAAGGTAATCCATCCGCCTCACTAGGCGTCATCTTATAGATCCGACGTTTTCAGCCAAAAGGTACTCTATCCAAAAATGTTTCAGCCAAAAAATACCAACTCTATCCATTTGTATCAGTCCAAACGTTCTTTATCCATGGTTTAAAAATTTAAAATTTGACGTGAATAACACAGCCCTACAAAATAGAAAATTGTTATGCAGGAGCATAACTTGAGAAAAATCCCTGAAAATTTCATCGAAATCAGTCATGAACTCCCGGAGTTATGCGTGTAACAAGGATTTCATGTTTGCGGATGCGCAGAGGCTAGTATTGATCCGGGGGTCATGAAACTTATAGGGGATCGTCTACTCATCAAACCGAACAATCCCTGAAAATTTCTTCGAAATCGGTCAAGAACTCCCGGAGTTATGCTTGTGGCAAGATTTCACGTTTGCGCATGCGCAGAGGCTACTATTGATCTGGTGGTCTTGAAACACATAAGGGACCATCTACACATCAAACCGAACAATCCCTGAAAATTTCATCGAAATTGGTCAAGAACTCCCGGAGTTATGCGCGTAACAAGGATTTCGTTTGCGCAAGCGCAGAGGCTACTATTGATCTGGGGGTCATGAAACTCATAGGGGACCATCTGCACATCAAACCGAACAATCCCTGAAAATTTCATCAAAATCGGACTATAACTTCGTGTAGTTTTGCCAGTAACAAAGATTTGCTGACAGCCAGACAGACACGGAACCAAAATTGTTCAGAAAGGTCTAAAGGCAAAATGCGAGTGTACAGTGAAAACAATGCTCCCGTTACCTTGGTACACTCGGAAGCAAAATGTCAAAATCCATAAAGTAGACTAGGGTATCCCTATGTATTTTTCGATGCTGAATTCGAATCCAAGGTCCAAAAAATCACCTGACACCCAAAATTTTGAGGTATGCCCAAAAAACTACACTTAAATTGATGTCAGAACCTTCTTTTTGAGTCATGAGATTGGGATGAACTACGACATCTTTTTAAGTTAATTTCTAGATTTTTTTTCTGACTTCAGACAATAAAGTACTTGGGGAAACTACCTCCCCCTCAATCAACCACCGTCACCCCCTCCTAAGGGTTGAAATTTGAGTTCTCGCGCCAAGTCAAGTGGGGTATGGATTTCTATGTTTTTGGGGTTCCTGAGATCGAATTTGAACTTCCAACAGTCCGTTGACACCTCTTCTTCCCTTAATCACATCCTCCTAGGGGTTGAAATTTGATTTTTCGCGCAAAGTCGAATAAGGTAAGGATTTCTGTGTTCCCAGGTTCGCTGAAAATGAATATGATTTTTGAAAAGGCTTTCAAACTTTGTTGGGGTCTCCTCCAATGACTTTTAATTCTTTCGAATATCACAGAGATATCGCAAGAAGACTTGGCGCAAAAAAATCAAATTTCAACCCCTAGGAGGGGGTGATTAAGGGAAGAAAGGAACCCCAAAAACATAAAAATCCATAACCTATTCGACTGGGCGTGAGAACTCGAATTTCAATCCCTAGGAGGGGGTGATTGAGGGGTTAAGGGGTGCCTACAGGCTCTTAGAAGTTCAAATTCGATCTCAGGGACGCAAAAAACAAATCCATACACCACTCGACCTTTCCACAAATTTCAACCCCTAGGAAGGAGTGGCGGGGGTTGATTGAGGGGGAGGTAGTTTCCCCAAGTACTCTCCTTGTCTGAAGTTGGAAAAAAAATTTAGAAATTCACTTAAAAAGATGTCGTAGTTCATTCCAATCTCATGACTCAAAAAGAAGGTTCTGACATCAATTTAAGGGTAGTTTTTTGGCCATAGTTCAAAATTTTGGGGGTCATGGGATTTTTTGGACCTTGGATTCGAATTCAGCATCGAAAAATACATAGGGATAATACCCTAGTCTACTTTGTGGATCTTGACATTTTTTTTTATTTTGTGGGGCTGTGTAATCACGTTTTCCATTGACTATCTGACTGTTTTGCCACACAATAAAGGAGAAAACGCTCTATTGAAAAAAAAAGTGAACCTAAGAGCTAATAAATATTAATGTGCTACAGAATTTTGCGTTTCCTGAGAAATTTACTCAAGTGGATATAGTACTTTTTGGAGTGCAACCTCCTCAATTTTGAATTCTGAAAAAAATAAAATTTTTTTGTTCAACTCCCCATAGTCATAACAATGCTATAGACTCGGAATCAACGATTTAATAAATCATTATTGTACTTTGCTGTCTGATTTATGGTGAACTTGTAAGTTTTCTTATTGTCTATAACTGCAGCGACAATGAAGCAATCGTGTCAAGAGAACAAGGAAAAGATTCTTTTCACGCTAGATAGACAAGAACAAGAGAAGACTTCCTGTCACAAATAGCTGTAATCAAAATCCTAGATCGTTTCCACATTTTATTCGAATATGAAGGAAACTCGAATAATGGGAATTGCACGGTGCGTATAATCACGGAAGTGCAAAGTTGGTTTAAGCATTGTATTCAGAATGGCGAGAAGTAACATCCTGGCTACTCATGTCACAGTTGGAGGCGAACTGGGGAAATGATAATAACTTCTTTTACATTGAATGTTGTATCTCAGAAAATGAACCTATTGAACATCAAAACCTATGGGAAAACAGAACCGGTGTAATAAATCTACCCTTTTTTAAAACTTTATTGTGTCTTAAACTATCAAGTCTGATTACAAGTGTTTCATATACAAATCACCTGAAACGTGTGGCATTTCTTCCCTCCCTTCGGAGGGCTAATGTATTCATTTACTTATTGCTAATAAACTTCTTTTAAGTGGAAACGAAGATAGAAGAATAAATATTAGGAGATGGTAAGTATAACAATTGGAAATGGTGACTAGTAAACACAGAAAGTGAATAAGTAGGTTCTAATTTTTTCTGAATGTTACTGAGCATTTCTATCCAATAGATTTTGCCACTTTTTTTTCAAGCCTGGTAAAGTCTTGGGGGCCGAGGCTCTTCAAGGATCGATCTGACTAGAGGGTTGCGATGGTGATAAATTTGACCAGCAGCGTTGTTGTACGACTCAGCAAGAACTTCAGTGACAAGGGGTAAATGGAGGTCTGAGAGCGAATTGGCATTTTTTCCGGTAGGCAGGTGAGGAAATCTTTAAGATACTAAGGTGAAAATCGGATCTCGTAAGATACCCAGAAGGCGCTCAAACCCACTAAAACCTTCTCCTTCTTTTCCCACGTTGGAACTCTCCCTGTTCAACACAATACTTCAGGCCAAGTCCTTGGGATGTATTTATTCCTCTCGGACCATTGGTAGCCTCCTCTGTCTGTCCAGTTCTTGGACGATCTTTCCCTGCAGGATGCCTTCGACATAGACAACTATCCTGATTCGCAGGATGCGGTTTTGGAGAGTTTGCATTGTTTTGATTTGCGTGTTGGATGCTGAGCTCCGGATGCAGCAAGCATAGTGCCAGATCGGTCGTAAGAGTGAAAGGTAGGGCAGTCTCTTGACTTGGAGGGGTAAGATACCGCTAGCCAGTAGGCATCTCAGTTTTTTAATTTTCCCGCTGATCTTCCGTTGGAGAGAACAGATGTGGTCGATCCTTCGCAGCTTAGTGTCCAACGTGAGGCCCAAATATCTCACACTCTGCTCCCTTCAAGTCCGGTACTACGACCTTAACCTGTGCTGGGCGGGAAAATTTGCTGATTGGAGATAACTGAGGAGGGGCTGACAGCTGGGAATTGTACTCTTACGGTAGAATGTAGTTACTAAGTCACGTAGTTAATATCTAAATTTCGTAATAATCCAATTTGATAGACATCTACCTAACGTACTACCTGTAAGTATTGAGTACGAGCAGCATACCAATACTTGGAAGCAGCTGGGAGATATTGGGTGAACCCCAAATGGTTCACTAGGTATCTTCTACTGAGAAGTTTGTTTTTGCTATGGATAGATTGAACCCCATCCATTACCATTTTCAAATGTAATTTTGGTATTGTCTTGAACTTATCACTAACTCTGTCTAGTATTCTTTACATTCTGTCTATTTCACTATTACAGATAATTACTAGGTTTTTCACTTTTGAAATGCTATCTTCATTCAGGGGGGACAGGTTGTCCGAGCGAGCTGGGGCGTCAGTCCTCTAGCTGTTTACTTTCAGTGGGATTACTGATCGCCCTGGTTCGAATCCGGCTGGCACCAATGATTAGGGCCAAAATCCTATCAAGTGTTGTATACCTGTCCTGTCGTTTGACAGTTCACCTCTGATCTCGATATCACGTGAATCCAAAACGCTCTCAACCCAGGGGCGTGAGGCAATGGGAAGCCATGAGCGAAATCGTCAGACCTAGTTCTGATCCTCTCTGGAAGACTGCTGGCGACGTCCGCAACACCTCCGGGTAGTCGGGTGAAAATCCAAGGTGAAATTCCTTGTTTACTTAACTTTACTACTTTACTATCTTTATTCATATGCTCAAATCAGCAATTATAATTTCATCACCTGATGAATTAGTGTTTTGATGGGAGAGAAATCAGTGAAACTAAATTTTGATGCTGAAATGAATTCCACATACGATGGGGGGTGGGGCTCGCAATGAGTAAGGCAGGGTTATGACAACTTTCAAATTGACCATAATTAAGGGCTTACAGCCAAAGGGGTAAATGCGAGTGAATAGGGGCAGCACGACAATCAGGATAATTTATAATAAAAGGGCCTTTGATCATAACCACGCTCAGGCTGTCATGTAAGGTGATGGAATGGTATAGTTGCCCCTTCCAACGAGCTGGCTGCATTAATAATGCTCCGCCACGCTCAGAGGATGCACCAGACGCTTGAAGGCGTCTGATTCATCTCCCAAAGCGACTGATTCGAAAATCGGGAAGGGGCCAACAAAACATATCCATCACAAGAGGGAATATAGTTTTGTTAAATTGTGTATTGTTGATTGAGGGCCCTGGTCATCTATAATATATTCGTTGATCCCTTCGGTTTCCATCATGATCATTCATCGTTTGCATCTTTAAAATCATTTGGATCAACCTCGTTTTCCAAGAACAGCGAAGTCGAGGATAAAAATAAATAAACCAAATCGGTGTATGTTGATTTCACCAAAAAGAATATGCTATATTCCCGTTCATCTCAAGTACTAAGTGATTTCCAATGATAACCAAAGCCAAGTACCTTTTACAAATTTTGTGTATGACCCTGGACTCCAAACGCAAATGGAAAGCTCATTTCAAGAAAAAGAAGGAGAACTCTATCGAATTCTTAAACCATCTATCCTTCTTAAACCAGAAAAATGTATTGACTAATGGGAAGACAGTTGAAGCTGTGGATCCAGAACAAGTTCACACTTTGTAACCAAGTCCTTTATAACCCACCTTTGAATAAAAATTGCGGAACGTGCAAGATAACTAAAAAACATTTTCCCTAGACGTAACAAACAACCATGGTGACCTTTGTGGCATGTCTTGTACTCAACATACATGTGTTTTAGAAAAGCTGTCTTCTATCAAAAGTTATATTATACTTATTTTTTGATAATTTATTAATGTTTTTATTGTTGATTTGAAGAAACTTTTTCAGATTATTTCGTTCAACTCACAACAAGCAACGATCCTTGAGTGGTAGAGGTGTAATACGTCTTGTCATCTTTAGGATCCAATTCAACGTCTACCACGTGGAAAGTTGATTGCATGAAGGTTTTTTCTGAGTAAGACGGTGAGTTGTGGTGATTGTGCATGAACATGTCATCGTGAGGTACTTTGCTGAATGTCAGACGTCCCAACTCTGAAAGAAAGAAAATACTGTCCGCTAATAGCCGTGGGCTAATTTCAATTATAATAACACATAAGTATCATTTTTTTGGTTTATTATTCAATAATAAACTATTTTAATCGCTCTTGAAAAAAAAATTCTAACCCCCCTGAAAATTTCATAGTTTACGTTTCAAAGGGTGTAGAATCCGAATCTGCAATAAAACATTTTCCGTCCGTCCGCCGTACGCACGATTTCTCCCAAAAGGCTGAAGCAAATAAGCTGAAATTTTCAGGAAAAATCCATGATGGTCCGGCGACGCCCCAATTCTTGAGCCAGCTCTCTCACTTAATTAAAAGTGCCCTTTAAGGATTGTCAAAGTTTTGTAAAATCCCTAAAAACCTCAAAAAAAGTCAAGGCGGCCTAAATTTGTACTCTTTTTGAAGAACACTCCACGAGGAATCGAATGAGCCTCTCCCCACGTCCGTAGGTCAAACCATTCCCGATCTATGGCCCGATTTATGGTGCCAACATTCGCGTTATTTTGGTCTATTATTGTTTTTGTGTTGCTATCAGTAACCTAGTGACGTAGTGATGTAGTGAAGTAGTAATGTGGATACTGGAGTGAACTCCTAAAAGGCTTTGTAGCCGATACACGGGTTGAAGCATTCTGATAATCATTAAGAACGCTGCAAATTCTTCCACTGGGGTTAATTATTCAATTGGCTTGCGTTCATGATTTGAATTTCTACTAAGCTTTGGCGTGTGCGTGTTTCACAGGTGATAGAGCACGTAAATCTGTTCTTTACCAAAACCTATTTGGATTGTTCAGTTGATCATGTTCGTGTGCCTCCTGAAATTTAATAATCGCTCTATCACCTGTGAAACATGCACACTCCAAAGCTTAGTAGAAATTCAAATCATGAACGCAAGCCAATTGAATAATAAACCCCATTGGAAGAATTTGCAGCGTTTTTCTCACAACAGTACAAAAATGAAGATTGGAGAGACAAACTCAAGATCTCAAGATCGAATATCTATTTTCGATTGGGAAAGAAATCTTCCTTCTTCATTGTTACTATGGAAGCAAGATTGTAGGTAAAACCAAGTGAATTTGAACTATTAGCCTTCTGATGGGTGAAAAGAATTAGGTATCCACCTATAGCTAGGAATGTCGATATTATTATCGCATCAGAGCCCACCTTAAACCCTCGTACACTAAAGAGATTACCCAGATTATATGAGCAGTTCTGGTTTTTTCGTTATAGTGAATGAAAAGCAGATGAGAAGTTCCGATATTATACAAACAATATCGATACATAGGAGGACAAAATGTTGGTAGAATTGATATATCGAGCAAAATGAGTAGATATTTAGATACACCGATATTTGTTCAACATCCCTAATCAAAAATACTATTCGGTTGAGCAGAGCATCTCGAGTTCAATCCCCGAGGTGAATAAGTTCATCAGGCCTGAAGTCATTATGCAATTTATACGAAATTAATTTATGAGAAACTAACAATATTCAAACAATTATTGTGAATTGAGATACCCTTTGTGGGTTAACTCGAAGAAACTTATTTTTTCCTACCTATGTCACATTGGTGAGGAGCACCTATCTATAGGTTTGTTTAATTCTAGGTGTCTCTTTATTACCCATTTTGTTGTTATCGTGAGGATTCCAAAGCATAACGACACCCGAGTGTCCTACTGTGATGACCTTCTCATTTTCTTGCTGAAGATCTTTGTGAGAAAACCACGTGACGGTCCACAGAGGATTTTTGATCACGCTAGTCACAGAGCTGGAAAAAAAAAAAGATTGGGTTTGGCACGTAGCTTCCTCGTATAGGTAACATGAATGTGTAGATCATTAGAATATTTTAAATAATCTGAAAATATGTTTTGCCAATAACAAGACTATAGGCTTGTCAGAACGATTCAAGGGACAGAAATGCCGTACGACATATTCTTGTAGACATCAATGTCTTCAAAAGGTGAGGCAACATGTATTGCAGGTCTGTAGGGGATAGAATTATGACAAAATATACACTGGAGACCAAAAAAACCGGCGCACTTCAAGATTTGTGTTGTTCTGTCTGGTAGAGAAATAAAGTTGGAAGAAATTTGAACATCAACATAAAATTTATATTCTGTGAAAAGAAAACAATCACGGTACCTCTGAACTGCCCGTCGAACCGTTGTTTCAGGCAGCCCAAGGGCCCTGGCCGCATAACGTTGGCTTCGGCCGTCCTCTATCAATGCAACAAGTCTTGCGACCACACACGCGTCTAAAACCATTTAAACGGCAGGTAAACTTTTTAAAAACTTCATTCAAAAGGAAAAAGATCGAGAAAAATGTTTTAAAAAGGCACAATGACAAAAACGGCTTGTGTTGACCGCACTGAAGGCAGACTGTTGAAAAGTCATCCTTCGTCCTTTAGGCTTCTATCGTGAATTCAAGAGAGCATTTCAGTAGGCCCTTGGGCTGCCTGTAACAACGGTTCGACGGGCAGTTCAGAGGTACCGTGATTGTTTTCTTTTCACAGAATATAAATTTTACGTTAATGTTCAAATTTCTTCCAACCTTATTTCTCTACCAGACAGAACAGCACAAATCTTGAAGTGCGCCGGTTTTTTTGGTCTCCAGTGTAGTTGAAATTGATATGAGGTGATAAAACTGGCTTTCCTTATTTAGCCTTCAAATTTTAGAGGAATCAGAAGATTAGAAGATGATGAAATTATGGTTGGCAGGTTTTACGTTTGCGCATCCGCGGAGTGAAGTGTTGATTTTTGACCGATGAACTTTATAGGGAAACCTTCAACAGCCTAACCCGCGCATTTCCTGAAACATCGAATCAACATCGAATACAAATTATAGGAATTAACCCTGTTCCAAAGGTCTGCGGAGATATGGATCGACACAAGAACATACAGACTGACAGACACGAAACTAAAGTTGTTTAGAATGGTCTGAAATACTCACTCATAGGAAGACTGGCAAGGAAATTGCAAGGCTCGTATTAATAAAATTCGAGTACCTGTTTATCATTATTTTGTCCGTAAACGTTTGAATGTCCTACCTCACAGCCGGTGAACTTTCACGAATAATATCCTGCTAAAAATACCGATTTCAACGCATTTTTAAAAACGTTTAACGCAATTATAACTATACAATTTTTATGGGATTTCGTTGAAAGTTCGAGAAATATTAGGATACAGCTTGCCAATGGTGCCTTTTACTTTCAAGTTGAAATGCATGATGAATGGTGGTAGTTTCGCTGTGCCGGCGAACGTTAAATCCTCCGTATCGATATTGGTTAATTATCATCAATAATGATCCTTTGCAATCGAATAAGAAATCGACCACCGTCCAAAGCTTTTCTTCGAACCTACTGGACCAAAGTTGACCAAGTTTGTCTCAAAACTCCACATCGATTTGGAATGTGCCACTAATGTCGGAATCTTGATCAATCATCTTTATTCAATCAACTAAAGAGTAATATTTGGGTATGAACTATTAAAAATTTGAAATCTCAAAACCGATCTCAGAGGGTAGTATTCTTGTTTAATTCAGGTAGAAATTGGTTCCATGAATCGAATGAAACCGCTTGGATTGCTGTTCTATCATTTGTTCGTTTCTCGTGAGGAAGATGGGAGATCGCGGGAACACCCTCACAATACGCTGGATGCTATGCAGTTATACTATCCATGGCAATGTCTCCCAAGCTTCAATTCAGTTGAGTAGCAGGTAGAGGAAAACAAGTGGAGGTATTATTTTTCCCTGTATTTTCATTTCATCTCCTAAAATAGCAGTTGTTCTATTCTTCCCTTTATATGTGTGTTTCCCACTGTGCTTAGGAAACATTGTTTCGGACTACAGTCCAATTCAGGTAGTTTGGCGATCCGCGTAGAAAGGTTATCTAATACGCAAATGAATCCAATACCTTTAAATAATTATTTGCAGTGCTTCCTCATTGAATTCTGAACAGTTGTAATATCTGCGTCTTTTAATATGAATAAATGACAATATCTACCCGATTTTGAAAGGTAACTGAGAACTTATGGGCAGAGCGAGAGAATTAATGGCAATAGAAAAATGTTATTATATCAATTTCGAAACAATGAGATAGTCAGCAGTGAAAACGAGGAGCCCAACCATGGATCCTACAAGTTAAATAGAATCTCCTGTTTCATCAAATCTTCGCTCTTATATTGTTTATAAATATCATATTCCGAAGATTTTTACGATCCAGTTAACTCTAGGATGATAAAAAGAGAAGACTACACGATTCTAATCTAAAACACTGAAAATTATTACTAAAGTACCAGATAGCTAATACAGAGGAGGTGACTGCACATCATTAAATTAACTAAGACCCAAGATTGCGGGCACATCTCCGAAAAATGGATGCTTTGCCAAATTTCTTCAATATTGGTTTTATAATTTCGCCCGAAAACTTCGGACTGCCATACGTGAGGAGACTGACGAAACGGCATCCCACATAATATTTGAGCGCTCAGCAGATTTGAACACTTTGGGGCACAAACCCCAATGAGGGCCATCCAAAACGAACAACTAATTAATGGTCTCAAACCCCTTACCAAAAGGCTGAATCTCCTTGATTAAATACAGAACTCTCTGGAAAGTACAATAGGCCAACAGGCTTCCGTGCTGGGGGCCTGAAACATGTATTTTGTAAATGGACCTTTGTAAATGTTCTGTGTACATTTGCATCTTCGGACTGCTTACAAAAAACCACGCATATTTCGAACGATATCCGACTTCTTGTCGCCATTTTATCCATACTCTTCCCATATCTCAGCCGCTCGATGACTAAACATCCGCTCATTGCAAACCTTGGTAACCGCATTATGAAGTGGAACTGAGTCACCCTGAGTTCGTAGACAGTGCCGCAATACATAGTACATGTTTTCATATTTAGCCCCTAAAAACACGGCAAATGGTGTTTACATAATCCCGTAATCATCCGACTTTCCAAGTTCAGTTCTTCGCAACCAACTACCTGCAAAACCAACCACTAAACCGGATTCCTCGGCTGGCAAACCACCTAACCCAGTGCAATCCTGCCCTAGACTTTTTCCAGGAGCGGACCCTGCAGTCCTTTCGTGTGGAGGTCTCTCACTCCCTCCAGTTAAATTAATTGTTTTATGTGTAATTGCTTCTAATTTTTTCTTGTAAATACGAACGTTTATTGCACCTCAACACTCCACAGGAACAACTTTCCTTTTTTTCTGTAATTTGTAATTGTGCTCCGCCCGTTTTGTAAATAAATAAATAAATTCCTACGAATACCTCTAGAACATTAAGGTGTGTGAAGGAGCCACCCAGCATGAATTTGAGTGACGAGCCTTAATACTGTTGGAGGTTGGAATCAAGCATTTCAAAAGAATGAGTTCGTTCGACACTAGTTTTTTCGCTAAAATATATCGGCCAAAAATTGCTTAATTTAAAAACTGCAGACACTGTTAAATTAGGGTTTTTGTTTTAGTTGATTACGGTTTCCTGACCTACCATACGTTTACCACGTGCTTAACGCTTACCTTGATACTACTCGTACGTGGGGATTGCATTTCCTGACGTCGACGATAAGAACATCCCCAGCTTCGGTCACAGCTGCCAGGTAATAAGGCGTTTCTTTGCTGAATTGAGTGCACGTCACCGAGTTCTGAAGCATAATTTTCTTTTCCGGCGTATGGGGGTTCTTGGCGTTCCAAATGCAAACGGTGCCGTCTTTCCTTCGGTCTCCGTAACCAACAGCTATAAGTTTCTGTGTACAGATCATTGGTGCCTACAGCATTTATGTTGGTTACCTCAAGTTATATCCGTCGAACTTCTACAAATCAATGATTGACTTTAACACCGTTAGATTTTTGAGGGGAGGATTTGAAATCAAAAGAAAATATTTGAGGTCGTTAAAAATTAAGTTTCCAAAGTCGTCCCTACACCCTAAAATTGAGAAAATGCCACAGAAAAATTATTTAACTCGTTTCTGGGAAAGTCTGGGTACGTCACCACCAGATTCACCAAAAAATAAAATCCGCTTTTGATTGATTTATTCATACAAGGCTTTTTTTCGAAAAAACTTCAAATGTACCTAAAAACATATGTTTTGTTATGCATTCAAACTCAATTTTCTCAAAAACGTTCCGTCTACCGTTCAAAAGCTGAGAAATCTGAGGCTTTCGTGCATTTTTTAGAGGTGCGGATTGCACTTACCACCAAAACACATGGATACATTTGGTGGTGTACATTTGAAAAAAAAAAGGTAATTATCAACATTGGACAAAATTAACTTTTGGGCTTCAGTTCCCTTCAAAAATTGTTACAGGCTGAGGAAACAGGAATTTTAACTCTCTTTCCAAGGTGTATTCAGATTTTTTTTTTTCACATTAAAGGGAGTTATGGCCATATTAATAACCAAAGGTCAAAAACATTTTAGAAGTAAAAAAGGCTGGATTTTTAGTTTACTAAAAAAAATTCCAAGCGTCACTTTTTGTCTCAAATTAGTTGCAGAATACGTAAATGAAGTTCGACAGATGTAACGTGAGATTCCCTTTATATTAAGAATTATAACGTAAACAGTAACATTAATTATAATTAAATCGATATAGGCTTTAGACTGCAACATGTACTCAGAGGCAAATCAGAATAGGACGTTTTCTGGCAGAAAACCGAAAATGTCGAAACCAGGAATGAGGTATATGTCACGGTAGAGCAGCTAATAATTAAGAAGCAGAAACTCAATGGACAATAAAATGTATGGTCCCAGTATGGTAATTAAAAAGGAATAAAATTTCCAGTAATGCAGTATGATCATAAGAAAGAATTTTAAATTATCGTGATAAACTATCTGTCATCTTGGTGTATTGTGGTGATAAGGGGCACAACTGTTTTGAAATGTATTAAATCCAATGTAAACAAAATATACAATAATCGATTTTAAGGCACACGAATGAATGATATTCTCCTGTAAAAATAAGGATTGTCAATTATGATTTACAATTTTCGAGTAAAATAGTTTAATAAAAAAATTAAAGAAAATAAGGAACATTTAAAACAGAAACTATTTTATTTCATCAATCGGATCATCAGTGTTTGACTACGCACACAGACGTATAATCTTTATCCCTCTTAATAAAAGGGACCTCCCTAAGGGATGTCTTAATCGACATTTACTAAATGTGATTAGTGATGTATAGGGAAGAGTTATTGTGGTCTTAAAACCCTAAATTGAGGTGGTAAGAATGTCTTGGATTATTAGAAAATTAGTTTTGTATTACTAATTAGAAGAAATAGCTGTATAATGGAATAAAGGGGGAGTTTTTACATCATACGAAACTACATTGCTTTCTCTAGTTTACGTACCCTGTTGATTGGATTAGTTGCAATATAATTCACGCTCCCCGTTCCAACTTCTTTCATTTGCCACAGGATCCGAAGCGTGTACTTGAAACTCTTTCCTGTAAATTTAAAAAATAATTGGCGCAGTCACATCATAATTAAATTTACCATCGATTAAGACGAGGTTAGGTACATACTGTACGGGCTTGATTGTTATGAATGTAATTATATTGTGTATACACCAATGTCAATGATTAGGAATTAATTGTGTCAGTTATACAACATTTTTTGAGCAAAGTAAATTGGTCAAATTTCAAAAAAGATACCAAGAAATCAGAAACAAATGACTAAAACTATTAAATTTATAAATTTTTTAAACGTTTATAAGCCACGAACTGGGTCATTCAAAGATTGAAGCTAAACTTTATGCTGGAATTTCACCAATATGTTCTAAGCAATCAATAATAATTCTAAACATTAACAAACATGTAAGAATGTTATTTACAAGTTTTTTCGCTTTCCAATTGATAATTATCATTTTTTTAAACACAAAATGCTCAAAATTCATCTCAATTCAACAAGATGTGACACAATAAACTTGGATTCATTGTTAATTAGCGGACGAAAACCTCTGTATTTTGATTATCCGGTCCGTTTCAGTTGTTTTGGTTGCTAATACGCGGATATTCGTATTAACCGTATTGCTAGTAAGCAGATTACACCGTAAGACAACTCGAAATGTTGAGGTAGCTGAGGTATCACTGACGCTAACGTGAAGAAGTGCACATTTCAACAGCCAAGTGCTGGATATTAATTTGTTAAACAGATTTAAGCTAATATGTCAAATAAATGCCTTACCGAGTTCACACGGCGGAGACGAGTAAACCAGCTGCTGATAGTTGAAATTGTTTGATGAGAATAAACGTTGTATGACTTGCGCTGCCATCAGGAATCTCTCTGAGCAGCTTAACTCTGACCCTGAGAACAAATAAATTTATTTTCAATTTAAGGACTAGAATAAAGTTTAGTCAAAAAAACGTATGCTTACAAATTTTCAGAAAAAAAAACTAATTTTCCAATGACTTAATGTTTCAAATGGGAAAAATTAGCTTAGAAATTTATATACATGGAAAGAAACAATAGACATGCAAAAAGAGAACCATGGTTATCAATAAAATTAATTAAAACTTATTGTATTGGAATTATTTTTTACTATAACTGCATGGATGGTATCATTAAATGAACTATTATTTTTATATCAGGACCCTAGGGAGAAGTCATTGTCCCCTCCGCCGCACCAAAACCGTGGTTTATACTGCGGAACATACCTCTGTTTCCGAACCTGTAAGTTCTGGAGCCAATCCTCAGCCTCCATCGGACTGAGGGTTCATCCCACAGGGTTGCATAGCGAGACTCCTCTGCGTTAAGAGTTACAAAGATTGTAAGCCGTTTAGCTTCGAGTGCTGGGTATTCAAAGAAAAGATGGGAGGCAGTTTCTTCATCCTCTCCACACATTCTGCACACTGGATCACCTGTGTGGACTTCAACCCTGTTTCCCGAAGTAATAGTACCCTGTCACCATTCCCACTGAGAGTCTCATATTCCTCCTAAAGAGATTGAGGCCGGCTGTACTTCTGCGATGATTGAGTGCATTCATAATCAGCGTTACATGTTTCTGTTCATGGGTGTTTTCCTAGTACCGTTTGTGTTCCTTCCTCATCCATTTCCACAAAGCGGTTTTCACAGAGCATTTTGCTAGACTCAAGACTGGTTCTTGCCCAATGAAACGCATTGCTGCTTGTTCGTTATCTACCACTCCTGCCTGACCAGGTACCCTATCCAAGACATCTTGTTGCTTTTTCCCATGGTATTCAGTACATCCCAGCGTTCCTTGAACAGTACTGACCTGATTTGAACAGGTGTTCAAGTGGCTTTAGGTTCTGCATTTCTATCTGAGAGAATAAGTATTCTCCTGCCTCTCATTCATTGTCTCAGATTCTGCGCCACGCATTCCCTTATTGAAAAGAGTTCCCAACCTGTAGGTTCTGGAGATAATCGCCAGCCTCCATCGAGCAGAGGTTTCGTCCCACAAGGTCTTCTACTGATAGTGTCTCCTCTATCCCGGTTGTCCCTAAGATACTGAACAGTTTCGAGAGCGGGGATAATTCAGAGAGCAGATGAGCAACCCTGTTCAGAAGTCTTCTGAAGCACCCATCTTCACTCATAACTTCCACTAAGGCTTCTCGTCCACTGGGAGGGGAAAGCTGCGAGCTTGGTTTGTCCGAATTCTTCCAAAAACACACAAACGATCTAAGCACGAGGTTCGGATGGGGTCTGCGTTCATTATGCTCGAATCATTCATCAGTTTTCGTACAAACACGAAGGAAGTGTGGGAATCCCATTCTGCTGAGATTTATCGGATGAACAGGTGCGAAACATTGGTTGAGAAACATGGACAGTGTGATTGCACAGGGAAGAAAGTCTCGCATGAAAATTACTGCATTTTTTCGAGTTCTGAGTGGATGTTTTCAAGAATGTATAGAAAAGAGTTCATTTTCATTCGATAATAGGATTATCCTATAAGTGGTGATCACCATCGATCTGTAAGTCAAGCTAAAAATGAGGAAATTCGCGGAACTCTTCTCTTTTTTCGAAAATATGATTCGTCTATTAAATTCCACTTGTTCTCCATGTTTCGGCTCTTCAGTGTTTTCCCATTACCGTATGTGTTCATCCTTTATCCATTCCCTTAAAGCTGTTTTTATCAAGCTTTTTCCTGTACCCAATGAAGTGCTTTAATGTCATCCTTCTTGCCAGCAGATCTGTCCGTTCGTTGCCTTCCACTAATACGTGTCCCAAAACCCACTCCACTCCTTGTCTTTTCCCCAGAATTTTCAGAATGACCATTGTATATCCCAGCATGATGATGACGATTTGACAAGCATGAAACTTGATTATTCAAGCATCAGTTTTCTTTTTCCTCAAACCCGAAAGTTGAGAAGAGTTGGAAAGTTGCTTACATCTAAGCCTTAGATATAAGCAACTTTTAAGTAACTTTATTAAAATAAAATATGATAACTATCCCTTATCATATTTTAGTTTAACGAACCATTATCAATCGTATTGTATCTACCTAAAATTAGGCCAACCTTATACAATAATTACATACCCTTGAGGGATTTATCCTTCTTCCTCTGTTGTCTATCCAATTTCTTGAAAGAATCCATCATATCCCACTCGGTCACTGTACAGCCGATGTCCTAAAAGTGCAAAACTTTTTGGTGACAGTTTAGATCAAAACATGAGATCGAATTGAGAGACTTTTTGATCAGTTGAGATCAAACTTTTGTCCAAGATCGGCAGTGTTCGTTCACTATGTTCTTAAGTCAATGCCACGGTTGATGACCGGTTTTTAATATAAGAGAACATTTACTTTTCGTCAATGGTTTCATGATACCAACCTTCTTTTGAATTTTCTTAGTTTGAAGACATTTTCGCAGTAGTAATGGAACTTCCGTTTGACAAGACTCATTGGAAGTGAGCACTCGGACACTTTTTTTTCTCTCCTCGTACTAGAAACAAATACGTAGGTAAATATCCCAGACACAAATTAAGGCAAAGTTTGAACGATCCATCTTGCTAGGTTTAATATACTGTAGTATAAGTAAATCAGATAGTAGGATTATCTGACTGTAACGTCAACGATTCAATGATTGTGAAATTCTGCATTTTTGGAAAGTTTTCGGGGTGCAATGAGCTCCAAAGGTCCTTCTCGTATATAGGAATGTAGAGGAAATGTTCCTGCTGCCCGCATATGGTGAAATTTCGTTGTTTTTGTGAAAGGATATGATGGTGTGAGGTTCTTATGTGCTTTGGAGATTTGGCACATAGAAATATCCTTCAAACTCGGTTAGTCAGAGCCAGTTCGTTCAGACCTGCCCGGACCCACCCACCTTGACGGCCCCGGATCACTTTGTGATTTCATGAGACCATTTGATGAAGTATATGGTCGAAGTAGAAGTTCCTCATTCCAATGGAGGAACAGCGTCAAGCTGGCCGCCATACAGCAGTTCTTCAAACTGTAATCGTGAACCCAGCTGTTTGCCACAACAACATTCATTGTTTTTCTATTCACTGATCTACTCTATGACTCTCTACTTGAAATCTTCAGCTTTATTTCCACATTAATGTAAAAAAAATGTCAATGAGAAACATTAAAGATTACCTATTGATAGGTAAAATCTCCGCTTACTACCGTTCTTAAACTTACCAAAAATCATAATAGTTAATTTTATAATAGATTGTGGGAAATTTGAACCATTTTGATTCTGTCCTTGCCCACTAATCCTCTTAAAATGAATTATTGAATTAACCATTCGAAAAAATATTCACCTTTTCTCTAATTTCATTGTAATATGCGGCATCTTCAGCTTCCTTGGTCCCTTCGAAATATCCGGCGCTGGGCATCTCGAACAACGTGATCGTTTCAGTCTCGACGAGGCGTATCCTGAAAATTTTAAGCTCTTTGTCTTCCGCTTTTTGCGCTTCATCGTGCGTGGATTGGATCTAGTCAAGCATAGAATTGCATCGTAACAATCAAATGAAAATTAAATCTTTCCTTTTTATAATATGAATACAGATTTAGTTCACACGGTAACTAACTTTCGTTTTGAGCTCATTTTCGTCGGCCCACGGTGAACTCCGGATTTCCGGGACCTCCAAACCTTCTTCGAAGCGCTCTTGACCGAGTCGAATTTGTTCTTTGATTTTATCCGCTGCCGCCTGGAAGAAAGAGTTTAGCGGTAAGTGGGTAATTAACGGGTCTACCTTCACTGTTTTAGTTAGTAGGTTAGGATTAGGTCTTTCAGTCTCCAATGTTAATGGAAATCACTTGAGTTGAGTCAACCTTTTTTCGAACCTAAGAGGTCCTCTTGAATAACTTAGTTCACTCCACGGTTATTCCACTACACGGTACCTGAGGCACTTTTGGCCGGATATGAGTTGTGGAACACGTAGGAGTCGGATTGTGCATAACTCCTGGGACACCCTGTATATCGATGAAAGCACACATCGATACATCCTGATAAGAGGTGTGCGTTACCTATTCTGTGATTCAGCCGGGAAAAGGATCACGAACGAACGGGAACAGGATCCCGTCAAACAGGAGCTTTTTTATGCACTTAGATGATTTGAATCCTTGGAACTTCGTACAAACTAGGATCTTTCAAGAGTTTCCTCTCATCCCTTTCTACAAGAGTAGGTGATTGAAACTGAAAGTGAACTATCACCCGTGAACTTGAGCTAGGTAGGTGCGTCTTATCTGACACGGGAAACGGGTCAATGGAACTTTCTCTTCAACTGCGGATTCCCATCCAAGACCTACCCCGTACCAGACAGGTAGCAACGAAGCCTCAAGATAAAACTTGAGTACATTAATGATTACACAAGACTGCATGATTTTAGCGTAGAATACGCTTTAGCCATGGACTAACTAGCCGAAAAGTGTCACGCGGGAGTGGAACGAAAAAGGGTATGGTATCCAGGAACGAAAACGGTGACGCGAGACCAATAAACATAAGAATATTTACATCCATGTGTAGTAGTTGCGACAAACCCGTTTGAAGTGAGTCATTTTATTTATGTAAATCGAGGAGTTTCAGTCGTTCGCGAATCGTCCTTCGGTTCGACAATGAACGTTCGATGATCATCGTTGAACGTTCAGCGTTCAATCGAGGCTAAAGCGTATTCCACGTTCATATACTTGTGGCAGTAGTCTCTAAATAACAGCAAAAGGGGGTCCAGGGGGCCTCCTGGCGAGGCCCGGTACGCCGAGTTTATGTTTGAAAACTAATATGCATTTTCGTATTTCGTATACTAGGTGATATGTATTTAGAATTTTGGCTTCTCATTTGCAGTAATGAACCTTTTAACCTAGTTGGGACTGCACTCTCGGCAAGGATCTCAGTCAATCATAAAGCGTCGAATCGAAGGACTGCAACGCCAAAAATCTAAATATCGAATACTTTCGAAATAGTACTTTTAATTTTATGTTCATTCTGCCTTCAAATAACACCAACCAGACCATTTGACAGTTTCCTCTCCCTAAGGGCTAGAACTTTGACAGAAAAAAGAACAGAATCAGGATTGTGAATGTAAACCTGTTTAGAAAATTTCTATTTCATTGTCATGTGAGGAACGCATCAGCTGATATAATTGTAGTGACATTTTGTAGTAAGAATTTCTTTTGAAATCGAGTTGTTCACGTGTTTTGTATATAATTGTGGAGAATTGAAGCGTAGGTTGATGTTTCATTTATTCAATGCTTGAGGATTTCTACGTCCTGTCCATGTATACCAATGGAACATATCGTTAAACTCTACATTTTGAGGCTAGAAAAAAATGAATAATTACAATTTCTTACCGTTTCTCAGCTGACAGACTAAAGAACGATGTTGCTCGGGAAACTACGGTTCTATTACAGAACTTCCATAACTGAACTCCCATATTCACACCTTCAAATAAGATGACAAGGGTCCCCGCCTTTTTATTTCATAACCTAACGTACAACCATACATGGTACAACCACACCACAGTGTGGTGGCAGTAAAACCCCGGGAGATGAGAGTACTCTGCCAAAATACTAAAACACAAAGAAGGCAGACTAAGGACAAAAACATTCGGATTTTCGAATTTAAACTCCTGCTCGTTTTGCGAACTTCTTAGAAAATCCGCAAACCAATTTTTTTTCATCTTTAGATATGTATTGAAGAATCCCCAGAATCCCGGGACAATAACTGTAATCAGTAATCACAATGTTCGCGTGTTGGAAAATTCATTTCAGGACAGGCAGACTTCAGGACAATGCACTGTTGAAATTTAAATTTATGTATTAAATATTATGTAAGTGCATTATGTGTTGATTGCATATCGTATCGAGGAGATTGATAGTGTATTGAGAAAATTGTTTTGTTCCTCAAATCATTAATGGGAAGTCAAAATCCTCTCCGGATAAAAATTGGCCCTTTCTGGGACAATGAACCATATCTATACAGGTTTAGATGTAGGTCTTCATTGGAAACTGGTTGTAATATAAAATTTTAAAAATTAATCATTTTTAATAGCAGTTAACACGAAATTGCGTTGATTTTGGATAGTTAAAAAAAGTATCAACTGGGAAATCAATATTTAATCAATATATCGATAAATATCGACGTTTATGGGCCGATATGTCGTACGTATTGATATTGATGCCATAATCGATATTTGGGTACCGATATCCCATCCCTACTAGAGGTGCCGAGTTTGGATATTGTACCACTGAATACGTTTAATTTACGTAGGTAAGAGATTTACGTAGAAAGGTCATCTAATACTAGTTTTCCTGTAAATCTGCATTCACGTATGTTAAAAACTGGAAAAATTCGTCCAAAACGCACTGAGTGAGTTGCCACCCCCGAAACCTAGCGAAATTTCTCTGGACGTGATCATCCTTTTGACTTGTGTACATGACAATCATCGCACATGTCATGGGTTCTAGTGCCTTCAAAACTTACAAAGCATTACAAATCAACATAAAATCTGGGAAGGTCGGAAACTAACCATAATGTGTGTCATATTTGTTTTGAAATACATTTGTGGGTTACTGGTAAGACAATGTCAATGCTTTATATTAACGATGCAATATTAACTTACTGTTATTTATTATATTACAGCAATTATATACAGCAATTATAAATTACTGTTACGTTTGTATACAGCAATTATAAATTACTGTTAGGTTTGTTAAATAAGAGGTAAGCGGTTTTTCTACTAAGACTATGACTGTCTGTAATTAGACAAGTTCCGCATGGAGATGACCTCCTAGTCCCCATCCTTCCAGCCTGTTTGTATCCGAGGGCAGCAGAGATGGTCTTGTGTGTCCTCCCGGTCATGAAGATTTTGGGTACTCCTCACCAAAACTATTCACATGAGGAGAGCGCGAATCGACTAGGTATGCTCCGTCATTCCAAGTTTGATTGGGTGCTTTGGGATTTAGCAAAACAATCGAATTTCATTTTCAAGAAGAATTCAGTTTCGAATAAATGAGAATGGGTTTTAGTATAAATGTTGAAGCCGACCTCACCAAAGCTATTCACAAAAGGAGAGCCCAAATTGACTAGGTGTGCTAAAAGATTCCAAGTTTGTATTCTTCGGGATTCAGCAAAACAATCGAATGGGGTTTCTTCGTAGAGTCATCCGAATACTCAGTTTCGAGTAAATTATAATGGATTTATTAGGATGGATTTTGTAATAAAAGGAGCACATTAGGCTTTATTGGTTTTGGTTTTACTTCCGGGTCACCACTTTGTTCTGAACACAGAACATAGAGTGTATTCTATTTTCTGTGGTTCTGAACAACTAGACGTGTTAGTGAAAATCTACAAAGAAATTTGAATTCAACACGAAAAACCCTTCCAGAATCACCTATCTCTTTTCATTCATGAAAAAAGTGATGTTTTACTGATTAATTTGTTATTACAGGTTGTGTCCACATGTACAGGTAAGTACTCCAGAATATTCATGAGCCATTAGGTAAATAGATCCAATGACCTTCGACTGAAACCAATTACTGCCAAATTATGAAGTCATCTCCGACGGCAATGGCCCTCTTTTTTTCGCTAGTTAAGCTGATAAGCCGCGATGACCTCTTTAATGGCCATCATCCTTCCACCGCTCTGCGATTCCACTGTTCCGTGATTACTCAATCGGTGGTTTGTCACGTCCTCGCGTGGTCTTGGAGTCCTTTTAGACACCCAGCTCACTTTCACCGACCACATAAAATGGTGGTCTGGAATTTATGAAGAGGAACACGAGGGAGTTCACGTCAGTGCCATAACTTTATTTGTCTCTGGTGGTTTCTATAATGGAGTACCATTCCGTAATTTCGAGCCCATTCTACAAATGTCCAATGAACCAGCTAGAGATAGTTCATCGCCGTTACCTCTGTTACGTGCCATTTAAGCTCCAAATATCAGTAGATTCCACAAACTATGAGGACATTAATGAGCACTGCAGCGCTTCATCTCCTCGCGTATGAAGATTTCGCCTCTAACAGTTCATTTTGGGGACCCTTCTCACCGGTAAACCACATGTCCCACCGACCCCTATTAAGACTCCCATACGAAGCCAACTATATAATAATTGAAAACCATGAAATAGACCCATCAACCTCTCATTGGCCTGGAGGTTAGTTTCCAACTAATCCTAACTAACCTCCAACTTTGTACAATAAACTTCCTTCTTTTGCAAATACAGTAGAACTTCGATTATCCGTACTAATTGGGACCAGGGTGTGTCCGGATACTCAATTATTACTAAAAAAAGGGGAAGTGATACAAAATTGTAAAAAAAAAAAAAAATTATAAAGTAGGTAAATATGTGTGTATATACATACATACTTCATTAAAATGTGGTGAGATGTATGTATATAAATACATACATATGATATACATATGTACTCCTAATAAATACAATACATAAAAACATAATAACCATACTTTTTGTGTTAAGCCGTACTTGGTTGATGGATCAAGTTTCTGGACATGTCAGAAAGCAGACTTCCCAGAATTTGCTTTAAAAACTGATGTTTCCCTCCAATAAATACCCGACCTGAAGTTTACCTGGGCTCTGCACTAAAGGGTGCAAATCTTGAAAGTTCAATGCAATCAAGAGATGTCAGAACCATCAAAAGAAAAACCAAGTTCTTTTAGACGTTTTGCTTGGATCACCTGCATCGCGCCAGGATAGAGCAGTTGACGTCTTCATTTTATTACTGCCAACGAAATTTTTCTAGTAGCTGTCTTCTTTCAAACAACTAGCACAAGATCAAGTAAGGTTTGGTAATCCATCATTTGTCCTCACTTTATAGCAAACAATTTTTACAGCTCCGTAGACAATGCTAACTGCCCTCACACTCTGTACCTCCTCGTATCTTCCTGTTTGAATTTTTAAAACACCTTTCGTCAACGAAACCTCCTTTTGTTCAATCATAATCATCAGTTCTCAACACCCCAGACTAGCTGCTTAGATCCTTGGGTCTTAGCCATATGACATTTCAGATAGCCAAACCGACATATATCAAACTTCTGGACATGCTCCAAAGCAGGCTTCCCAGAATGTTTGAATGGCAGGTGCTTCTTTTCAATAATATTAATGATCTTTAAGTTATAAATATATAAAAGAGATGTCCCTTCCATGAAGAGAAAAATCAAGTTCTTTTAAACGTTTAGCTTGGATCGCCTGTATCGGGCTGATTTAGGGAGGTTGACATTGTCTTCATTCAATTACTGCCCACGAAATTTTTCTCGTAGCTGTGATCAGGGAACTCTGTATCTTTCAAACGACTATTTACTAAAATATTATTGTTCCAAATAAGGGTTGGCAATTATCATTTTGCCGAATACTACTTCACGGTATAGTAAATAATTTTAACAGATCATGGAGAGGAGGAGGAGGAGGAGGAGGAGACGGCTGAACATGTCATTAGATCTAGCCAACTTTATAATGAGGATCTGAGGATGAATTGATTGAGGCAGACTGGATCTGAATCGCGAATTGACTGTGATACTGGATTTAGCAATTTTATGTTCATTTAGCGGGGAATGATTGAGGACATTTTATAGAAGTACTCCTCTCCCCCAATATGTATGTTTGTTTAGTAAGTAATGGGGTGAGAATGGATGTGTGCCTGATTAGTGTAAGGAACTTTACTGTAATACTAGTATACGTTCAGTGTGATATCAGAATAGGATCAAAGATTTGTAGGTTTGGATGTGTGTGTCAGAACGGCAGTGCGGGGACCCTGCCGGTCCCTCGAGGAGACAGCAAACCGGTAGGTTATTCATAATCTTAATGATTTTTTTGGTTCGGCATTCTATTGATTTCACTTTCCGTTATATTTCAGGGCTGTAGGCCTTCCTGGGTTATGAAACATCTG